>JANFOE010000029.1:4590000-5297940 GCA_025667525.1 Glebionis coronaria
GTTTGGGGGGGCAGGCGCGAAAAGAAACTCTTTATAAACAAAGCCCCCCGCCGGGGGGTTTGGGGGGGGGGGGGGGGCAGGCGCCAAAGATACTATTTATAAACAAAGTCGGGCCGCTAGAAGAGCGCTGCTCGGGGAGTAGCGCGATATGCAGCTAATGAAACTACAGCAAGAAGCAGCAAGAAGCAAGTTCCCCTACAGGTTTACTGCTTTTATATTGCTTGATTTTCTCTGGGGTCACGGTTCCAAGCTCTGAAGTGCAGCACCAAAAAGCGTAACTCAGAGCATTTGAACTTAGGAAGTGACCCGCATAGAAAATGCTTAACCGTATTAAGTAAACAGTAACAAGAAGCAAGATACCGAAGGGAGTTAATGCTTTACTCTTACTGGAGTTCTTGTTGTTGAGCTGGATTTCTTGTTGTTGATCCTCCCCGAAAAACAATAGTAGCACGAAAAACAGGGCTTTTTAACGACCCAACATTTTTTGATGAAAATCAAATAAATGAGATAAGGGTCGACCTTTTTCCCGAAAGACAAAGACGGAGAGATCAAGTTGTCCTCAGACATTCTGTCTTTTGACAACCTCTGAATGGTACCCCACATGGGGCCTCTTTAAAACAACATTTTAAAGCTCTTATTTACTCTTTTCGGGAATGGGAGATTACCGGTAAGCCAGATGCTTCGCGAACCATATTCTTAAGGCATTTCGTTGCACTTAAATCACCCTCGTGAAGAGGCGCACTCCGATACCATTGATGTCCAATAGCTTTGATAGTAATGGCTGGATTTACTACTACCTCGTCCATTGAGTATAAGAGAGCAAATGATGGTATAGCAATGAACATCGGGATGATACTAGGAAATATGGTCCGAAGAATCTCGATAGTAGTTCCATGAACAATCCTTTGTGGGATTGGATTTTTTTATTTTTGGAAATGCCATAAGCGCGAACCAAGATCCGTGATACGAAAACCAAAATCAGAATGAGGAAGAAAAAGATATCGTGATGTAAGTCTATTATTCCTTGCATCATAGGTGTTGCTGCGTCTTGAGATCCTAATTGCCATGGTTCCGCTGCATCACAAGGAGCAATTGTGAGAAATAGCCATTCTAGAACAATCATTTGATCTGTTTCATTCTTTGACTGCTCTGCTCCCCCAAAAAAATGGAGAGACTTGTTCTTGCTCTTCCAATTCAGGAAGACGGATTTCGCCGGTTGGTCCAACCAAGAAAGACATGGGAATTTCGGGCGTCAGATTCTTCTTCTTCTCTTACTTACGATATTTCGAGTTGGATGAACAGATCGCTCCTAAAAGCAGCCGTGTGATCTTATATACGATACCACCAGACGCGCCCCAGCTTCAAGCGAGCTCACCCTATGGACCTTGCTGAACTAGATTCCCTGCTAGCGAGAGCGGCTTAGAAAGATAAAATAGCACAAACAAGGGTTGTTTGAAAATGAACAGATAAGCTAACCCACTACTGATTTTCTGCCTACTTGCAATGCAACTACTCTTGAGAAAGACTCAAACTGAACTAGTTGAAGCTAAGCGCCTGCCTATTCTATTAGTCAAGCTTGGAGAACATAGTACTAGGACTTACTAGATGAAAGACCTTGATTGGTGAAGGGCTTAAAAGTTAGGTAGCTGCTCTATCTATCGGATCTTTTCTAAGAGGTTAGGTAGGTGGTTGAGCCGAAGCGGAGAAGGAGACTAAGTCATCGGTCGTGCCGGGATTGATTTCCTACTTCCAGCTGAATGAGGGCCACACAGCCGTCAACCCTGCTGGAAGTGCTTTCTAGATCCAATCTCCTGGTCTTTCGTTCGCTATTCGAATGTCTGGACCAGTAGAAATGTACGAAAGGTGGTCTTGTCCTTTCCTTTACAACTAGTAGCTAGTAGCTCCGTCGTTGATCTCTCCTCTTCCCGGTCGGTTGTGACTCGTATGTCCAGCCAACGACTATCGATTCCTAACGAATCCATAGATTCTTCTACCATTCGACCAGATCTTCTAGATTGTATTCTCATTTTCCGGCCTCGAGCAACTTTACTAATAAGGAAAAGCCCTTAAACTGAATTGAATTCATATTATATTATATTAGTATAATATAAAGCGCTAGCACCCAACCGGCTTTCCGCCTCCATTTGGTCGTACTGCTATGATGTAACGTGCAGTCGTCCCGAGGCATTTTAGGGCCCCCTATTTTATCTCCCTTAAAGTCCTTTATGGATTTCAAGTCGGGAATAGAGCTGTTACTTATTCGGCGCTATATCACAATTCATTAATTCTCGGGCATAGCTGTTCACGAGAGCGATGAGTCCGTTCCCTTCTCTTCCGGATCGAGTGAAAGTGGAAATGCAACAAGTCTTCCGGCTTTGGAGTCTTCCTCGAGCAGTGAATCATTGGCTACGTTTAGAGCCGAAATAGCAGCCGAGAGAACGAAGCTGAGATTTATGCTCGCATACGAAGTCTCCAGAGCCGTGATTACTACAACCTTCCTCCCCAGAATAATCTGAGGGAGTATGAGGGGCTTGTTCGCGATCACTTGGATCAAGCTCTCAATGTTCCGCATTATAGGAACATCCTGGATATGGAAGATTTTGAACTCACAGTATTAGAAAGAAAGGGTCTATTGCAAGATAGGCTCTTCAATCTTATGCTTGGTGAGCGAAATCTTTCTCGTATCATGGAACTTTCATCGGAAGAGTTTAGGTAAGACTTTCAAAGAGACTCTCGACGGGAGAATCCAGGCTATTCAGGAAGAATCACAGCAATTCCTCAATCCTAACGAAGTAGTTCCTCCGGAATCCAATGAACAACAACGATTACTTAGGATCAGCTTGCGAATTTGTGGCACCGTAGTAGAATCATTACCAATGGCACGCAGTGCGCCTAAGTGCGAAAAGACAGTCCAAGCTTTGTTATGCCGAAACCTAAATGTTAAGTCAGCAACACTTCCAAATGCCACTTCTTCCCGTCGCATCCGTCTTCAGGACGATCTAGTCACAGGTTTTCACTTCTCAGTGAGTGAAAGATTTGTCCCCGGGTCTACGTCGAAAGCTTCTATAGTAGAACTCATTCGGGAGGGCTTGGTGGTCTTAAGAATGGTTCGGGTGGGGGCTGAATAAAGAAGACGAATAGAATAGAATGAATGTTCATGCTAAGAGAAGAGCGGATCCAATACCAAGACGACTTCTTTCCCAAGAAGTGCAGCAAGTACTTTAGGAATTTGGTGTCTTTCTATTTGGAAAAAAAGGACCATAAGTATAATTAGACACTTCGTCTTTATTGTTCCACTAGCTAGGATCAAATTGAAATTATCAGATGTCCCTTTCATTATTACAACCTTCTTTTTTGATGTCAAAGACCAGAAGCTACGCGAAAATTTTCATTGGATCTCGGTTGTTCTTAACAGCGATGGCTATTCATTTAAGTCTTCGGGTAGCACCACTAGACCTAGCTGCTGGAGCGGGGGATAAAGGAACATCAGGATTACAACATTACATAGGATCCAATCAGAATGCGGGAGCGCAGAGCCTTTAAGAGATAGGGGGTGCGGGAGCATAATACTTAATACTAATGATTCCCCGCGGTTTTTCATGCAGATTTGACCACGGTGTGCACCCCCCCCCCCCCCTTAACTTAACCCCTATTACGTAAGGGGGACCTTCGGCGGGATAACAGAGAGTGCAGGAAAAGCAGCTACAGATACAGGACAAAAGAAGGAGTGGATCCAAATAACTGATAAAACCCGAATCTCTATTAAATTTTGTATAAAGATTATAATTCTTGAAATTTGATTTCTTAAAACTTCGTTTGGAACGAGTTAAAAAAGCTATACGTTTAAATTTTCTTGTTCGAAGCTGGTGATAATAGGTACCACTGTAGGTTGTAGTTTTTGAATCGGTAGGTGATGTATCCTCTATTACAGTAGGCTGTAACCTCTATTCAAGTGGGCAGTTCTAGGCTCTCTCCTCTATGATAATAGTAAGAGCTCGACTGTTAAGGAGAGGAATGAAAGAGCTAGAGCTCGGGAGAGGCTGGATGGAATGAATGGGCTCAGCCTAAGGGCCTTGAGCCAGAGGTCATACTGATCCTGTCCTTTCAATAATAAATATTAAGACGCACACAAGAGAAGGAGACCCAAGCGCAGCCAACCTACCTTTAATACGAAATCCACCACACTTTGAAAGTGTTTAGATTCTATTAGTGTGCAGTGGGTGAATAGCTAAAAGAATAGAGTGACCATCTTTGAATATCTAATATAAAGTAGTATAGTAAGATAAACATGGATATAACAAATATCTGGCTCTCGTCGAACTAGAAAAACTTCGAAAGCAATTCCTCCCACTTTTACTCGAGCTTCGGATATGAGGCCTGTAAGAAAGTCTATTACCAGTACCCGGAGTTGGTCTCCCATTAATACTTCACCGTGAATCACCTTCTCTCTGTGATCCTCGCTGCTTACTGCTTATTTGTTATTTCAATGCATCTGGGAATCAAAAAGAAGTAACTTGCCGGCCCTCTTCCTTTACGTCCTTCACCCAGCTAGGCAAACGCAGCGCAGCTCAGTCGTGCAAGTTCACGTCGGATTACGGAATCTGAAGTAATGATCGAAATTGAATGTCTTTAGTCAAAAAACGACAAAAGAAATTCTTATGTTCGCGATTCTTCATCCACCGATGCAGAAAATGCTCCAGTTTTCCATTCTCATATGAGGCCGGAAAGTTTATTGGCAACAGGTCGACACGAAGTGATTCATCATCCTCAAACATGAGCCGGTCGTTAGTTAGGGAGGGTTTATAGATCAGAAAATTCCCACAAATTGAATGAGAAGTGGGTCCATGTAAATAATCGACACCTTGCAAACAACAACGCTCCTTCCCCATATGGAGTTCGGAACCCAAAGGCAATCGTTGAGTGAACTGTATCTTCTTTGTGTTACTCAACAAGCACCTTTCTTCTGGCAAACGGATCACAATTACAGGTACCTGGGAGCATACCGATGGAATGAACGAAATACGAACAGTTAACATAATATGGTCATAGATCTTAGGTTGTAACTTGATCATGAGCGAATTTGTTGATGTTGCACCCATCAAGTATGGAAAGTGCCAAACATTGGGAACTACCCGGGGAGGAGTTAGGAACAGGAACAAGGAGAAGCGAGAACCACTTAAATGGAGGAATCGATTGTATTTCGTCCTTTGTTCCCCATAGCAACTGGGGATCAAAAAGCACCAAATTTGATGACTTATTAAGGGAAAGACGAAGTAAGAGCATGCTATTGAAGACGTTGCAAGATATGTCGGGGACGCCTCCGTTGATTGTGTACGAACAAAATACGAGTCCAAAGGCAAGGTAAGAATAAGAAAGGGTTTAGCTAATAGAGATATTAACTCTTCCGGGAACCAGTAACGCGTAAACCATGTCAAACCAAGACCGATCAATATCCGAACGGAACGGATTCGAACTTCTCCTAGAATAGTTTCCGGTGCGAAATGAAATTCATAGGATATATGAGTAATTCAAAGGATAAATAGAAATATTTTATAGGATTCTTTAGTAATGAACAAAACAAATAGATTGCGTAACAGACGAACTAAATTAGTATACTTAAACTCTAAGGACTTTTGGGTATAACATTAGATTTTTACAACTTTTAAATTAAATAAATCTATTTATTTAATTAATTACATTGTTGACGTACGAACAATTTAAATATATTTTTAGAAACTAAAAATATACTATTACCGATAACTTACTATAAGTTTAATGTTTAAACAATAATAACAACTTATGAAGTTGTGATCATGCATTTTCATCAGTTACATCTATCTGTGCATTTACTGAGTCACGTAAATTACTTAGGTAATTTGACTGTTCTGTGATCATACCATACCGGCATACCCAGAGACATACTACTATTGCATTATCATTAGGTGAGTTCATAGCCCCATCTTTTACTGTTTTATAACCGGGGAAGAAAACATACTTAATTATTGTATATGCAAACACTTACAGACAACAACAGATTACTGCCTATTGTTTGCCCCATTTATTCCCGTGGACTATAATTGTTAATAGTGTAGCGTAAAATGTTATAAATAGATCTATTTGGGTATTGACAGTACCTGGCCTGCGTGATTAGCTATCACGAAACGCTTAGGCCAAGCAACATGTTTATTTCATTGTCGGACTGAGGGTCTCACATCAGTATGATCCAGATAGGCACCGGAAAAACATTGTCTAACATCTATTACAGGGCAATAGGAACTACTATAGCATGTAGCTTGGTGCTCTACTATCTTCGTGGTGTTTTGCATATCAGTACATTTACTTTATAACTAAACCTATGAATTCACCAACTTCGTGTTGACCCCCACATCTTACTTTTTATGTTTTCTCAGGAAAGTAAGCAAGTGCATGCATTGGATTCCAACATCATAGGGAGCATTCATGTTTACCATCGGGTTGAGATATTTCTACAACTAATAATAAATGTGTTTTCAAGACAATTTACTTAATTTGCACAATTAAATTCATGTGATATGTTTTAATGACAATTGATGATCATTGCTCTATATACTATGTGCTATTGATCCACCAAAAAGTAACACCCCACGTACTATTCCGCTGCATTTGACCATTTGGGGGTGTTACAAACACCATATCTGTCTTATTCAAAGATCTGGGGTTGTGAGGCGTATGTGAAACGTGACTCTACTGATAAAGTCCAACAACGATCTGTGAAATGTATCTTTGTAGGATACCGTAAGAAAACTATGGGTTACTACTTTTATTTTCCACCTGAAAACAAAGTTATTGTTGCAAGGTATGAAGACTTCCTTGAAAGATTCCCCATGTCTCAAGAATTCAGTGGGAGAAATTATGATCTTGAGGAGATTCATATAGATACATTGCCTTCTGGAAATACTAGCGAAATAATTCCTGCCAAACTAGAGAGTCTAGCGGTTCCACCAGAATTAGTTCCTCTAAGTATGTCTGAAAGGACTATACATGCATCGAGCAAACTATGTCTTAACATAGAGGATGAAGATGATGAAATAGGGGATCTTGGAGAACCTGGTAATTATAAATCCGCCATACTTGATCCTGAAAAAGTTAAGTGGATTAGTGCAATGAATGAGGAAATGAATTCCATGAAAATTAATGATGTTTGGGTTCTTGTAGATCCACCGCCAAATGCTAAAGTAGTGAAAAATAAATGGATATTCAGGAAGAAAACTGACATGGATGGTGAAATACAATCCTATAAAGCTCGTTTAGTAGCTAAAGGTTTTACTCAAACTTTTGCGTAGACTATGAGGAGACGTTTTCTCCAGTAGCAGACTTAAGAGGTATTCGGATTCTCATAGATGTGGCAACATACTATGACTATGAGATATGACAAATAGATGTTAAAACTGCCTTCTTGAACGGTCACTTAGATGAAGATATGTGTATGCAGCAACCTAAAGGGCATTTTGATCCTAAGTATCCAAAACGCCGTGTAAACTTTAAAGATCTATTTACGGTTTGAAACAAGCATAACGTCAATGGAACAAACGATTTGATGAAGAAATCAAGAAGTTTTTTATTTATTCAAAATCATGATGAGCCATGTGTATATCGTAAAGCTAGTGGGAGTGATGTAGTGTTCCTAATTTTATATGTTGATGACATATTATTCATGGGAAGTAACATTCCAAGACTTAAAGCAGTTAAGGATCATCTTGCTAAATGTTTTTCTATGAAGGATTTGGGAGAAGCTGCATACATTCTAGGAATTAAAATCTATCGAGATAGGAGTAGACGGTTAATTGGTCTTAGTCAAGATGCTTATAAAGACAAGATATTGAAGAAGTATAATATGCATAATTCCAAGAAAGGTTTTTAACCAATGGAAGTTAAGCATGAGTTAAGCCATGAGATGGATGCATCAACACATGAAGAGGTGGCTTACATGAAGAATGTGCCTTATGCTTCGGCTGTAGGATCTATTATGTATGCTGTAAGATGCACAAGGCCTGATGTGGCATTTACTCAAAACTTGGTCAGTTGTTACCAACAGAATCCAAGAAACCTCCACTGGGTTGTTGTTAAACATATTCTAAAGTATTTGAGGAGTACGAAAGAAATGTTTTTGGTGTTCGGAGGAAAACTAGACATAGAACTGAATGTTACAGGTTTCTGTGATGCGTCCTGGCAATGTGATAAAGACGATATGAAGTCTTAGACGGGATACATGTTTGCTATTAGTGGAGGAGCAGTTGACTGTAAGAGTAAAAAGTAGACCAAGATTGCAATGCATGCGACTCAGTCTGAGTACATGACTGCTTCAGAAGCTGCAATAGAATCTGTTTGGGTTAGGAAGTTTATCGAAGATTTTGGAGTGATGCCTTCAATTATAGAACATATTGATATGTATTGTGATAATTCTGCTGCAATCATATTCGCCAATGATTCTGGAGTCATGAAGGGATCCAAACACTTTAAGCATAAATATCACTATGTTCGAGAACAAGTCGAGGCACGTGAAATCAAATTAATAAAAGTTCACTCAGATGATAACGTAGCTGATCCTTTTACTAAGGCATTGCCTAGAGGAAAGGTCATTGAACATGCCAAGGGAATTGGGCTTTGTTTAGCTAGTGATTTCATGCAAATTTATGATTAGTATTTGGATAAAGGATGTTAGACATTATTATTTAATGAAATAAAGTATTGGTTATGTTTATTCTTGTTATTTAATTTTTTGTCCTAGTTTACATGTTTTAATCCATGAATATTATTATATTCTAAATGTTCATTATCGATTAATAATATGGGAATATTATTAAATTAAGACAAATCTAAATTGTGATAGAATATACTTGAAAGTATATTGATGTGTTAACATATAAAATCTAGATGATATTCGATGAATTGAATATAGGACTTATCTCAACTATATGATTATACTTTATGGATCTTTGTCATCAAGTAAATCATACATATTTATCCTCAGACCTAAGATACCAGGAAAATTTCGTGGATCTAGTGTATTTCTGTAAAATAATCTAAAGCTATACGTAACTAGTGGCCATAAGGGGTATTTTCAGAAGTGTTGCAAAATTCATAAGTTTTGCTTGTAGTCAATATGGAATTTGTTTTTTACAAATTCATTTTGGAGTTTAATACAGCTGGGCCCTGTTGGGTCAAAAAGTTGATGTGGAAAAAACTCAAAAACGAAGAAAACATGAAGGCATTTGTCTAAGCGTTGACAAGTGTATTCCAGGCGTTGTCAAGAACAAATCAGGCGTTGACAGAAGCAAGCATTGTCAAGTGCAATCCAAGCATTGTCACATGCAATCCAAGCATTGACAGAAACATAGGCAAGAAGCCTTTGGAAGCTTCTACTTAGATAAGTATGCAAAATATATTCTGTATATGTTTATTTGAATAGAAGATTCACATGTTTATTTGATATTATCTCTTGTAAACCCTAATCCTTACACTATAAAAGGAACCAAGGGTATTAGATTTTTATATAACTTTCATATACAATGTAAACCTAAAGCGTGTGTCGACTAGGTGTGGGATTCAATGTACACACACCTAGTGATTGTTTGTTATTAATATAATGAACAATCCATTTGTTTTAATTCATGTTCTTTGTGCCTAAACACCTTGTTAAACGTGTTTCATTCTATTCCGCCTTGATTCAATAAAGTGAATGAGATTCGTTCCTAGTAGCTAAAAGATTCGTGAATCTTAGGATTCCTCAATTGGTATTAGAGCCTCGTGGCTAGTGATGCTAGGACCAACAAGGTGTTCGTGTATCGTGAAGAAGAAGAAAAACCCGTCTAGGGTTTTTCTGGACGTTTTTGTGTGCGCAACAGTATTCAGAAGGTCGTAACTTTTGATTGGACCGTTGGATCGTCACGAAATTTTTTATGTGTGTTCTACATACATATATCTAAACATCCACCGGAGGGATTGTCCAGATCAGTCCTCAATCAAGAGTTATTGGTCGTCAAATGTCACAGCAGAATAAGATATTCGTTTTTAAGGTTTGGTCTTTAAACCCTAGATTCATCTTTTGAAACATAGTAGCAGCCCTATTGATATCGGTTAGTATTAATGATGGTGATCATGTTCTTGGTTATTAGAGTTTGTTTTAGAACCCTAGAAGTTGTGCAAGGATCAAGCGCCAAGTTGCTGTAAATTCATATGGAGTTTTAGGGTTTTGTAAACCCTAGATCTATTCTTCGTGTAAAAGCAGCAGCTTGGTATATATGGAATCGTTAATACTGTATCAAGGAAAAGATGGTGACGTGATATAGCTATGGTAATTTGGACATGACATGTTAAGAGAACTAGTCAACAAAAAGAACGAATATAAAAGGATCTGAGGGGTACGTATTGTTTTTTTTATATTCGCATCTTGTCATGGTCCCAAGAAATCATGTGGTATCTATATTCGTTATTCACATGCGAATACAGAAAAGCAGTCCTACATGTTGAAGGGTATTATTGTCATACTATTTGTACTTTACTTGTGGGACGGTTATGTATATTGCCAAAGTGGAAACAACATCAGCTTGCGTATATGGTCAAACAATTATCTACTTTGATGCTTTGTGTTCACACGAACAACGCATGAAGTGGTCCCTGATTACAAATATTTGACTTATAATATGCAAGTTGGAAAAGACAAGCATATATCACGTAGGCTACTAGATCAGTATTTGTTGGAAAAGATAAGAATATATCACGTATTATTGTACAAAAGAGTTGCTTCATGGAATTAAGATAACTTATTATCTTCATTATAGCACACTATTCTTATCATTCTTATACGCCGATAAGAGATGTAGCCCTAGAAGACGTCAGCAGTTGAAGTAGACGCTGACAGGAAGAAGGTTAACGCTGACAGAGAGCGTTGACATGTGTTGTCCGAGAAAAGGTTTGTCCAAACGTTGATAGGTGTTTTCCGATATGTGACAGTACACGTGGAAAGGATATTGGACAAAGGGAGATGTTGGACAACAAAGGAATAGCTGCTGTTGAGAAAATTGGTACGTTTTTAGCACACAAAAAGGAAGTATTTACACGCAAAGGTACATGGAATCTCCGTTTTTATATAGAATATCAAGTTGATATTTATGGCTCGGATATTTTTAAAAGGGATTAATGATTTTTAAGTAAGTTAGCAACAATTCGTGAAGAATTTGATGGATATTTTAGAGTATGTAATCGGGATAGTCTTGCGACAGAGTTATCCAATCTAGTACTTTTACATATGGTATGAAGATGTTATTTCATTAAATTCGTCATGAAGAGGAGTTGGCTTAAGGGGAAGAATTCTTATGGTAAGTTTGATGATTGAAGAAGATTTTCGCGAGTTTGTATTCTATCATATCTTAAAGACGTGCACTTCCAGTCATTGTCTTTTAAGATAACTTGTTCGTGCTTTAAATGTTTGGTGACGAAGACTTGTCATAACACTTGAAGGAGTTACATTATCATGCTCAGTGTCTCACAAAGGATGAGAATATTGACAAGAGATCGAGGTCTACTTATACTTTCCAGTTTTCTTATAAGTTCGACGTCACGTGGATAGTACAAGATATGGAACACAAGGTTGGGTTATTCTACTTCTACATCAAGAATATTTTATTTATTTTTCTTCCAGATCATTACATAGAGCTACATTTGGAGAATCTTCAAGATTGCATACATTGTTTACTTCCCTGTTGATGTGACAAAAAGGGGAAGACATACATGCTACATTTGAGGGGAAGCAATTTGAAGATGATGTACAACTTACAAGAGATACACAAAGAGTTTTGCCAACATCAACTAGGGAAAGATTGTTGGGTCAAAAAGTTGATGTGGCAGAAACTCAAAAACGAAGAAAACCTGAAGGCATTTGTCTAAGCGTTGACAAGTGTATTCAAGGCGTTGTTAAGAACAAATCAGGCGTTGACAGAAGAAAGCATTGTCAAGTGCAATCCAAGCATTGTCACATGCAATCCAAGCATTGACAGAAACATAGACAAGAAGCCTTTGGAAGCTTCTATTTAGATAAGTATGCAGAATATATTATGTATATGTTTATTTGAATAGAAGATTCACATGTTTATTTGATATTATCTCTTGTAAACCCTAATCCTTACACTATAAAAGGAACCAAGGATATTAGGTTTTTATATAACTTTCATATACAATGTAAACCTAAAGCGTGTGTCGACTAGGTGTGGGATTCAATGTACACACACCTAGTGATTGTTTGTTATTAATATAATGAACAATCCATTTGTTTTAATTCATGTTCTTTGTGCCTAAACACCTTGTTAAACGTGTTTCATTCTATTCCGCCTTGATTCAATCAAGTGAATGAGATTCGTTCCTAGTAGCTAAAAGATTCGTGAATCTTAGGATTCCTCAGGCCCCTCGTGGGATCAGTAAGATGTTTGTGTGGCCGCACCCAAAGTCGTTCTAAACTATGTTTAGAAATTTTGGTAATCTTGCTGAATCTGATGAACGAGAAACAAAATGGTTAATGAATTGAATGACTAAGATCCATATCCTTATTAACATTGTATTAGAAATGAAAGGATAATAATGATGAATCATTAAAAGGTTTTATCGAGGAGACCTTACTCGAGTCGTACTAGAGGCATCGTCGTGTAACTAGAAGCTAACCGATGTGATCACACTATTAAAATTTGTCCAAGTGGGAGCTATAAGTTTTATGGACATAAAATTTAATAATCGTGTGTTAGGATCGAACTTGAGATTACGAGATTACACACAATGGGTAAAGAGTTAATTTATTATCAAATGTATTTATATGTTTATTAATTAAATCGAGCTTTATATATTTAACATTCGTTAAGTTTAAGAGTTAAGGATTAACGGTTAAATGTGAAATTGACTAGAAGAGGAAAAGAAGGGTCCTGAACACCCCTTTGGGTGGGTCAGCCGACGGCGGATAAAGAGGACAAGGGGGAAAGATTTCTTGCCTTATTTGTGTTTATCTTGGACTACAAGTTTGGTGAACCAATATAAACACATCCAGTCTCTCATAATTCTTCACCCCACTTTCTTCCTTTGTCTCTCTCCCTCTCTTGCGATCGAACGACCAAACACACCATTAGGGTTTCGTTTGGTTTGTTTGGTTTTTCTTGAATCACGTACTAGCCCCTTTCTAGGGTTGTTGGGTTGATTTTCCACTATACGTTTAAGCTCGTTTTATACGTACTAGTATTACGGTTAACTCGTTATTATACGTGTGTACAAGAACGTAATATAATCTTACTTTACATTATATCTTGGATCGATTAACAAAACGTTGAGTGGTTAATTATTGATCCGTCATAAACCCTAAGTGGAGATTCGTTCTTGCTCATTGGAATCGCATAGCTAAAAGGTATGTAACCCCAAGTCTATTAATTATGAATGTGTTTTTATGATCTTGTTAAATCGTTTTCGCTATTACGTGCTTTGATCTATGTTTATGTTTTAATAATTGTTATGAACTCCATAAACCATCATAGTTAATTAGTTATGGTTAATCCTGATACATAGTAAAAACAAAAATTTAAAATAACTTTTTTCACGGATAGAGTGACTCTTTATATCTCAACCTTTAAATACCTTGTTTTAGCATGATTGGATACGGAGAGTTGGATTAGTGATTCTTTTCCCATGCATGGATTTAGTAAGAAGAGGCCCGCATGTATACATAGGTCACTAGAAGGAGTTCGTGTTGATGAAAGAAGGCTAAAAGAAACGCCAAACAAGTTATAACAACAAAATAAAGAAATATCCATACGTTGATACAGTTCTTCAAACGTTTGGAGGAAAAATCAAATGCTAGGGAGATTGAAAGAACTCTACTTAATTGATCTAAGGTAGGATTCCGAAATATAGTATCATGAATAAATATTTTCTCTTAGTATCTACATTGATTATTTGTCTGATCACTAGTTGTTGAACATACAAAAGATCATGACGCTAAGATGAATAGCTTAGGAAGAACCTAACGTTCAAAGGAAGATAAAAAAAAATATTCATTTACTTATCTCCACTGAAGCAGGAAGAATGGAACCACAAGACAAACCAATTTACATATAAGATAAACATTCTTGAGAACATTTCAAGACGATAATGACAAGCATCATAAATTTCGTAAGATTGATTGTGGGTCAAACTATCATTGCATTTGTGTGCTTATATATAACCTATGTGTGGTGCAACATTGCTCTTAAACAGACGCACAAGCCTTCGATAACTAATATTGGAGTCGTTTGGTACTCTATAAATAAAATTAGGCAAAAGTGAACAAGAACTAACTACTTAAAAGAACTATTTCACAGTTGAAGAAGCATAACAAGAATTAATCTGTTTATTAGGTCAACTGCATTTTCGTTTAATGCACAATGCACTTATAAAGTTCCTGAGATGAATCAATTGAATGAAAGTTAGGATTACAATGTAGCATTTGTGCATATAACCTCATAAGTTAAATTACGGTTAGTAAGAGTGCATCTAGGCACAAAACTTTTTGTAGAGGTTAAACAAGTAAACAAAGATTTTGTATTCTAAGTTGTTTTAGACTGTATGTTCGTCTGCTTTGATTATCTTTGATCGATATAGGCATGTCCAACCAGGTCTAGAGTACTTAGTATACTATGTTAATTCTTGTGGTAATAAAATATTTCACCAGTTTTACCCCAAAAAGAAGAAGAAAGTAAACAGCTATTCCTCGCACCCCTATATTCAGCTTTAAACTCAAAGTATTTCTCTTGCCTTTCAGCTCAAAAATTTTAGCCAATCACTTGGTTTGACATCTAACTAGAGACCCATGTAGGTATAACCATTAAACAAAGACACATGTGGACTTGTGAAATAAACTTATTCACCGTCATGAGGTGGGGTTTGGTTTACGGACGGAGAAGAATATGTAAGTGCAAAATATTATACTTAAAGGTTCTACTCAATCAACAAAGTGTGCACAATCAAATATGCTAAATAACACATGTACAAGTATCAACGCTCAAGAACGATTGGTACAGTTTAGCGTTAGAAACTGGTTGTAGTTATCTTGACATGTGAAAAGTTTGTACTAGTTGTAGTTACTTTCGCATGTGAAAAGTTTGTTAGAAGCTAGTTAGCTAGAATACTCTGTATATATACCCAACATCTCACTTCTTGTAATTCACTTTTTCAATAATGAAATTCATTATCATCTTAACTGTGTGTGAAAACTTGTATATGGTATCATAGCATGCTCTGATCACCTGTAACTAACTGAGAGGTTGTTATAACAACTTTCTCTCATCACCATTGTCACTCATCGTCCATCAATCAATCATCGTCATCCTACCATATTATGATTCTTCTCTAATAAAGTTCCTATTTGGGATCTTTGAGAGCTTGGGCATAGGATTTCACTTTCCAGTCAACAATTCTCTACAACTAAGGGCTTTTTGTGGCAGTGACTGGGCAAGTTGTACTTACACTAGAAGATCTTTCACAAGTAATTGTATCTTTCCGGGTCCTTTCATCATTTCCTGGCAATCCAAGAAGCAAAGTGTAGTTTCAAGATCTTCCACTGAGGCTGATTATAGAGCTCTATCTAAAACTATTTGTGAGCTCACATAGCTCAAATACATCATAAGTTAAATTACGGTTAGTAAGAGTGAATCTACTCACAAAATTTTTTGCAGAGGTTAAACAAGTAAACAGATATTTTGTATTCTAAGTTGTTTTTAAACTGTATGCTCTGCTTTGATTATCTTTGATCTGTATAGGCATGTCCAACCAGGTCTAGAGTACTTAGTGTACTATGTTAATTCCTGCGGTAATAAAATATTTCACCAGTTTTACCCCAAAAAAGAAGAAGAAAGTAAACAGCTATTCCTCGCACCCCTATATTAATCTTTAAACTAAAGTTTTCTCTTGCCTTTCAGCTCAAAAATTTTAGCCAATCACTTTATTTGACATCTAACTAGAGACCCATGTAGGTATAACCATTAAACAAAGAACCATGTGGACTTTTCAAATAACCTTATTCACCGTCATGATGTGGGGTTTTCGGTTTGCGGATGGAGAAGAATATGTAAGTGGAAAATAGTACATACCCGACCCACTGGCCAATACAACCTAGCTTGATACTTAAAGGTTCTACTCAAGAAATAAAGTGTGTACAATCAAATATGCTAAATAACACATGTACAAGTATCAAAGCTCAAGAACGATTGGTGCAGTTTAGTGTTAGAAACTGGTTGTAGTTATCTTGACATGTGAAAAGTTTGTACTAGTTGTAGATACTTTCACATGTGAATAGTTTGTTAGAAGCTAGTTAGCTAAAATACTCTGTATATATACCTAGCATCTCACTTCTTGTAATTCACTTTTTCAATAATGAAAGTCACTTCATTTTCATCTTGACTGTGTGTGAAAACTTGTATATGGTATCAGAGCATGTTCTGATCACTTGTAACTAACTGAGAGGTTGTTATAACAAATTTCTTTCATCACCATTGTCATTCATCGTCCATCAATCAATCTCGTCATCCTACCATATTATGATTCTTCTCTAATGAAGTTCCTATTTGGGATCCTTGAGAGCTTGGGCATAGGATTTCACTTTCTAGTCAATAATTCTCTACAACTAAGGGATTTTTGTGACTGTGACTGGGCAAGTTGTACTTACACTAGAAGATCATTCATAAGTAATTGTATCTTTCTAGGTCCTTTCCTTATTTCCTGGCAATCCAAGAAGCAATGTGTAGTTTCAAGATCTTCTACCGAGGCTGATTATAGAGCTCTATCTAATACTATTTGTGATCTCACATAGCTCAAATACCTTCTCAAAGACCTTGGTATCAAGGCTCAAGAATAATTGGTACAGTTTAGTGTTAGAAACTAGTTGTAGTTATCTTCACATGTGAAAAGTTTGTACTAGTTTAGTGTTAGAAACTAGTTTAGTGTTACTCAAGCAACAAAAGTATGTACAATCAAATACGCTAAACAACACATGAATAAGTATCAATGCTCAAGAACAATTGGTAAAGTTTAGTGTTAGAAACTAGTTGTAGTTATCTTCACATGTAAAAAGTTTGTACTAGTTGTAGTTACTTTCACATGTGAAAAGTTTATTAGAAGTTAGTTAGCTAGAATACTCTGTATATATACCCAGCATCTCACTTCTTATAATTCACTTCTTCAATAATAAAGGTCACTTTATTTTCACCTTAACTGTGTGTGAAAACTTCTATAATACTCTATGTCTGATTTGTGATAAAACTACAAAAACTGCTCAGCAGTTATTTGCTGATTGTATCATCATAAAGTCTTTACGTTCTATTATTGCGAGTTCGCAACGTATACACAACCTCATAAGGCTAGGGTCAATAAGAGAGCATCACAATCAATTTCATCACCGTCGCCTCACTACAACATAACGTTTTATCTTTACAATTAACTTTACCACAATATATCCAACTTAAACAAAACTATGACACACAAGAAACAAAATGACACACACAACCACACAAATAAAGACTCGGTTGTCGAGGAAACTGAGTTCTCTTTTTCTTCACCCTAAACGTGTCATTCCGAGGTGACTGTAGTAAAGAGGACGCATCGACCAAGTGCCACATAGCCACGTAGGGAAAACACATGTTTATGATCTCTTATTACCGGTAGTCTAGGAAATAACATCAATTACTTGTATGTAAGAGTGCTAAGTGTAGTAACACCATAACATCCAAATAACACTGTCACATCAGCATAACACTCAAATAACACCAACCCCTCCAATAATAACACCAAACAACACCACTTTTTCCCTTTTTTTCAAAAAACACACTCATCTATTATTTCATTCTTTAAACAAACACCCATTTCATTCATAACTTAAAATACAAATTACATTACGAAATAAAAAAATTATATTACGAGAAAAATCTACGAATATTTTACCTGGGTGAAGTCCCTTTTACCCAAAAAATCTACGAATTAAAAAAAACTAGGAATTAAAAAGACTACGAAATTAAAAAAAAAATATTACGAATTAAAAAAAAAACTAAGACGTGCCGGCACCATCATCTTTGCCCAAATCTCGACCCATCTTCGCCCGAATAATTTATTTTTGCTTCCTAATCTAATAGGCATCTTCGTCGTCCAAATCCCGAACGGGGGTAGCTAAAAACCGCAACACCTCCAAACGCACAAGCGTGCGATCTTTTTCGTTTTTTAATTCGAAAGCCCTGGCGGCACTTGAGACGAAGTTCGTTCTCCATTAACAAATCGAATTAGGACGAGTTACTTCCACCCCTGCTCGCCATGGCGTCGGACTTGGTTTTTTTGGCGGAACGTGGTTTGTCGGGCGGCCTTGGTCTTGCATCATGGCCGAATAGGGTCTCTTGGCTAGCACCGGGGACGTCTCTGATTAAGTCAACCGGGTCCAGTGCTTCCCATTTGCTATGGTTTCTCGAAACCCCCCAAGCGTCTAATTGATTAAACGAGGACCTTCTATGCTCTTCACGGTAAATCGAGCGAGCCCGTTTCATCACATCCGCATCGTTCTCACGACTTTTGCCTAAACGTTTGGTCCATCTGCAGGAGACGTTAAACTTTTGGCAATTGGCATTCAAAGTATGCCATTTGCTAGTTATCATATCTTTGTTACGTTTTTGAAAATTTGTGTCGTTGAACACGTTCGTCACTCGAATCCAAAACCTATCACTCTTTTGACTTCGCCCAACATTGTTATCTTTCGAAATGGAAATGTAAGACGATGCGAGAAATTCTTCTTCAAGCAATAGCCAAGGGCCCGCTACAACCGGCGCATCTTCGGCAACACCTTTTCCGCTTTTGGAACATTTCTTTTTTCGGGTACCTTTTTTTACGGCGAATCGGTTTATCAAATTAATGAAACCGTGTTGAGAGTAGTCAGCCATGAAATGTTTTTGATATTGTATATATAGTAGTGGGGGGAGGGGTGGTAAAATGTTTTTTTTTTAAATACTAATAGTTAGTCTTTTTTTTTTTTTTTTTTTTTTTTTTTTTTTTGTAAAACTCGCCGTTACAAACGTTGGGGAGGGGAGGGGTAAAACGATTTTTATAAAATAAACACCCCCTAACGCGGGTTACCCTTGCAACGCCAGTACCAACGACGTTAGGTTTTTTTCATGTGTGGTATTGTAATAATGAGTCGGAGATTGACCGGACAAAAAAATGTGCGGAGATGCAGAGGTAAAACATGTGCAGCTAAAACCAAATACTACGACGCGCTTGCATTGTTTTTCAGCTGAAACTTTATAGTAAATCATAGAGCACCCGAAGCTTCAGAATAGAAAGTCATTAGACATCTAGGTAGGGACCCATGCATGGATACCAAATTGAAGTTTTGCGTTTGCAAATGGACTAGAAATATGCAAGTGGAAAGTGCTCCATGCCCGATTTGTGAGAATGCAAGTGGAAAATGCTCAACAACTACGTTGTTGATTCTATCATCACAAAGTCTTTATGGTCATCACTATGTAAATAATGCTTTATAAAAGCATAATGTAAAACTAAGTAATGATTGTATGTTGGATTCTTTTTTGGTGTAGTCACTAATTCCTTTATAAAAGACAACTAGTTAAAAAGTAGTAGTAAAATTTGTTTTTTAAAAGCAGGCAATCCCTTTTATTAACCAATAAACACGATAGACCTCTCACTGCAATAGTTGCCACTATTTCCAGCGATAAATAAGGCTTTTCTTAAGCGACATGGAATTAGGGATAGGTTTTCCGAACGACATGTAGCCCGGAAAACTTGATCGGAAAAGCTTGTTGGGGATTCTTTCCCGGGCGACTACGCCGAGCTGAGCCCACATAATTTCAATCAAACGTTCAAGTCACTCACGGTGGAAGTTTTTTCCTAGCGACATGTCGCCCAAGATAAGTATCGAGTGTCACGTAGAGGGCTTTTCCGAGATATCTGCAAGGGATTACGAGATGTGAAACTTTAGCAAAATATCTACAAGGTTTGGACATATAGAGATACTCACAGACCAAAACCCAACCACAATAAATACAAGTCATACAACTACAACAATTGTACTAGAGTCATTAGAAACGTACACGCATGACCCTACCAAAAAACGACTTAAACAAAGCAAAACCGTGACCTTTTGAATCTAAAATTCGGAAACCTTGGTACTATAGACAAACATTCAAGAAAGGGTCCTACTATTAATACCCCTACTATCTAAAAAAGTACAAAAAAGTACAAAAATTTGTACTTTTTGTTCCTTTGTCCCCCTAATTTATAGTTCTGCACAGTTTTTTTATCAGTTTCGGTTCCGTATTTTTGTCTGTTTGTTACTTTAGAATTATTAAACTTTATAATTTTCATTATGTATTTTCAGGATCTCAGTTTTATAACATAAATAAAATTATAAAAACAAAAAAAAAATAAAAAATAAATAAAAAATTCGAAAAACAGGGGATGGTTGGCAAGAGTAGTGGCTTATGTGATTAAAACTTAGAACTTTTAGGGGGTTATATGTTTTCTGTAAGCTTATGCATTGCAACAAATCGACACAAGGACCCATACGGTAAGCGTTAGGCTCACGGTAGACTTGGTAAATTACCTTCTGCCTATGGCATGTGAGAGATAGCGATGGGTTTTGGGATTGAGAAGATATAGTACTGTATGTGAATGCAAGTTAAAACAGTAGAAAAAATGAACGATTCTGGTGAACAATTTTACCCCCAAATAATGCTCAAGCGCATGCAAAGATCCAAGCATTTATGTCCACACAACACAATAAGAAGATATATGATCTCCGAGTATAAATACGACCCAATGCCCAGTTGTAAGTTAAACGACCTCATAATCAATCAATATGAGTACTACTACTCTTTCATGCTACATATCCTTTCTGCTTCTTATCACCTTTATTTATTTATGCTCATCTAGTAAAAACACGAGTAATGTATTATGCAAAGACTTCGAGAGAGAAGCACTTCTTGAGTTCAAAAACGGCCTCATTGATCACGCAAACAAGCTTGCATCTTGGGTTGGTCTTGAGGAAGAATGTTGCAGTTGGGTCGGTATTGTTTGTGATAATCATACTGGCCATGTACATCAGATCCATCTTCCTGGACTTGATGGTCATTGTCGTGTTGATGATTATACAACTCCCAAAGAATACGATGCAACCGCACCGTATATGTTAGGAGGGGACATAAGTCCATCACTTCTTAATCTGAAACAGCTCAAACATCTGGATTTGAGTTGCAACGATTTTGGAGGTATCGAAATTCCAAGCTTTATGGGTACTTCTGTAAACTTGAGATATCTTAATCTCTCGAGTTCTAGATTTGGTGGAACTATACCTCATCAGTTGGGAAATCTTTCAAAATTGGAAGTTCTTTCTCTTGGAAGCTTTCATGATGATTCTTATGGATCTGAATTAACGAGCTTGTCGAAGCTGCAATGGTTGTCCAGTCTACGCTTTTTGCGTCACTTGGATATGAGTGGTGTGGAACTTAGCAAAGCCACTGACTGGCTGCAGGTGATCAAAACCCTTCCTTCTTTGGTAGAACTACACCTCTCAAGTTGTCTACTCTCGAATATATATTCACATGTTCGTGTTTTTAACGTAACATCCCTTTTGGTACTTGATCTTTCTGATAACTTTTTTGATAATAGTTTCATGCCACCATGGATTTTCAGCATAAGTAGTCTAGTTTCACTGGATTTAAATGGGTGTAATTTACACGGTCCTATTCCTAGTAGTAGTTATAGCTTTCGTAACTTGACTTCTCTCGAGTTGCTTCATGTCCAAGGGAACGATTTCATGAATTCTTCATCAGTTTTAGAAGCATTGTCTAGTGTAGGCAGTAATCTCATTTCGTTAGATATCAGCTATTGTGGTGTATCAAGTTCACGTATAGTTTTTCTTCACAACCTCACTTCCATTCAAAGCCTTTACATGTTAACAAATCAACTGACCAAGGTTATTCCTAGGTCATTAGGTAACTTTTGCAATCTAAGAAACATTGATATCGCGGGAAACAATTTTCATAATATTAGTTTAACATTCCTCCTTCAAAGTTTTTTCGATTGCAAATCACCTCTCTTGGAGACCTTATCCATTGGATACTCAGGAGTGTCTGGTCGTTTACCAGATTCTATAGGGAGACTAACTTTTCTTAAGTCACTGTCTCTTAAAGAGAATCTAATTTCCGGATCAATTCCGTATTCCATTGGAAAGTTGTCGTCATTGGAGATGTTAGACGTGCGAACTAACCAGCTGAATGGTAGCCTTCCTGATAGCCTCGGTCAACTATCCAAGTTGAACTATTTAGACCTTTCTTATAATCGTCTATCTGGTGTCGTGACAGAAGCTCACTTTGAGAAGCTAGCTCTGTTGAAAGTTTTTTGGGCGATAAGCAACAACCTTACCCTAAGACCACACGTTCAAAATTGGAAACCATCTTTCAGCCTCCGAGAGTTGAATCTAAAATTTTGTGATTTGGGGCCTCTTTTTCCATCTTGGCTATCGTTTCAGAGTGATTTAGAATATTTGGACATAAGCAACACAAGGATTTCTTCAACCATCCCTGAGTCATTTTGGAGATCGATTCCCAATCTAGCCGTTTTAAATATGTCACAAAATAATATCCAAGGCAACATGTTTGGTATGCCTGCAACACTTTCGGTCATCGACTTAAGTTTTAATAACTTCAGCGGGCAATTGCCAAAAATTTCAAAAAACTCGTCAATAACCGTCCTTGATTTATCAAATAATATCTTTGGTGGATCGCTACATCCTTTGTTGTGTTTCTATGGTGGAGAGATTCTAGATTTTCTCAATCTCGCTAATAATCAATTATCAGGTGTCATTCCTGACTGTTGGTTGAAGTGGCCGACTTTATCAGTCTTAAACTTGGAGAACAACAATCTCTCTGGCGTAGTTCCAACATCTTTGGGATCTTTATCAAAACTCGGATCATTGAACTTGTGCAACAATAAGCTTTCCGGGACATTACCTGCTTCTCTAAGAAACTTGGCCAACTTAGAGATTCTTCAACTTGCTAGAAACCAACTTGTTGGAGAAATTCCAAAATGGTTCGGGTCAGGACTCTCTAGTATAAGAATTATCAACCTCCGTTCAAATAAATTTGATAGAGATATTCCGCACGAGCTATGTAATCTTACCGCCATTCAGATCTTGGTCCTCGCTAATAACAATCTATCTGGAACAATTCCAAGCTGCTTCAACAAATTTGGCTTGCTCTCTGGAAATGAAAGCGTCACGAATGGTCGGATTTTTTCCTTAGCGATTCTTGGCACTGACCTTTTAACTAGTGCATCTTTGGTGACAAAGGGACGAGAGGACCAATATCGCACTATTCTAAGACTAGTTATGATTTTGGACCTTTCTAGCAACAAACTTTCTGGACACATCCCAGTTGAGGTTACCGAACTTAACGCATTGCAAACATTGAATTTATCAAGAAATCTATTGTCCGGAGAGATCCCGAAAAGAATTGGAGATATGAAAGCACTTGAATCTTTTGACGTGTCATTGAACAAGCTTTCTGGCAAACTTCCTATTAGCTTGTCGCGCTTAACTTTCTTGAGTAGCTTCAACGTGTCCTACAACAATTTGAACGGACCAATCCCGTTAAGTACGCAGCTTCAGGGTCTCAATGAATCTAGCTTCTTCGGTAACAAACTCTGTGGAGAGCCAGTCTCTAAAAGTGGTCAAGTCGATTCATCTGATAGAAACCGGCAACAAGGTCAAGATAATGGTTCGAGAAGAGCAGATTGGGGGTTGATTATCAGCATAACGATTGGATTAGTGACTGGTTTTTGGATTGTTGTTGCTCCGTTGGTAATTAACGCCATTTGGAGAGTTAAATATTTTGGTTTCCTGAGTGATGCATGGAACAAGTTCTATGATGTAATTTGTAAGTAGTGTTGTACATTTCATGTTTTCTAAGTGATGTAATAATCATTGTATTGTATTGTACTGTATTTTTAAGAATAACAATTGTTCTCGTTACATATCTATTTACAACTTACACGCTTGCATTACACATATGATACAATTGTTCTTATAAGATTACGCTAGACTAGTTTTATCTTGGACCAGAATAGTGTTGGAAACATTAGTAATTTGTGGGCTTACTTATTACGAGTTTGTTTTGGGCCAAACATAAGAGCCAAACTGTACAAAAAGTAATTTACAAAATAAATAGCATTTATTTACTCAAAGTTTTCCTTACTAATAAAATTTATTATCATTTAAGTCATTATAATTTTTCCTTATTAAAACATAATGGATATAAAAGTAAGAAAAAACATTTGCTTACTCTTTTCTCTACTAAAAAAGAGTTATTAAAAGTTTTACACTTTTCCTTACTCAATATTAAGTAAGTAATGACATTTAGTTCTCCATCTATTATTTACTATTGTCCTTAAGAGTAGAAGTTAACAAAAATTAATTTTTATAACTTTTTTAAAATAAAAATTAATAAAAAATACTTTTTCTTACTCAATATGAAGAAAGTCGAACTGATAAATAAAAATATTGCACCAACAAGGGAGTCGAACTGATGAATAGAAATGTTCTCCCATTTTCCTAATCAGCTTCTAGAAGTATTACTAATTTTTTAATACCGCCTACGTCATCTTGATTTGGCTTTTACGAACATCCTTTTTAGCTTTTAATAGACTTAACTTACCAGCTCAACTACTAGCTGCTTGTATTAATTGCAAAAGCTATTTTTTAATTATATTATATCGTATATAAAAGGTACATTTTGTTTTCACATTCTATTTTTGTAATAGAAAATTAATCAGGTGGATAATATGATGCCCATAAAACTTAAAAAAAAAATAAAACTAGCTTGAAAAAGAAGTAGTTAAGCCGTAGTTCATAATACTTTACTCGTACTTATAATATTTAATGTTTAAGAAACAATAGAATAATACTATATCCGTCCAAAATTAATTGTCTTAGTTCTAAAAATATGTAGTAAATTTAGATCGAGATTATTACATTACTCTTATTTGAAATTATAATTACAAAATTTAGAAATATTTTAAATTAATTGTGTAAAACTGTTTATATGTAAAAAGTAAAAAAAGGAAAGCTGAAAAAATGATACTTTTTTTAAAAAATGTGTTTTTTTTTGTCGATAAAGAATTATTTTAAGACAAAGGGAGCATGAAATCTTAAAATATTACTTATACTTATAATTTGATAGATTTGAAATAGATATTTCAATTACTTTCCAAATGTGCTAAAAAGTTTCTTTTGTGGCAAAGAAAAAATCTTTACAATCAGACGACAATTTGGGTAATGTAGAACTACTAGCTTCTGTTGTTGTTTTTCATTTTTTAATGATATCTGATTCATGTTTTCATAACATATCAGTTTCTTTTTCGCTAATTTTTTTTCTCCAATCTATGTAAGATAAAGTTTTTATCGCTTTAGAAGACATATGGTTCTAGATTCAGATTTTAGACCAAAAAACATGTTAATAATACAAGAGGGTGCAATGGTACTAAAGAGTGTGAAGGCTCTTGATCACACACGCATGATCACGAGCGCATGATCAATTGCTACACTTCTGTGGTGGGTTTTTTGCATTCGTTAAGTGGCGGTAACAAACCCGACAGCCAGATTAGTGAAAAAAAAATATGCTAATTTGACGCTAAGATTAATATTCAACATTACTAAAAGAGACGTGAGTTTTAAATAAACATCAACCTATAAGTATAATAAAAATCGTGTGACATATGTAGAAGTATTTACAAATTTGCAAATCAAATCATTATAAAGTACTGTAACTCACCTCTCGTAATACAAATTTACGATGATGTCATAAATCATTATGACGTCATAAATCATTATCACGTCATATCCACCTTTATTATACTTGCACTGTGGCACATGTACATATATAGTACAATTTATTCGTAGCAAAATCGTTGCAAACAGAGTTGTCTTTACCATAGCTAAAAAATGGAGAAAGGCGATAACATTTTGGTCCAAACCCTAATTAGAGGTAGAGATTCTGCAAAGAGGTTGCAGAATATGCTTTGCGGTGAAACTAACGATGATCATGTGTCGGTTTCAGTAGACGATTTACTGACTGATGTATCCGAATCTTTTGCAAGTGGCCTCTTAATGTTGAATACCAGTAGATCCGAAATCCATGATCCGGAATCAGAAGTTTGCAAGGGTAACAGTGAGAAGACACCCATACACGCTCAAAGTTTATCCGCAGATTCAAACCTTTCGGGAAACAATGAGAAGACACCTTTAGTGCTAGTGAAACAAGGGAGAGGTCAGTACAAGAGAAAGTAAGTACAACTTTTCTAAACTTAGAATGACCACATAACATGTTATATATCATATGATACTAATTGTTTTTAATTGTTTGATCGAATAAATTTTACAGGTGCGGAGATACAAGGGTCGAACTTAGTGATACAGGTGAAGATTGTTATCAATGGAGGAAATATGGACAGAAAGTGATTCTTAACTTAAAATTTCCAAGGTTAATTATCTCATTTTTGTTTGAGATACATTCTTAAGTGATGGAAAGTCTTATAAACATTTTTATATATTTTGTGTTTTTTGTTATATACAACAGATGCTATTACCGATGTACATACAGGCAAGATCAAGGGTGCAAGGCGAAAAAACATGTTCAACAGCTGGAAGACGAGCCGAACAAGTTTAGTGTAACATATATTGGTAGTCACACTTGCAGTAGTGATACTGTTCCACACCATGAACCTGGAGCTGTCCTCGATTTTGGAGGGTCTAAAGATCAACAATGTCTAACAACAAACTACCCTAACCCGACTACTAAAAAAATCCATAACAAACCCTCACGGAAATCAAAAGATCAGGCTAATGCAGTTCCAGGATCAGACCAAGTTGGTTCTTCCTATTCCGTTATGTCTGGCCTTTTAGACGATATGGATTTCTTTTCAAACTTCAACGAGGAAGATTTCTCTCTTTTGGGCACATTGTTTGATGATGATGATGTGTTAATTAATTGAAGACCTAATACTGTAATCCTTTGCAGTTGTAGTAATTTAGTTTCAAGTAACAAGGTTCTCGTATTGTCCGGCTAAAAAGCATCATCTTCCTCGTGAACGCTGAATTTTATCATTTATTGAACTTTACGTGAATGTTGGATGTTCTATGATCCTTGAACGTAAAAGGATAGATTGCTAGCTTGAGATGACACAATGTTTATTTATGTGTATGATCATAGGATCGTAATAAATGTCTGCAGTATGTCCCATAGAAGCACTCATTATCCTGCATACAATATCCAATGGATTTTACGTGAACTATATAATTGTAACTTCTATGTGGTGTGCGTAACACCGAGAAATCGAACCTTAAAATTACCGAGAAACTGTTCCACGTTATATATGGACCTGGACTTGAATTCAATTTTGAAGGGTTTAAAAATCAAAAGTCTGTAACAACAAACAACAGCTTGACTACTAAAAATCCGTAACAAATTACAAACCCCCACGAAAAAAAAAAAATCATGCAATTCAACTCCAGAATCTGACTATGGAGGTTCTTATCATTCCGCTATACATATGTCTAATGGCCTTCTAGATATATATGATTTCCTTGAAAACAAAGATTTCTTAAGCGCATTGTTTGCTGATGTTGCGTTTAATTGACTGAGAATACTGTAATATATACTCCATGGAGTCGCGTTGTAGTCATCTAGTATGAAGGAACATTGATAAGGTCCGGGTCTTCAAAAGACAGATTCGAACCCGTTTCATTTATTCTTGAAGAAGTGGTCATAGGACCATTACTGGTAGGGGAGGAAATAGTTAGCAAGTTTATTAGTATTTCCCATCCATGCATGTATTTTGATATCTAGAGCAAATTAAAGGATACCCGAGTTTCCAATCCTATGTATATGCAAGTGTTGTGTTAAGTAACGAATGAAGAATAAAATCTCTTGGATATCTTGGAACAAGGTTATCTCCCCTCGTCATAGAGTAGGTCTTGGAATTGGTAGTGTATTGACAAGCAACCAATCCATGTTGTCGAAATGGTCGTGAAGATTCCACACCCAAGAAAATGCTCTATGGCGCAAGGTGATTTGTTCTATTCATGGTCCATCAGGATGTATGTATCACTCTTCTTCACATTCCCAATCCTCGGGTCCATGGTCTGGTATTTGCAATCTAGAAGATCTCACCAACTTTGGAATCGAGTTACCAAGGCTTTTAAAAAAAAGTTGGAAATGGAAGAAACACTTCTTTTTAGCATAATAATTGGATTGGTGTGTCGTACTCTGTAGGATTGAATCCCTACAACCCTGGTTAACTAGATGCGGATAACACGATCAAAGAAGTATATCGACAGAAAAGTAATTTACATAAGGTATGTATCCCTAATCGACCCGATTAGTATTATTGATAAAGAATGCGTTGTGAATCTCGTTCCCCCTCACCTCCTTTTATAGAGATAAGGGGAACCGACTGTTACATAGTCCTACGGGTCGGGTTGGGCTGCGACACCACCAACCGACCTTTATTGCTATAGGCTATTTAGGAAACTCGATAACTATCCCCTAGACACGACTTAGGCTAATAAAGACTAAATACATAATAATTTCCACCTTAGGCTTATATTAGCCTATCCCAACACTCAGCAGCTCCAAGCAGTGTTGTAACTTGCTTCCAGGTACCACCTTCATCAAGGCATCCGCAGAATTGTGTTCAGTAACCACCTTCAGAACTTCAATCGTCTTTGCTTCCAAGACTCCTCTGATAAGTGATAACGCACATTGGTGTGCTTTGTCCTATCATGAAAAACATGATTCCGCGATAAATGAATCGCGCCCTGATTATCACAATTAACTGCAACTGTGTTAAGCTTCACGCCTAACTCTTCCGAGAATCCCCTTAGCCAAATAGCTCCTTTCACAACCTCCGTAAGTGTCATATACTCCGCTTTAGTTGTCCACAAAGCCTCTGTGTGCTGCAACTTAGCTTCCCAGCTCCTCGCACATCCATGTATCAGCAACCCGTACCCTGTGATTGATCTACCCATGACAGTGATCGATCTACCCATGGTGTAGTCAAAATCCACAAAAACCTGTACGTTTGTCTGTAATCCACGATCAAACCCATCCAACATACCCACATTTGCCGATGCTATGTCGGGTCTCGTGAAGACCACCTGATACTCCTGGCTTCCAACTGCATACATATATGACCACTTACTATTCTTTTTCACATCACAATCCCCTGATAGACTGTCCTCCAACGACAGTATGGAGTATCCCTTCAACAAAGTCTGTACCAACTTTCTGTTGTAAAACCTGGACTGTGACACCCTCAGAGTATTACCACTCTGATTCCTGATGATCTTAATACCAAGTATATCTCCCTTTGCTTTAACCAGCAAACCCTTGGTAACCGAGATCTCAGCCTTGCATCCGCAAGAAAATACCATACAATCTATATAGAGAAATAGATGTATGAACATACCTGGTGTATCCTCCCAGTAATAACCGTATCTGTCGTCACCGCTTTTCCTATAATCGTTGCTGAGCACATGCACATCTAACCGAGTATCCATTTCTTCTTTCAATCCAGCCATCCACTTGGACAGAACCTCACAAGAAACTGTATCGTTGAAAGTCAATGACTCATGTGCATGAATCTTCTCCACTGCAGCAACTACAAAAGAAGCATCATTACTGTCTTCTCTATACTTGAATAGTTCCCGTGCTAAGTGTTGCTCCCTATCACGTGCTTGATGATAGTATAACAAATCTTGAGCTTGTACTTTCTTTGGAACAACTACATGACCAACATTCCCCTGAGGTTCCACCTCAAGTGCTTGATCCTCCCGATATTCCACCTCAAACTCAACTCCTTGCAACACCTGCACTGAACTTGTACATACACCAGAACCAATGAAAGTTTTCTTGTATTGCCCACTTTCATTGAAACCCATATTCCTGTAAAGCACTCCCTTTGAAGTAACGTCATCTAACCTCTAAAGTTGATAAACATTCATACCCTTACGGTATCCCAGGAATATGCACTTGAACTTAACCGGTTCAAGCATCCCTTGCTCAATACTAGCAAGCCAACCAAAAACGCCAAACATATCTATAGTCTTCTTGAATCCAATCGCTACTGATGGTGACCTATTATCTAGATATATGGACATGGTTGTATCCTCTGTCCAAAAAACCTTGGACAGACCAGACTGAATCAGAAAACAACGTACCTTATCCAAGAGTGTCACGTTTGTCTCCTCAACCAACCCATTCTGCTGCTGTAACCCTGCAACATCCAAATGTTTGGCGACCCCACTCTTCATACATTGTTGTGTAGACTTCTGATTACAAGAATCAAGAACATCACCTGTCTTGATCTTCCACCCAGTCTGAAATTTTCCTAACTGCTTCCTACCCTTCATTGTCTTCCCGGTCATAGCCTGACCGTTCAGGGTATATATGCAATTAGCCCTTCTGGTTCCTGATAGTACCACCAGTGAACCCTTTATAACCTTGATCTTGCCCGACTGCATCTTCACGGGAAAACCCTCTTTTTCAAGAGTGCCCAGCGATATCAAGTTTTGTCTTAATTCCGGAATATACCTGACGTTGTCCAACAAGAAACTTGACCCATCCCTCATTCGTACTCGAACCTTACCTGTCCCCCGTACACGGCATTCCCTGCCATCACCTAGCAGTACATTACCACCGTCATACTCTTTAAAATCAACCAAATAATCTCTCCTGTATGTCATATGGTATGAGCCCCCTGAATCCATGATCCAGTCCAAAAGTTCATCAACACTTATAGCCATCATAACATCAGCATTGTCATACCTATCAGCTCCAGAACTGGATACCTGATCTTCATTCTTGACAAAACCTTGAGATTTCTTGTGATTATACCTGGGACAATACCTCTTCAAATGATCCTCAGACTGACATATATAACACGTGAGTTTGTCGCTCCTTCCTTGTGACCTTGACCACGAACTATTTGAACCCTGCCCAATATCTCTCTGACCAGATCTCTCCCTCACATACAACCCTTCACCACCATCACCCTTTTCTTCCGTCATCTTCTGAAGTTCCCTAGAATTAAGTGTCGCGAGCACGTCTTCTAGCTTCAAAGTATCCCGGCCATATAGCAAAGTCTCTACGAGATTATCGTAAGACGATGGTAAAGATGTGAGTAATAATAATGCCTGATCCTCATCCGATATAGCAGTATCTATAGACGCTAAGTCACCTACGAGCTTGTAAAACTCATCAATATGTTCAGACTGACTCTTACCTTGATGCATTTGAAAAGTATATAACTTTTTCTTCAAGTACAAACGATTAGCTAAAGACTTTGTCATGTATAAAGTCTCTAACTTTTTCCAAATCCCCGCTGCAGTCGTCTCCTTGGTGATCTCCCGTAGGACCCGATCATCCAAACATAAGATCAATGTGTTGTAAGCCTTTTTCTTAATGACGTTATCGTAAGATACTATTGTGGTGGCGGGTAATTCTTCCAATGCTGCATCTAATTCCAGATGTTCCAGCATAGCCTTCATCCTTACCTGCCATAACCCAAAGTCATTCTTCCCATCGAATTTCTCAATGTCAAATTTGCTCAGTGTCATCTTATTTTAACCCTTTGCTAACCGCTTAACCTTTTGTGAATTTACCTACACAAAAACACGATCTAGCAAAGTATCCCGTGTGTCAAACACCCTTGGTTTATCGATATAACCCTAAGATAAAAATCTTATAAATCGATAAAACCAAGAAACCCTTCAAAAGAAAACACTTTCTTACTCAAATATCGATTGAACCTTAGAAATTAACCTATCCGATAAATCGACAACCATTGAATCAAGAAAGTACCCGACGCCTTTTGAAGTAACCCTTGTCGTACTTTTAATTTTGCAAACCGATCTCTAATTACCTAAGAAATCTTGCAACCTCGACAAGTCTTGAACGCTCTTTATCCCTTTATTAATTTGCTAAACCTTGTGATAAGCCCTCACAATCACAAATTAACAAAGTCCCTTCGATAATTCGCTAAACCTTGTGATATATTACACCTCACAATCACGAATTACGAAGTCCTCTTGTGTAAATACCCTGCGAAGTTTTAACCTTTTGTTTTATCAAACTAAAACAAAATAAATATACTAAACCCTTTTATAATCTGGCCCAATCAAAACCAAATTAAAAATAGTCTTATATAAATTTAGGCCCAAGTTAGCCCAAATAACCAAACCCTCCCTTCGTAGTATATTTTTCTCCTGTGTTTGACTTGTAAACCAGCCACCACACACTGTCTTCTTCTCCTTCCCTGCGATAGAAAACAACCACCACAAAGAAAGAAAAAAAACTTCGATCTTCAATGTTTAACCAACAATCAAAGACCAAACCCTTAACTATCGATCTCCTTGCTACACCTTGATGTCCATTAACCGAACACCAGGCACCTTCTTCTTCGATCGATCCCTAGTAACCAGCGAGAGACCCGTCGACCCGTGCTCTGATACCACTTGTAGGATTGAATCCCTACAACCCTGGTTAACTAGATGCGAATAACACGATCAAAGAATCATATCGACAGAAAAGTAATTTACACAAGGTATGTATCCCTAATCGACCCGATTAGTATTATTGATAAAGAATGCGTTGTGAATCTCGTTCCCCCTCACCTCCTTTTATAGAGATGAGGGGGAACCGACTGTTACATAGTCCTACGGGTCGGGTTGGGCTGCAACACCACCAACCGACCTTTATTACTATAGGCTATTTAGGAAACTCGATAACTATCCCCTAGACACGACTTAGGCTAATAAAGACTAAATACATAACATCTTCAAGACTCATTTTCGCGATTATAATGTCTTGAAACAAACAAGAGTTGTTCGCTTTGTGATAGAAATCCTACTTCCTCCCATACTTCTTACTGGCTCTCTGTATGTCACTCCCCTTCTATACCAGGAACATCTTTGGTCATTGGCCCAAACCAACAACCCGCAACACTTCTTTTAGGCCTTACTATTAACAGGGCTTGGCTAATACCATCTCGATCACAGGCTGATCAAGATGAATTAACTAAGCTCATGAACCTTCTTCCTAAGCTACACCATACTGATCCCCTCATACTTAGGAATTCATTGAAGACTCTTACTGACACTTCACTCTGAAGAGCATGCACAACCATATTAACCACCAGTGGTGGACGCAGGAAATTTTATTGTAGGGGGCAAAAAAAAAAATTTGACGATAGCAAAATGAAAAAACTATAATTCGAATACAAAATTGAGTATTATAACTTAAAAGTTAACGATTTTTAGGTTTTATGGTGTTAAATATTGAAAGTTAATGTGTAAGTGGGGGGCAATTTGAAATTCGAGTGGGGGGCATTTTTAAAAAACGCTCAAATCTAAAGAAAAATACACTAAAATCTCGTCTTTTTTGTCGAGTTATGGGGGCGCCGCCACCCCGTACCTATAAGGTACGTCCGCCCCTATTAACCACATGTCAAATCCCACGACCTCTCAACCGATCAGATACAAAGGTGAATATTCTTGTGTGGCGCATCATGAAAAAGGGTCTCTACATGGGTTAATCTCGAGAAGAGAGATCGATCTTGACTTTGATGTCCCCTCATTAGCGTTGATCTATATTTTGTCATATATTAAACTTAATTCAAAAGTTGGATGTTAAATGATTGTTGCGCTTGAACGGATATATAGATGGCTAGATGGGAAAACATAATATGTAATTGTCTGTATGATCATAGAATTGACCTATTCTTAACTCTTACTTCATTATTGTTTGTTGATTCTTGATTATAACTTTATTTTTTTCTAAGTCTTCTAACAAGTCTAGTAATTGACCTAGATTTTTTACTATGGTTTGATTGTTCTACTCTTTTAGGATTTCTCCATATTCACTCGTTGTGGTTATTAAGATATCACTATTCTTGTTGATTACTTATTCACGATTTAGAACCTTAAACCATTGCCTTTTCATCAAGTTTATTATGTCGAGTTAGACAAGCGCTTTAGGGTTTATATCTTTTGTTTGTTTTCTAGTTTGTGTCGTTAGTTTGTTGCAATATGGACAGATTTGTGCTAAGCCTGCTATCATAATCGTCTGGGATTATTGAGGTTTTATGCTGGTGACATATATGAAATGGGAATGCATATGGGGTTTTTTTAGTCCAGAAGAGAAAGGATGGCGGAGAGGTGTAAAGGAGAAATAGGGTAGTTCTATTGGTAGATCTGATTCGATTATAGGTGATGATACTAGCACTAATGTGGTGAAGAATGCTTATCATAGTGTTAGCACTACTGCTTCGAGTGAATGTAATGTTTCAATTGATGTTACAGATTCACGTGCTACTTTAAGTAATTCTCGTATGATCTCATCGGGGCTTACTTCTTATGTTAAATTATTTATCGGAGAATCGAGTAGGAAAATTGTGAATTTCCTCACTTCAAATACACATGGGGAAACAGGACTGGTGTTGTTGTTCGATTGGAGTCTATTTGACAATTAGTGAACGGTTCGCCAATATCGCATATGGTTTCTTTTTGTAGAAGTGTGTGGTTTACCATGTTGTTGCTAACTATTTTAGGCACACTGAGGGGTAAATATGGACTGGTTAAATCAATGCATAACTCATCTACCGATCTAATTTTCTTCTAGATTAGATCTATGGATGGTTTTGATGCAATACTACAAAATTGTATGTGATTTATTCGTAATAATCCACTTATTTTGAAAAAATGGAATCTGGATGTGAACTTGTTTTTTGAACATAATTTGGATGTGAAGTCATTAAAAGAAGATGTTGGTAATGTTCTGGTTTTAGTTAAACCACATGGTTTTCATGTGACGGAATTTAGTGAGGATGGTTTGTGTGCCATTACTACTAAACTTGGCACTTGATACTTAAATCTTATATATAGGTCATGTGCATGTAATCATGGGGTGTCTCAATCTTTTCCAAGAGCAATGAGTGAGGGCTAATGTGAAGTTGAAAGATACTATCGTGGTGAATATGCCTAAACTTTTTGGTGAAGGGTCCTATGCGTGTAGTATTCATGTTAAGTATGAGTGGAAACCTCCTAGGTGTGCGTGTTGCAAGGTTATTTGTCATGTTCTAGATGAGTTTCCCTAAAATATAGGCTGGTGTGAGGCTAAAAACTTAAAGAATCCAAGCCAAGCAGTTAGAGGTGTTCTGGTTGGTCCTAATGAGGGATTTAAACAATGAAAGAGGTTTATAGTCTTGTTTCTAAAAAAATATTGCTAAATCTAGTGGAAATAAGAAGGAATGTGTGGAGTCTAGAAAAGAAGTTAGTAATCCAAACTCATTTAATGCGATTAATTCAGTTAAAAATGATGTTGACTTTGATACAAATAGGAGGATTTAAAATTCGGTTAGTAAGAGGCAAATTCTGGCGAATATTCATTCCTTAATGTGGGTCTAGTAGCATTTATACTACCAATATTGTTAAAAATGATAAGACTGAAAGACTAATTATTGATGGGAAACTTACAATTGTGGATGATGAGGTTAAACTCCTTGAAAAAGTTGAATATTCGAGTGATCATGATAATGAGGATAAAGTTGAACAAGTTGACAATGAAATGGCAAGTTATGTGGCTTCAAAACCGACAAGGTTGCCTATGGTACTAAGAGCTTGTTAGAACAATGAAGGAATACTTGTAACACCCCCAAATTTATACAATTCAATACAGCGGAAGACTAGTTGGCGTTACGGGATAGCACATTACTCACATCATAGACAACGCATGAAAATCGCGTCGTTTAATAATAAAGCATTTCCATTCATAAATATCAAAGTTACATAGGTCCCAAGTCATATTATTTCATACAAGTTTTACAAAGAATTTGAATGGAAAATATTGTTTAAGTGCGGGCCATGAATTCTTGTCGTCTTCCCAAGAATTACCTTCAAGTACCTGAGATAAAACATGTTAAAAGAAAAGGTCAGCGATAACGCCGAGTGAATTCATAGAGTTTAATAAAATCCATCAATATAACATCGGTATAAAATTATTACCGAAAATCATTTTGTACAAATCTTTGTAATAGGCCATAAAATAGCCAAAATCATTTTTATACAAATCCTTATCGAAAATCATAATATAGGCATTTGCCTTAAAATCATTATACGAGCCAATGTCGTAAAAACATCATACAATACGTTTTATAACGTTGTATAGATTAAATAAAAACCGTTATATGAATATGGTTATATAAAACCAAAACACGAACATAATATCAATAGTATGACCCCGCATTGCTAGTCAGGCAATACATCGTAATTCGGTGCGTCTAGTAGTATTTCGTTAATTTGGATTATTATAAGCCGCATGACATTGTTACCTTACTACAACAAACAACGGGTAGATAACCCGATACTCAATTTGCCCATCTAAATTAGCATGTCGTCACAAAGGTCACGCTATGGAAATCTTCTCATACTTAAATTCGCTTACCAATCAATGTGGCACGACGGGGATCAACCGTCAAGGCGCGAACTGGGGTGATCGTCCCCAAATAGTACTATTATATGCATAAGCGTCTACCAAATCCCGGTAGTTCATAATTCATGCTAATGGGACTTTTAGTGACATAACCTAACTTTAATAATCTATTTTATTTCATCTATCGGGTCATTTAATCATTTATCGGGTCATACAATCGGGTCATACAATCATTCGGGTCCACATCAATAAACAAACAATCGGGACAAATGGAGTCCTATTTTATAAAAACTAACATGTTATCTCCCTCGCGGGTTTATAAAACATTTCATAAAAACATTTAAAAGAGTGCGAGGCTATGAACTCACGTTGATGTGGGAAAGCGGTTTATCGACGATTCGGATGTATGGTACGTGCTTCAATCACGGAAACCTAGACAAATAATACTCGTCTTAGACTCTTGTCCAATGACTTTATAAAAATAACAATTATGTATACATATGATGATTATATATATATATATGATGATCAAGTGGGTTTACATATTCTTATTTACTCATTTTTGTGTTATGCGTCGATAACTTTTATACTAGTTTTCTAGTTTTACCTATTTACGTGTTTTAGGTCCAATAAGCCTATTATAAGTTTATTAACTTGTATTAATCCATTTCATACTTGTATTATCAGTATTTATACTTTACATGTTGGGCCCAAATGGGTTAAGCCCAATAAATAAGTTTATAAGTGTTTTAGTCCATTTTGTTGTATTATTAGTCCAATAACGTTAACTTAGCCCGTTAATGTCCGTATGTTATATAGTTCGGTTTTTATCGGTTTTTCCTTGTTATATATGTTTATATATCAGTATATGAGTTTATAAAAGTTTACATTAGACGGGTCCAACCGTCTAAGTTTTATTTAACAAAAACGTTAATTTTACGGCAATAGCCGAAAAAGTCGTAAAAATCATGTTTATAGTTTTATAACTTATAAAACTTATCAAACTACCATTTTTATAAAATGTCCATTTATTTATCCTTATACATATTTATATAAATGTTTTATATAAGCTAGTGGCTTTTAATTCACATTTTATACTATTTTTATTTGAGTGCTTATATAATACTATTATACTTTAATTTCCAAAATCTGATTTTTATTTTCATGTTCACCAAAACTGCCATATCTAGAGTTCTATATAGAGATAGAAGCTAAAATTTTTATGACATAAACTACATGATATGTGCTCCATTTAACTCTTCTATAGCTACTGTTGAATCTGTAACACCCCACTTGGATAAGTGGACCGTTACGTGTATTTATGGCGTGTCATCAAAGCATAAGGTAAATGTCCTAAAACATTAACTGACCATAAAGGAATACCGGAATCAAACATCGGTAATCCAAACATAAGCCCAAAACATGAAAAGTAAAATACTGAAGGAAAGGACTAAACAATGTCCAAATAAGCAGAATAATGTAAGAAATGCATAAAGTAAGAAGTTTGGATAGCTTCCATCCAAATGCACATGCTCTCAGAATCCTAAGAGCGTCCTGGTGTACCTGCCGTTAGAACATGAAAGGAACTACGGCTGAGCATAACGCTCAGTGAACGGATATAAAGCATGATAAGAATATACTGAATGAAACAGGCGATAGAATACTGAAGCTGTAAGACTGATATGTAACATGTGGTAGAACTCTGCATAAAATCTGAGAAACCTGGTTCATATATACTGATACTGAAATATAACTATTAATTCTGAAAACATGCATTTACTGTATTTTATTTGCCAGAGCTTATATAGGTCACGTGCTGTAACAACCGTGCATGAATAACTGGAGGGGTGACCTCATCATGCTATAGAGGGGTGACCTCTAAATAATTGTGCTGGGTGGAGGGATCAGCTCCAATGTGAAGGATGTAGAGCACACACCACATTCACCCTGATAACTTGTAACACATATAAGCCTAGGATGCATCCATACGCCCCACTAATAATACTGATAAAATGGCCAAGCTGAGCTGAGTGGGACGATGCAGGATATCACTCTTCTGCATGTGAGTCACGGCACCGGTGCCTCTAGTGCCGTGGTTACGGTACCTCCGTAACTAGTACATAAACTGGTCGTGCTTGTATATAATGCTCAGGCAATTTATTTAGTTATTAATATGATTACTGATAAACTTAAACATATACTGGGGAAAACATTTGGCTGAAGACGGTGAATCCTAATCATGCATAGAAAAGAAGTCCTTACTGAAAGGACGGAAATCCGTACCTCGTGTCCAGTAACGAAACAAGACTGAAAGCTGAAAGATCTATCCGACTTCATGGTTACTACATAAATAACGTACGCGAAAATAAGTTAACTAATTACTGTTTACTATTATCGATTTTCATCTGTTCTTAGTTTAATTTATTTTATCCTTGAATTACTGTTTATGTATAATCTGATTAATTTGATTGTCTGGTGTATTTCCGATAAGCCCGACTGTTCTTAAATATTCACTGAATAGCGTACATCCAGTATTTCTGATTACTGTATAATATACGGTATTCTGATTATAGTATTAAACGGTATTCTAGTATTAAAATATTATTATAACTAGTAACCTATCATAAATAGAAGCTACAAAATTAGAAAGGTTTGCCACTTTAGTTTTCTAGAAGGTTAAATCATATTAAGTCACGTGTTTATAAGAAATACAAGGATGAAAGAATATCGATTTAATTTTACAAATACAATAAATAAAAATAATTACTTGATTAATTCATTTATTTAGACTAATTTGAAAAATGATTTAATCATAAATAAGATGATCCTCGTTTTATTATTATAAGCGAAATCCCGAAAGCCCGTGCTAAACTTTCCCCGAGACCCCTACGTCTCGGTTTAACGAAACCGGCCCACTACGACCCACGTCGTGGTCCCCCTGGCGACGTCATCCCGACAGTAGCCACTGGCCTAGTGCCAGTTGCTACTGTCTTCTTTATTGTTCCCACTGATAGTATATAGCTTCCCACTGTTAGTATAACGCTTCCCACTGTTTTCACTTCTATCAAACCCAAACACTCCCTTGCTGCGATTTAATCCCAAACACCCCTGTTGAGCCATATTCTTCACTGTTTCAATAACAAACACCCCTGGTGGGTTCGTTTAGTCTTGGTTGGTCGAAAACAGTCCCAAGCCGCCCCTGGTGGGGGTCACGGCTGGGCAGAGATAGGGTCACCGAGACATGTTGGTCTCGGTTCTTCCCCGATTTCACCAAAAACTAACACCCCTTCGTTTGTGGTTTGCGTCTACATCAAAGACCACCACCGAGAGTCCTTGACTCTCGGTTTTCCTGAAACCCACACGAGCCCGACACCCCTGCTTGGATTCTTGAATAAACAAACAGAAAGAATGAAAAATAGATTGTGGTTTACCTTGGTTTGCTTGAAAGGAAAGAGACACCAACAATCTCAGACTCTGATCTTGACATGGAACCCACACACATTTTTGTTTGTCTTGTTCGTCGGCAGGAAGAAAACACAACCCTAGTTTATTCTTTTTTTTTCTTACGGTTGTGAGAAAAAGGGTTTACCCCGTCCTGTTTAATAACATACTGGGCTTAAAGCCCAATTGTTCCCTTCTCCCTTTTGTTTCTATAAAATCGGCCCAAAAGCACAAATACTCTTTTTTTTGTTTATTTACGAAAAGCTCGTACTTAAAATCTCGTTCTGAAACGTAAATATATTTCTCGTGTTTTAATTTTCCGTCACGTATCTATTTATTTTTCTGAACTAATTAATTACGTAACGTTTTAAATAAAAGTGAGGCTGCGTAACTATTGTTAACGTTTACTTATTTCTGTATAATAAATAATACATACGTAATAATATCTGAAACTTAATAATTATTTTCTGAATAAACTGTAATATTTATAGTATTTAAATAAACTGGAATTGCGTATTTAATTTCTGCGTTTATATCTCTGTCAAATAATTAATACTTATATAGTTTATTAAAATTAAACTGCGTATTTAAATATTCTGATTTTTAAATACGGGTTTTACAATTCTTCCCCTCTAAAAACAATAATTCGTTCCCGAATTAAAGATACGACTATAATGGGTTTTACAATTTTTCCCCTCTAAAAAGGAGAAATTCGTCCTCGAATTAAAGGTATAAGCTGATGAAGTTATAGGAACTGAAAGAACACCTAAACTGAAAAGACAAATAAGCTGAAGGATAATTCATCTTCTAATTAAGACATAATGCTGGTGATAGGTATAAACATGACATGACTGAAGTGATCATGTAACGTGACATGGCTGAAGAGGGTCTGGAACGTAATCTGACTAAAAGAAATTAACTGGATTTATTGAAGGAAAAGATATGAGAGGTCCGGATGGACTCCTCCGTTTCGAGTAGCTTCCCGCACGAAACGATTCCTTCAAGGGTCTAAACATAATGAAAATCTTGGTCCTGATGACCTTGTCCTGACAATGCTGAATAGTTTCTGGTTCCATATATAAGATGGATTTTCTGAATCTGATAGACTGAATAAGCTATTAGCCTGTATGATACATGAAACAGTACGTACAAATATTCTTATACGATAACATTTATATCTCTGAGCAAGTTGCTAAAAACATATAAGGACGGACTACGTGAACAATTGTGAACGTGCTACGTGAGCAGTTGTGAACGTGGTTCACGATTATATGAGGAACACTGGCATGGAATATATTTGAGAACGTGATACGTGAAGCATACTGTGGATGTAATACCAGAACATATCATGAACGTATGCTGACTGAGGAAGGAATGCCAAACGATACGGCCTGAGACGTAAAACGTCTGTTGTGCTAACTTGAGTCTGGTTTCTTAAGCTTTGTATGACCAACTCCGGTACCAGACCTAGAACGTATCCACGGAGATGGAACACGAACCTGAATGTAAACAATGTCATGAATGCGAATCGTGAACTTAAATCATGAGATAAACTGAGACAGTATCATACTGTGAGTAAGACGTAGACGTGAAAGTGAAAATAACGTGAACGTAAAGTGAATGTAAACATACACGTGATCGTGAACATGAATTTTGTCTGATATGATGGTCGATGGAATGCCTTGAAATCGTACGATTTACTGCTGAATTTCCTGTAGGTCCGCTACTACGTAATCCTTCCGGATGAAAGAAAACGCGTAGGTTGATTGCATGGTCGACAATGACTTAGATAGTATTATACTTTTTCTGAGTCTGTGGTAAAATGATAACAATCTCCATGGAGTCTTGTCTCCTTTCGGTCCAGAATTCCTACTGGTAGAAATAACTCGATAGCATGACGAGCGTTCTATCTTGAACCTATGGTATGTCAGGCATCTAGACATGAACATGGCTGCATCAATGTGTGATGCTGCTTCTATCAAAATTCTGCCTGGGATTATGGGAAGTTCTGGTGGAAATCTGGCTGAATAGTCATGGAAGGATTTTTGTGAGAACTGTCAGCAATTTTTGCGTAATTTGAGTTCTAGAAAATTATACTTCGTTCACGTCAGTCGGGACCATCAGGTGATGGCCTTCACCTTATTTTTTATTAATTTGGATTTTATATTCATTTTCGCGAGATTGTCTGAAATTCCTTTCTACTGAAATAGTGTGGTCCAGAAATACCACCTTGTTCTACAAGGGTTCATATCTAGAAGGCTGCGTATATGGTCTTTCTCCTATCAGAGAATCTATACAACTGTGAGAAGATGATTATCGTGTTCTTCTTTAGAATTTAGAATATCAGACTGTTATCAAAGAACATACTGACGATTTTGCCTGCGAAGTCATAAAAATTTATTCATACATTTCATACTATAGTTGGGGTATTAGGGAGCCCAGACGTATAAGTAAAAATTTTATAGAGACTGTGACGTATTCAACAGAAATCAGGAAAAAAAAACATCATGTTCTTCTCTCACCACTGATGGTAGCATGATCAGAAATTGTTCAGGGTAATGTTTAAGACCTCATAGCAGATCAGATACACCTCCTCCCTGATAGGCAGAACGGTGCACTTCCTGGTGGTGCGCCAGGGCGAATAAAGCGTCATTCTGGTAATTCTTGCAGCAACCCTTTTAACTTAGATGCAACTCTGGACTACGGAGTTTTGGAAACAGACACTATTCTTGAGACGAGCTCGATGTTAAATTATGTCTCGTAGTTAGGAAGGAATTTCTGGAATGACATCTTGAAATTTTTGTATAATCTGCTGATCATGGATTCGAGGAATTTTAGAAGTGAAATTTATAACTGGTAGCTAAAATTCTTCGTAGTTATGGACTGATAAGTCACGCGCTTGTAAGGCAAAAACAATTTGTACTGATTTTTCTGGCAAAATATAATGAATATATATGGGATTTAGTAAGACGGATCTCGTCGTTAACTGAAAGGAGAACTTAATAAACATGGGTGGTACTGTGGCCACTTTCACTGAATGTGTTCGTCTGTAACCTCACAGAATGAATACTATTTGTTTAATCTGAATAATTTTTAATGGTGGTGACTGAATTTAAAATGATCTGATTTATGCGTGGTATAATAGAATGGGTATACCCCTTTCTGAAAGGTACCCTGAATTACTGAGGGTCTCGCTTGGAAACATACTAGAGTTAGAAGTTCTGACTCGTACTCTGAGAGATATTCGTATGACGTGTATCATGACTGGTGTCCTAGTGTCTTTTGAAACGATACTTGAGAATTGTGTCTTGACTGTTGTCAGGACATGTATTTTAATGGATGAACCTGGACAAGGCGGAAAATTTTTGGTAACTGCTAGGATTGGCGGACCGGTTAGACTACTGACCCCCTGTACTTCTGGTCACGTCCGTTCCGGAGTCCCGATGTTACTGACTAATTAATTATAAGCATGGTGGTTGTCAATACTGCTTTGTCTGTCAATTTACGGTCATTATCATGACCGTGATTCATGCAACTATTCCGACTGAAAGACTAGCTGAGTAACGTGTGACATCTAACTGAGAAGGTAAGAGCATGGAATAGAATGGTAGTGTCTGATGGTTGAAATTTATTCTTGTCAAGAATTTCAAATTTATATTTTTCGTCCTTGTTCTGCAGAGTCTTCATAGTATGAACGACATTAGCATCTTGAGAGATTTCCAAAGTATCAGCATCATCAGCATCTGTGTGGTCTTCAGAGTGTTAGCAGCATCAGCATCTGGTAAAATCTTCAACTCACGAGCAGCATCAGCACCTGGTAGAATATCGACAAGTGGAAACGTCTAAGATGATTAAGGATCGATTAGCAATATCCATGGAGTAGGGTACCTGGAGTAATCCTAGACTACTTTACATGAGTACAAAATGAATACTGCAAATTGAGCATATCTGAGACACTATATATGGAGTACACATGAAATACTGTACATGGCACTGGTGGAATTTTATGGGATGATCGATACTGGTATCAATTGTCTCACATGATCAAAGAAATAAATTAATTTAAACGGTAGTAGATTGAACTAAAATGAGTAACATGATAGCCTGGTAATTCCTGCGTAGACTTAATGCTGGTTGTTTAGAGGCTGAAAAGTATGATTAAACGGAGTTTCATCAATGTTCAGTATAAGGACATGATTGATAAAGACCAGAACATGATTTATCATGGAATAGGATTTTACTGTAATTCTTCTGTATCTTAGCATGAAAACATCATCGCCTTGTTGAAAACGTAATCCTCATAAAGAGACATGAACTTAATCAGCATGAAAACGACATCCACTTGAGAGTACAAACTTAACTGATACAAAGAACATAGAAGAATAATCAACTAAGTTTTAACATCAACTGATGTGGGTAGTTATGGTTTAATCCACAGTATTCAAAGTAGGAAGCATGTGACTAGGTATGGGCGATTCTGTTTCGATCCATACTTGTCAAAATTTTCTAAGAACTGTCATGAATAGAAATGTTACAATCTGGGACTAAATGTTGTTGGTTGTAGTCCAATTCATATTTGTCAAGATTTTATGAAACGTCATGATATCACAAAGGTGAACAACTATAGATCGGTTCACAAAACAACATTAAACTGAAAAACATGAAATTTGATCTGAACATTGGTGAACGTATATGGGCTGGTTCACCAAGTAATATTCGACTGAAAACATGAATCTGTCAAGAGTAAGGATGAACGCCGTTGGGTCGGTTCACCAATACAAAAATCTGAACGAGCAAGGGTGAACGCCTATGGGTCGGTTCACCAAAACAAAAAATTCGTAGAAAAGCACATGCGACTAAATATGGCCAGTCCTGTACCAACCTTTTACTTAGTCAAAAAGTTTAAGAAAATGACTGATAATTGAAGAAAACTAACTAATAAATGCATGAGACACATGAAAGATAACAACGCCAAGATCTGGGAAGTTCCTGGTGACTACCCACTAGTCACAGGTCAAGTTTTAGAGCCTACAGGTCGAACCTATATCTCTGATACCATAATTGTAACACCCCACTTGGATAAGTGGACCGTTACGTGTATTTATGGCGTGTCATCAAAGCATAAGGTAAATGTCCTAAAACATTAACTGACCATAAAGGAATACCGGAATCAAATGTTGATCCCAAACTTAGATCGATTAAGCTTTGTGTATACGAGATTAGATCAAGTAATACACGTAGAGAAACCTTTGCTTATGAATAAAGTAACTAAGTGTTATGCGGAATTAACACTTAATCTAAAACACAAAGATGTTAAACAAACTTTCACTTGTATTAGAATGATCGTACTTGATTACAATGAAAGAGGTTTAACTTGTGAATACTTATGAAAACTTATGAAAACTGATATATAACTTTAACCTAAAAGATCTTCTTTTATAGAACAAGAAGTCTTGTACAATAAGCTACGAATCAACTATTCTAGGTAAAGATAATAATGGAAAATACAATGTCGAGCTTATCTTTACCATACACAAATAAAGAAACAAATAAACAAAAAGATTCGTATGAAGATATATTCCATCAGTGCTAATCTTCAAGGTTGTCAGCGTTGACTTCTTCAATGTCAACGCTTGGCTGTCAGCGTCCAATGTCATCCTATCAGCGTTGACATTCTTCTTATCAGCGTCTAGTGAACTGACCCATAATTTATTCCCAACAATCCTCCCCTAAACTTGATATCTATTCCAATGATCAAGTTTCTGAATAAAAAAACTTAAGGCTTAGGAGGAATCTTGCAAAAACTTCTTATGTTGGTGATAAACATATCTAATCAAGTCCTTGGCCACGTCACTAGTATAATCAATCTCCAAGGGTGTCTCTAGCATCTTCTCCAATACTTCTTTGGACAAGAAATAGTCAGCATCCACAAGTAGATATTCTGAAAACTTTGTAGAGCTCAAATGAAATACACCACAAGTAGAATAAAGCCTCCAATGAAGATTACTGAGATCATCTTCAAGATCCTTCCATATGGCAGGATCTGCTTCTCTTGGACCACACAAAGTCAAAAATGTGTTCCAAAGTCTTATTCCATTTGCTGAAGTAGGTGCTTCAGCTGTATACTTGGCCTCTATCAATCTCCATAGATGCACCAAGTCTTCTCTGTCTATGCTTGCAAATATAGAAATAACTGAAGTGAAAGTATGTACCTCCTTTCCAAACCTGCCAATCTTCCAAAATCCACACTCATCTTCATCAAAACTGATGATTGGATTTCTGTCATCTAGAGGTACTACATTAACCAAATCTGAAGCTTCCAATGGAGAAAGCTTGAGATGCTTCCTTATGACACCTTCAGTTGGAAAATACACATCCATATCTTTGGGAAATTGGAAAGGATCTCCTTTCTTCACTGGTCTTTGAGCAATCCTTATCTCCTTTTGAATCTGCATTTCCTCAGCAAGCTCTTGTTTCCTTTCTTCTGAAAGAAACTGATAGACATTATTTTCTTGCACATTCCTCCAAATAGGATGTGCCCTATACTCTAACTCCTCAAAAGATAAAGCCAGCAGCTTCTTGTATGTCCACCTAGGTTGATGGCATCTAAGCAACTTGTAGTACAACTGCCTTCTATCTCTTTTGAGCCAAGTCTTGACCTCTTGTGCATTAAACCTTAAAATCACCTTTATGTCATCTTGTACCCTGAGAAGAACTTCCAACCCCCAAATTTGAAAGAAACTGATAGACATTATTTTCTTGCACATTCCTCCAAATAGGATGTGCCCTATACTCTAACTCCTCAAAAGATAAAGCCAGTAGCTTCTTGTATGTCCACCTAGGTTGATGGCATCTAAGCAACTTGTAGTACAACTGCCTTCTATCTCTTTTGAGCCAAGTCTTGACCTCTTGTGCATTAAACCTTAAAATCACCTTTATGTCATCTTGTACCCTGAGAAGAACTTCCAACCCCCAAATTTGATCTGATAAACTCATCCCTGGGTTGTCCATAACCTTGTCTTCCCAAGCATGGTACATTCTGGTGATTTCTGGAAGGTCCCAATCAATCTGATTCTTCAAATCACTCAATCTTTCCTTTGCTAGCTCATCCCCATATTCAAGTCTTTCTGGATCTTCAATAATTTGAATACTTGAATCTGAGCTATCACCTTCTTTATCATCACCACTCTCTTCCTCACTCTCAGAAGTAGCAACAAATGGTGATCTACTACTCCTCTTCAAATCTCTTTCCAAAAGTTGTGCAGCCAACTGTTCATCAAATGCAATTTGTACTGCATCTTTCTTTGGAACATCTTCTTCAACCAATTTTCCTTTACCTTTGTCTTTTGGATCAATAATAGGTAAAGTAGAAGAAGGAACCTGTGTGGACACATCTTTAATGATTGTTGATGACTGGAATACATCAACACCACCTGCAACTTTATCAGCGTTCAAGTTACCTCTATCAGCGCCACGATTACCTTTGTCAGCGCTGGATGTGTCAGCGTTCAAACCTGTATCAGCGCCCATTGTTTCTTTGAAAGATCCTTCCAAGTTTAATGGTGTCACCTTGGATGTATCAATAACTGGGTGCTTCTTCAAGTTGGTGGGTGCTTCAGCAACCTGTAAAGATTCACTAAATTGTGAACTCTTCTCTGAACTCTTCTCACTAGCTGTATGAATCAACTCATCCTCTTCATCCTCTTCATCCTCCCCTTTGGAAGATTCCTCCATTAGACTCCTGCTACTTGGATTCTCCAAAACAGTTACCCGCTCCCTCAATACTTGGAGTTCACGGCCCTGGTTGTTGACAATTTGTACAAGGCTGACATTTTGCTTTTGTAAGCTAATGACAGCAGCCGTCAATTCAGTCAAAGTCATAGGTTCCAATCTGCCCTCAGCTAGAATGGGGATTTGACCTCCCAAAATAGAATCATAGGGCGTGGATGAGGTCTTAATGATGTTGGGACTGTCTTGACCAGCATCTAAGCGTGTGTCAATAGCCCCAGCCTCATCCATGGCACCAGCCACACTTGTGGAGGTGGTTCTCTCTGCTACAAGGCTAGGACCACTAGAGGAGAACACTCCAGTAGTCCTTTGGCGTTTATTCAACCTAGATTGTAATGGGGTGGAAGATGAAGTAGATTGTGTGGGTGTTGGTTGGTTAAGGGGTGTTTGGGATTGTTCAGGGATGTTATCAGTGTTGGGATTGGCTGTGTCAGCGCCCACATTTTGAGTGTCAGCGCTGGGTTGGTCAATGTCCATGTGGTCTGGTGAAGGTAAAGGTTCATGAATAGGCTCAAGTTGGGGTGCAGGTTCTGGTTGTGGTTGAGCAGCCTGAATTACTTCAAGCATGGCTTGGGTGAGAGGTATGGATCTGTTTGTGGAGCTCATTTTAGCAAAAATGGTTTTCTGTTGTCTAGGGATCTCATAAAAAGTGTCATGATCCCTAGTACAATATTCTTGTAAATCAAAGACCATTTGCAAAAATCTTGGGTAAGCCAAAGTCATTTTACTTCCCTTATTTTTACACATCCCTTCAAAAATCATTTTTGAAAAATTATACTTAAGCCCACGTGTTATACAAACCAAAGCACTTGCAATTGACCTGTTTATTTCATTAAAAGAAGTACATTTTGGACTTAAGCATTGGAGAAGGACATGTATCAAATAATTCCAGTCAGAGGGAAATTCCTGCTTATGATATTTATTTAAAGTGACATCAGCAGGAATAGGATAACCCAATTCCCTAAGACCTTGTTCTATTGTTGCAATGGCAAGGGTAGTCACACCATCAGCGTCATCAAGACGCAAAGCTTGGCGAACCAAGGCTTCAGTGACCACCCATGTTCTTCCATGAACAGTAGATGTTAATGTGGTCACTCCATTAGCTGTTGTGGAACTGACATTATTCCAAAACTGTCTAATGTGTGCGACAGGGACCAATGGTGTATGAGAAAGTGCATACCTTAAGGAGGATGCATTTAAAAATGCCACCATTTGTGAATACTGAGGGAACAAATCATTATCAGCAATCAAGTAAGCTACCATATTATGTTGGCTCTTGAACTCCAATGTTAAATTCTTTGAGTTGAACTTGGGTGCCATGGTGAAAGCTGTTTAGGTTATGTGATATGGGAAAAATCTAGGAGAAAAATGTTAGACAAGAAAATATGAATACCCAGAATAAAAAGATTAGCCAAATTTATAGGAGAGATGCATGATTTTGATTGGTCAAAAATGAGGCAGTTATATTCAAAGAGCAATGATGAAAATATTGAATCAAATATAAATTATCTCATGCATTAATTAAAAGTAACAACTCCCCAAAATTACGGCCAAAGATTAGTCAAAAATAACAACTGGGTAGGGCCCACTAGGTGTCAACGGTCAAAAATAGCCCACCAGCGCCCAACGGCTATATTTTCTTGTCAGCGTTTGCCTAAAGCCTTGTCAGCGTCACGATTGGACGTAACAGCGTTTGGAGAAAAACTTGTCAGCGTCTAAAAATAAAAATATTTAAAAAGAAAAAGACCTTAACAAAGTAATTTATCCTAAGGGAAATATCTTACAAGTTGATAATAATTACTGGGCGGCAAGCACTGTCCATTTATGCACACTTGCTTAAGCAAGATAGACACAAATGTCCTCTAGAGTCCCTTGCTAACCAAAATACTTACCAACAAAGTTATTTCATAAAATTCTTTGTAACTCCCAGGTAGACCCATAACCAAACTATTCCCAAGTCTCCCATCAGACCACAACCAATTCTAGGCCAAAAATGTCTTGGCAGCATGCATAGTTTATCAACTTTGCATGCTACAGTGCCTCATGGTTTAGTAAAACTAACCCATACTCACCTGTGGACACAATCTAGAATTGTGATGAGAGTATTGGAAGAATACCCAAGAGTCCTAAAGGTTCCTTAAACCTCCCCTCAAACTATGATACATGAGTTCTCAAAAAAAATATATGAACATTAAAAATTTATGTCAAGATAGGAATATAAATATTCCAACCATCATCCATAAACAAAAACATGTTCAAATAGCTCTTCAAAGATCCATAAGCAACTCTGTATCCAATGGCATAAAGCTACCATCACCTACACATTTAGATGAAAACCACAAAACTAACATTTGTTGCTGACAGCGCCCCGACAACACTTGTCAGCGTTGAAGGAACTTTTGTCAGCGTTAGACAATAATATCTCTAACAACGGCAAAATAACACTTGACAGCGTTACATTTACCTTTGTCAGTGTTAGAAAAATAAAGTGGAAAAATCTAAATCATCACAAAGACCAATAACAATGCATTATCCTGTACATACTTTTACAAAAAGGTTCCAAAACACATATTAAGTGAGATTAACCATTCCAATATTTGTTACCAAATATTGAAATCTTCCAGCATCAAAAGGTTTAGTTAATAAATCAGCCACATTATCTTCTGTGGCTACCCTATCTGGTTGTATTAAACCTTTCTCAAAGCAATCTCTTATAAAATGATGTCTAATTTCTATGTGTTTGGTTTTAGAATGATGTACAGGATTTTTAATAATGCATAAAGTACTGTTATTGTCTACAAAAATCTTGGTATGCATAAAATTATACCCATAATCCAACAGCTGGTTCTGAATCCATAAGACTTGTCCACAACAAGCAGCTGCAGCAACATATTCTGCTTCAGTTGTAGAGTTTGCCACCACTGTTTGTTTCTTGCATTGCCAAGATATCAATCTACTCCCAAGAAATTGGCATCCACCAGTTGTGGATTTCCTATCAAACTTGTCACCACCATAGTCACTGTCTGAATATGCAATAAGCTCCAATGGAGAATCTTTTGGGTACCACAAGCCAAGATCTGGATAGCATCTTAGGTACCTAAAAATTCTTTTCACAGAAAAAAGGTGACATTCTTTGGGAGTCACTTGATGGCGTGCACATGCACACACAGCAAACATGATGTCAGGTCTTGAGGCTGTAAGATACATCAATGACCCAATCATTGATCTATAGTGCCTAACATCCACATCCTTTCCAGCTCCAATCTTTCCCCAAGGATGTTCCCTATCCATAGGAGTGGAAGCATCCTTTTCATGTGGAGAAAAACCATATTTCTTCAAGATTTCAGCTACATACTTGTCTTGGGAGATGAAGATACCATCTTCTTTCTGCTGAACCTGCAATCCTAGAAAGAAGTTCATCTCACCCATTGCACTCATCTTGAATTTATCTGTCATGAGCTTGGAAAAGTCCTCACTCATTTTTGGATCAGTAGACCCAAAAATGATGTCATCAACATAGACCTGCACAAGTAATACATGTTTTCCTTTCTTCTTTGTGAACAATGTCTGATCTATGGTGCCCCTTTTAAAACCATTTTCCACCAAGTAGGTGGACAATGTACCATACCATGCTCTTGGGGCCTGATGAAGTCCATACATAGCTTTCTTCACTCTATAAACCTTGTCTGGATTCTCAGGATCTTCAAAACCAGGAGGTTGCATAACGTATACTTCCTCAACAATTGTTCCATAGAGGAAAGCACTCTTCACATCCATTTGATAAACAGTGAAGTTCATACAAGAGGCATAAGCTAGAAAAATTCTTATAGCTTCAATTCTTGCAACTGGTGCAAAAACTTCTTCATAATCTATTCCTTCCTCTTGTGTATATCCCTGAGCTACCAAACGTGCCTTGTTTTTGACCACAATACCCCTTTCATCTTTCTTGTTCCTTAGAACCCATCTTGTCCCAATTGGTCTCACATATCTAGGACAATCAACCAGCTCCCAAACATCCTGTATAGCAAATTGGTGAAGCTCATCCTGCATTGCTTCCACCCAACTAGGTTCTTTGAGAGCATCAAAAATCTTCTTGGGTTCTTCTTGTGACAGAAAACATGCAAACAAACATGCTTGTACAAGAGGGGTATCAACCTTCTTGTGTATATTGGCAATAAATCCACCAAGACTTTGATGAGATCTTCTTGTCTGAACTGGAGCCATAACATCACCAATGATCTGAGATGAGGGGTGATCCTTTGCTGTGGAAGTGAGAACTCCTCCTTCAAAAAGTCTGGTGTCCTCAACTTCACGCTCCATGTTGCCAATATCTTCTTCATCAGACTCTCTTTGATCAACATGAATCTCTTCATGGACATTGGAAGGTCCACCTTGTTCAAAATGGGAAGAGAAAAGATGTGCAAAGGTGTTGTCAAAGTCTGATCCTTGTTTGTCAGCGCTTGGGCTAACAACGCTTGAACTGTTGGTGTCAGCGTCTGATCCATCAGCATCTGAATTGCTCTTGTCAGCGCTTGATTTTCCTTTGTCAGCGCCTGAAGAACCATGCATGTTTGTATTTGGTGGTACTTGGAGACCACCATTATCTTTTCTAGCAGCAGCAGCAGCATAATACTCATCTGTCCATATAGGAAGTGTAACATATTCTTGTGTGGGAGATGATTCAACTGCTGGTGGTCCATCCTCCTTAGCAACCTGTATACCTGAAACAGTACCAATTCTCTTTTCCAAAACACTTGAAGTTACCTTCACAATGTCTGGATCAGTAACAGGCATATAATTTAAAGCTCTAGATAAAGGTTCTAAGTCAAACAACCAATTTGGACCACTTTCAGGATCACTAGGTTTACTCTCTAAAAACCTAACATGTACTTTTTCAAGTATACGTTTTTCCTTTTTAATGTAAACCCTATATCCTTTGCTCTGCACTGAATAACCCATGAAGTAGCCTTCATCACCTTTTGAATCAAATTTACCTAGGGCTTCACTAGTTTCTAAAACAACTACATGACAACCAAAAGGCTTGAGAAAGCCAATATTTGGCTTCCTTCCCCAAAGTAACTCATAAGGTGTCTTATTATGTATTTTGTTGACCAATGCCCTATTTTGAACATAACAAGCTGTGTTAACAGCTTCAGCCCAAAAGGCTATAGGAAAGTGGGCATCAGCCAACATGGTTCTGGCTGCTTCAATAAGGGTTCTATTCTTCCTTTCAGCAACCCATTTTGCTGTGGGGTTCTAGCTATGCTGAACTGCCTAGTAATCCCTTTCTTGGCATAAAAATCATCTAACAACTGATTTCTAAACTCACCCCCATTGTCACTTCTAATAATTTTGACCTCATTACCATTCTTCTTTTCAATCTGGGTAATGAAATTAATCAGACTTTGGGCAGTTTCACTTTTCTTGGCTAAAAAGAAAGTCCATGTAAACCTGGAAAAATCATCAGTGATGACAAAACAATATGATTTACCCTTTAAACTTTCTATATTAGTTGGACCAAAGAGGTCCATATGCAATAAGTGAAGAGGTTTAGAACTAGAATGCACCTGTTTAGACCTGAATGAGACCTTGTGCTGCTTGCCCTTAAGACATGCAACACAAGTGTGGTCATTGTGAAAAGCCTTTTCAGGCAAACCATCAACTAAACCAAGCCTCACAAGTCTATTGATATTTTTAAAGTTTATGTGCCCTAATCTCCTGTGCCAAAGATTACTTTCATCTACTGAGGCTTTAGCATAAAGACATGACATCATTTTATTATTTATCTTAATTCCATTAAGATTCACATTATATATGTCTTTATGCCTTGGTGTTCTAAATTCTATGTATTTCTCCTCAGGGAGCTTATAATCTTTGCTTAATACCAAGCACTCAGTATCTGTGAAAAGAACCTTATTTTTGTTATCACACACTTGTGATACACTAAACAAATTATAATCCAGTTCTTTTACCAGGAAGACATTCTCAAACCGTAGATTGTTGGTGACAAGGGTTCCTTTTCCAGTGATGGTGCCATAGCCCCCTCCAAAGTATACCTTATCACCATCTTGAATAGGAGTAAAGTTTGTCAGATAGTCTTCTTTTCCTGTCATGTGCCTTGAGCATCCACTATCCCAATATCCATAATCATTGATCTTCTTCTGAATGCCCTGCACATAAAGAAAACACATTAGTTTTCTTTGGGAACCCAAGCCTTGGAAGACTTGGATTCATCTGGTTGTTCAACAAGAACAGACTTGGTTCTCATAACAACCCCATTTTCATCCCTTTTTGAATGAAATTCCCAGTTAACCCCAATTGGTGTTGACATTGCTTTTGAAATATAATGAAACCTGTTGCATGTCATAGAAACACCAGTAGAATTAGAGTTTTGGTCTTGTTTTGGTCTCCATGTTAAGCTAGTAGAAGCTTTAGACCTATTTCCCTATGGTTGCAAATACCTAGGTTTGGCAGTGTGTCTGTCAGCGCTGAAATTGTTCTTGTCAGCGCCCCGATTGCCTTTATCAGCGTTGAACCTAGGGTTTGCTACAGGAACCCATTGCCTATTGGACCAAGTGTTTGACTTTTGAAAAGGTCTTAAGCCTTGTGTGTTAGACCCTCTAGAAAAGAATGGGGCTGGTCTAACAACTTGTGAACTTTTGTTCACAAAGGTATTGGGTCTGTCAGTGTTTGACCTATGTTGACTTTTGTCAGCGCTGAAATGGTTCCTATCAGCGTTGACATTGGAAGCGTTGACACATTTGTAAGCCAGATGTGAGAAGCTACCACATGTGTAACAAGCTTTTCTAGACATAGTCTTAGGTCTAGCAGCAAAGAAGCCTGTTCCATGGTTACTAACTTGGCTTTTTGGTGACCTAGTATTCCTATACATCTCTGCATATTTAACACTAGGTTTTCTAACAGTTTGTGGGCCAAGGTCAACAGCTTTGCCAGTGGTAGGGTGTGTGATTTTAATAGGTTTAGGATCATTAGACTCCACAATATTATGGCTCATGATTGGTGTGGGCTCATTTGGACTTTCACACAACAACCCTCCCTTAACAAACAAAGTGTGGTTAGCTTTCTTCCACTCATCTAGGTCAGTCAGTTTCTGTTTGTATTCTTCAACTGGGGAAGTCACTCTAAGTGGAGGAATGAATTCCTTCTCTTGGAGTTCTGGCAAGCCAGTCCAAGATAAGTCCTTTGATTGGACACCATAGAAATCCCCAGCTGGTGGTGGAACACCGGTATAATCTTTCATCCCAATCCCACTCATGTCCTTAGAGTCTCTTTGTTTGCTAACACACTCTCCTAGGGATTGTGTGGCCTTATCAAATCTCTGGATTTTAAGACTCACATTATCTTTATTTTTGTTAGCCTCCTCTAACTGAGCTATCAAATCAATATTAACCCTGTTTACTATATCTTGAATATCTTTACTTTGATGTAACTCATGTTTTAAGATATTTATTTGATCCTTTAAATCAAACTCCATTTTCTTATACTCAGCTACTGTCTTTTCTGTTTGGGTAAGAGCAATTTGATAATTAGATACTTTGCATCTTTCAGTACTTGCCTCATCTAATAATTTTACTATCTCTTGATTTAGTTTTTCAGTATTTAAGCGACAGCCCTTAGAACAGAAAGCATCATCATATACCTCATTATCTGATGAAGAGGAGGAGTGTGCCATGAGGGCATATTCAACATGCTCTTCTTTAACTTCAGCAACCAAAGCTCTGTCTTCTTCCTCATCCTTAGCCATAAAGTTCCAGCTCCAGTCCCATCCTCCAACGCCATCAATTTGTTGAACAGCAACCATGGCCTTGGGATCTTGGCTCTTAACCATTTGGCTTGAAGGCTTACCAGCATCAGATCTTCTTGGAGATCTACATTCCCTCATAAAGTGCCCCATCCTATGACAATTGTAGCACTCAACCTTTGACTTGTCAAATCCAGCAACATCCTTAGCATTAAAGGTCATCTTCTTCTTGAACCTTTTATTAAACCTGTTTGCTCTTAAACTTACAAGAGCCATAGTCCACTTGATGTCCATCTCTTCCAATTGTTCATCACTTATCTGCTCAAGATCTTCATATGTAATCCTTGAATCACTGGGCAAAGAAGCAATGAATGCACACACAGTATCTAGATCTAAACCAGCAGGTTTAATTCTATCAGAGCCAAAGTTGTGTGTGTCAGCGCTTGAGTATAAAGCGTTGACAGGATATGATCCAGCGCTGACAGACTGAGATCCAGCGTTGATACATTGAGATCCAGTGGCTGGATGTCCATAGAAGTTCATGGAATCAAATTGGCCTTCACTTTGTGAGAAGAAGGCCATGTTACTACTGGAAGATTTATTATCACTATCCAAAAGCCATTCATTCTCCAACAGTCTTAGTTTGTTGAAGATGTCATCAAACCTGGAGGTCTTGTGGGTGTTATTGACAAGAATGGATCTTGTCTCAATCTTCCATACATCACCAAGGCTTTTGAGAAAAGTAGCATTCAAGTCAGGGTCATCAATCTGTGTTCCCATGAAGGAAAGTTGACTTGTGATGTCAAGCAATCTACTTCTCATACTGCTGAGATTCTCATTTGGTTGAGCCTTAAAGACAGCATACTCATGCATGAGTTGCTTCTTCTTTTCATCTTTTGTGTCATCATTGCCACCATGTGCTACTTCAAGAGCTTCCCAAAGCTCTTTTGCAGACTCAAAGCGTTTGTACTTGTGCTGATTCTCATGACCTAGGGCGTGTTTCATGATGTTCAAGATTTTCATGTCCACCCTTTTCTTGGCTATATCTTCAACAGATACAGCTCTTCCATCTTCAGGTTTTTCCTTCTTATCAGCTTCAGGACAATTAGGAAGAGCTACCCTTGCGGCAATAGCAGCAGCAATCTTTTGAGCTTTGTTGAATGTGTTCCCATATTCAACAATCTCCCAAAGAGTGTAGTCATGGATGGCTATATATTGCTCAAAATTAGACTTCCAAAGCTCGAAGTTCCTGGCATCAAACATGGGAATTTTGATACTAGGGTTTGTGGAGTTGTTTTGTAGCAAAGCAGAAGGCTGATTTGTGCCAGACATGATGTTTTTTAGGGTTTTGAGAGATTTAGGGTTTTTAGGGTTTGGTGTTTTAGGGTTCTTGCGTTACTTAAAGATCAAAAGTTTCTCAACAAGCTCTGATACCACTTGTTGATCCCAAACTTAGATCGATTAAGCTTTGTGTATACGAGATTAGATCAAGTAATACACGTAGAGAAACCTTTGCTTATGAATAAAGTAACTAAGTGTTATGCGGAATTAACACTTAATCTAAAACACAAAGATGTTAAACAAACTTTCACTTGTATTAGAATGATCGTACTTGATTACAATGAAAGAGGTTTAACTTGTGAATACTTATGAAAACTTATGAAAACTGATATATAACTTTAACCTAAAAGATCTTCTTTTATAGAACAAGAAGTCTTGTACAATAAGCTACGAATCAACTATTCTAGGTAAAGATAATAATGGAAAATACAATGTCGAGCTTATCTTTACCATACACAAATAAAGAAACAAATAAACAAAAAGATTCGTATGAAGATATATTCCATCAGTGCTAATCTTCAAGGCTGTCAGCGTTGACTTCTTCAATGTCAACGCTTGGCTGTCAGCGTCCAATGTCATCCTATCAGCGTTGACATTCTTCTTATCAGCGTCTAGTGAACTGACCCATAATTTATTCCCAACATCAAACATCGGTAATCCAAACATAAGCCCAAAACATGAAAAGTAAAATACTGAAGGAAAGGACTAAACAATGTCTAAATAAGCAGAACAATGTAAGAAATGCATAAAGTAAGAAGTCTGGATAGCTTCCATCCAAATGCACATGCTCTCAGAATCCTAAGAGCGTCCTGGTGTACCTGCCGTTAGAACATGAAAGGAACTACGGCTGAGCATAACGCTCAGTGAACGGATATAAAGCATGATAAGAATATACTAAATGAAACAGGCGATAGAATACTGAAGCTGTAAGACTGATATGTAACATGTGGTAGAACTCTGCATAAAATCTGAGAAACCTGGTTCATATATACTGATACTGAAATATAACTATTAATTCTGAAAACATGCATTTACTGTATTTTATTTGCCAGAGCTTATATAGGTCACGTGCAGTAACAACCGTGCATGAATAACTGGAGGGGTGACCTCATCATGCTATAGAGGGGTGACCTCTAAATAATTGTGCTGGGTGGAGGGATCAGCTCCAATGTGAAGGATGTAGAGCACACACCACATTCACCCTGATAACTTGTAACACATATAAGTCTAGGATGCATCCATACGCCCCACTAATAATACTGATAAAATGGCCAAGCTGAGCTGAGTGGGACGATGCAGGATATCACTCTCCTGCATGTGAGTCACGACACCGGTGCCTCTAGTGCCGTGGTTACGGTACCTCCGTAACTAGTACATAAACTGGTCGTGCCTGTATATAATGTTCAGGCAATTTATTTAGTTATTAATATGATTACTGATAAACTTAAACATATACTGGGGAAAACATTTGGCTGAAGACGGTGAATCCTAATCATGCATAGAAAAGAAGTCCTTACTGAAAGGACGGAAATCCGTACCTCGTGTCCAGTAACGAAACAAGACTGAAAGCTGAAAGATCTATCCGACTTCATGGTTACTACATAAATAACGTACGCGAAAATAAGTTAACTAATTACTGTTTACTATTATCGATTTTCATCTGTTCTTAGTTTAATTTATTTTATCCTTGAATTACTGTTTATGTATAATCAGATTAATTTGATTGTCTGGTGTATTTCCGATAAGCCCGACTGTTCTTAAATATTCACTGAATAGCGTACATCCAGTATTTCTGATTACTGTATAATATACGGTATTCTGATTTTAGTATTAAACGGTATTCTAGTATTAAAATATTATTATAACTAGTAACCTATCATAAATAGAAGCTACAAAATTAGAAAGGTTTCCCAGTTTAGTTTTCTAGAAGGTTAAATCATATTAAGTCACGTGTTTATAAGAAATACAAGGATGAAAGAATATCGATTTAATTTTACAAATACAATAAATAAAAATAATTACTTGATTAATTCATTTATTTAGACTAATTTGAAAAATGATTTAATCATAAATAAGATGATCCTCGTTTTATTATTATAAGCGAAATCCCGAAAGCCCGTGCTAAACTTTCCCCGAGACCCCTACGTCTTGGTTTAACCAAACCGGCCCACTACGACCCACGTCGTGGTCCCCCTGGCGACGTCATCCCGACAGTAGCCACTGGCCTAGTGCCAGTTGCTACTGTCTTCTTTATTGTTCCCACTGATAGTATATAGCTTCCCACTGTTAGTATAACGCTTCCCACTGTTTTCACTTCTATCAAACCCAAACACTCCCTTGCTGCGATTTAATCCCAAACACCCCTGTTGAGCCATATTCTTCACTGTTTCAATAACAAACACCCCTGGTGGGTTCGTTTAGTCTTGGTTGGTCGAAAACAGTCCCAAGCCGCCCCTGGTGGGGGTCACGGCTGGGCAGAGAAAGGGTCACCGATACATGTTGGTCTCGGTTCTTCCCTGATTTCACCAAAAACTAACACCCCTTCGTTTGTGGTTTGCGTCTACATCAAAGACCACCACCGAGAGTCCTTGACTCTCGGTTTTCCTGAAACCCACACGAGCCCGACACCCCTGCTTGGATTCTTGAATAAACAAACAGAAAGAATGAAAAATAGATTGTGGTTTACCTTGGTTTGCTTGAAAGGAAAGAGACACCAACAATCTCAGACTCTGATCTTGACATGGAACCCACGCACAATTTTTTTGTCTTGTTCGTCGGCAGGAAGAAAACACAACCCTAGTTTATTCTTTTTTTTTTCTTACGGTTGTGAGAAAAAGGGTTTACCCCGTCCTGTTTAATAACATACTGGGCTTAAAGCCCAATTGTTCCCTTCTCCCTTTTGTTTCTATAAAATCGGCCCAAAAGCACAAATACTCTTTTTTTTTATTTACGAAAAGCTCGTACTTAAAATCTCGTTCTGAAACGTAAATATATTTCTCGTGTTTTAATTTTCCGTCACGTATCTATTTATTTTCCTGAACTAATTAATTACGTAACGTTTTAAATAAAAGTGAGGTTGCGTAACTATTGTTAACGTTTACTTATTTCTGTATAATAAATAATACATACGTAATAATATCTGAAACTTAATAATTATTTTCTGAATAAACTGTAATATTTATAGTATTTAAATAAACTGGAATTGCGTATTTAATTTCTGCGTTTATATCTCTGTCAAATAATTAATACTTATATAGTTTATTAAAATTAAACTGCGTATTTAAATATTCTGATTTTTAAATACGGGTTTTACAGAATCAGCCTCTAAGTATTTTCTAAAAATCGTCCAAAACAGTGAACTTAGATTTGTACTCTAAACTTGTTTTGATCATATATCACTCATCCTAATGATTCCATTGCATGGCCAACTCTCACATGTGTACAAGACATATTACTTACTGTATATTGACGTATCTATGCCATTTTTATCAGTTCATCACATGGTTCTTTACTGTTTTATACAGCCATCATTTTAAGCATGATTTTAACCTTTTTACATATAGTTTTTCATCTTTTTATCCATGTTTATCAACACCAAATCCCCACACAATACTTTTATCATCATATAATCATCATATACATATACAATAGGAAATAAAATACATGATTACATAATCAAAATAACAAGAGAATGGGGAGAACAATCTTTATACCACCAAGGTTGTGTAGTTTTTCATCAAGGCTTGGATTTTGATGGCAAGACTTGTGATAAACCAATATCATCTTCAAGACCACCCATCTACATGAACACCTTGATAATAATCAGCCCTTGACTCCATAGAAAACTCCTTGCTAGTTGTTAAAATCACCTCCAATCAACAAGTCTTCAACAGGTTTCAATCTTATGCAAGTTAAACATAAGATTTAGGGTAGAAAATTTGATGAACATGGTGGTGGTGGTGGTGGTGGTGGAAGTGGACGGCCAAATGTGGCTAGAGAGAGAGATGTGTGTGTTGTTTTGCATGTGAAAAATGGAGCTAATGGAATGTGTTTAGTGGTTTTGATGTTGGTGGCTTACAATGTAAGCTTTAGCTTACATGTGTAAGTATTAAGCTAATACTTTGAAACATCAAGTGTTGAGGTGTTGTGTTGTAGCCGTGGGTTTGTGGGGGTGGGGCAAGTGTCCCACTTGTCTCATCCCCATTTATTTACGGGTATTCCTCGATTCTAGTTTCCTCGATTTGCGTGCCCTCGGGTCGTTTTACGAAAAACGCTTTTATAAATTATGAATCAACGGCACAAAACAAATCTAATAAAAATTGTCTCATCAAAAACGGAGTTCAAAAACGTAAATACGTAATCCTAAGGTTTCCGGTTTAGTCGTAAAGGACGTTAAAATAAAATCGTAAGTCCTAGTCTCTTCTCGTAAATTTGTGAGTTTATGAACCAACACAAATTTAAAACTCCAAAATAATATTCACGGATAAATTTATTCTCTGAAATGTCGGACTATCACCAAAACGGTGTATGTAAACGTAAGCACGTAACATTGAATCCTCCGGTTTAGACGTATTCGATGCTACTCCAAGACGTAAATCCAAATTTCTTCCCAAAAATAAGTGAGTTCATAATATAACATTAAAATAATATTTTCAATTAAATATTGAGAATAAAAATATCAATCATAAATTGACGGATTGTCACAGCATTTACCCCTAAACAGGATCTTTGCCCTCAAAGATCATCTTACTACTCGCTTCTTATAGAGTTAAAGCCATGTGGGTATTTCCTCCACATTCGGTCTTTTCTCACAAGTGTAATTCATTACAATACGCGAGTTTCATCAAACATAACTACGGGAATAAGATCAGGCTAAATGTTGACTTACTTTCTCTATCCATGATGTTCACGGGTTTCTGATGAATGCAACTTTTCGCCGATCTAAGCTTTACTAAGAAACAATCAGATTCTCACTTGATAGATATTTTATCAAGTTCGATATACGAAACATGATTCACGCATCTCTTGAAGTCCTAGGGTAGATCCAGCTTATATGCCTTTCAAACCAATCTTTTGCATCATCTCAATGGTCCCATACAACGGGGACTTATATCCCATGATCTTTCATATCATCAATTCATTTTTCCATGGTTAAAATTGTTGGCATAACTTCGCTACCCATCTGGCACTTCAAGATCTACATTTCATATTCACATAACCTCCTACCTAATACCGGCAGTCAACAATCAGATCCTAATTTCAACAATCAATTTAGGTCTCGCGGGTCGAGTATTTTGTAAGGTTAGGTTCGCCATCATAGGAAACCTTAAACCTAAAAGACATGTCCAACTCACAATAGGTGTATGTCGGGTGTCTTCATCTCAACTCCTGCTTACAGATGCTCTAATAATTGGATCATGACAAGATTCGATCTCGATCCTAATGCGATAATTATCAATGATAATCTCTCTAAAGGAAAATGATTATACGGTTTATTACCAAAGGTCATTCATTCAAACATAAAACAGCACTTATATTACTTTGTATCGTTACTTTACCTCGTCCCTTCGATTGGGGTGGTACATAGTACTCTCATCAAGGTTCGTTCTCAATGATTTCTGAGAAAATCTCTAGAAATTCGATGAGAAGCGAGGATCTTGATAAAGATGTTCGATACAGGCAGACTATGTTTACATAACTCTTTTGCATTTATCATTAACGGGAATGATATTAGCAGATTTGGTCAGTCTGTCGACGATGACCCAAATCGAATCAAATTCAGATGATGACCTTTGCAATAATCAGACGTTTACTAATGTATGAGGCGATGTCTGCCTTCATAATTTGCCATTAGTACAACTTCTTCAGACAAAGATACTTTTAGTCAGAAATGACATAAATAGAATACTTATACTTACAAGATTCCAATATAACTACATCTCACAATTCTTCATATTTAGGCAACCATAAACGGCCTTTTAAAACATTTAGCGCCATCGGCTTCTCCATTTTGATGGTTTACATTAGCCGTGAAACCTTTCATTATTTATATTATCCTTTTTACAAACATCGTTTATTTTAAATTGTTCAACAATTTATTTTGCACAGTCATTACTAAGGAACGTGTCCTAATTGGTTCTTTATATTTTCTACATAATGTGTCAGTAATTACGTTCACCTTTCTACATATTTTCTAAATTTCAGTTTAGTTTCAGCTGTCATTTTTATCAGTTTTGCTCAATCCGACGTTTAAAGCGTCGACAATTATTACACGTAAATTAACAATAAATATTAAGTTTTTATGTAACGTAAATGTTAAAAGTTTAAATTTCTTAGTCCGACCAATTATAATAAAATGTTCAAAACAAATTTGAATTTAATTAACACGATTTTTTGCTGATTTATCGATAAATAATTAAAATAATTATTAAGATCCGTAAATGTTCGAAAAAATCTTTGTTTATACTTTGATTAAAATTTTCTTAGTTGAAAAGCAAAAATTGTCGTTCCAAGTTTCAAGTCATGGTTTAAATGGTTTTCCTCAATCCTTCTTAAGTTGTCTTAAGGTATGCAAAAACATTTACCCCTTAGCAAGAGTTTAGTTAAATGTTTTGTGTATAAGGGAATAATCCCTTTAAAATTCTTTGTTAAAACATTCGTCAAAACATATTTCCATTTTATTTTTAGTATAACTCAAAGTCTTAAATGACTTCTAATTTTTGAACAGTTAATTTATATTCAATTATCTATTAATCACACGGTTAAATCATGTAAAGGATTAAGTCTTAAGTCATATGTTAAATATTTAAGGTACAAGTTTTTATTGTTCGGCCAATTTAGGGCAGTCTATAACTAATTATTAACTCATTATTATTCTTATATACAAACAAATGGTCCTTAATGATCTCAAGCATGAATTTATCAAATTACAGCCTACACACGGGATTCACCAATTTATGAATGCTACATGTACATCGGTCAATCCAAACGACATCAACCGTGAAACTTATAATGTTTATTACAAGTTCTGGATGTAATGATTGGAATAGATAATCTTCTTCGCGGACGCGAAGTTGATGATAACCTTGCCATGGATCAAATTGCTAGAACCTTGTAAATGATCGAACAAATCTTCCATTTCGAGTCATGGATATCGTTTTCGATTGTCAATTTACTTAGTTCACAGTAATCTATAAATATAAGGAATGATAACACAATAGCTCTTCATGATGACGAGCTCGGTAGAATAAAATCTTTCTCCGACAACTCTCTCAGTTGTACGATAATTCCTTTAATTTAGATGGCGCTGACGTACAGTGCACACGCCACAGGTGCAACACCGAGAATATAATCAATACCAAATTCAACTTGCCTTAATGGCGAAAGTCTAGGTAATTCATCAATAATTACCTCCTAAAGTTTCAGATAACGGAAACATCTTTTAATACATTTATTTTAAGTTCTTTCTAGATTATAATATTTACAACTAATTCACAACCATTCATGGTATAATTTCAAGTCTAAATGCAGGATATGGTCATCCATCAAGAATTATTTAGATCACTTTTGATAATCAACATCTTATCTTTTAAGGGAATTCTACTCGAGTTCCCATCAATTAAGACAATGTCGTCATGTCATAATCAATCAATCCATTCTACTAGCATTACCAACTTTTCAGTTTTATTGCCGTCGATAAGATGTGAACTTCTCAAAAGACTAATAATAATTCATAATCTTTCACAAATTTAAGGATATCAGGAGACATAACTAACCTTAAAAGAGTAAGGTTAACGCATAATCTATGCGAGAGAATTTCAAATCAGATACAGACGAAAACATTTAATGAATATGAATATATCCCATGTTTTCATAATTTGAGTACGCATTCGAAAGCTCCTCGGATCGTTACCCAGGTCATTCAAATGAAATCAAATCATAAGAAATGATAAGAACGTCGATACATCCAGTCGGGTATCAACACTCGGTAATCAGATACTTTTCCTAAGAATCATACTACGGGAGAATTGGACAAGAAAGAATTGTCAATTGTCAAATAAGACAATTTCCACAGATGAGTAAATTCGACTCAGAAGAATAAATAGTACGGGCACATATGTAGGTGTCCCTAACACTATGTCCCTATTTTTCACTTCTTGCAGATCTCATAAAATTTAATCTTTCACAATCTTCAAAGAAAATGTAGTGTTTATTCATTAGTTTTATGGTGACTACTAATCAGCCTTGCATGGTCCATTCCAAATTGTATGTAGGCGCGCAACTATATACAATTTCAAGATTAACGATGCAATACTCAGTTCGTCAAAATTTTATCGTCATGTTTATAATAAAAACATTTTCATGCTTAATTCTTAAATAAGAATCAAAAATAAATTTACAAAGATTTTCTTTGTTATGAAAACAATTATGTTTTTCCAAGGTGTTTTATAAACAACTTCATTTCGATAACGATCACTTATAAATATCACTTTAAATAATCCTTATAGTGATGAAAATTCAATTTTTCTCAAGGGATACTGTTTTATCTTATAAAAACAATGAGTGATCTGCAAAAGAGTGATGAAAAGTTGTTCACCAAGAACTAACTTCAATATATCAGGAAATGAGCTTAGCCAAATAATCATGTGGTTCATGACTTTGATGGCACTCAGGAATACAAAGAGAATAATCCACAACATAACTCAATTCGAGATGAGTACTTGTTCAATGGTTGCATCACTAATGCGAACATTAGGATGAAGCAATAAAAATAGATAACATCGACACATGTAGAATTTAGCAATCAAAGGTAGTCTTTTCATTAATCACAAACAAGTCAAAATTGTACCGTAACACATTACATGTCACTATGTCATACAATTCCAAGAACTCATCCTACCAACTGATGTCTCAGTTAAGTTAGGGATTTTTAAAAGATACCACAATGAATACTAATCTACAAGAGTCGTTAGGTGTTCCACATGTCCCGAAAGATCCATCGGTCCCAATTTAGAAGAAGATTTCTTCAATTTATTTCTTGGACACTGGGCATCCTCGTTAGTGGACAATGGCCTAGGAACAACCCTTAACACGAACCTACAATCAATTAAAACCTTATAATTCAATCATATGACTTAATAATTTCCTCTTATCAATCTCATATTCCATATGAGTTAAATTTTTCTTTATTTAAGTTTCAACCAAGTAATACTCAATGCGATATCCTACATCATTCTCCAATACTTTCAACCTTATTCTTAGACCTTAATAGGGCAATAAAAGCTCGACATGATCAACACTGTAATTTCCAATCCTATAGTTCTTACAACAATAATTATCAAATGAGTCACTAGTATGAGATGACTCACACATTCAATCAGACTTCTCGGAAAGGTACTAGTGGCATGAGGCTTTTGGGTAATGGTTCCAATGACAGCCTCAAGTGCAACATTCACCCTTTCGATTTCAATTTAAGAATTGGATGACAATGAATCAGATGACATCTTTCTAGGTGGTAACGGTTTGTAAAACTCCACTCTATAAGGAAGATCGTCATGACATCGATATCAGTTTTAATCTCGCCAATTCTTCTTCAATATCACAATCAACTAATATCTACATTTCTACGAATATCAACCATTTTGTCGGGATCATAAATATCCACAACTTGGTTTAGATCTAGGATAGCTAGAATTCCTACGAGAATAGCTTCGATTAATTTACTAGGGGATTTCGGGTTCCTTGTGACAATCTACGTCGTATAAATACCTCGTATAAATATCAAAATAATCATCAAACAATCATGTAATTAAATTACATCATATATATATAATCCAAGTTATATATATATATTAAAATAACACTTCTCAGTCTGGCCTTGTCGGTAACTCGGGAATTCTTCGGCACCGTTATAGTCAAAAGATTTTTTTTTAGACATTTTGTGAAAAATGTTTATAGTTAAAAGATTTTGAAATGTTTTTATTCAAAACCTTAGTTTTAAAAATCTTTCGTTCTCTATAACGAGAGCTCTGGTACCAAACTGTAACACCCCCAAATTTATATAATTCAATACAGCGGAAGACTAGTTGGTGTTACGGGATAGCACATTACTCACATCATAGACAACGCATGAAAATCGCGTCTTTAATAATAAAGCATTTCCATTCATAAATATCAAAGTTACATAGGTCCCAAGTCATATTATTTCATACAAGTTTTACAAAGAATTTGAATGGAAAATATTGTTTAAGTGCGGGACATGAATTCTTGTCGTCTTCTCGAGAATTACCTTCAAGTACCTGAGATAAAACATGTTAAAAGAAAAGGTCAGCGATAACGCCGAGTGAATTCATAGAGTTTAATAAAATCCATCAATATAACATCGGTATAAAATTATTACCGAAAATCATTTTGTACAAATCTTTGTAATAGGCCATAAAATAGCCAAAATCATTTTTATACAAATCCTTATCGAAAATCATAATATAGGCGTTTGCCTTAAAAATCATTATACGAGCCAATGTCATAAAAACATCATACAATACGTTTTATAACGTTGTATAGATTAAATAAAAACCATTATATGAATATGGTTATATAAAACCAAAACACGAGCATAATATCAATAGTATGACCCCGCATTGCTAGTCAGGCAATACATCGTAATTCGATACGTCTAGTAGTATTTCGTTAATTTGGATTATTATAAGCCGCATGACATTGTTACCTTACTACAACAAACAACGGGTAGCTAACCCGATACTCAATTTGCCCATCTAAATTAGCGTGTCGTCACAAAGGTCACGCTATGGAAATCTTCTCATACATAAATTCGCTTACCAATCAATGTGGCACGACGGGGATCAACCGTCAAGGCGCGAACTGGGGTGATCGTCCCCATATAGTACTATTATATGCATAAACGTCTACCAAATCCCGGTAGTTCACAATTCATGATAATGAGACTTTTAGTGACATAACCTAACTTTAATAATCCATTTTATTTCATCTATCAGGTCATTTAATCATTTATCGGGTCATACAATCATTCGGGTCCAAATCAATAAACAAACAATCGGGACAAATGGAGTCCTATTTTATAAAAACTAACATGTTATCTCCCTCGCGGGTTTATAAAACATTTCATAAAAACATTTAAAAGAGTGCGAGGCTATGAACTCACATTGACGTGGGAAAGCGGTTTATCGGCGATTCGGATGTATGGTACGTGCTTCAATCACGGAAACCTAGACAAATAATACTCGTCTTAGACTCTTGTCCAATGACTTTATAAAAATAACAATTATGTATACATATGATGATTGTATATATATATGATGATCAAGTGGGTTTACATATTCTTATTTACTCATTTTTGTGTTATGCGTCGATAACTTTTATACTAGTTTTCTAGTTTTACCTATTTACGTGTTTTAGGTCCAATAAGCCTATTATAAGTTTATTAACTTGTATTAATCCATTTCATACTTTTATTATCAGTATTTATACTTTACATGTTGGGCCCAAATGGGTTAAGCCCAATAAATAAGTTTATAAGTGTTTTAGTCCATTTTGTTGTATTATTAGTCCAATAACGTTAACTTAGCCCGTTAATGTCCGTATGTTATATAGTTCGGGTTTTATCGGTTTTTCCTTGTTATATATGTATATATATCAGTATATGAGTTTATAAAAGTTTACATTAGACGGGTCCAACCGTCTAAGTTTTATTTAACAAAAACGTTAATTTTACGGTAATAGCCGAAAAAGTCGTAAAAATCATGTTTATAGTTTTATAACTTATAAAACTTATCAAACTACCATTTTTATAAAATTTCCATTTATTTATCCTTATACATATTTATATAAATGTATTATATAAGTTAGTGGGTTTTAATTCACATTTTATACTATTTTTATTTGAGTGCTTATATAATACTATTATACTTTAATTTCCAAAATCTGATTTTTATTTTCATGTTCACCAAAACTGCCATATCTAGAGTTCTATATAGAGATAGAAGTTCAAATTTTTATGACATAAACTACATGATATGTGCTCCATTTAACTCTACTATATCTACTGTTGAATCAGCCTCTAAGTATTTTCAAAAAATCGTCCAAAACAGTGAACTCAGATTTGTACTCTAAACTTGTTTTGATCATATCTCACTCATCTTAATGATTCCATTGCATGGCCAACTCTCACATGTGTACAAGACATATTACTTACTGTATATTGACTTATCTATGCCATTTTTATCATTTCATCACATGGTTCTTTACTGTTTTATACAGCCATCATTTTAAGCATGATTTTAACCTTTTTACATATAGTTTTTCATCTTTTTATCCATGTTTATCAACACCAAATCCCCACACAATACTTTTATCATCATATAATCATCATATACATATACAATAGGAAATAAAATACATGATTACATAATCAAAATAACAAGAAATGGGGAGAACAATCTGTATACCACCAAGGTTGTGTAGTTTTTCATCAAAGCTTGGATTTTGATGGCAAGACTTGTGATAAACCAATATCATCTTCAAGACCACCCATCTACATGAACACCTTGATGATAATCAGCCATTGACTCCATATAAAACTCCTTGCTAGTTGTTAAAATCACCTCCAATCAACAAGTCTTCAATAGGTTTCAATCTTATGCAAGTTAAACATAAGATTTACGGTAGAAAATTTGATGAACATGGTGGTGGTGGTGGTGGTGGTGGAAGTGGACGGCCAAATGTGGCTAGAGAGAGAGATGTGTGTGTTGTTTTGCATGTGAAAAATGGAGCTAATGGAATGTGTTTAGTGGTTTTGATGTTGGTGGCTTACAATGTAAGCTTTAGCTTACATGTGTAAGTATTAAGCTAATACTTTGACACATCAAGTGTTGAGGTGTTGTGTTGTAGCCGTGGGTTTGTGGGGGTGGGACAAGTGTCCCACTTGTCTCATCCCCATTTATTTACGGGTATTCCTCAATTCTAGTTTCCTCGATTTGCGTGCCCTCGGGTCGTTTTACGAAAAACGTTTTTATAAATTATGAATCAACGGCACAAAACAAATCTAATAAAAATTGTCTCATCAAAAACGGAGTTCGAAAACGTAAATACGTAATCCTAAGGTTTCCGGTTTAGTCGTAAAGGACGTTGAAATAAAATCGTAAGTCCTAGTCTCTTCTCGTAAATTTGTGAGTTTATGAACCAACGCAAATTTAAAACTCCAAAATAATATTCACGGATAAATTTATTCTCTGAAATGTCGGACTGTCACCAAAACGGTGTATGTAAACGTAAGCACGTAACGTTGAATCCTCCGGTTTAGACGTAGTCGATGCTACTCCAAGACGTAAATCCAAATTTCTTCCCAAAAATAAGTGAGTTCATAATATAACATTAAAATAATATTTTCAATTAAATATTGAGAATAAAAATATCAATCATAAATTGACGGAGTGTCACAATACTTATGAAAATGATGATTACGACTAACCACTCAAGGGTGACCTAATGACAAAAATGGGTTGTGTTTATCACTCTAATATGTGTGAGGTATCAAGTTCAATGCCTGCTAGGTGGAAACAACCTTAAAGTGTATATCCACTCCAACCGCCTGAAAAGGAAAGGTATTTCCTGGTTTAAGTATGTATGAAGGTGGTCTTAAACCCCCTGGATTAGTCAACCAGTGTGTCAAAAGCCATGTTATCCAAAAAATGATGATTACTACTATGATCCGTATGATGATGAGATTTATAAATGCCAGAAAACTTTTCATAACATTCCATTTATAAGCTATACGAGGTTGTAAGTAGAAATAGATTACTCAATATTATTGACCTATTCTTACTCTAATCATTTGTGAACTTCCTTTTAGGAAGTATGCTGCCTATGTAACGGGGATCCCAAAAAATATCATAGTAGGATCAACATAAAATATGTCTTACATCATTGTTTAAGGTGATATTCTTCTTATTTATCCTCGTGTGATAGAACTGGCATATAAAGCACTCAGATTGGTATGGTAACGTGTGTAAACATACAAAGTTATATTGATTTCGATCTGGTGTCGTAAATTTCTCTTCGATAGTTTGATTTTGATCGGCCTCATAAATTATTTCTCTGCTTCATTATTACATTGACCATTAGCCTAAAATAAGCAAATGATTATTCTTATACAGTCCTGTGACTATCGGTTATCGATCATTCCATATTTCCATCCAATGTAATTTTCGATATTAAGGGCTCCGAGTGGTGTGAGAGCTATAAGGTCGCCTTCGACATAAAGCGCGACCCCAGCTACATCCCAAGCCACGGGGTCTCGCGCCAAACTTAATAACCGAATTATAGGACACTTTTTTTTTCTTTTCATGCATCTATTATTAGGGTAAGTGTGGGCTAGAGGTGCATATAGATGGAAGGATGGCACTTTTGGGTTAATTATGTTATAAATTAGGGTTAAGTCCACTTATTAGCTACGTACTTTCAAAAATACCCATGTCCGGTAACTTACTTCGTAAAAAACCATTATTACCCACAAAACTTGTAATTTTTTCCATTAACACCAATATCTGTCAATTTTGCAACCAGCTACCTGGTAAAACCCAACACGTCATCATTTAAAATAAATATTTTTTATCCAAGTCTTCTTCTTCATAAGAATGTTCGTTGGCTCCATTTTTAGAAACAACATGTCCATGTTCTCGTCCTTTATTATATCATCAACCTTGTCCTTTATTCTTCCCTCTTTAAACCATAGACGAGCTAAAGGCGTCAACCATTCATCATCCCAACGGTGATTGTCACGTAGCGCAACCTGCTTTTCATCTTCTTTACCATAATTGTAGGCTATATTGAATGTAGATCAGCCACATAGGACATCAAGAATAATTACTTCATATATGTATATATGTGATTCCCTTTTTCGCTTGGTAGTTTCATTGAATCCTAGGTTTGTGTTAATATCTAGAGGAGCAATGTCATCTTGATATCGGTGTAGGAACATAGAGGATCCAAATTCAAAGACTTTTGGCCCCAAATGTGATTGATGAACTTGGGTTTATATCTATTGTAAGTGTAACTTGTAACCTAGATATCAATGTATGATTATGTAATTTGATTTTTTTTGGAATTAAAAGTTTCAACTTTTTATTTTAGGTTATGTTGGAAATATAGTTCAATTGTGGGTTCGGTTCATACTGGTGAATGAGTAAGGAGGTATGGAGTGTACACCCATAAGTCCCTGAACACCCAGACACTTATAGTGGGTAACATGTTGTTCAGCATTGCTGATGATCTTCTGTGAGTTCACTCTTCAGTGAGTTGAACTCTGGACTGAAGGTTTTCATCAGGGAGTAACTTCACGGAAGACTTGTCTTCAGTGTTTACTCATCAGCATGTCTTCTTCAGTATTGAAGGCTTCAGCGAGAACACCCTTTAGGGGTGGCTGATGCTTCAGTGCGACTGAAAAATAGGCAAATGCTGGAGCTGAACTTGTACACTTGTAACGGTCTTCGACCCATTCAAGTGGAGTTAATGACCACGTTTATTGGTCTTGTAACCACTTTCCTGGTATTATGAAGCACATTAAGAGGAGATTAATTGGCTGTTAATTCCTCTTAATTCTATTGACTAGGGTTTGAGTGCTACACCTATAAATAGGTGATCATGACTTGCATGAAGTATACACAAACAATAAACACATAACAACGAAAGGGTTAGAGATTTGTGCCTAAATCACTAACAAGCATTTGGTCTTATCCCAAGTAGGTATTCGTGATACCCAGACATTAGGGTCAAATAATTTACTTAGAAAAGTGATTACACGATTCCAAGTGATATCCGGTAACCATTGTTTTGGTACGTAGCTAGGATTGATTATCTATACCCTGGTTCGGACGAAGTAAACACCAACAATCAAAATAAATTATTTTGTGATAATCAATGGCGGCTGCTATGAAGCATATGGTGGCTAACTTCTCCAAGTTGGATAAGTTTGAAGGGGTGGATTTCAGACGATGGCAAAAAAAGATGCACTTTCTTCTTTCTACCATGAGCGTGGTGCATGTGCTGACTACTCCCATTCCTGATGGTGGTGATGACGCTACTTTGGAGGAACTGAGGAAAAGGAGCAAATGGGAGAATGACGACTATGTGTGTCGTGGTATTATTCTCAATGGTATGTCTGATTCCTTATTTGATATTTACCAAAATTCTGAATCTGGTAAAGAATTATGGGATTCCTTGTAAGCCAAATATATGGCTGAGGATGCATCAAGTAAGAAGTTTCTTGTGAGTGATTTCACAAATTACAAAATGACTGATTCAAGACCAGTCATGGAACAATACAATGAACTTCTTGGAATACTTGGAAGATTTACACAACATAAAATGAACATGGATGAGACCATTCAGGTCTCTTGTGTCATTGACAAATTACCTCCTTCTTGGAAAGACTTCAAGCATACCTTGAAACATAAGAAGGAGGAATTAACTCTTGTTGAGTTGGGCAGTCATTTGCGCATTGAGGAATCCCTCAGGGTGCAAGAAAGTGACAAGCCAAAGAGCAACAATGTTGCTGGTTCATCAGTTGTCAATATGGTGGAGCATAACAACTTCATCAGGTACAATGACAACAAGGGCATACGTAAGCATCAGGATAACACCAAAGCAAATCCTAACAAGAAGTCATCAGTGGCTTGTTGGAAGTGTGGAAAACCTGGACACTTCAAAAGGGATTGCAAAGGTGTTGATACTGGCAGCAAAGCTAGTGGATCAGGCACAAAAGGTTCAGTGATTGGTTCTAACAACACAACACTGAAAGGTCAGAATATGTTTAATGAATCTCTCCAGATTTATTATGTTACATATGTATCTGAAGCTTATTTTGTGCAGGATGATGATGTTGCGTGGTGGGTTGATTCTGGAGCAACTGTTCATGTGTGTAAAGATAGATGTTGGTTCAAGACTTATGAGTCACTCAATGATGGATCTATTCTTCACATAGGAAATGAGTCAACAGCCCTAGTGCATGGACGTGGTTGTGTAGATCTTAAGTTTAGTTCTGGAAAGATTGTAAACTTGTTTAATATTTTTCATGTTCCTAATATTAGGAAGAACTTGGTTTCTAGTAGTGTTTTGAATAATTGTGGTTATAAACAAATGATTGAATCTAATAAATTTGTTTTATCCAAACATGGTGTGTTTATTGGTTTTGGTTATTTGAGCAATCAAATGTTCAGGCTTAATATTGTGTATGAAACAACCACCAGCATTAACTCAGTGAGTGCTGGTAGTTGTTCAGCCTCAGTACCCTCCAGTAAACTGAAGGATTATTCACTATGGCATGCTAGGCTGGGCCATGTCCACTTTAAGAGGATGCAAGATATGTCTAAGGATGGGTTAATCCCAGCATTTGACATGGACACTGAAAAGTGTCAGACTTGCATGCTGAACAAAATAACTAAGAAACCATTTCAAGATGTAAAACGTGAAACTGAAGTTTTGGAGCTAATCCATAGTGATTTATGTGATTTGCATGCTACTCCCTCATTAGTGAATAAGAAATACTTGGTAACATTTATTGATGATGCTTCTAGGTTTTGCTATGTTTACTTGTTACATACTAAGGATGAAGCATTAGATAAATTTAAAGTATTTAAAACAGAAGTTGAATTACAACAAGGAGCCCAAATTAAAAGATTTAGGACTGATAGGGGAGGTGAGTACATGGATGCTCAGTATTTTCAGTCTATTGGTATTATCCATGAAACGACTACTCCCTATACCCCTCAGCAAAATGGTATATATGAAAGGAAAATAGAGTACTAAAGTAGATGGTTAACTCCATGTTGTCCTATTCAGGGCTGAGTCAAGGGTTCTAGGGTGAAGCTACGTTAACAACTTGCTATTTATTAAATAGGGTTCCCAACAAAAGAAACAAGATTACCCCTCATGAACTCTGGAGTAAAAGGAAACCAAACTTGAACTACCTCAAGGTTTGGGGTTGTAGGGCAGTTGTAAGACTCCCTGATCCAAAGGTGAAAACCTTGGGTGAAAGAGTCATTGAATGCATATTTGTTGGATATGCTGAGCATTCCAAGGCTTATAGGTTCTATGTTATTGAACCTAATGATTCAATTTCAATAAACTCAATCATTGAATCAAGGGATGCAAAATTTGATGAGACTAGGTTCTCATCAGTCCCTAGACCAAGCCTCAGGACTCTTGCTGGAGCTGAGGACATTGGTGCTTCAGTGGAACCTAAAAGGGTCACTGATGAGGTTGTGGTTCAGCAACCTGAGCCCGAGCTTAGAAGAAGCACAAGGCATAGGACTCCAATGAATTTTGGGCCTGAGTTTCAACTATACTTGGTTGAAGGAACAAGGGATGAGGTCTCTGATCCATACTCCTATTGCTTTAATGTTGAGGATGATCCCAAAACATTTGATGAAGCAATGAATTCCCAAGATGTTGCTTTCTGGAAAGAAGCAATAAATGATGAGATGGATTCCATCATGGGCAACAACACTTGGGTGTTGGTTGATCTACCTCCAGGTTGTAATCCACTTGGTAACAAATGGATTTTCAAAAGGAAAATGAAGGTAGATGGAACTGTTGAAAAGTTCAAGGCAAGGTTAGTCATTCAGGGCTTTAAACAAAAGTCAGTGATAGACTATTTTGATACTTATGGTCCAGTAGCACGTATTAGTACCATAAGAATGCTGATTGCTCTAGCAAGTATTCACAATCTGATTATTCATCAGATGGATGTGAAGACAGCATTCTTGAATGGTGATTTGGATGAGGAGGTTTACATGAACCAACCTCTAGGTTTCATCATGCCTGGTCATGAAGGCAAGGTGTGTAAACTGATTAAGTCCTTATATGGACTGAAGCAGGCACCTAAGCAATGGCACCAGAAGTTTGATGAAGTGGTCTTGTCTAATGGTTATTCACTTAACCAAGCTGACAAATGTGTATATAGCAAATTTGATGAATCTGGTAAAGGAGTCATCATTTGCCTATATGTTGATGACATGTTAATCTTTGGTACTGACCAAGCTAAGGTTGATCAGACAAAGGAATTTTTTTCATCAAAGTTCTCCATGAAAGACATGGGGGAGGCTGATGTTATTCTTGGCATAAGGATTAAACATGAAAGTGATGGTATTGTAATTTCTCAGTCTCATTATATTGAGAAGGTACTGAAGAAATTCAATCACTTTGATTGTACTCCAGTGAGTACACCAATGGATACAAGCGAGAAATTGATGCCTAACAATGGTCAGGCTGTCTCTCAGCTTGAGTATTCTAGGGTGATTGGTTGCTTGATGTATGCCATGACTAGTACCAGGCCTGACATTGTATTTGATATGGGTAAACTGAGTAGGTACACTAGTAATCCTAGTACTCAGCATTGGCAAGCAATTCAGAAGGTACTGAAGTATTTGAAAGGAACAATGGATTATTGTTTGTCATATACTGGATATCCATCAGTGTTGGAAGGTTACACTGATGCAAGTTGGATCAGCAATAATGAGGATAATTCATCCACTAGTGGCTGGGTATTCCTACTTGGTGGTGGTGCAATTTCTTGGGCATCCAATAAGCAAACTTGCATTACTGGTTCTACCATGGAATCTGAGTTTGTGGCTCTAGCAGCTGCTAGCAAAGAAGCTGAATGGTTGAGAAACTTGCTTCTTGAGATTCCATTGTGGGTCAAACCTATGGCACCCATTTCTATCCGTTGTGATAGTGCAGCTACATTGGCTATGTCATATAGCCAGATGTACAATGGTAAGTCTAGACACCTAGGTGTTAGACATAGCATGATTCGTGAACTGATCACGAATGGGGTGATTTCAATAAAGTTTGTGAGGTCTCAACAAAACTTAGCTGATCACTTGACGAAGGGATTGGCTAGAGACTTGGTTATAAAGTCTGCTGAATGGATGGGTTTAAAAGTCCACTCTAGTCACTGAATGCTAGGACACCCAACTCCCTCTTAAGGAAACTTGGGAGCTGATTTCAATGTGGAAAGCTGAACATTCAGGGGACTGAAGTACATGTATATCATCCTAAGGATGTGCTTGTACCTGCTGAAGGAGGATGAAGTTATAAACTTCTCAATGGTTAAAATCTTTGAAAAAGTGCTGAAGCAGGAGCATGATCTAAAGAGCAACCACCTATGTAAATGTTGAGGTTTCACCGCCTCAGGGAGCATGGACTTGGCTCTTACAACATTTATGAATTTTGATATGGACACATGGCTAGTAGTGTCAGGAGTTGTTATGTATTTGAAAACTTGTGTGTATTTTATCTTCAGGTATTCAAAGTAGTTGAAGGGTTCAATTCTTAGAACACCCTGATTCTCGAATGTTTGAAGTGATGTACTAAGATGGAAATTCAATCCTTAGGATATTCTCATTTATGCACTGGTTTTGTTAATGTTAATTTTCATGCAAAAGGAATTGTACTATATTAGAGAGGATTGTTGGAAATATAGTTCAATTGTGGGTTCAGTTCATACTGGTGAATGGGTAAGGAGGTACGGAGTGTACACACATTAGTCCCTGAACACCCAGACTCTTATAGTGGGTAACATGTTGTTCAACATTGCTGATGATCTTCAGTGAGTTCACTCTTCAGTGAGTTGAACTTTGGACTGAAGGTATTCATCAGGGAGTAACTTCACTGAAGACTTGTCTTCAGTGTTTACTCATCAGCATGTCTTCTTCAGTACTGAAGGCTTCAGCGGGAACACCCTTCAGGGGTAGCTGATGCTTCAGTGGGACTGAAGAATAGGCAAATGCTGGAGCTGAACTTGTACACTTGTAACGGTTTTTGACCCATTCAAGTGGAGTTAATGACCACGTTTATTGGTCTTGGAACCACTTTCCTGGTATTATGGAGCACATTAAAAAGAGATTAATTGGCCGTTAATTCCTCTTAATTCCATTGACTAGGGTTTGAGTGCTACACCTATAAATAGGTGATCATGACTTGCATGAAGTAAATACAGAAACAATAAACACATAACAACGAAAGGGTTAGAGATTTGTGCCTAAATCACTAACAAGCATTTGGTCTTATCCCAAGTAGGTATTCGTGATACCCAAGCATTAGGGTTGAATAATTTACTTTGGAAAGTGATTACACGATTCCAAGTGATATCCGGTAACCATTGTTTTGTTACGTAACTAGGATTGATTATCTATACCCTGGTTGGGACGAAGTAAACACCAACAGGTTATATGTGGTTATGTACTTTCAAAAGGTAATACAACATATTTCGGCTAATTATAACAAGTTTTATGGCAATAATGGTATTTTACCAAGTAAGTTATTTAACATGGATATTTTTTTTAATGCGGGCCAATATGTGGACTTAACTCTATAAATAATGAGCTACAGAAAAATACAATTTTTGCTATAACATTAGCCGTGTGGCTCACAGGTAACTTGTATTCTAATGGAAATACTTCACACGTATTTGTACTTAGAGCACTCGGTGCCTTCGTGCCAAAGAGGTGGTGTCAAAGCCAAAGTACTGGCACGTAGGTGAAAAAGGTTCCTTGGCGTTATGTCATGAGCCAAAAATGGTATTATGAGTTCACAAATATCGTTTCAAATGCTCACAAAAAAAAATCATTTTATGTGGGCTAATGACCTCGACGTGAGAGTCTTTGGTACGAGACCTGATATTGTGAGTCAAGAAAGAGCCCGGCGCCTTGGGCTCGTGCCGTAGGATTAAGCACCAACGTAACTAATGCTCTTGTTTGCCACGTAAGTGATATTGGGGTCAAAGTTTGATGAAAAAGGCAAGGAAAATTCAAGTTGACAGATTTATACTTCTTCCTTTATATACCAATGACCAAAACTTGAGCAAGGTTGCAAAAGTAGCAATAAGGAGCAAGTGTTAGCTGAACTCGGAAACGTGGTCAATTGTAGATTAAGTATCTAGATTGACAAGATAAGGTAATCTCACTAGATTATTCATCAGCCTAAGATGTTGGTGAAGCCTAACATATTCGTAGGTTTTTACGTGTTCAACTTCATCATTATATTCATGGAGTGCTTAACTTTCAATAAATGCTTATATAAATATTTCAACTAGAGCACATTATATGATAGAGTATGATTTACAATGTAGCTCAACCTTATCCTTATTTCTTTTCAACAAGTCTTTCATACCACACATATATTATTTGGTTTTTTCATGTTTCCATTTATTTTTTTAAGTAGCTAACGTATGAAAGGTGGAAAATAAACGAATTTGCCTCACTTTTAGTTAAATACATATGAAGTCTGATTTATTAAAACTAATACTCTAAAGTACTGTTTTTTAAAAGTAGTGGGGTTAAGTTACATATATCATACGTATTTCACTTATGTTTTCATACAAAAGACATATATCTAACGTTCGGTAATTCTGTTAGGCAGCCACAAGAACAAAACATAACCTAAATGGCGTCTACAACCCACACAATGGTTCTCCGTTGCCCTCCCAGCGGTACTCGCAGCCACAACGCACTCTTCTCGCTCCACAAGACCACCACCACCCTCCCTCGTATCACTCGTTTCTCGTCATATACTACTTCAACTACTAGATCATCATCAAGGCCAATATGTGCAAGTTCAAGGCCAATGGAAGCTCTCATATTTGATTGTGATGGAGTTATTTTGGAATCTGAAGACTTGCATCGTCAAGCTTACAATTTTGCTTTTGCGCACTTTAATGTTTGTTGTCCTCCTTTCGCGGAGACTCTTAACTGGAGTACTGAATTCTATGATGTCTTTCAGAATAAAGTCGGTGGCGGTAAACCTAAAATGAGATGGTTCTCCTCTTCTTTATAGTTCTCTGCTTTACTTTATTTACATGCTTATAATCCTAATGCAAGTAATCTACTACATTTTTAACTATCTAGTAATGTGCTAGTTAATGACACAAATTTTCTTCCCTAGTTGTAACATAAGTGAGTTGTTTAGATATTTTCTAACGTTTAGCGACATAGGGATAGCGAAACATAAGGAGTAGTAGATTACTGAGGATAGAAATTAGGAAGTAAATGTTGAAAACTTATGGAGTTTATTAGCCAATGAATTAATGTGATCAGGTATTTCAAGGAGAATGGGTGGCCTTCTTCTACACTCTTTGCCACGCCTCCTGAAAGTGACGAGGATAGGGAAAAACTGATTGATTCTCTTCAGGTTTGTTCACGTGTATTATTGTTAGTAAATCGCGTATTGGCTTAGCAAGTTGAACAGCTGATATTTCCTTAAATTTTAGTAGTAGAAGTTGAACAGCTAATTTTTATGCTAGGATTGGAAGACCGAGAAGTACAAGGATATAATCAAATCTGGAAGTGTAAGACAGCACTTTTTTGTTGTGATCTGTATGTATTTATGTATGCATATATAATTTGTTTGGATATGTTAATCGGGTTCATTATTTTGCAATTTTGAATATTGTTTGGTGTGAGCAGGTTGAGCCTAGACCAGGCGTACTAAGATTGATGGATGAGGCCCGGGCTTCTGTAAGATAACTTTATTATACGATTGAACATAATTCATTCTACTGCGGTGTAACTACTTAAGTCAGTGTTTTGTGTAATTCAATACTGATGTTTTTTTATCTCTTTTCGCTAGCTTAGGTGGCAGTTTCCATTTTGTTGTGCTTATTTTCGTTGACATGAATCATGATCTCTTGTTAAATGACTTACTAATTATATTTTGTTTCACCATAGGGTAAAAAAGTTGCTGTATGTTCTGCTGCAACTAAGAGCTCAGTCATCATGTGTTTAGAGAATCTTATTGGAATGGTAAGCTCTCGACCCTTCCTAATTGCTATGAATCTAAATCAGCATTTTCATGAACATTTTGTTTATTTTGTGCTTCCTCTTGCTTCAGGAGCGTTTCCAAAGCCTTGATTGCTTTCTTGCAGGTAAGATATATATCATGATCAAATTTATGTCAATGCTAATGATGTTCCTGTTGGGTTTAATCGGGTTGTTGGGTTCGCGTATACATGGCTGGAACACTTCTAGTATAAGTGTGCATGTTTTTATGTTTTAGTATATGAATAATAATAGGAATTAGTAAAGAGTCATGGCTGATTCTAAGGATGTGCATGGAGCACATTATACCTGTTCTTTAGGAAGTCAGTTAGCACTATCTTAGTGGTTTTGTAGGGCACGTTCTATTATCTGTAAGGCTATAAATAGCCATAGTTTTGTCTATCAAATTGTAGTCAGTTTTCCCTTTATCAATAAACAGAAACATTGAACACCCATATTGCCGGTTTGATTGGTGTTCGGGTGGTGTGAGTCCGGGGGGTGAAGGGACTGATTCCAACAGTTCCCCACTATATGGGAACACCTTTATGATTCACTTATTCTACTGTTTGTGTGTTCATCTCAGTTAATGTTTATTAATTTGGTTTTCATAATGTTACATGTTGCAGGTGACGACGTGAAGGAAAAGAAGCCTAACCCTTCTATCTATATCACAGCTTCTCAGGTTGTAATCAGTTAGCAACTTTAGCCATCATGATCATGCCTTTCTTTACACTTGTGATATTTATCATATATGCATGTGTTTCCAGAAACTCGGCATTTCAGAAAAAGCTTGCTTAGTGGTGGAGGATAGTGTCATCGGTCTACAGGTTAGACCATTTTCCATGTATATAACTGCAATATGCAATAAAGATATGTAGAAACTACAGTACAATTTTAAAACGGGTCGGTTGGGACGTCAGATAACGGGTCAAATGGGTTGGTTCAAGATGGATGATTTTATGTGTTGGTTAAAACGGGTCGGCCTTTTGACCCAAATTTACCCGTTTACATTGAAAGAATATAACGCCACTTCGAGTAGAAACTCAATTAAAATAGAACCTATTGTCCCTATGCTCATTTTCTAGCTGATCTATTGGTGTCTTAAACTTTGCCCGCTGATCATTAAATCAAACGAATAACCTCTTCAGGCGGCAACACAAGCTGGAATGTCATGTATAATCACATATACATCTTCAACTGCAAACCAGGACTTTACAGATGCAATAGCGAAATTCCCTGATTTAAGTGACGTAAGGTATGACATAATTCCAAAAAGCATATCACATATTTGAACTCCCGGATGACTTTTGACTTCTACGGTTGCTTTGTTTCTTTAGTACCTCGAAATTAACTTGTTGGATGTGTTTCAAATTCAGATTAGAAGACTTGGAAGAGTTGCTAGAAAAGGTGGTCGCTGCCTAAAACAACTAACGACGTCTTCTTTATAGCAAGTACAGCAAAGAATGCATATCGGTTTGGTCATTATCTTACAGACTACAGTAATCAAAATTTTGAAAAAATCGTACCAAGTTTTTTTGTACAAAACAACAATCATTGTGCAGATGAAAGAAAGTGGAGATACTAATAAAATGAGCAAATTTGTTTGTTTTTGAGCCCGACTATATGAATATATCCGATTACTAGTGAAACTTCATGCAAGACAAGGCCAATTTCTCTTACAGAAATATTGCGTATACTTTTGTAGAATAGGTTACTTGACATGTTTAACTGACATGTCTAAATGTATGACTAATTCGGGAGTATTATGTTGGTGTTGGTGACAACGGAAGGCTGATTTTCTACAAAACAATAAACGGTTGCCATGTTGACTTAGTCACACATTTAGCCTATTCGGTTAGTAATAAACACATAACCAGGAGCGGAGTCAGAAGGTTCGGCGCAAGAGGCACTCTTGGGTAAACACCTACGCGTACATATACGTCATATACACTTGCCGGAGGTGTTCTCAGAATAGGTCTCTACTCTCGGTTTGATTTATAAATGTATGACTAATCCTGCATGGCAGTATTATAAACTGTTGCCATGTTGATTTACACACAAATTTAGTATATTCCGTTAATAATAAACACATAAGAAATGGATAACCTACACATACATATACATTAAATTTGTTATGAACAAGCACACATAATCGAACAACAATTGTTATTCATGTTCGTTTTTTTAAATTTGAATTGGTTTATGTTCGTTTATATTCGTTCATTAATAAATTAAACTAACATAAGATAAACGGACATAAATGAACATAAACGAGTATACATAAACATAAACGAACATAAATGAGCGTAATTAAAGTTGTATAGATACTTCTAATGACGTCAAAATCCCCGCTCATCTAAGGACCAAATTTCAACTTTAATGTATTATTAAAAAAACAATAAGCATTTATATACTTTATTCATATATTATTGTTATGGTTATATATGGACCATAGCAGTGGCGGAGCTTGAACATATCGATTGGAGGGGCCGAAAAATTTTAGCGTAAAATGTTGTTTATCTTATGAAGTTTCAATCAAAAACTTTCTTAATTGTTACCACTGATTGAGAGTTTTTGAGAAAGAATACATGATTAGTTCAAGTTTAATCAAGACAAAATTTATCAAACATTAACATAAACAATAATACAATAAAACATTAATGAAATCCTTTGAAAATTCAACTCAAAAACTAACGTCTGAATGAGAGTTTTTTTTTCTGGCATCTTATGTGTTTCCATGCTTTCTTGTCATATTTTAAAGGGTCATAATGTAAAATATGCTGGCAAAATTCATCATTTCGCTCAAAGCTAACGTTTGAATGTTAAATATGTTGTAATACGGATCGGAGTAAATTTTATAATTTCACTAAAAGCTAGTAACCACTCGTGAGAATCTGGGGGGGGCAGTACCCCTCCCTGCCCTAACTATCCTCCGCCCCTGGACCATAGAGTAGTTTATATAAAGTTTATAATTTTTTAACATGTTGACGTTAATCAAACGAAATAAATGAACATATAATTGGACGGACATAATCGGACGTTCATGTACGTAAATGAACGAATAAAATGTTTGTCCATGTTCGCTCATTTAACGAAACGGACTAAAAATCTTGTTCGTATTCACTTATTTATTAGATAAACGAATTTAAACGAATTTTTATCAAATGATCGACGAACAATTCACAAGCGTTCAGTTTGTTTAAAGCTTAGTTCTGGGAATCGGTCTCTGCTCTCGGTTAGAATTATAATTGTCCACATTGTATTTTTTATGACAGGAATGACTGGAACCCAAATGTTCAACGCATATAACTTGTTTTTTTCATCATGTTGTTGACTTATGGAACGGTAATTTGTCTAGAGCGATAATTTAGAATAATTGTTTTAGGGGACCGTTACATTGTCTTTGTGTCCAAAGTCACAAAGAATTTGAGAAGCTTACAAAGATGAAGAATATCAAGCTATTTATAACGCACTAGCAGGGTATCTGCGCGTTGCAGCTGTGGGTACCCTCTATTTAATGTTCAAGCGTAAACAAAATAACATGCGAAACGATTAGCTTAAAAAACAAAATGAAAATAGTTAGTATCCTATGTTTCTTTTTCGGGCGACTTTTATCGACTAATCGAACCTAAGGCGACTCCAATTTCTGGATGAACTTGTTGGTTCGGTCCAAAACCACTTGAACCATCAACTTGGCATATAAATTATATATAAATGTTTTTATGTTTTATTAGTTTGTACAATATGTATAATAACATGTATTTTTTATTTTAAAGTGTTTTAAATATAACATTAATGAATGTATTTATTTAGTTTGTATTTATACCTTATGCTTTATCATGTCTTTAACTTAAATTAAAAAAATAAGAGACATTTAATGTATGAATGGTTTGTAACATAAGTTTTAAAAGTTGTATTACTTAAAGTTATGTTTTGTGCATTTTTGAGGATTGTACCATAAGTTTTAAAAATTGTACTACTTAATATCAAATATAGAGAGAGATACTAATATCTTTTATATGTAGTGTAGATTTTGTATATAAGAATAACCAACTTGATAATCACGGTTGATGAATAGTGCTTTCAAAGTTCTTAATTGATATTGTACGAAGATTATGTAAGAAAACATGTATATTTTTTAATTAAATTGGATTATTAGTCTATAATATATATATATTAGAGAGGAGAATCACGTATTCATAAAAACAATAATTCTCCTCTATTACAAAGTGTTTTTTGCCCTCTCACAAGCAATGGTCTTTCTCACAGATCTACACACACAACCAACACACCGTTGGGTTTCGGTCCCGTTTTCATTGCTCCGTTATCATTGATGATGGTTTGGCATTTTCTCTCTTTCCCCGTTAATCATTAATTCACAGTTGCCTTTACTTTTTGAGAAATTTTTATTAATTGTGTAGCCTTTTTTAGTTGGCCTTTAGTGGCTACAGGAAACACATATTATTAGCAGATTAATAATATGATACCCACCTTAAAATCATTACCCTTTCTCTCTAGAACTATCTAGTTTTTGATCTTCATCGGTTTGACCAGCCTAAAAAGTGATTCGTGGTTTATTTGATCCAAATGTAGCCAGATATGTTGCGTCACCCCACCTCTTCGTTGCCGCCGTCTGTGTTGTGCGACGTTGTGGGTGGGTTGGTGATGTTGCCTGAAGTGGGATGTTATTTATTGGTGGTGGGGTTTTTTTTATGATGATGGTGTACGTGTTTGGTCATGCTGATGGTTTCGATGTTTCCTGCCTATCTTTTGTCCCTAAGAAAGTTTAAATAAATAAGGTATAACTTCATTTTTACAAGTGTATTTTTATTCCAATGGTTATTTTGGGTCTACTAGATTGGTTTATGATTGTATGTTGTTTGAACTTCATAATTATTTGAATTGATTTTCATGATATTTATGGTAATTGAGTTTGTTTTTTTTTCTCAAAGTTATGATTTATAGTTTGTCCTTGGTCAGACTATCGCCTTATGCTCCTTCGATGACGTTTCTCTTTTTGTTGCCGCTACCCATGGCGTGCGACGAGAAGACAGATGTGTGACGATGGTCATAAGCGCATTGGATGAAAAATAAGATGTATGATAGTATTGAATATGACATGGCTTTTTGGGAGTTCTTACGAGTGCATTGTTGTTTTCCATGTTCTTAGGTGGCCTCGAATGAAATGAGATTATTATGTCTCGGTGGAGTGACCTCTACAAGGTCGCAATTGCCATGTTTGTGGTTTAGTGCTGATGTTTACATTGCCATGGGAAATTACTAATCGAATTCCCGGCAGGGTAATTTATTAGATTTACAGCCGTGTCGGGGTTTTGCAGCCCGGGTTCAAGCTGAGATCTATTAGTTATTGTCGGATATATAACGTCAGAAGGTGATACTTTTCTGCATTTATGTTTGTGCGGATCGTGATGGCGCCAATCCTTTTTTTGCCGCCACTTATTATAGGTGACAATGGCGATGGGTGTGTCCCCATATTGATCGTCTCATTCGCTGAAAGAAAAAAATGTTTTTTTGGGACGTTGGTCTTTGGCTGAGGCGACCTTTTAAAGTTGTCGGCATACCAACTCCTTTGGACATTGTTAGGCTTTCAACTAGGTATACATTCTGGCTTTAATAAAAGAGGGTTAACACAATCACGAGCTTACATTAATGTCCGGTTGTCGTTCTGAGAAAATAACCACTATATTAAGATTTACAGTTTGGGCATGTTTCTGGCTTGCATATGTCAGTATGAATGGGTATGTGTTCAGATTATCACCAAAGAAAGAACGTGAGGAATTGCGATTGTTGATGGTAGTATTCCACAGTTTTTGGTTGGACGCATACGAAGTAGGCGATGATGAGATCCTTTTGGCAAGTGCAATTCGCCAAAATCCGTATCTTGGCGGGGTAACTACGTGGTTGCATCCATGGCGGGTTCTAGGTGCCGCTTCCATACTTATAGACATGGATTTGCTGTTACTATATAAGCTTTTTGTTTCCGGTTTTGTGCTTAGTTTATGTTCCTTTTACAAGTCTTATTTCTAAGACTTTCTAATATCGCTCCACATAGAGGTACATTCTCCCTTTTACATAAAGTTTGTCTTACGTAGTTGATACAGTGTCAATGTAGTGTAGTTCAAAGAAGTAGGTTCAAAAATCTTGGTATGAACAATCCAAAGAGGCACCTCGAGGTATTAGTATCTTTTTTATACGTCTGACAACCATCTTAATTTAGGGTGTTTTTTACATAGCAAAATTGAGCCCATTTTAGGGGTTGGTTCTTTCGGCTATAATCTGATTTTACATGTATGCTGGTGCAAGTTTCTCTAACTTGATGGCAGATGCTAAATACTAGATATGAAAGATAAGAAATTCATGATTTTAAAGGGGGTTCACAGATGTGACCGTTGTATTGTCAATTTTGAGATGATTTTTGGTGTTGATATTTAGAAATGATTATCTTATAATTGCATTTATAGGTCGATAATTTAAAATGGTCGGGTAACTAATTGTTTAAGCTTATATGAGAGCTTATGAGCTTATACAAGTTTATTATGTCATAATAAACCCATGCGTTTCAAAATCAACCAAAAATCAGCTTATGGAACATAAGCTGAAAGAATATAATATCCTAAGCCCAAAGGTAAGCTTACACAAACAGCCCTTTATGAGATGTTTGTATAAGCTTATTCTTTAGCTCCGAGTCGTAATCAGCTGATTCCTCAAAAAAGGCGGAAAATGACTCATGAAATATAGAAAATTAGAATAATCTCACGCAAGTATGCAAGATAAACTGCATAAAAATGATCTTTTTTAAGTACTAAACTTGCTAAATGACAAATTTTGTCCAGAAAACGTTATTGTTTATATAGAACTCATTCAATCCTTCATGAAAACTAAATGTATTCAATGAAAAAAATGTGTCTTTTTTCTTATTTCTGCGTAGCGGGTCTGTAATATTTTTTTAAGGTCCCGATTGACTCTCTGTGGAGTGAGTGACATTTTTATCCCCAGTACTGTTTAGTAGTAGTATTTAATATTGCTCTAATCTTATAACTTCGTCTAAATTATACTCTCTTTATTGTCAACAGGTTGCTTGAAACAGGTTCAACTCCGGAGAAAGGGAGATTGATCGTCTGACATACAGTTGATCTTGATTTTGTTGCACATTTTGTTGGTGTAGGAGCATGATACGACCCACTGGACTTTGGAGATCACTTTTGATCAGCAAGTAAAGATCATAAGCGGCATATGAGATTAAAGGTACGTGGTATTTTACATTAGTTTACAATTGTTGTTTTTTCAAGTGTTGGGTTAAGGCTTGATTGAAGTGATGGTCAAGCGTTTTAGATGATGGTTGAGCATTGTAGGTATAAGGGATCAAGGTTTAACATATATTAGGGGGAGCCACACCAGTGTGTTTGAGTTTGTAGTTTTTAGGCGTAAATTGTGATGTTTGTCTAAATAACCACTTATGGGATGTTTTGGAGTAAGCTGTATAATAAAAATGTATTGCGAAGAACCTTCGGTGAAAAGGGTTTTAATAAGTGTGAAAACACTTATCCTTTTACCACTTAATTATAATAAAGACGAGACCAAAACGTGTATTTTATGTCGTAAAAGTCGGAATTATGCGTGGTTTGTGTTTTTATTGTGTTTTAGGACAAAAATATGAAAAATGAAGAAAACACGGGCTTTCAGGGGCTTTTATCGAAGAAAAAGACAAAAGACGAAGTCAAAAGATCAAAAGTGCAAGAAGAACGGAAGTCAAAGGCCTATTCTGAAAATTTGTCGAAGAAAAAGTCTAAGGACGGAAGTTTAACGAAGTCGAAGAACCAAGTCTACTAAAAGAAGAAAATTAGAAGACGAGTTCAAGTTATCATTCGACTAATCCCGAGACAAAGTCGAGAAAGACGAGTTATTTAAAAGATGATAAGACAAGAAGAAAAGAGGAAGAAACAAACACCTTCCCCTTCCACTATAAATAGTCTCCAAAACATGTCATTAGGAGTTAGTCTTTATTTTTATTTTAGTAGGTAATTAGTGTGTGTTTTTATTTTCTCTCTCTAGCTTTTCTTTCAAGCTTATTAATCTTGTAATTTTGAATCTTAATTTTTAATATAACCAAGCTTTTTAATAAATTCTCATTCTACCTTTCTTAATCATAATCTATTGTTTTGCTTAATTAATCATGTAGTTGATTTCATCTTGTTGATTGTGTGATTGGTTTGCTTATTGGATTGTGCTTATTCAGTTGGTGTGTTTGAGGTTTTTAGATTATTGTGCTTATTGCTTAATTTTTAGGTTTGTTAGTTTTTAAATAAGTTGATTTTGGTAGATTAATATTTTTATAAAAAGTTATTTTAAATAATTTGATTATTTAGTATTTTTAAAAGTTTTTAAATTTTGTCTTATTAGCTTTTTATAAAATTTGATTTGGTGAAAGTTTTGATAAGTGCTTATTGGATTTTTGCTTATTTTGGCTTAATTCGGATTTTCTAAACCCTATTATCCCGACTTACATTCAGTACACTTTATTCCGACTTAGCATATTACTTTCCCTCCTAAACGTAGCTCATTTTCCCGAATTACATGCAAACCCTTATTCAGACTTAGATGCAAAATATTTTAATCTGAATTAGTTCCAGTATAACTTCATCCCTGATTAGATAAAGATTGCATTATCCGAATTAGGTACTAAAGCCATAAATTCCGGATTGGGTACAAACCCATATTCCGGATTACCTTTGAATCCCGTATTCCGAATTAATTCAATCACCTGGATTCCGAGTTGTAAGTGGAACTCGGATTCCGGATTAGGTAAGAAAAGTTATTCCGGATTAAGTATAAACGTCAGATTCCGGATTCTGTTCTTTCTTCATATTTCAGATTACCTCATAGATCCATATTCCGGATTACGTGCTGAGCACGGATTCTGGATTACGTCCATACAACTGCATTTCGAATTAGATTAAGGAGAGGCATTCCGGATTATATCAAGAGTCACGGACTCCGAACTAGTTGTAGCACGAAGGTTCCGAATTATGTACATGATAGCCATTCCGAATTAGGTGTTGGATTGTCATGTTCCGAATTACATCAAAGACACACATTCCGAATTAGGTGTGGAATCCTTTATTCCGACTTAGTTTTGGCATCTTGTTTCCCGACTTATTTTCAAATCTTATTTTTCCCGTCAATTTTTACTTAGTTTATTTTCAAAAGAGTTTTGTCCTAGTTAATTTCAAGTTTACATCTTACTAAAGTTTTAAGTTTCAAATTTACTTTTAAAGTTTTAATTTTTTGTCTTAAGTCTTAATTTTTAGTCTAATTTTTAAAGTTTCATTTTTACTAAACGAAATTTACATTTTCACTTTTATTTTAAAATAGATAATTACTTTTAGTTTCTTTCACCAAGTTCTACCATGCAACATTCATTTTGGACAAGCAATCAAGGTTAGACATTCTTGTTTTATTTTTAATAGCTTTTACGTTTATATTATTATTAGACTTAGATAATCAAAAGCTCCCCCTTTTAGTGACCAACACCAATAATTCCACCCTAATCCGTGATCAATTCGAATTGAATCGAGTACGAACAACACACACACAAAATCATGAAATCAGGTTTGTTATTTAACTGTTGAGCATGCTTTGAAAAGACTAGATGATTAAAAATGCTTTGCCTACTTATTTTATTAAACAAAAAATAAATGTCGTGTGTATGATGTTTCAGCTAAACAAGACACTCTATAAGAAAAGGACTGCGATTTATGTTCCATACGCTTTTACAACACATGACATGATATACAAGTTATTATATAGTCTTTAGATGTAAATGTCTTCGATATATAGCTGTTACCAAATTTTGATTGATCTATGAAACTTGTTATATGTGACATGCCAACCAAATCTATCATGTATAAAATATAATTCCTTAAGACATGTATGTTCGTTTAAGTAGCAATTTGACGGCGTAAAAATCCAAAAGTTGTTATACATATTTTTGACATCGCAGGAACAATTGTTTGATTCCCATATTTTTGACATCGCAGGAACAACTGTTTATACACTTGGTTGCAATGAGGAAAGGGGAAAAGCTGCTCTCGAAAATTCGTCAAACTTTTATTTTCATCTTACGAGTTTGAAAATCTAATTACGTTCGCCACTGATTCGTTTTCAAAACTCAAGGTTAGGGGTTTCGGATTACATTCAAGCAACCGGGGTGTTTGTTTCAGCTTATAGAGCCTGTTTAGGCCTTATTTTGGTTTCCTACTTATGTTTCATAAAATCACCTTATCTAGCTATATAACCAAACTTTGTAACCGATTGGCATTTTGTTCGGCTTTTTAACCTTTTAATCATGAATTTTTTATAGTTGATACGATTCACTGGCCAAAAAAGTGTTTGCAAATCCTAGGAAACTAGACTTGGTCATGTACAAAAATACAACACTTTGTGACCCTGAGCCAACTCTCGGATATTCATTCGGGTAAGAGAAACACTTTATACCATTTGTCACAAATGTGTTGCTTCTATTATACTTTGCTTATCTAAAGCTGGGGACAAAAATAGGGGACTCATCGGTGAAATAACTCGAGAAGCTGATAATCTTGAGTGGGTTGTTGTTTATTGATTGAAAAGCAGATAAGTGAAGATTTTGTGAATCTATGGTGTTGGGTCAGTATTAACTGACCCTGAAGCAACTCTAGGATTTGAATATAAAATCCCCCTAAGTGTTTCATGCTCAGCAGTAAGGCTAGTCTGCTGAAGGATGACCAGAGGAACAAAGTTCCTACTAAAGATATTAAAGCTGAAGAAAGTTCAGCACTCCCCTTCCAGTTAACTTAGAAGACAAAGGAGTCTTCGCTTCAAATACTAGGCGGTCTAGTTGCTGAAGAACAAGTACTGAAGAAGGGCTTTCAGTTTAGTTTGGCTTGACAATACCAAATTGAATGATGTCGATCTCCTCTAGGATACTAAAGACTCTTCAGTATTCTGATGGTTTGCATTAGGCGGAAAAAGATAACTTTAAGTCAAAGTAGGTTGCTTGTATACTTAGATATAAGTACAACCTTTATCTTTTTTAGAATAGTTTAATATGTACATTGTACTGTTTATCCAGCATGGGCATCAACCACCCATTGGATAAACCCATGCATTGAAACATGCAAAATGCAAACCCTAATTTACACTGCCTATATAAGGAATGTACATTGGGAGAGAAAGGTAACCAATACAAGAGCTTAAACTCTGGAAAACCTTTCTCTCTCGATACCAACTAAACCATATAACCAAGATGCATATATTGGAGCTTAGACTATAAATTTAGTTAGACGTTTAAGTAGAGGAGATCACAACCCATTGTCATTCAACCACTTTGTTATTCCGCAAACAAAGTGGGTTATAGATTCTTTATTTGATTATAATAAAAGTCTATACGTTGAAAAGTATATTGGTATTGTTGTTTTAATATTTTATAGTCCTTATCTATTGTTAAAACAACACACTTGAGTCGAAGTAAAGAGTTACTACTTAAGTTAATAAGTAATAACGAATTAAAAGGGACCAACAAGTGATATCAGAGCAGTTTGATTAGCTAAACTCTTATTTTATTAAAATTCTCACTTAAAAGTTTTCAAATCAAGATCTAAAATGGCTCAAGTTATACCACAAACCCTAGAATATAGGGGTGGCCAACTTAATGCTGCTCTTGTACTAGAGGTAGCCAATTTTACAAATTGGAAGAAGAGGTTTCTTGTCCACATGGTTGGAATTGAACCTCAATTCCTAGGAATCATTGAAAATGGTCCTTTTGTTCCCATGGTTGGGGACAATAGAAAATCTGAAGCACAATAGACTGCTGATGAGAGAAAAGCTGCTAACCTAGATTAGCGTCTCAAAAGTCTCATCATGTCTGTGCTCCCAGATAACCAAATGAATTCTGTTGTAAATTGCAAAACAGCCAAAGCCACATGGTAGGACCTTATTCTTTACCATGAGGGACCCTCTGATGTAAAAGAAACAAGAATCATGGATTTAAAGATTCAATACAACACCTTTAAGCACAAAGAAGGGGAAACCCTCACACAGACATTCACCAGATACAAAGCACTGATGAATGAACTTATGAATGATGGTGTTGAGCTTTCAAAACTTTAAATCAACACAGTTTTTGTTAATGCATCGCCAAAGAAGTGGCTTAGTTTCTGCAAAGCTTGAGAAATGCTAATCACATTAAAGATTGTGATCTAGCCTCTCTTTTTGGGAAACTTAAATATGAAGAAAACCTAGTTGATAAGATTTATGAAGGCTCAAGCAAGAGTAAAGCATTAACCATTGCTACACCCTTTTCCATAGCTTTCTTTAGTGAGGCTGTCATTCAAGACTACCAAGATATTCTTGATTATGAGGAAGACACTAGATCTAGTGAGGAATATCTAAATGAGCTCAAAGATGAATTTCATCAAAGGGCACTTATGGACAAGTCTAGAAGGTTCTTTAACAAAGGAGGCAAGTTTTCCAGCTCCACAAAAGCTTATGTTGACACTGAATGCTACAAATGTGGGAAGACTGGTCACTATACTAGGGATTGTTATTCAAAAACATCTATCTCTTCAGATTCCTCACCAGGTTAATCAAGACCATCTAGTCAATCATCATTTCAACCAAAACAAATTGCTTCTACTTCAATTTAGCAAAACATGGTTGAACTCAGACCAACAAAAGACTTTGAGACCAAGTATAGAGAAATCAAGGCAAGATTGGCCCTAATGAGTACTGAAAGATCCTTATCCAAGGCTCCCAAGCAAGACAAGAACAAAGGGCTTGTTGTTGAAGCCTATAAATGAGATGAAGAAGATGCTTCTTCAGATGATGATGAAATGGTTAATGTGAAAGTGCTGATGGCACTTGCTGATGATCAAGGGGATAATTCCAATGTTGTGGCCAGAGAAAGTGCTAGAAATGGTGAATGGGTTAATGTCATAATAAAAAAGGTACAAACTCTTCTTGAATTAAAAGATAAAGATGACATTAAATTTGTCTTTGATTACTTGTGCATTGATCTAAAATTTGTTGAAGAGCAAAGAAACAATGCTTGAAAAATTTCATAAACTTGTTCTAAAACTTGAAGATTTTGAAAGTAAGCAAATAGAGCTAAAAGAAGCTAAACTTGATATTATTACTTTTCAACAATTGAACAAAGAAATTTTGGAGGAAAATAACTCCCTAAGAGTTGAACTAAAAGAAGCAAAAGATATTGTTAAATCTTGGCTTAGAAACTCTGATAGGGTAAATCAATGCATAAGTGAACAAATACCTGCTCAAAAGAAGAAAATGCTTAGTGCTGAAGGATCCTCCAGCACCAAATCTATTGTCTTTGTCAAAGCCTCAAATGAGGATGGTAGCTCAATCCCTGACATTGAAAGGTCAAGTAAAGAGAATTTACCAAATCATGAAACTGGATGAATCCTTCTTCCTGAGTTTCAAGCAAGTGTTGACACTTCAACACCAGTTGAGTCCTCAGTTACTGAGGATGACTCAGATGGTGATATAGAGAATGAAGTAAGTACCCCACTTCCTCATTTGGAGAAGCTGGTTGGTATTGAACCCTCTACTGGACCCAAAACTATCCAGTCTATCATCAAGTCACACACCATATACAAAGGTAGTTCTTCCAAACATGTCAAAATTAACACTGTAAAGAACTCTTCAGCTCTTGCTGAAGGTTCACATATGGGAACTACCTCTTCAGTTTCAACAAATAAACTGAAGAATGCCAGATCTGAGGAAGATAAGAGAATGTCTCTTGTCATGCAAGAGATCAATGATCTCAAATTGCAACTCAGGCAGCAGCAAACACCAACTCGGTTCAGAGATGAACCTTCAGACTCTCGTCATTTAAAGTACAAGACACAATTTAAAAGGGCTTGTGTGTTATGTGGTCTAAACAACCATCTCACTCAAACTTGCTTAAGAGTGATTTATTGTACTGAATGTGAGAGGACTGATCATCGCACTTGTGAACATACTCAGTATATGCTGGCCAAAACTAGTGCTGATGCTCAGGATACTGAAGCATCTCAATCCAGGCGAAATATGCATTTCCCACCATGCATTCATTGTGGTATGGGTAATCATCACCCAGATGGCTGCCACTATTACCCTGTTTGTAATATTTGTGGAAGTTATGACCATGACACTCATGGACATAATCGAATCATCTTACTCAAAAGAGGTATTAAACCAAGAAACCCAAACTCTATTACCAAATGTTGTGAGACTTGTGGAAGCGATGTCCATACTACATCTGATCACAACCATATATAGTGGTTCAGAAGAGGTGAAGCCCTCCAGGCTAAGAAAGCAAAAGTTGTTCATACCTCTTCTTCTTCTGAGCAATCACACATACCCTCTACAAGAGGACCCTTCAGATCTAGAACACCTTCTAGATCTAAAACCCCCACCCAACAAAGGTGGGTTTCAAAGCAAAACTGACCATTTCCTTAACTTGTGTAGTGTGATCTCAAGAAGCCTATTTGGTACCAAGATAGTGGCTGCTCAAGGCATATAACTGGCACCAAAAGTTATATGCACAAGTATAAGGAGGAACAAGGTCCTAAAGTTGTTTTTGGTGATAACTCATCAGCTACTACTGAAGGATTTGGTTCAGTAAAATGAAATGGTATAGTTTTCTCAAGGATAGCATATGTCAATGGATTGAAGCACAACCTCATCAGCATAAGTCAACTTTGTGATGTGAAGTATCTTGTGTTGTTTGATGACAAAAAGGTACAATCTTCAACTCCAATCATGAAATTGTGATGATTGCTCCCAGAGTCAAAGATGTTTATGTCATGAACATGAACTCTACTCAGGAGACATGCTTCTTTGCTAAAGCCTCCAATATTACCAATTGGCTTTGGCATAAGAGGCTCTCACATCTCAATTTCAAAACAATAACTCTGCTGGCAAAAAAAAATCTTGTTATTGGTCTTCCTTCACTTGTGTATTCCAAGGACAAACCATGTTCAACATGTGAAACAGGGAAGCACCATAGGGCCAGTTTCAAAACAAAGCAAACTTTCTCAATCAAAGAAAGTCTTCGTTTGCTTCACATGGACTTATTTGGCCCAATATCACCTAGGGCCATTTGTCATGGAAGATATACACTTGTCATTGTTGATGAGTACTGATAACTGGCTTTTGCCCATATAAAAATTATATGTTTGTTGTTCTGGTCTAATCGGATTGATCCTGGTTAACTATGCGACTCAGTCGTTCTTTGGTGAAACAAATAGTTGTGTCGTTGTAGTAATTAAAATGTGCAAGACTTTAAAGTAAATGGCTGTAAAATAAATCTAACTCTAATTTAAAATAAAAGACGAAAAATTAAAAGCGTGACGAAAATTAAAAGGCACTAAGAGTAAATAACGCAAACTTAAAACTATCTAAGGCAAACTTAAAACGCAACTAAAACTTAAACTAAGGCAAGGCTAAAATAAATCTAAGGCAAGTAAACTAAAGTGCAACTAAGGAAAAAGGCGGGAAAAGTAAAGTTTGAAAATTAAAAATTAAAAACTGAAAGTTAAAAGAACCTGAAAACAGCTCATTCGGAATAATCCTTCGTTCGGAATAAATCACTCGTTCGGAATGTCACCTTCGTCCGGAATAATTTCTTCTTCACTCGGAATATTTACCAAAACCCTTGATCCGGAATAAAATGCTCACTCGAAATATGTCACTTATCCGGAATAAACTCTTTATTCGGAATATAAGCCTTGGTTCGGAATGTTTTGCTGATCCGGAATAAAATCCTTGATTCGGAATACTGTCCTTCACTCGGAATGTTCCGAATGAGCACCTTCACTCGGAATAATAAATTATTCCGAATAAAAGTCACTGATCCGGAATATCCTCTTGGTTCGGAATATATTCCGAATGAACCACCTTTTCCACTGATCCGGAATACTTCCGAATGAACTCCTTCGTTCGGAATAACTTGGATGTTCCGAATGAACAGCTGATCGGAATGTTTGGTATTCCGAATGAAAGGCTTGATCCGGAATGTTTGAAGTTCCGAATGAATCACCTTTATTCAGAATAATAAATGTTCCGGATGAACAAACTTTGATTCGGAATACAAGTTATTCCGGATGAACACCTCCCCAAATCCTTCGTTCGGAATATATTCCGAATGAATACCTTGGTTCGGAACAATCACAACAATCTTTGATTCGGAATGAACTTGTTGATCCGGAATGTACCTGGAAACAGATGAACAGCGAAGAACAAGGGGAAAAAAAATAACACGAATCTAAACAAAAACTAATCAAATCAACCAAAAGATTAAATCAAACTAATCAATAAACATCTACTAATCATAAATAAACAATCCAAATCAACAAAACTAACAATAATGATCAAAATAATCAAAACCCACTTAATCAATTTAACAAAAACTTAAGAACATGAACATGAACAAATAAACATAAAGATTAAAGATTAAAGAAAGGTAGATAGAAGATTGACAAGAAAAGTAAAGATTGATAATAATTAAAAGGAGACTTACTTGAAATTAAATGTATTTAAGGTGCAAGACAATGTATTTAAATGACATGCAATTAAATGACAAGGTAATTAAAAGGTAGAAGACTTATTGTCACACTTAGCCAACAAAATGAAATGTAAATCCTAATGTTCTATTTATAGGGGAGGATTAGGAGGTGCTTAGGAAGCTTCCTCCCCTCTTTCTTCTTTCTTTAATTGCGTCATTAAGTCCTTCTCTTCTTAATCTTTTGACTTTAACGACTTAGTCTCGGGATTTCTTTAGACTCGTCTTGTAATTCTTCAATAAATTAGACTTGAGTTCTTCGACTTTTAGTAAACTTCCGTCTTTTGACTTTTTCTTCGATAAATCTTTAGAATTGGTCTTGGACTTCCGTTCTTTTTTCATTCTTGATTTCTTGACTTCGTCTTTCGTCTTTTTCTTCGATAAAAGCCCGTGAATGCCCGTGTTTTCTCCCTTTTCCACATTTTCGTCCTAAATCACAACAAAAACACAAACCACGCATAATTCCGACATTTACGACATAAAATACACGTTTTGGTCCGGTTATTATTGTAATTAAGTGGTAAAAAGGATGGGTGTTTACACACCTATCAAATCCCCTACACTTGACCATTGCAATGTCCTCATGCAATGCATTAGTTACAAAGCACGATTACACTTTTCATCATAATCAATCCACTTTGTCCTTTATTAAAGAGATGGAAAATTATAAACATTCAAAGTAAAGAAATAAAAAACATACCTTCGGGTTTTGGAAATGTCATGAATGATCATCATTCTCAAGTTTTCACTTTCTCCAAACCAAGCTTAAAAACGAGATAATTGTTATTATAAGTTAGCAAACTAACACGAACTCATGTGGGCCAATTACTTACTTAGACTCCCTTATTCCTAGGTGTATCTCTTATATTTTATTGTTGTCTTGAATGATCACGAGGATGCATTGTTGACTTATTTCGATAGTTATTTAGGCTGAAAATAAAGTGGGACGATTTAATCAATAGTTAGCTAAAGGACAAAATCTTTTAAAACTGCTTCTCGGGACCTCATAAAGTTCATATCTTGGCATAACTCGCTTCGCAATTTGAGACCTTTCTCAGACCGATATTTGGCAGCGACTTCATACTTCAAATCTTTGGGAGACGTTCATGAAATAATGGTCTTCTCTTCATAATAGGAATTTCTTCATTGAAATTTTGAGAGATTCTTCATAACCACGACTTCTTCATTTTTCTCCAATCTTTATTTTGGACTTTGATATACAACGATCCGCCTCCTTTTTGGACTTGGCTCTGTTTATCCTCATACCTTGTTAGGGCCTTTTTGGATAGACTTCTCCATGACTTTTGGGGAGTATTTGCTTTTCGTCGTGTGACTCGATCCTTCATATTGATTTTCGATAAATGATTCTTCACATCACTTTTGGAGCTTTAGCAACAAAATTTAGCCCTCATGCCTTGTTAGGGCCTTTTCGGACTCGCCAATCTTCGCATCCCGCTTCAATAAGTTATGCCTTGGCTATGAACTCTAATCCATACCGAGCAACTTTTAAACGATCTTGGGCTAGAAGCTAAGTAACTTTTCAAATCGTACAACCTTATTTATTGCAGATAAATTTATTAGCAAGCGATGGGAGAATAGGCTTATAATTAACTCACATAAATTCACGAAAGAATACCAAACTTATAATTGACTCTATCATCTCTCGTTCTCCATAGTTTAAAATCTCAAGGAATGAGACTCGTGGATGCTTAGCCTATTAAATCAAAGTTTTGGATTTTCGAGTCGTCTATAGGATCTTCCAAATTCTTAGACTTTTTCAAGTTTAGAAATCTCATTTTAAAGTTCCCTTTATAAACGACTCTCTAGGATCAATTATAAGAACTTGCGAAAATTTCTTGTTCTTAACCCGTGAGAGTTAAGACTTTCGCGTTTTAAAGCTTCCTATATAAAAGCCTAGCAAAACTTAACTTAAACATGTTAAGGATACTAGCTAGAGTAAACTTAGATAAGTAAACTCGGGTTGAGTAAAAAGATTCACAATGTTTGAAAATTAAAACCACTTTATTAAAATTTATTCTAGCAAAGAAAGAAAAGAACTATACAAAGGGAAAAACTAATAGGCCAAAATAGATCAAAAATTTTGAAAAATGTCGAAAAATTGATTTTCCGATTAAAATGAGGGCAAATACAAGGAAAAGGCCACTTAACTTCGATAGAAGTCCCCCCTACACTTAATATAAACATTGTCCTCAATGTTTAAGCATGTAGGAGTAAACTCCCATACACTTAGGACACTGTGCACGTTGTTTAAATCTTGTTAAGGAAAAGACAACTAACGAGATTCCTATTTTAATATTGGAAAATATAAAATAGTGAATCGAAAAGAGTTTAGGATAGAACCGGGAAGACGGAAACACGGAATCACGGTTCGTCAAAATTCATCAAGAGTGTGTCTTTGAAGCTCTAATCCCTGCACATGATAAGAAAGAGAACAAGAAACACCACGGGGCTCCCCCTACACTTATGGTGAAAATAAGGAAAGATAGATAAATAATTGGGTTGCCTCCCAAAAAGCGCTTGTTTTTGTTAACCGAGTCACGAGCCTGACTCGTCCCCGAATTAAATGGTCCATGGGGAAGCCTCGAATGTAATACCGGGACCAAAAACCTTGTCCTCGTTCCTGGAGGAATATAATAAAGGAGAGGTAGGAGGATAAGTCTTGAATGGTAGGAAGGTCCTTTCAACATACGAGAAGTATGTGAAATCTTGATCCACGGGAGGTGGGGTGGGTAAAGGAATCACATTGTCATACTCCAAAGACAATGGATGCTGACCAATTGGCAAAGCCGTAAGGTTATCAATCATAGAATGGTCATTGTCACCTCCCGGGTCAAAGCACTCATCCTCATTTCCCGGTACGAAACGAGGAGAGTAAAAGCGATACATCACCCGCTAGGGTGTGCACGCGGTAGGAGGAGGTGGTAATATAATAAGAGAAGTATGAGAACAATTACCTTCCATCCGTGTCACCTGTCCAGTAGAGTCAAATCTCTCCACCTCTGCGATAGAAGGGGGCATGGCTAACAAAGTATGCTCATCAATTGCAAGAGAAGCAGAGCTATCAATGTCCTCACTTCGTCAAAGAGAGGATTCACCTCACTAGATATGTAAGCGTCATCAAAATAAAATAAAGGGTTCGAATAAATCTTGAAAGTTTCCTTCGGAACGTCTTCATCGGATAGTGACTCGTCATCACTAGAAGTAAAATCATCATCTTGATCAAAAAGAGGATTAGAGAAAGCCAAAGAATCTTCTCCCAAAGTGTTGGTGGAAGGAACATCATCAGAAGAAAGTGCATCATACTCATCGTCACTGTCGGATGTCAACTCAGATTCACTTGGAATTGGGACAAGGTTATCAGCACTAGACTTTATGAATTTGTCGGATTCCTTTGCAGGAATTGTGCTAAGATCCTCATCCCCTAGGATGGGTGAATCCTTAGGCTCCAGAGCCGGCAAGTCGAGCAAAGGAATAGAATTCTCATCGTTCCAAGAAATAGGACTCTCATCGTCATCAATCATAATAATATGGAGGCACAAGAGGAGAAGTATAAGCATTAAGGTTAGATACTTGCTCTTGTTGCTGATCCGCTTTACATTTCTCCATGATCTTGTTGCAAGCTTCTTGAACTTTTTGAAAGTTGTCAAAAAGTGTGGCCATTTGCTCAGGAGGAAGTGCACAAAAGGGTTGATGATTGACGGTGTGACGTGGGGGCTCAAAGTTATACACACTGGGATGATAGCATGAAACTTTCTCAAAGACCTTCGACGGATCACAAGAAGAAGCATCGTGAGGGCCCCCACAAATGTAGCACCACGGGTATGGAGAAAAACCCGGTGCATCTTGAGGATAAGGATTGTCATAGACGGGAGAAGGTGAGAAAGTATTGTAAGAGGAGAAGTATGAATTTGTTGAATTGCAAAATGGACAAAATCCAAATTGTGTATCGTCGATATCAAAACCACACCGCTCACAAGTACACCATTGACATGTTTGAAAACCATGCCATGGTCTCCCACACCGTACGCAAGACGAATCCATGAAGAATTATAAATAAGAGGGGTAAAGAAAAGAATTAAACATAATAGAGGATAAAGAGGAATATTTTTGGTGCAAAACTTTGAAAAAGAAATGCTTTTATGATTTTTCAAATGTTTTTGGGATTTTTTGAAAATTTTTGACACGAAAAATAACGTTCACGAGTGAACGGATCCCAAAAAGCAACGCGTCTCTCACAGAAAACCGTTAATCTTCACGAAAAGAGCCGGTAGCGGCGCCATTTGATTACTGGCTTTTGCCCGTATAAAAATTATATGTTCGTTGTTCTGGTCTAATCGAATTGATCCTGGTTAACTATGCGACTCAGTCGTTCTTTGGTGAAACAAATAGTTGTGTCGTTGTAGTAATAAAAAATTTGCAAGACTTTAAAGTAAATGGCTGTAAAATAAATCTAACTCCAATTTAAAATAAAAGACGAGAAATTAAAAGCGTGACGAAAATTAAAAGGCACTAAGAGTAAATAACGCAAACTTAAAACTATCTAAGGCAAACTTAAAACGCAACTAAAACTTAAACTAAGGCAAGGCTAAAATAAATCTAAGGCAAGTAAACTTAAAGTGCAACTAAGAAAAAAGGCGGGAAAAGTAAAGTTTGAAAATAAAAAATTAAAAACTGAAAGTTAAAAGAACCTGAAAACAGCTCATTCGGAATAATCCTTCGTTCGGAATAAATCACTCGTCCGGAATGTCACCTTCGTCCGGAATAATTTCTTCTTCACTCGGAATATTTACCAAAACCCTTGATCCGGAATAAAATGCTCACTCGGAATATGTCACTTATCCGGAATAAACTCTTTATTCGGAATATAAGCCTTGGTTCAGAATGTTTTGCTGATCCGAAATAAAATCCTTGATTCGGAATACTGTCCTTCACTCGGAATGTTCCGAATGAGCACCTTCACTCGGAATAATAAATTATTCCGAATAAAAGTCACTGATCTGGAATATCCTCTTGGTTCGGAATATATTCCGAATGAACCACCTTTTCCACTGATCCGGAATACTTCCGAATGAACTACTTCGTTCGGAATAACTTGGATGTTCCGAATGAACAGCTGATCCGGAATGTTTGGTATTCCGAATGAAAGGCTTGATACGGAATGTTTGAAGTTCCGAATGAATCACCTTTATTCGGAATAATAAATGTTCCGGATGAACAAACTTTGATTCGGAATACAAGTTATTCTGGATGAACACCTCCCCAAATCCTTCGTTCGGAATATATTCCGAATGAATACCTTGGTTCGGAACAATCACAACAATCTTTGATTCAGAATGAACTTGTTGATCCGGAATGTACCTGGGAAACAGATGAACAGCGAAGAACAAGGGGAAAAAAGAATAACACGAATCTAAACAAAAACTAATCAAATCAACCAAAAGATTAAATCAAACTAATCAATAAACATCTACTAATCATAAACAAACAATCCAAATCAACAAAACTAACAATAATGATTAAAATAATCAAAACCCACTTAATCAATTTAACAAAAACTTAAGAACATGAACATGAACAAATAAACATAAAGATTAAAGATTAAGAAAGGTAGATAGAAGATTGACAAGAAAAGTAAAGATTGACAATAATTAAAAGGAAACTTACTTGAAATTAAATATATTTAAGGTGCAAGACAATGTATTTAAATGACTTGAAATTAAATGACAAGGTAATTAAAAGGTGGAAGACTAATTGTCACACTTAGCCAACAAAATGAAATGTAAATCCTAATGTTCTATTTATAGGGGAGGATTAGGAGGTGCTTAGGAAGCTTCCTCCCCTCTTTCTTCTTTCTTTAATTGCGTCATTAAGTCCTTGTCTTCTTAATCTTTTGACTTTAACGACTTTGTCTTGGGATTTCTTTAGACTCGTCTTGTAATTCTTCAATAAATTAGACTTGAGTTCTTCGGCTTTTAGTAAACTTCCGTCTTTTGACTTTTTCTTCGATAAATCTTCATAATTGGTCTTGGACTTCCGTTCTTTTTGCACTCTTGATTTCTTGACTTCGTCTTTCGTCTTTTTCTTCGATAAAAGCCCGTGAATGCCCGTGTTTTCTCCTTTTTCCACATTTTCGTCCTAAATCACAACAAAAACACAAACCACGCATAATTCCGACATTTACGACATAAAATACACGTTTTGGTCCGGTTATTATTGTAATTAAGTGGTAAAAAGGATGGGTGTTTACACACCTATCAAGTACTCTAGGTACACCTGGGTATATTTTCTGACTAAGAAAAGCCATGCACCAGATGCCATTATGTATTTCATCAAAAGAGTTGAAAATCAAAATGACACTCATGTCAAACAACTCAGAACTGACAATGGCACTGATTTTAGAAATCACACACTGATCAAATTCTGTGAGAGTATTAAATACCCAAATCATGTCTACAAGCTTTACAAAGCTTTGTATAGACTGAAGCAAGCTCCAAGAGAATGGTATTAAAATCTCTCAACATTTCTCATTGAACATCAATTTGTCAGAGGAAAAATAGATAGCACCTTGTTTATCTATAAATCTAAAACAGACACCATTCTGGTACAAATTTATGTGGATGACATAATCCTTGGTTCTACAAACTTGAAACTTTGCAAAAAATTACCAAGCTTATGACCAGCAAGTTTGAGATGAGTATAATGGGAGAACTTACATACTTCGTTGGTAATCTGACCAAGGCATCTCCATCAATCAAGAAAAATATGTCAAGGGTTTGTTGAAGAAGTATGATATCAATTTTGTTTCAGTGAAGACTCCAATGGTACCCCCTGACAACTTAGGACCTGATCTAAATGGACAATCAGTCAATGAGACTCAGTATAGAGGTATGATTGGGTCACTCATGTACTTAACTGCAAGCAGACCTGACATTCAATTCTCTACATGCCTTTGTGCAATATACCAAGCAGATCCAAAGGAATCACACCTTACTGCTGTAAAGAGAATCTTCAGGCACTTAAAAGGTACACCAAGTCTAGGTCTTTGGTACCCCAAATCCTCAGGTTTTGATCTCAAGGGGTATTCAGATTCTAACCATGTTGGATGCAATTTGGACAGAAAAAGCACTTCTGGTGCCTACCAATTGCTAGGTGGCAAACTTGTGTGTTGGAGTGATAAAAAGAAACAAACAATTGCCATGTCTTTAGCAGAAGCTGAATTTGTGGCAGCTACTGGATGTTGTGCCAATGATATTTGGATGAAAAGCCAACTGGCTGAACACTAGTGCTATTGCAATATCCAATAATCCAGTCCTCCACTCAATAACAAAACACATTGATATCAGATATCACTTTATCAGAGATCACATTGTGAAAGGGAACATTGAATTACATTTCATCCACACTCAATACCAATTGGCTGATATCTTCACCAAACCATTAGATAAACGACTTTCAAAAGATTGATAATGGAGCTTGGTATGCTGAACATTGATGATTCAAAACCCGAACCTTCAGCATTCACTAAAGAAGCTTGAAGGTTCAGCATTTCTTAAAAGATTTTGATTAATCTTAAGTAGCATTTTCTGAGTATAGGAGTGTGCAATGTCATGTGTCTATTTCACGGTATGTGATTGTGTATATGATGTTTTGTCGCCTTATCTGATTCACTGAAGCTGAACAAATAATCACCAGTCATCGAAAGATTTCTTCAGCAATGCTGAACAAAAAATTTAATACAACTGAGTAGCTAGGCCTGAGTAGAGGAGCGTGTAATGTCATATGCCTCGTTCACTTATGTGAACATGTATATGGGGTTTTGTCGCCTCATCTGACGCACTGAAGCTTGCAAGTATTGCCATCAGGTTCAGCATATCTGAGCAACAACATTTAAAACAAATCAATCATGTGACTCAATGGAGTTAATGGCATTATATTTCTTGAGAATAAATACAAAACATTCTTTCAAAAGGTGTCAATTGTTTATCTAGGAAATATCAAGCGTCCGTTTCACAGTCAACAACTTTCTGACACAATGAGGCGTTTCACTGTTCAAAGCAACAAAAAATCATCACCTTTTTCAGAACATTAATGAGAGAGTTTGTGCCATTTGTTCCAAAAAACCCTAAAAGTTTCATTCTCATTTCAAATGTTTTACAAACTTTGACAAATCAGTTTAAAAAGTGTTTACATATATCTTTTGAATATTGAAGATTCATATCATTTGCAAAAACTTTCAAACAAAAAAAACACACAACTCTCTCTCTTTCAAAAGAAAACATACACAACAAACATCAATGGCTGCTGAATATTCTTCACAACCACAAGAGATTGAGATCACCCTCAATCCTTCCATCAATGTTAACTATCCCGTTGAGTACATATTCTTTAAACCCAACAACCTCACCTTGATCAAACCAGAAACCCTAACATCTGAACCTGGAAAGCAAGTACTAAACTTTTATCCAAATGTGTGATTCGTGATGCCTTGTTCAAGGATCCAGGGGTTATAATTGAAAATGTGTTAAAAGAATTTTGGTTCATACCACAAGAGTCAAAGAACAAGAAATCTATTGAGTTTGTTTCTACAACTTTAGGTATTCATGGGAAAATAAGTTTAAAGTTGTTTAGATTGGGTTTTAGGGTTAAACTAAATGGAGGACTCTAGTGAATATGAGGCTGTATCCAATGATTTCTCTGTTGTCAAATCATTTTTTAAAGAAATTGGGTACACTAAAGAGATTGGTGATAAAGGTGGGTTGAAGAGAAGCTGCTTACCACCTAAGTGGAAACTTTTGATGTCCATCTTAATTGAGTGTCTAGGTGGGAAAACTGGTGGGCTTGATCAAATCAACCAAAAGGATGCCCTAATTTTGTATTGTCTGGCAAAGGGCATAAAAGCTGATTTTGGAAATTAATCTTTGAAGATCTCCATGGAAAAATGGAGAAGAAAACCAGGGAAAAGAATGTGGTCTACACCAGATTTTTATCCCTCATTTTTGCTGACCAATTTGGTGAAGAGTATTCAAAGAACCAAGGAGTTAAACTAGTTTTTCAAATCTTTGATACCAATCGCTGGAACATTCCAGTCAGCTCAACTGAACCTCCTTTCACACAGTCCATGCTGGAAATTTGCTCAGCAAATGCTCCAGTAGTGTTTAAAGCTCCACAAGACACTCCTCCAACTAAAGAAGGGGATCTATCAGGCACAAAGTCTGGAGCTTCTTCTAGACCACGTCAAAAGAGCACTTCTGTGAACACTATTAAGTGTAGATGTGAGTCTAAGAAAAGGAGGCACCCCATAGAATCTTCATCAAAGACGTGTTCTAATGATCCCAAAGGCCAAGATTCGAAGAAACACAAGTCCTCGGCCAAGGACCAGAACCCAAGCCAGCCGCCACCTTCAGTCTCTGCTGAAGGTGCCATGCATCAAGAGACCCTAAAGGCAACCCATCTCTCAACCTCTTTAGGAGAGAAGGGTGAAGATAGAGCGCACCCTCAGCTCAATAGAGTGGAGTCAGCATTGGTAAGCAATTCAAATCTGAATACATATTAAATTTCATTACCAATTTCTATCGTTTGTCACTCTGAGTCTACATCAGGGCATGAGGCGTCAGCAAATACAACAGCTGACGTTGACCCTGGCTCTTATTTTTCTCATGATGTAGTTCCCTCAGAATAGGGAACTACTGAAGGAACCAAAAAAATTATCATTGATCTTAACTCATCATGGACTCTTTCTCAGGATCCATCAAGTAAAACCAACCTTGATGGTGAAGGACTTGAAACTACCCAACACACTGAAGGTGTGATCAGTAGACAACCAAGGAAGTGCCTCTCTCTACTGGCACCAAGGGGGGACACTTACCTACATTTATATTCAGCGTATCTGCTGATGACTTAGAGAAGGAGTTGGGGCTGCGTGAAAGAGCTCCAGTAAATCTGGATGATACTGAATTTGAAGATGACATTGCTGCTCAAGATTCCAAGCCTCCATCCCCCATAACCATAAAGGTAAATGAACTGACGAATCAAGTGTTGGTTCTACAATCACAGGTGACAAAGCTCAAGGAGGAAAAGGCTATTGCTGATGCTGAACTAGTTACTCTTAAAGCAAGGCCATTTCCTCCCACTGTTGAGTAGATCAAGGATTCAATTCTCTCAGCTCTAAAGCCATTAGTGAAGGATGTGGCCACCGCCACTTCTGTCAAGCAAGAAATCACCTCACTCATGGACTCCATTAATACTGCATCTTTTGAGCTCCCTATTGAGTTTAAGCCGATTCCTAATCAGCTTAATTTGTTATGTGACTTAGTCTTGAAGATCAAGGATAGGGTGGGTCTGTTGGAACAACAAAAACCAAAATTATCAGATTTTGAATGCTCTTGCAAATGTTCCAACAATGCTGGCCAAGGTCTCATCCACCTTAGACTCCCTATGTGCATGTTTACCTGCTGAGGGTTCATCAGAAGTTACAGGGCACTCTTCTGCTGAGGGGGAGAAAGTCACTATTCAGTAGCTCTTTAAGAAACATGCACGGAAGAAGGCCCAAAAACAACCTTTTGTGTATGTATCTCCCTTTAGTGAAGACAGTCCAGCTAAGCCTAAGGGGGGAGTCTTCAGCTAAGGACACTCATGTTGATGGCCTTACCACCAGCAATGAGTCATCTGAAAATAGGTCACCTCCCATCAAACCCAAAAGAAAAGGTGAATTCACACTAGATGAAAGAATTATCAAGTCTGGGCTGGCCACTCAAGAAGAACTTGATAAATTACACAAGATTCAAGATGAAGAAAACCTCAGAGATCTGAAGATGATCTTATATGAAAGAATTGGAAAATCGGAGGTTGAAGGCCTCTTCAAGAAAAAGATGTTATACGAAAAGTTTTGTATAGCAAGGTTGAGCAGAAGACGTCTCTCAGAAATAAAAAACGTTGACTTGATGACTTATAAGGGAGATATCAATTTGAAGTTCTATAGGGCTGATGGGTCTGATGAAATCATAGATGACTTCCAAGGGAAGGAGCTCTCCTATACTGAATGGCTAGAGATGAGCAGAAACATTGGAAAGAGAAAATCTGTTGGAAATTCACTTTATGTGACGATATTTAAGAATTCCCATTAGTTATCATAGTCACACATGCTTAGACTAGACTAGGTACAATGTATAGTTTAAGGGGCGTGTGTGACTATATATACCCCTCCTAGGCTTCCAAGGAGGGGTGTTGCTTGTGTTTTCATTTCCTTCTTTCAATACATTTTCTATTTTCACACACAACCACTTTCTCTCTCTCTCTCTCAACAATGGCTTCCACCATCTATCACCCTACTAGACCACCGGATTAGATAATAGCAAATCCACAATTGGCATCAGAGCCTCGGTTCCATCCTTGGATCGTTCTTGTTTTCGATTTAGGTGGTCTAAAATTTTTGTTGGTCCGAATCTATATCATTTTTGTCACTGGTCCGAATCTCTATCATTTTTTTTGGTCCGAATCTGTATCATTTTCTTGTCACGGGTTATGTTTATATCCAATATTCATAACTTTTGTCCTTGTCTGTTAACTTGTTGTCACTCTTACATGTCATCAGTCAAGAGATGGTTTCCTTTTTTTGTTTCACTGGTTTCATCAAAAACAGATTCATCCATGGTCAAAATGAGTTCTCTCATGGTTAAAAGTTGTCTCGTATCTGGTTTTATGTCTACTGTTTCTGGTCTTAATTTTTGATCTGGTATCATTTTTCTGGGCTTATCTTGTTGTTTATGATGATGAAGTTACCCAGAAAAATAGTCAGATTCACATTTCCGGATTTTCAGGAACAAGGACATCTCGTGGATAAGATTTCAGCTTCACGGTACATCGCATTGAGTGCGATGGGTTGACTACGATGGTACCACTGCGATGGTACCACTGCGATGGCTCCATTGCGATGGGTACCATCGCGATGGGACATCATGATACGATGGACTACATAGTCTAGACTACGATAGGTCAAAGTTTTAGACTGCGATGGACTCAAAAGTTTAGACTGCGATGAGTTAAAGTTTTAGACTACGATGGACTCAAAAGTTAAGACTACGATGGCAATTTTTTGTAGACTTCGATAGGTTTAAAAAATATTGACTGCGATGGCCATAGTTCTTTGAGTGCGATGGGTTGACTGCGATGGTACCATTGCGATGGTATCCATCTAGACTGTGATGGCACTTATATTAAGATGGCTGTTAACTTGACTTTGATGGCATAACTTTTAGACTGAGATGGCTATATTTTTAGACTGCGATGGGTCTAAAAAACTAGACTGCGATGGACTCTTCTTGTTTAGACTGCGATGGGTCCATCTTGACTGTGATGGACTCAATGTTTTGGGCTTCGATGGTATGTTGCTTAAACAGACTGCGATGGCTTGGTTACGTCATTACGATGGGTTCAAACAAGTTACATTGCGATGGACATAAAAAATTTTTAGACTACGATGGGTTTAAAAAGATAGACTGTTGCGATGGATGTGAAAATTGACTGCGATGGCTATACCTTTTGGACTTCGATGCAGTTTAAAAATTACATGACCATGACCACGAAGTTTAGTCTTAACACTTAACCAAGACCATCACAACCGAGTCAACTCGGTAATTACCGAGTTGACTCAGCTAACTTACTGAGTCTGACTCAACTGCCAACCTTATATCATCACAACACCATCCATCTAATCCTAATTCCCTTCGTCACTTAATCCCCATCTAGACTCAAACAAGCAGAAAAGTAAATGATCTCAGATAGTTATTTCGTGTGTTTCAATAAATCATGAAGTTCAAATACACGAAACACTAAAATCATCGTAGATCTATTTTTTGAAGGAAAACCCTCATTTAATTTTCGAAATGAAACAAGATTTATAACAAAATAGTTATGATCTATTTGTTTCTTTCGTTGATTATCAACATGTAATCTTACTCGAGATCATCAAATTGATCTTGAAGATACGACTTTCGTTCTTCATGGATTAATCATATGGATTGATATGATTTAATTGGAGATGCTGTTTGAGATTAAAGATGGTGATGTTAGAGGAGGAGATGAAGTGATATGATGGGGGACGGATTTTACGATGGTGGGTAAGGAGATGAAGGAGTTTGGGGGCGGATGTATCTATGTGGAGATTAGGGTTAAGATAATAAGCGTGATATTAAGGAGTGATTTATTTATATCCCTTTTGTTATTTCTTGGACCGGAAGAATTGATGTGCCATGGACTCACGTTTATTCAACACATGTTGGGCCGTGTGATTTTTTTATACACACAATTTTTACACAAATTTGTATTTTTGTAAAAACTTTGTGTGTATTAAGTTTTACTTCGGTCATCATCGGGACGAGACAACAAGTGACGTGACAAAAAGACGAGACAACGTGACAAAATTTATTTTGACGAGACCAAGAAAAATTTGGTGATTTTTTAGTGATTACAGATTTTGTTTGATCGGGTATTAATTATGGGAAGTTGAAGACGGATTTTTCGAAGGCGTGCACTTATTTTATCTTTCAAAGATAACTTGCTCGTGCTTCATATTAGAATGAAGACTTGTTTATCTAGTTTCCGGGTTCGGGTGGTTGGTTGATGACTCGGATAACTATCACTTAAAGGGGTTACATTGTTGTACTCAGTGTCACGCGCTTAGTCGACGTGGATAATTTCAAGAGGTGTTGTGCTTATAGACTTCTACAGTGATGCATTGAGTACTTAGAGATTTCTCCACCGTTCTTCATTCAACAATAGTGCAAGCTTAAGTCACAAGATCGAAGGATTTTTATTCAGCTTCATGTTTGATGTATCTGGTTCATTCTTTCAGTGGTCACTTCAAATTGCTTTCAAGTGGGTTGGTAAAGATAGCCATGGAGAGTTTATGAGTAGAGATTTTCGATCAACAGCTGATTCTCACCGAATATAATTAAGCTTATTTATTATTCTCTCGAGATTTCCAGGTTCATGTGCTTACGATTTATTGATGGTTCCGAGTTTCGAAACCATCAAGGGGGAAGAAGAAGACACACTGAATGCACAACGAGTACACGCGATGAACTTCATACCTTCTTTTGATTTGAAGACATTCCGGGATGACATTTGTCATAGCCGCAGAGAAAATCAGTGCTTTAACTCGTGGCGTTATCAATCTCTAAACGGTACACTACTGATTCGATGTTTAATTGTTTGGTTGTTGCAATTATTCATCATCATTATCCTATATGCATTCCCGGGACTTAATTGACTCTGGTGCATCTCCGGAAGAAGATATGTGCATTTCCGGGACTTAATTGACTCTGGTGTTACGATGTCAACTTCATGAATGGGATGTCCACTTCAGTATTTGAGCTTCATAATTGGGATTGATTTACTTTCTTGAACTATGTGGGGGAAGAAATGTCTTGATTCTTTCTAGTATGCATAACTTGAACTCTCAGGGGAAGAAAAATTCAGAAGAATTATTCAAGCGTGAGAAGAGAAGTTGTTGATCTACTTGGTGTGCCCTAAACTTTCAATCTCTCTTAGCAACGTTATCATGTTATATGATGGGATTTTCTTGTTAAATTACGCTGTGCGCTTAATCATTCTAAGCTTTATTGAAAGCTTTGAAGTTGCTTACGAGGATTGTCAGTTTAGGGGGAAGCTATTTAAAAGCTTCTACATCAAGTTTATGTGGCATGAATTAGGGGGAAGTTAATTCAGAAGCTTCTCCTTAACCAGAAGTGTATGGGTTACTTAGCTCGTGCCGTTACAGTATTTCTACTGCAAGTTACTTTAAAGATGAGTCGTTTTGAAGTCAAAGGCCTCAGAAGACATCATCAGCATTGGACGCTTCATGAAAGCTCTTGTTCTTAATCATTATGTACTTGTTAGGAAAAATATTGTAAGGAATTCTACACGTCGTCCCATGGGGGAAGATTGTTGGAAATTCACTTTATGTGATGACATTTAAGAATTCCCATTAGTTATCATAGTCACACACGCTTAGACTAGACTAGGTACAATGTATAGTTTAAGGGGCGTGTGTGACTATATATACCCCTCCTAGGCTTCCAAGGAGGGGTGTTGCTTGTGTTTCTATTTTGTTTCAATACATCTTTTATTCATTTCACATACAACCACTCTTTCTCTCTAAACTCAATAATGGCTTCCACCACCATTTACCACCATGTTAGACCACCGGATCTATAATAGAAAATCCACAAAATCCAAGAGAAGGGATGAGGTTCGCACAAGAATTGAACACTTTGTGAGAAATCATGAAAGGCTTGGTCAGCATCTAAACATCAGCAACCAAATCTCACTAGAGGATCAACATCCAATTCTGGAACTGAACAAGAGAGCCAATCTGGTTCAACCTGGTGTGGGTGACATCTTTGTCACCACCAAGAAATACAAAGATCTTGTTCAGTTTGAAAATCATCTCCCTGGACATGTGTTAGAAGAACCAGAATTGGGAATGATTATGTTCAACCATCGTGAACGATACGATTTTATGGGTATTATTGATCTTGATGATCCAAACAATAAATTTCTTGGAAAGATTAGAAAATCTTCTTTGCTCACCATGGTGGTACAGGACTCACTGAATCTGCTAAAACCTTCAGCATGTGCTTACTATCGATACTGGACTTCAGAAACTCTGATCCATCAGTACAAACCCATGTCATTTAAGAACTTAGGCCAAAGGAAAACTGAATAATCATTTATGATATTTTTGTTGTAATTTGTAATGTTTCATGAATTAATGATTATTAGATGTTTATAAGTATTTAATTGTTCAGTTCAAGTAAGAAGAAGTTGTTATGCTCACTTACTACTGGCATTAGACTTAGGCTATTTGTATATCCAAATAGAGGGAGATTGTTGGGTCAGTATTAACTGACCCTGAAGCAACTCTAGGATTTGAATATAAAATCCCCCTAAGTGTTTCATGCTTAACAGTAAGGCCAATCTGCTGAAGGATGACCAGAGGAACAAAGTTCCTACTGAAGACTTTAAAACTGAAGAAAGTTCAGCACTCCCCTTCCAAATAACTTAGAAGACAAAGGAGTCTTCGCTTCAAATACTAGGCGGTCTAGTTGCTGAAGAACAAGGACTGAAGAAGGGCTTTCAGTTCAGTATGGCTTGACAATACCAAACTGAATGATGTCGATCTCTTCTAGGATACTGAATACTCTTCAGTATTCTGATGGTTTGCATCAGGCGGGAAAAGATAACTTTAAGTCAAAGTAGTTTGCTTGTATACTTAGATATAAGTACAACCTTTATCTTTTCTAGAATAGTTTAATATGTAATTTGTACTATTTATCCAGTATGGGCATCAACCACCCACTGGATAAACCCATGCATTGAAACATGCAAAATGCAAACCCTAATTTACACTACCTATATAAGGAGTGTTCATTGGGAGATAAAGGTAACCAATACAAGAGCTTAAACTCTGGAAAACCTTTCTCTCAATACAAACTAAACCATATAGCCAAGATGCATATGAACGTTTAGATTGGAGCTTAGACTTTAACTTTGGTTAGACGTTTAAGTAGAGGAGATCACAACCCATTGTCATTCAACCACTTTGTTATTCCGGAAACAAAGTAGGTTATAGATTCTTTATTTGATTCTAATAAAAGTCTATACGTTGAAAAGTATATTGGTACTGTTGTTTTAATCTTTCATAGTCCTTATCTATTGAACAACACACTTGAGTCGAAGTAAAGAGTTATTACTTAAGTTAATAAGTAATAACGAATTACAAGGGACCAACATATGGTCAGATCAGAACGACCTTAGAATGCTTCATTTTAAGGATTCAAATAATGTACAGGCATAAAATATGCAGGTATACTTCATAATTATGTATTGTGGTCGGTAGAAGGAATGCTTTAGTGCCAAACGAGACTCCGGTAGCTTTGCTATCAACTTGGTTAGAAACGAAAAGAGGCTAAAGAATGGGTGACTGGAGATTGATTTAAGATGGGTTGTTTTAGATTATTCAAACATTAACGTTGTCACAACAACAAACTTTTTTTATGAGTTGGTATGATGGGTTTCTTGAGAAAGGCGATGACTGTCCAAATACTCAGATAGGGGTTTGAGATATGGCGGACAAGAGCTTTCGTTAGGCAGATGGTGGTTGAGCCCCAGTTGCAAATAACAGCGTGCGACTACCCGAGCTGCATATGGTTTATATTTTACGAATCAATATGTACACATGCAGATGTATGTCGTAGCGTCTATTTTGGATTATAATCGTTTTTTTCCCTTATATATACCTTAAAATAGATATGCAGTCCTCTAACTTTTTTCTATACTTCTACGATGTAATACACATAAAATATACAAATCCAACCGCCATTTCCTGAACTACATACTTTAATTTGCCTTTGTTTTCTGATTATAATGCGAAGCATAAGTAGAAACAGTAGGTAATCCCAAACACCCTTTAAGTGTTATAAGTAACAAAATAACCTAATGTACTATTTTAGACTCAGTAAGGAAAATAATGTACCGTCTTAGACTTGATATTTAACCCCAGCTTTGCTCCATATTTGATGTTCTGTTATATCATTCTCAGGTTGTATTGTTGTTGAGCCATTGGTAACCAAATTAGTAACTGATATACACTAGGCATAAGGATATGACTAATTCAAATTCCATTTGACTTTATTTCTTTGTAATTATGTCAACTTTGTAAACACTTTTTAATTCCATTTTGTGATTAATACAATCATTGTAGTGATTATTATAGTTGGGAGCTGTTGTTTCTCATCAATACTACAGACAAACGCGAGTTACTGAGTTAGTTACGGGTAGTGATAACGCCTAAATCTAACATGTTTTTGGGAGTGTTACCTGTACTATTTTACATGTATATTGGTTATTTCTATAATGCTTTTGTGCATATTTGTGCCAAAATGTGTTTGCAAGTCTTTGTGTAGCCAATTGCAGGAATGAAGTATAAAGCAAAGCAAATGTGAAGATTCGTACGAGTACGAAGAATCCTAGTTAAGTTCAAGACCCGTGTACAAGTTACAAGCCTTTGAAGATCTATTTCGGGTGCAAGAACAAGTGATTTCAAGAAGTATACAAGTCACTCAACATGGAAGTTGCCACTAGCAGAATCCAAGTTGTCACCAACATTTCTGAAAGTTGCCACCAGCAGAATCAAAGTTCCACCTACTTTTTTGATGGCAGAATTTTGTCTACATACATGAAACTTTGAGGCTTCTATTGATCATGCAAGAATAAACATGAATCTTCTAGACTTACTTTGGCTCCAAGCATAAGCCTTAGCCTCCAAGCCATGCATTCACTCCATGCCTTCAATTTTGCTAATAAATAAGACCCATGGGGTCACAACTATCATATCCCATCATATCCCACTTTCATAACATATGTATGTGTGTTATTGCTAGTTAATAAACTCTCTCAACCTTGTCCAAAACACCATTCCCGGATTTGAGCAAGGTGGTGCAAGAAAAGTCACTTTTGGAGTCCGAAAAGCAAAGTTAACATCACGATACTCTTAGGGATCATTACCCTAATCATTAGCAACATATTTTCACTTTGTAAGGCTCTTGATTATGAGTTGTAAGACTATTATTTTTGAGTTTATTCCATTGTTCATCATGAGTAGCTAAATCTCATTCTACACTTGGTAGGATGATGTTTATGGTATGAATAAGTGGTTGTGATTGTGATTTATGTTTATTTCCATTTCAAGCTTTCCTATGAACCATTGGTACTTATCATTGTTGGAAACTCACTTTATGTGACGACATTTAAGAATTCTCATTAGTTATCATAGTCACACACGTTTATACTAGACTAGGTTCATGTATAGTTAAGTGTATCGTGTGTGACTATATATACCCCTCCTTAGCTTCCAAGGAGGGGTGTTGCTTGTGTCATTTTTACTTTTAATATATTTCTCTTTCTTTCACACAACCTCTCTTCTCTCCCTCTTTCAACAATGGCTTCCACCACCATATTCCACCATGTTAGACCAACGGATCAATATATAGCAATTCCACAATTGACATCAGAGCTTCGGTTCCATCCTTGGATCGTGTTATAATTTTTTCGATTTGGTGGTCTAGTTTGTTCTTTGTGTCTCGTTATATCACTTTTTGGTCCCATTTGTCAAATTTTTTTGTCACGTCTTATTATTGTGTCCAAACAGTTTTATCAGTTTTATCATCTGTCCAAATCCACAACCTCATCTTTGTGTCCCTGGTTTGACCCACAACTTCATATTTATGTCCTTGGTTTCACAGTTTTTCATTGGGTCAAATGTTTACTGTTTCTGGATTTTTCTTATATGATATCATTTTTTCTGGGTGACTATTGTTCTTTATGATGATGTATTTACCCAGAAAATTAGTCAGATTCACATGTTACTGAAAAATCGGAAATAGTACAGAAAAGATAACAGATTCATTTTTATCGAAAAACCATGGAAATGGGTCAAAACCCTTTTCCGATGGGGATTCAGATGGGGATTCAAATTACGCTTATTCCAATGACTATTCGGATGGTTATTCTGATGGCTATTCGGATAGCCATTCCGATGGGGTGTTTGTTTGATTCCGATGAATACTTAAAAACATTCCGATGGAGACTACAAATCATTCCGATGGTGCCTTATTTTTTCTGAAAAACATTACTTTGACTCAAACACAAAAACATTCCGATGGGACATCTATTGACATTCAGATGTGTTGGGTCCACTAGATGTGGATCTTGCAGCCTGTCAGGAACGGTGAACGACTTCTGTAATCACAAGTCTATTCACAGAGAGACTCTATACACAATATAAATGCAGAATACAAATATAATAAAGAAGAACAGAATAACTATAAAGACTTGATCCATTCTAAGGATTTCTAATATTGATAATGACTAGAACTACGTTTGATGAAGGTGTATCTAACCCTTCTGCCTCAGGTTCCTTTTATACTACAAAGAAACCCTAATTCATCATTAAACAAAACGTGTAAAACTGATATGCATATCCTTTCCTAACATATCTCATGCATATCCTAACAGAATAATAAATAAATAATAAAGTTTGACTTTGACTAGGACCAGGAGCACGACTTGCTCCTACTACTACTAGGACCAGGAGGAACTACATACCTCCTAGTCTACCTATTACAATAACTATTCCAATGGTCCTAACAATCCTCCCCTAAACTTGAATTTGACCTCATGAGTTCAAGTTTCCTGGTAAAACGTGCATTAAAGCTTGAGGATTGAATCAGCAAAAGAAACAGCAGCATCAACAAGATAAGAGTCAGAAGAATCGCCGCAACATAGAACACTAGAAGCTTCTCCAAAGCTTGAAACAAATCAGCATCGTGTTGAATCTTTACAGCAACATGAGCAGATTTGATGAGCCTTTACCAAGTAGCTGCTCGCTCTTGGGCTAGCCAATATTTCTGGTGGAATAAGCATCACCTTGGGAGACCAGAACCCAGCCTAACTCTTAGAACGTGAATCAATGGTGAGTGGGGGTACCCTGATGATTTTAGGCAAACCATCACAGCCGTCAACGGATTTGATATGTCTTTACCAGAAGCCGTACCCCTCTGGACTCGCCAACTCTCAGCAATGAAGCATCGGTGAGTTGAAAACCCTATAGCTTTAAGCAAGCTATTACAGCTATCAACGGATTTGATAAAATCTTTACCAAGAGCCGTACCCCCTTGGATTAGCCACTTTTCAGTCTAGGACCATGGCAAGTGAAAACCATCCAGTTTTGGGTAACCTGGCAACCATCAACGGATTTGAGAATCACACCAGGAGCCGTACCCTCAAGGTGAATCAACTCTTTCTTGTCGGTGAGACATGGTGAGTTGACGACCATTTGTTATGAGGACCAAGTCCAACACCAGATGAAACCAGTAACCAGCACAAGTATGAATCAGCAACCAGAACCCAAAGTGTGAATCAGCAGATGGTATTATATCCACAAGTGTAAAATCCATGATGTGTTTAAAGTATAAGCAGATATTATATAAAAAGTATATATATATATATATATATATTTTAAAAGCAATTAGTGTTTTGTTTTTTTTTAAAATATAATGAATGAAAGTCACCAATCACTTTACATATTGGTGAAAAGAATTGCAATATAAACAAATGATCAAAAACACAAAACATAAACACTTACAAACCAACCAAATCAGAGACCAGAAGCAGCCTTCTTATCAGCTTTCAAACGAGCTTGGATCCCTGCCACCAATGCAGTTGCCATAGACGACTCATTCCCTGAGGAAGCATTTGAAATCTGCAAGTGACAAGCCAGCATAGCCTCCATCGAAGCAATCGTCAATGGATAATACAAGTCGGTAAGCATGAAGACCATAAGACCAGATTCCAACTCTAACATGTGCACACCACAACCCGCATATAACTTCCATCGCTGAATAACCCATTGTGGCTGATCCTTCTAGACACAGAGATAGGAGCATGGGGAGGTGCATCAAGCATCATCTTCAAATCAGCCCATACTCGCAAACCAGGCCAGGAAGGCACATCATTAGGATGAACAGGCATGCCGGCATCCATAAACCTATATAAAGCCATAAGATCCTTACGATCCGCCCAAGACAAAATACCTTGCAGACCCGAAGCAAACCTAACAGACCCATCATTCAGAATAATCCTATGAGATACCGTACCAAGAAGAGTCGTGGAATGCGCAACCGACCAACCAGTAATATATCCATTACCCATAGGCAAATCGGAGTCACTATCAGAAGCTGCATCAATAAGATTTTCGGGAGCACGCTTCTCATAGGGAACGGTCTTGCCACGTCGAGCCAATTTCTTGCGAAGCGAACGACGAGGTGTGGGATCACTAGGCGAGGGTTCAACCTTTACCTTTACCTGAGCAGCAGAAGTGGGAGCAGTAGAAGTAGAATCAATAGTTTTCCCACCTAAAGGATCAATATGAGCTGCACTAGAAGAAGGAATAGGTTGAGAACCCAGCACTGGTGGTGATGGTGATGCCATATCAGGTGTAGCAGTAGTGGTGGTTGTGGTAGCAAAGGTGGTGGTGGTGGTAGCAGGACCTAAAGAAGAAACCAGAGGAGCAACCAAAGGAGTAGGGGTGGTACCAACTGTAGAAGCAGCCAAAACCGATGGAATAGCAGCAGAACCAGGAGCAGGATCAGATGTAGGACCAGTAGTAACAGCAGGTGAAGAAGTGGTCACCACACGCGGAGAAGGACGATAAATAAATCGCTCCGGAATAGGGGTGCTCTGATGCTTAACCATACGTTCATAGAGCGCCTTAAGCTCATCAAAAGACAAAGCCCGAACCCTGTCCCACTTCCAACCAGTAGTGAAATAAGCAGCCGACTGATACTTCACATATCGCTGCATCTGCTTTCGTTCCTCAGCTCTCGACAAAGGTCTGTTTTTACGCTTCTCACGAAGCTGGGCAGCAAGCGCCAATTGATGCTTGCGCATGAGCACCATGGCCCGAGGAATACAATTATGCTCATCCACATCCGAACCCAAAAGATCAGTGAACTGGGAATAATCCTTGGTAAGAATAGTCAACACCTGCATCCAATCGCTATCATTCCAATGCATAGCATCATGCTGCACTTGTGCACGTCTCTGCTGTTGAAGCGCTTCCTCCTCAGCCCGAGCAGCTTCATCAATTTCGGCTTGCATCCTTTGAGCAGCCTCCTCACCCAACCTATCCTCCTCAAGCTGTCTGCGTGTACGCTTGCGAGGTGGCGAGGGAGCATCAGTCATGGGAGCCTTCCCCTTTGGATCATGGGATGGACCAGCATTGGAACCAGCAGTAGGACCAGAAGCACCTTCCATCGGTGTGGGAATAGCAGCAGGAGAAGGAACACTGGAGGAAGTCGGAGGAATCGGCAAATCATCATACAATTTATCAGCAAAGGCAGCCTTTGCCAACAAAGTCAAACCATCCTCAACACGATCCTTAACCTCCTCATCAGAATCAGATTGAACCACATGCTTCTTTCAGCGTCTTTGCTGAGTCTCCAAAGCTTTGATACGATCAGCCATGGGAAGAACAAATTCCCTAGTAAGCTTCCGGTGTTGATTCAAATCTGCTTCCAAGGAAAGAATCCGGTCATGATACCTGTGCATAAGATCAAGTAAGGAAGTAAGTGTAGTAGGCTCCTCTGCTTTCCCACCAAGAGGACTTGGGTCAGGGAAGGCGTCATTGGAACCAGAAGCAACAAATGGGTCAACATTAAGAGCACTAGCACCAGAAGGCTTATCAGAAGAGTGTGGAGCAGGACTAGGAGGGGGAGTATCCACAAATGGAGACGAATGTGGCAATGAAGAAGGAGCAGCCTTGGAAGTAGATGGCCTTTCAACCACCACCTCCACAACCGGCTCTTCCTCAACCACATGAGGTGCACCACCAGCATGATCCTCCTCCTCCATCGGGTCATCACCTAATTGAGGTTCCTCCTCGGTTGTTCAACCGGAGGAACCACAACATCAGGAGGACCTTGAGCCAGCCCCAACATGGCCGCAGTAAGGGGCCTCCACTCCCCGCTAAACCCATGGACCATATTATAATACACTTTGGCAGTAAGCTTAGAAGGCACATGTTCAGCCCTATCACGAGGTATACAAACAAGTATCTGTTGTAAAAACCTAGGATACATCAGAAACTTCTTCCTAGAACAAGCATTAGACAGATTACTAACCATCCCCTCAAACAAATAACGAGAGAAATTAAAAACCCTACCCTGTGCTATGCATATGAGACCAGTAGCCAAAGGAGTAGGAAAAGCATCCCAACTCCCAGACTTGGGACTTAAACAATGAATCAGAAAATGCACCAGAAGCTTCCATTGGGGGGAAAACCGATTCTTTTGGAAGTTAAACTTCCCCCCATGATTATACCCAAGTGCAGCCATCCCCTCCAACACCTCCGCATTGGGGATGGAAACAACACCACCTTCATCTTGAAGATGAAGGGAACTTCGAATAGAAGCCTCAGACACCACGTATGAACGGCCATCTATGGTAGCATGGAGTTCACGTGGACGACCAACCACAGCCACAAGACGAGCAGAAGCCCAAAACTGATGAATGACACTATCATACACAATGGGACACACAGTAAAAGCATACCTGAGGTTCGAGGCCTCAATGAAGTCCAGAATGTCAGTGAAAGCATCACGGTGTGGACCATCTCCGAGATAGGCGACCTTGTTGTGAGCAGGTTGGTATACCAGGGCAGCCATAGATCTTGATTAATAGGAATGGAAGATGATTTTTGTTAGGGTTGAGAGAGTAGGATCGGTGTTGTGTATGTTATGAGTGAGATGAATGAGTCAAGGGGGGGTTAATTGACCATAAATAATGGGGAGAGTAACTGTTCATTGACCCCTAATAATGGGGGGTTGCCCTTTCAAATTAGACAGTTATTGCAAAGTAACCACTTGCCCCTTTTAACATTATTTCCAATTTCCAATATACCAAAGTTAAATAAGAGTATAAATACCAGAATTTGAATGTGTTGACTAAAAGTCAAAGCGCACAATGGTCAATACTAGAAGCAGAATGTGGTCAACAGAAGTCAATAAGATGAACAGTATCCCAGACCAGTACCAGAAGCCAACCACCACTTGACAAAGAAGGATATATAACCAACAGAAGCCAACCAATACTGACTAGAAGCTAACCAATGAGGACTAGAAGCCAGTCATGAAAGAATATAACCACTAGAAGTGAGAAAAATCCTCCACCAGGAGTAACACACAACACCAGAACCAATGCAATATGTTGTTAAAAGCTACCAATATGTTAGTCTGTGCAAATAAATATGTACACGAAGCCTCAACTTAGGTTTAGCCTCCCCTCAATCCTAGACCTCAAGGATTGACCATCCCAATATGAACCACCAAGTGGTTGAACCGAGGACCATCAAAGGCTTTTGTCAACAAATCAGCAACATTATCATCCGTATGAACTTTAAGAACCTGTATCAACTTCTTCTCATTGGCATCCCGTATAAAATGGTGCCAAATTTCAATATGCTTTGTACGTTGATGAAAAACAGGATTCTTCACAATGCAGATAGTACTTTGATTGTCAATGAAGATTTTGGTGTTCATAAAATTGAACCCATAATCCAACATCTGGTTTTGGATCCACAATACTTGTCCACAACAGCTAGCAGCAGCAACGTATTCAGCTTCTGTTGAAGAAGTAGCTACTATCGTCTGTTTCTTGCATTGCCATGAAATAAGTCGTCGATCCAAAAATTGACAACCACCAGTAGTAGATTTTCTATCATTATTAGCACCTGCATAGTCACTATCACTATATGATTCAAGAACAAAAGATGATTCTTTAGGATACCACAAGCCTAGTTTAGGTTGAGCCTTGATATACTTGAAAATCTTCTTAACTGTATTCAAGTTAGAAACCGTTGGAGCTACCTGATGTCTAGAACAAGCACTTACTGCAAACATGATATCCAGACGTGATGCAGTCAAATACATGAGTGAGCCAATCATAGACTTGTACATGTGAACATTGACCGGGGGATCTGGCTCATTCTTGAGTTTGACTTTAGCAACTTCATAGGGAGTAGCTGCTGGTCGAAGAGGATCCATGTCAAACTTCTGAAGGATCTCATGAACATATTTATCTTGACTGATGAAGATCCCATCCGACTGTTGCTTGACTTGAAGACCAAGGAAGAAGGAAAGCTCTCCCATAGCACTCATCTGAAATTCGCCTTTCATCAAGTGTTCAAACTCATCACACCATTCCTTCTTAGTAGAACCAAAGATAATGTCGTCCACATAAACCTGAACAAGGATAATATCCTTGGTATTCCTCTTAAGAAATAGTGTTTTGTCAATAGTACCTCTTCTATAGCCATTCTTTAACAAGAAAGTTGAAAGACGCTCATACCAAGCTCTAGGAGCCTGATGTAATCCATAAAGAGCCTTGACCACCTTGTAAACTTTCTTAGGATGAAGTGGATCGAAAAAGCCCTTAGGTTGAGTGACATACACTTCCTCATCAATCTTGCCATAGAGAAATGCACTCTTGACATCCATCTGAAAAACTGTAAAACCCACATACGAAGCAAAAGCCAAAAACAGACGAATAGCCTCAATCCTAGCAACCGGAGCAAAAACTTCAGTGTAGTCAATGCCCTCAATTTGAGTGTGGCCCTGTGCGAAAAGCCTAGCTTTATTCCTCACGACAATTCCCCGTGCATCCTTCTTGTTCTTGAGAATCCATTTGGTATTGATTGCTGTCTTTCCACCTGGTAAGTCAACTAGAACCCAAACATTCTGAAACAAGAATTGCTGCATTTCCTCCTGCATAGCCTCCACCCAACTTTGATCCTCAAGAGCATGAGTGACCGATCTAGGTTCCACCTGTGAAAGAAAACAAGCAAACAAACAGTGTTGAAAGTCCGTATGATTATTACGCTTTTGGTCTTCAATATAGCTCACAAGAGCATGATGATCAGACGAGGCCTTCTTATGCATTCTGCGTGTTTTGACAGTAGAACAAGGATCTCCAATGATTGAGTGGTAGGGTGATCTTTGTGAGATTGCAACGCTGGATTGGAAGCTACCTCTACTTCTGGTGCCAAGTTATGGAGATCCCCAACAAAGTCAGCATCATATGAAGCAGCGTTGAAAATGTCGTCTAATGGTTGTTTATGAATATCATCCAGCTTGTTAGAAGACTTCTTTTGATGGTTCCCCAAATCAGAAGGACTTGAGAATCGAGTATGTGAAGCAGACTCACTAGCTGGAATACCAATAGGTGATAAGCTAGCACTAGGAGTAGAAGCTGGGGTACTAGGAGCAGAAGCTGGGGCACTAGGAGCAGCTTTGTTAGTAGGCATATTCAAAGGAAACTCAAAGCCACCTTGAGCAGCTGCTGAAGTAGCTTCTTGTTATTGTTTGAGGAGGGTTTCAAGAGCTACTTGTGAATCCAATACATCCAATGGAGTTGCATCACTAGGAGGAGTAGGAGAGACGGTGGTGGAGTAGGATGGAACCACAAAAATATCATCCTCGTCATCTAAGTCAGAAAGACTAGAAGGAACACCTGTGCTAGAAGTTGCAAACACTTGTGGACCTGCATCATGGTTAGTTTTGAAACCAAAATATCCTAATGAATCACTAAGATAATCAAGATCAAAATACCATTCAGGACCCTTGCCTTGGATGTTCGACTTCTCTTCAAAATACCTGAGATTTATAGTTTCAATGACCCGCTTGGCTTGGAGATTGTAGACACGATAAGCCCGAGAGTGAGCTGAATATCCCACAATGTATCCTTCATCTGCCTTGCCATCAAACTTCCCCAAATAGTCACTAGTATTCAGAATGGTGACAGGACACCCAAACGGCTTCAAATGAGCAATATTTGGAACTTTGGCCGTTAGGAGCTCATACGGAGTCTTCTTGTGAGGATTGGTAATAGAAACCCTATTCAAAACATAACTTGCAGTATTAACAGCTTCTGTCCAGAACATGGTTGGAAGCTTAGAATCGGCAAGCATTGTTCTTGCTGCTTCTATTAGAGTCTTGTTCTTTCTTTCTGCCACGCCATTCTGTTGAGGAGTTCTTGCTGCACAATAATCTCTTTTGATGCCCTTAGCATTACAAAGTGCTATAAGGTCTTTATTTTTGAACTCGGTTCCATTATCACAACGAATACCTTTAACCTTCTTGGATAACTGGTTCTCTATAAGAGTAAGAAAATATCTTAGAATTGAGTAGGTCTCACTCTTGGCAGCCATGAAGAACACCCACGTGAACCTGCTATATCCATCAGTTACCACCAGACAGAATTGTTTGTGTTAGATGCTCCTAATGGAGGTAGGACCAAATAAATCCATGTGTAGTAGCTGCAATGGTTCAGTAATAAGACTAAGAGCAGTAATGGCCTTGAAGGATGCTTTATGCTGTTTGCCTTTGCTGCAAGCAATACAATTTATATCATTTCTAAATGACTTGGGAGGTAAACCAGAGACCAGATTCAGATTTGCTAATTTGTGAATGGTCTTAAAGTTCACATGCCCCATCCTTCTGTGCCATTGAGTGGCTTCATCTTCTAAGGCTTTAGCAACCAAACATGCTAGTTGACCAGTAGGGTTGACTTCATTCAGCTTGATGCTATAGAGATTATGTCTTCTAGGGATTCGGAGCAGAACCTGTGAGTCATCCGGAAGTTTAAAGTCTTTGGAGAGCACAAGTGCATCAGTATCCGTAAAGAGAACAAATTGCTTCTTGTCACAAATCTGAGAGACATATATCAAGTTAAAGTGCTGAAGTGCTTCCACATAGTAGACCTGCTCAAAATTTAGATTAGGCGTCTTAATTGTTCCTTTGCCAGTAATCCTGCCTTCACCTCCACCAAAATAGACCTTGCCACCTTGAAATGGTACAAAGTTAGAGAGAAGACTTTTATTTCCTGTCATGCTCCTAGAGCAACCACTATCAACAATGCCTAGACTAGGATCTTGGTATGGAGTAACCTACAACAACAAGATAATAAAAATGCAAAAGTTAGTGTCTTAAGGGGACCCAAACCTTTTCAGGTTTGAGCCTGCCTTGTGGATCTTTAGTAGAGAGCCAAGAAGATTGATGAGATCCACCGTTGTTCCTTGGTTGCCTATGCATCATATGGGTATTATTGTTTGACCAAGAACAACCTGCTGAGGGCTTAACAGAAGTTCCCAAATTTCCCAAACCAAAATACATGTGGTTAAAATTATGTGGATAAATTGGATTAAAATTTTGAAAATAGTTACTGGTGGTTCTATTTGTTGTTAATCCAATGTTTCTCCAATGATCAGAAGCTAATGGAGAGGACCTTCTATAAAAAGAAAACGATTGAGCACTAGGATTGAGTCTTCTAGAAGTATATGGAGCAACTCCTGGTGGACCAGGAGCAGGAAATGCTTGATGAACAGAAGCATGTTTGTCATAGAAATCACAATCTTTAATCAAATGAAAAGCACTTCCACAAACAAAGCATGTTTTAATCGACCTTTTATTAGAATGACATTTTTTCATACTGCTAACTTTATTACACACAATTCTAGGAGGATCAATCTTTCTAGGACTCAATAAACTAGGACCAGACACACTTGACTTAAAAGTAACTCTCTCTTCACACTTCCTAGCACCAGCAACAGCATGATCATTCGACTTGGAACTTGTAGGTCTTGACTCTTCACTTGAACCACTTGATGAAGAGTCACTGGCTTTGTCACTGAAAGTACACGAGACAAAGTCATTAGAATTAGTAGAACTTTTTGGGGACTCATGCATCTGTGATCCATCCAAGTCATTATGCCTAGAAGTAGGCATGAAAGTTCCAGTAAGAGGGGGAGGGACAGCATGCATTTCTGCTGCTGGTTTAAACCTATTGTAACTAGGTTCTCCCTCTTCCTCTTTGTCGGCATCAAAGACAATCGAAAAAGATAAATCAAACACATCTTCTGAATCAATATATTTATCAAATCCTAACCCTCTTTTAGTCCTACCAGACATGCTACTATCGATTAATTTTGAAAGATTTTTAGGTGCCTTTTGCCATTTTTCAAATCTCAACATTGTAGCATCTAATCTTTCTTGCATCTCATGTTTTTCTTTGATACTGGCATCTTTTACCTTTTCTGTATATTTAAGCATATTTGTGGTGTTTTCTAAATCGATGCTCAGTATCCTAATTTTATCCTCATACTCACGTTGAGTATCTTGTAGCCACCTCTTTTGTTGTTCCAATGTGTTTAAAGAAGCCTTATAGGCTTGAACCTCTAAAAAATACTTATCATTCTGATCATTTACTTCATTAAATTGGGACAACAATTCTGAATATTTATCATGACAACCAAGAGGACAATGTTGTACCTGTGGTGAGATGCCCATAAGAGCACACTCGTCTGCTTCTTCTGCATCAAATAGATTCCCAGCAATCATTGCAAACACGTCAGTCGAGGACTCAGCTGATTCCAAAGTGGTAGTCTGATGATCATTCCAGTTGACCATAGAGTCAACAGATACCAATGCCTTCTTGTCATCTTTTACCTCCTGAACCTTAACAGCTGAGTACCTACTCTTCTCCTGGTCATTCTTGCTAGGGCATTCCCTTGCAAAGTGGCATTGCTGCTAGCAGTTATAGCATCAAACCTTGCTTCTGTCGAATCTTGCTGGTTCCCTTGGGTTGTAATTAAATTTTCGACCTGCTTTCTTCTCAAACTTGTGAACCCTAAGAGTGAGCATGGCCATGTGCCATTTAAGATCCATTTCATCCAGGTCAAGTTTATCGACCTGTTTGAAGTCATCAAAAGCAAGTTGTTGTTGAGCATCAACATCAGCCACAAAAGAATGAAGAACGACTTCTACCATACTACCAGACTTGGCTGTAGGATCAGGAGCAGAAGTATGCTGAAAAGTATGTTGAGAAGACAAAGTATTGCTTGGGCTACTAGCATATGACATGGGACTGGATGCCATAGAACTCACAAAGGCAGAATTAGCAGGAGTGGGAAAAGAATCACTTGAATATCCTCTCACATGAGGTTCAAAAGTTTTGAGCTTATGAAATAGATCATCAAAATTTAGATAGCCAAGCCCACCTTTTGCTTTGAGAGAGATTACAACCTGATTCCATGAGTAGGGTAAGGCTCTAAGAAACCTTGCATTAATATCACCATCGTCAGGTTTTGACCGAAGTTGATTCAATTGGCTCAGTATCTTTTGGAACCTGTCATACCCTTGATGTAAACCTTCAGTTTCTGAGATTTTGAATTCTGTGAATTCATCTCTCAGCATGGATCTTCGCATTTTCTTTGACTCCTCATTCCCACTAAACCTTGCTTTTATTCCATTCCAGATCTCTCTAGCATCATCCAAATGGTAGAAGTCACCCATGTGATCATCAGGAAGAGATTAAAGCAAAATAGTTTTTGCTTTGACCTCCTTCTGAATGGCTATGATTTCTTAATGAGATTTAGGGTTAAGAAGAGTAATATTATCATTCTTGTATCTTCCAGTTAGCTTCCTGCTGTTCCCATTCAGAATAACCTTCCAAAGGTCTTAATCAGTATTGGTGATCCACCATTCCATCTTCATTGCCCAACTATCATACTCATCCTTTTTCAGAAGAGGGAATTTACCATTCGTGTTGGGAACCGTAGCAACGATCTGCTGAGGTTGCAAAGTTTTAGGAGTACTGTCTTCTCCTGTTTGAGTAGAAGTTGAGGCAGACATGATAAAACAAAAATGTCAGTAATAAGAAAACTTGATTCTTCTTGTACAGAGACCCTCCCAGGCTCTGATACCACTTGTTGGGTCCACTAGATGTGGATCTTGCAGCCTGTCAGGAACGGTGAACGACTTCTGTAATCACAAGTCTATTCATATAGAGACTCTATACACAATATAAATGCAGAATACAAATATAATAAAGAAGAACAGAATAACTATAAAGACTTGATTCTTTCTAAGGATTTCTAATATTAATAATGACTAGAACTACGTTTGATGAAGGTGTATCTAACCCTTCTGCCTCAGGTTCCTTTTATACTACAAGGAAACCCTAATACATCATTAAACAAAACGTGTAAAACTGATATGCATATCCTTTCCTAACATATCTCATGAATATCCTAATAGAATAATAAATAAATAATAAAGTTTGACTTTGACTAGGACCATGAGCACGACTTGCTTCTACTACTACTAGGACCAGGAGGAACTACATACCTCCTAGTCTACCTATTACAATAACTATTCCAATGGTCCTAACACGATGGACTTTTTTTATTAAACCAGTAAACAAAGTTTTGACTTGAACCACCTTTATCAGTTCCAACAATATCAATACATCCAACCTTTTAACTCCTCAAACACCATATCTATACCTAACCCATCGACACCTATAACCCATCTAAACAAATCCTCAAGACTCGATACATCAAACAGAAAACTTAGATCTAAGATTTTTTTTGTTTTGGCATGCACACCAAATCATTAAGTTCCACCATAAAATTATAATCATCATAGATCTCGTTTGTGAAGGTATTTAACCCCCTTTGATTTTCGAATTTAAAGAGTGTGTTATAACAATTATGTTACACACCTTCTTTGATTTGATTGAAACACATGCTTGGTCAAACACCTTACCTGAGATCCCTTTACAAGATCTTGAAGACTAGTAACCATTCATGCTTAGTCAAAACAGAATAACATGATTTTTTATTCTTCGATTCTTACTTTCAGATGAATTGTAAGAATAAATGGTCTTCGTGGGTCACATGTGTTTTAATTGTGGTTTCGAGATGTGATGATTTTTATGGCTTGATAGTTTTGATTAAGAGATGAGATTGATTGTTTTTTTCTATTGACTGAGATGGGGATGGAGATTTGGAGGGGGCGGATGTTTCAAGGTTGGAGATGGAGGAGATGGAGTTTAGTGAGGGGCGGATTGTTCTATGTGTTGTGATTAAGGGTTAAACTGAGCGTTTGTTTAGGGTTTGACCTCTTATAACCCTTGTAATGATGGACCGGGTATTATGCATAAAATTTGGGCCATGACACACGTTTATTTAACAAGATTTGGGCCTTGGACTCGAATTTTTTAAACATTGCTATGGGCCGCATATTTTGCTTTATACACACAAGTTTTTAACATCAATTTGTATTTTTGTATAAACTTTGTGTGTATTAAGTTATACGTCGGTTATCATCGGGACGAGACAACAAGTGACGTGACAAAGTGACTAAGTGATGAGATATTGTGACAAAATTTATTTGACGAGACCAAGAAAAATTTAGGTATATTTTTAGTGACTACAGTTTTATTTGATCGGGTATTAATTACGTGACGTTGAAGACGGATTTTTCGAAGGCGTGTATTTATTTTATCTTCAAAGATAACTTGCTCGTGCTTAATCTTAGAATGACGACTTGGTTATCTAGTTTCCGGGTTCGGGGTGGTTGGTTGATGACTCGGATAACTATCACTTAAAGGGGTTACATTGTTGTACTCAATGTCACGCGCTTAGTCGACGTGGATAATTCCAAGAGGTGTTGTGCTTATAGACTTCTTCAGTGATGCATTGAGTACTTAGAGATTTCTCCACCGTTCTTCATTCAACAATTGTGCAAGCTTAAGTCACAAGATCGAAGGATTCTTATTCAGCTTCACGTTTGATGTATCTGGTTCATCTCAGTGTCATTTCAAATTGCTTTCACATGGGTTGGTAAAGGTGGCCATGGAGAGTTTATGAGAAGAGATTTTCGATCAGCAATTGATTCTCACAAAATATATAATTTAGCTTATTTATTATTCTCACGAGATTTCAGGTACATGTGCGTACAATTTATTGATGGTTCCGAGTTTCGAAACCATCAAGGGGGAAGAAGAAGACACATTGAACGCACAACGAGTACACGTGATGAACTTCATACCTTCTTTTGATTTGAAGACATTTCGGGATGACATTTGTCATAGCCGCAGAGAAAATCAGTGTTTTAACTCGTGGCGTATCAATCTCTAAATGGTACACTACTGATTCGAGGTTTAATTGTTTGATTGTTGCAATTAAACATCATCATTATCCTATATGCATTCCCGGGACTTAATTGACTCTGGTGCATCTCCGGAAGAAGATATGTGCATTTCCGGGACTTAATTGACTCTGGTGTTACGATGTCAACTTCATGAATGGGATAAAGTGTCCATTTCAGTATTTGAGCTTCATAATTGGGATTGATTTACTTTCTTCAACTATGTGGGGGAAGAAATGTATTGATTCTTTCTGGTATGCATAACTTGAAATCTCAGGGGGAAGAAAAATTCAGAAGAATTATTCAAGCGTAAGAAGAGAAGTTGTTGATCTACTTGGTGTGCCCCAAACTTTCAATCCCTCTTAGCAACGTTATCATGTTATTGTTGGTCCCAAACTTAGATCGATTAGCTTTGTGTATACGAGATTAGATCAAGTAATACACGTAGAGAAACCTTTGTATATGCTTTATGAATCTAAGTGTTATGCGGAATTTAACACTTAAACAAGAACACACAAGATGTAAACAAACTTTCACTTTGATTATGAATGTCGAACTTGCTTACAATGAAAGATGTTTACGAACGAAAACTTATATGAAACTTATATTAAACATTAACCTAAAGGCCTTCTTTTATAGACATAAGAAGCCTTGTACAATAATCTACGTATAAGCTATTCTAGGTAAAGATAAATATAGAAAATACATTGTCGTTTCTATCCTTACTAGAAGTATTCTAGAATATAATAAACGTGTAGATTATATCTTCCATCAGTGCTTGTCTTCAATGTGTCAACGCTTGACTTTAACTTGTCAACGCTTGAGCTGTCAGCGCTTGATTTGTTCTTGTCAATGCTTGAATTGTTCTTGTCAGCGCTCAAGTGATCTGGCCTTAATTTATTCCCAACAATCCTCCCCTAAACTTGATATCCACTCTTATGATCAAGTTTCTGAATAAGCATTAAGGACTAGGAGGAATCTTACAAACCTTCTCATATTGGTAATGAATAAATCTGATCAAATCTTTTGCCACGTCACTTGAATAATCTATTTCTAGCTGAGTGTCCTTCATCTTCTCCAAAATAGCCTTGGATATGAAATACTGAGCATCCACAAGTAGATACTCAGCAAACTTTGTAGAACTTAAATGGTATACACCAGCAGCTGAATATAACCTCCATTGAAGACCACTGAGGTCATCTTCAAGATCCTTCCAAATTGCAGGATCTTTATCTTTTGGCCCACACATTCTTTTGAATGTGGTCCAAAGTTTTATTCCATTAGCTGAAGTTGGTGCTTCAGCCTCATACTTGGTCTCCAGCAACCTCCAAAGGTCCACCAAGTCTTCTCTATCACAACTTGCAAACAAAGATATGAGAGTGGTAAAAGTGTGTACCTCCTTGCCAAATCTGCCAATCTTCCAGAACCCACATTCATCTTCCTCATACCTCACAATTGGATTCCTAGAATCTAATGGTAACAATTGCACCATATCTGAAGCTTCTAATGGGGAGAGCTTGAGGCTCTTTCTTATAACTGCTACACTTGGATATAGTGGATCCATATCTTTTGGAAACTCAAATGAAAATCCCTTCTTCACTGGCCTGGGAATCATCATAGCTTTCTTGATTTCCATTTCTTCTTAAAGTTGCTCCTTTCTTTCATTTGAAAGAAGTCTGAGAGTGTTTGCTTCCTACACTCTCACCCAAATGGGATAAGCCCTGTTTTCCAACTCATCAAATGTCAAAGCCTTCAACTTCTGATATGTCCATCCAACTCCATGACATCTGAGCAACATAAAATAGAGCTCCCTTCTATCCCTTTTCAACTCTGAGAGAATATTGCTTGCCTTGTGTTTCAAAATTACCTGGCAATCCTTCTGAACTCTAAGAAGAAGCTCCAAACCCCATATTTGATCTGAAATGGTCAAGTCTGGATTATCCATGCATCTTTCTTCCCAAGAATTGTACATTTGAACCACCTCTGGCATGTCAAAGTCAACCTGCAATTTCAACTCTCTCAACTTTTCCCTAGCAAACTCATCACCATACTCAAGCCTTTCAGGTTCTATAATCATCACACTTGAGTCTGAGCTAGCTCCATCACTTTCTTCTTCAGAAGTCACAACAAATGGTGACTTTTCCTTTTCACCTTGTTCCATCATTTGTTCAGCCAATCTTCTATCAAATTCAACTTGAGCTCCATCCTTTGGAACAATTTCTTCTACCATTTTACCCTTACCCTTATCTGATGGTGCAATAGTTGGTAAGGTAGATGGTAATACCTGAGTAGAAACCTCCTTGATGATAGATGATGACTGGGATACATCACCTTCATGTGCAGGTCTGTCAACGCCCAAATTCATCCTATCAGCGCCCAAAATACTTCTATCAGCGTTCAAATTTTCCTTGTCAATGCTCAAATATTTTCCCTCAGCGCCTTGTGTAACCTCTCTCAACATAGCTGTAAATGATAAATTTAAGTTGGTGGGAGAGACTAAGGACGTATCAAAACCTGGTTGTTTCTTCAAAGTTGTAAGGGCCTCAGCAACATCCATTGATTGACCATCCTGGCTGCCCTTAGCACTCAGATTTATTTGATCTTCCTCCCCTCTGGAAGATTCCTCCACACCCCTCCTAGCACGATCACTTTCCAAAACAACAATCCTCTCCCTCAATTGCTTGAGTTCAAGGCCTTGTGAGCTGACAATATGTACTAAGTCTGCATTTTGCTTTTGCAAGCTTATGCAGACTGCCATCAATTCCAAAAGAGTCATTGGTTCCAGTCTGCCCTCTTCTGAAATTGGGATTTGACCTCCAAAGTCAGATTCATTGGGCATGGATGAGGACTTAATTATGGTGGGACTGCCTTGGCCAGCATCTAAGCCAGAACCAATAGTCCCAGCCTCATTCAGGTCACCAGCCACACTTGTGGTGGTGGTTCTCTCTGCTTCATGGCTAGGACCACCAGAGGAGAACACTCTAGTAGTCCTTTGGCGTTTCACCAACCTATATTCAGGGGGTGTGGAAGATGGTGTGGAAGAATGGGTAGATGTGGGTTGGTGAAGGGGTGTTTGGGATTGTGAAGGTTATGTGTCAGCGTTGGAAATAGGCACATCAACGCCAACATTTAAGGTATCAGCGTTGAAGGATTCAGAGTCAATTTGCATTTGTTCAGGTGAGGATAAAGGTTCAGGAATTGGTTCAAGTTGTGGTTGAGGGTCAATTTGAGGTTGGGGGTCTGGTTGGGGTTGTGCTGCTGCAATAATAGCAAGCATGGCTTGGGTTAAAGGTAAGTCTCTATGGGGTGGTGAATCCATCTTCATAAAAATAGCTTTCTTTTGCTCAGGGATCTTATAAAAATCATTGTGATCCCTTGAGCAGTAACCTTGATCATCAAAAACCATTTGCAGAAAACGGGGATAAGCTAAAGTCATTTTTGTCCCCTTGTTTTTACACATCCCCTCAATAATCATTTTAGAATACTTTTATTTTTGCCCTGTTGCAATGCACACAATAGCACTTGCAATTGATCTATTGATCTCATTGTGTGCAGTACATTTGGGACTCAAACATTGAAGGAGGACATGTATGAGGTACTTCCAGGCTGGGGGAAATTCCTGCTTATGATACTTATTAAGAGTACCTTCATCAGGAAAAGGATATCCCAAAGCCCTAAGCCCTTGTTCTATTTCATTTATGGGAAGGGTGGCTATACCATCAGCATCATCAAGATGCAAGGCTTGGCGTACCAAGGCCTCAGTAACCACCCAAGATCTCCCATGAATAATAGAAGTTAATGTGGTCACTCCATTAACTGTTGAGGAACTGACAATGTTCCAAAACTGCTTAATGTGTGTGACTGGAATGAGTGGTGCATGAGAAAGAGCATACCTTAATGGGGATGCGTTCAAATACGCCACCATTTGTGTGTATTGGGGAAACAGAGCATCATCAGCGTCAAGATAAGCAATCATGTTGTGTTGTGATCTAAACCCCAATTCCAGTTCTGTTGGTTTAAACTTTGGTGCCATTGATGAAAGCTGTTAATTTTAAGTGAAGAAGATGAAGTTGATAAGAGAAAAGTGTTAGACAAGAATTATAGATACCCTGTTTAAAATAGGAGCCAAATTTATAGGAGAGAAAGAATGCATGTGATTGGCCCAAAAATAGGCAAATATTTTCAAAAATCAATCATGAAAATATTGAAAAAGTTATAAGTTATCTCATGCATTAAATGAAAGTAACAACTCCTAAAATTACGGCTTGAAAATATGTCAAAAAGTAACAACTGGGTAGGTCCCATTGAGTGTCAACGGTAAAAAATAACCTATCAACGCCCAACGGCTATAATCTTGTCAACGTGTGCCTATAGCCATGTCAGCGTCCAATTTGGTCACAACAACGCTTGGAAAATTCTTGTCAGCGTCCAAAAATAAAAATATTTTAAAAAGTGAAAAATGACCTTAACAAGTAATTTATCCTAGAGAAGATAACCAAAAGCTGATAATTATTATAGGGCGGCAAGCACTGTCCAGTTATGCACACTTGCATAAGCAAGATAGACATAACAGTCCTCTAGTGTCCCTTGCTAACCAAAACTCTTAACAACCAAGTTACCTTATAAAATCCTTGTTACTCCCAGGTAAATCCCATATCAAAATCATTCCCAAGTCTCCCAACAGACCACAACCAATTCTAGGCCAAAAATGTCTTGGCAGCATGCAAAGTTGATATACTATGCATGCTACAGTGCCTCATGATTTAGTAAAACTAACTCATACTCACCTGTGGACACAATCTAGAATTGTGATAAGAGTATCATATGGATACCCAAACATCCTAAAGGTTCCTAAAACCTCCCCTTAAACTATGATACAAAAAGGTTGCTAAAATTATGCATGAACATAAAAAATTTATGTCAAGATAGGAATGAAACATTCCAACCATCATCCATAAATAAAAACTTGTCCAAATGCTTCTCCATTGATCCATAAGCAACTCTGTATCCAATGGTATACTGCTAACACCATCTGCACATTTAGATTGAAAACCACAAAACTAACATTGTTGCTGACAACGTCCCGATAACACATGAAAGCGTTGAGGGAAGCTTTGTCAGCATTAGACAATTATATTGTTGACAACGTTGCAAAAACACTTATCAGCGTTCAAGCAACCTTTGTCAGTGTTAGAAAAATATAGTGGAAAATCTAAATCATCAATAAGACCAATAATAATAATGCATCATCCTGTACATACTTTTACAAAAAGAATCCAAAACACATATTATGTGAGATTGACCATTCCAATACTTGTTACCAAGTATTGAAATCTCCCAGCGTCAAAAGGTTTAGTTAATAAATCTGACACATTTTCCTCAGTGTCAACCCTATCTGGTTGTATTAAACCTTTCTCAAAGCAATCTCTTATAAAATGGTGTCTAATTTCTATGTGTTTAGTTTTAGAATGATGTACAGGATTCTTAATGATGCATAAAGTACTATTGTTGTCAACAAATATCTTAGTATGCATGAAATTATACCCATAGTCCAACAGCTGGTTTTGAATCCACAAAACTTGGCCACAACATGCAGTTGCAGCCACATACTCTGCTTCAGTTGTAGAATTAGCCACCACTGTTTGTTTCTTGCATTGCCAAGATATCAACCTGCTCCCAAGAAACTGACTTCCACCAGTTGTGGATTTCCTATCAAATTTATCACCTCCATAATCACTATCTGAATATGCAATCAGCTCCAATGGTGAATCCTTTGGGTACCACAAACCAAGACTAGGATAGCATCTTAGGTACCTAAAGATCCTCTTCACAGCATAAAGGTGACATTCTTTAGGAGTCACTTGATGGCATGCACAAGCAAACACAACAAACATAATGTCAGGTCTGGAGGCAGTAAGATACATCAAGGATCCAATCATGGATCTATAATGCCTGACATCAACATCTTTCCTATATCCAATCTTTCCCCAAGGGTGTTCTCTATCCATTGGAGTAGTAGCCCTCTTTTCATGTGGAGAAAAGACAAACTTCTTCAAGATCTCAGCAACATATTTGTCCTGGGAGATGAAGATACCATCCTCTTTCTGCTGAACTTGTAAACCTAGAAAGAAGTTCATCTCCCCCATAGCACTCATCTTGAATTTGTCTGTCATAAGCTTGGAGAAATCCTCACTCATCTTTGGATCAGTAGACCCAAAAATGATATCATCAACATAGACCTGCACAAGCAACACATCCTTGCCTTTCTTCTTTGTAAATAGTGTCTGATCTATGGTGCCCCTCTTGAATCCATTGTCCACCAAATAGGTAGACAGGGTACCATACCATGCTCTAGGGGCTTGATGAAGGCCATACATAGCCTTTTTTACTCTATACACTTTATTTGGATGCTCTGGATCCTCAAAACCAGGAGGTTGCATTACATATACTTCCTCAACAATGGTGCCATAGAGAAAAGCACTCTTAACATCCATCTGATAGACTGTGAAGCCCATGCAGGAGGCATAGGCTAGAAAAATCCTAATAGCTTCAGTCCTTGCAACTGGTGCAAAGACCTCCTCATAGTCTATCCCCTCCTCTTGTGTATAACCTTGAGCCACTAACCTTGCCTTGTTTCTGACCACAATGCCTCTTTCATCTCTTTTGTTCCTGAGAACCCATCTTGTCCCTATAGGTCTGACATATCTAGGACAATCAACCAGCTCCCAAACATCCTGAATTGCAAATTGGTGAAGCTCATCCTGCATTGCTTCCACCAAACTTGGTTCTTTGAGAGCGTCAAATATTTTCTTGGGTTCTTCTTGTGACAGAAAACATGCAAACAAACATGCTTGCACAAGAGGGGTATCAACCTTCTTGTGTATATTGGCAATAAACCCACCAAGACCTTGATAAGATCTTCTAGTCTGAACTGGAGTCATAATATCACCAATGATTTGGGATGTGGGGTGATTCTTCATTGTGGAAGTGAGAACCCCTCCTTCAAAAAGTCTGGTATCCTCAACCTCACGCTCCATGTTGCCAATATCTTCTTCATCAGACTCTCTTTCATCAATGTGAACTTCTTCAAGAATATTGGAAGGTCCACCTTGTTCAAAACTGGAAGAGAAAAGATGCCCATAAGTGTTGTCAACGTCTGAATCTTGGTTGTCAGCGTCTGGGCTAACAGCGCTTGAAATGTTGTTGTCAACGTCTGAGCCATCAACGTCGGAATTGGTCTTGTCAGCGCTAGATTTGCCTTTGTCAGTGCCTGAAAAACCATGCATGTCTGTATCTGGTGGTACTTGGAAACCACCATTATCTTGTCCAGCAGCAGCAGCAGCAGCAAAAGCATCTGTCCAGATGGGAATTGTGACATATTCTAATGTATGAGATGCCTTTTCTGCTTGTGATCCAACCTTCTCATGAACCTGTGTACCTGAAACATTAACAACTTGTTCCTCCACAACATTTGAAGTTACCTTCACAATGTCTGGATTAGTGACAGGCATATAATTTAAAGTTCTAGATAAGGGTTCCAAATCAAACAACCAATTAGGACCACTTTCAGGATCACTAGGTTTATTCTCTAAGAACCTAACATGTACTCTTTCAACTATACGTTTGTCCTCTTTAAGATAAACCCTATAACCCTTGCTTTGCACTGAATACCCCATGAAATAGCCCTCATCACCTTTTGCACTAAATTTTCCTAAGGCATCACTAGTATCCAACACTACTACATGACAACCAAAAGGTCTGAGAAAACCAATATTAGGTTTTCTTCCCCAAAGTAACTCATAAGGTGTTTTGTTCTAAATTTTGTTAACCAATGCTCTATTTTGCACATAGCATGCTGTATTAACAGCCTCAACCTAAAAGGCTATTGGAAAGTGAGCATCAGCCAACATTGTTCTGGCTGCTTCAATTAGGGTTCTATTTTTCCTCTCAGCAACCCCATTTTGTTGTGGGGTTCTAGCAATGCTAAATTGCCTAGTAATTCCTTTCCTGGCACAGAAATCATCTAGCTTCTTGTTCCTAAATTCTCCACCATTATCACTCCTAAGCATTTTAACCTCATTGCCAGACCTTTTCTCAATCTGAGTGATAAAATCAATAAGAACATCAGATGTGTCACTCTTCATAGCTAGAAAGAATGTCCAAGTAAAGCTAGAGAAGTCATCTGTGACAACAAAGCAATACGACTTACCATTCAAACTTTCTATATTTGTTGGACCAAAGAGGTCCATGTGAAGCATATGAAGAGGTCTGGAACTAGTATGCACCTGTTTGGACTTGAATGAGACCTTGTGCTGCTTGCCTTTAAGACATGCAACACAAGAGTGGTCATTGTGGAAGGCCTTCTCAGGCAAACCATCAACTAAACCAAGCCTCACAAGTCTATTTATATTTTTAAAATTTATGTGCCCTAGTCTCCTGTGCCACAAATTACTCTCATCTACTGAGGCCTTAGCATAAAAACAAGACATATTGGTATTCATTTTAATCCCATTTAAATTCACATTATATATGTCCTTATGCCTAGGTGTTCTATACTCAATATATTTCTCATCAGGGATCTTAAAATCCTTGCTTAACACCAAACACTCAGTATCAGTAAAAAGAACTTTATTTTTGTTATCACATACTTGTGATACACTAAACAGATTATAATCAAGTTCTTTTACCAGGAAGACGTTCTCAAAACGCAGATTATTGGTGAGAAGAGTTCATTTTCCTGTAATGGTACCATAACCACCTCCAAAGTATACCTTATCACCATCTTTAATAGGGGTGAAATTCGTCAGATAGTCTTCCTTCCCTGTCATGTGCCTTGAGCATCCACTATCCCAATATACATAATCATTGATCTGTCTTTGAATGCCCTGCACATTTAAGAAAACAAATTAGTTTTCTTTGGGAACCCAAGTCTCAAAAGACTTGGATTCATCTGGTTGTTCAATAAGAACAATCTTAGTTCTCACAACAACCCCGTTCTCATCCTTTTTAGGATGAAATACCCAGTTAACCCCAATAGGTTTTGTAATGACCTTTGAAATGTAATTAAATCTATTGCAAGTCATTGAAATCCCATTATCATTAGGGTTTTGATATTTCTTGGGTCTCCATGTTAAGCTTGAAGAAGCTTTAGACCCCTTACCTTGTGGCTGCAAATATTTAGGTCTGGTCACGTTTCTGTCAGCGTTAGAATTTGTCCTGTCAACGCTGAAATTACCATTGTCAGCGTTGAACCTAGGGTTTGCTACAGAAACCCATTGCCTATTTGACCAGGTGTTTGTCTTTTGAAATGGTCTTTGTCCATGAGTGTTAGACCTTCTAGAAAAGAATGGGGCGGGTCTAATCACTTGTGGACTTTGCTGCACACAAGGTTTGGGTCTGACAAGGTTTGACTTTCTAACAACATTGACTTTCTTCCTGTCAGCGCTGAAATTGTTCCTGTCAGCGCTGGCTTTGGGAGCGTTGACACACTTGTATGCCAAATGTGAAAAGCTGCCACAAGTGTAACAGGCTTTCTTAGACGCAACCTTAGGTCTAGAAGAGAAGAAACCTGTTCCATGATTGCTAACTTGGCTCTTGGGTGACCTATTATTCCTATACATCTCTGCATATTTAATGGTAGGTCTTCTAAAAGTGTTTGAGCCTAGGTCAACAGCTTTACCAGTGATTGGGTTAGTAACCTTAATGGGTGGTGATTCATTGGGACTTTCACATAGCAAACCTCCCTTAACAAATAAAGTAGGGTTAGCTTTCTTCCACTCATTTAGGTCAGTCAATTTTTGTTGATACTCTTCCACTAGAGTGACAACTCTTGGTGGAGGAATGAATTCCTCCTCTTGAAGCTCTAGTAAACCAGTCCAAGATAAGTCCCTTCGTTGGACACCATAGAAGTCACCAGCTGGTGGTGGAACCAGAGAGTAATCATTCATCCCAATTCCAGTCATGTCCTTAGGATCCCTTTGTTTAGCTACACAGTCTCCTAGGGTTTGGGTGGCTCTATCAAATCTTTGAATTTTGAGGTCACATTATCTTTATTCTTAATGGCCTCATCTAACTTAGCCTGTAATTCACTATTAACCTTTTTCATGATGTTTCTAATATCCATACTACCCTCTAACTCATGTTTTAAGATATTGATCTTATCTTTTAAGTCAAATTCTATTTTCTTGTATTTAGAAATGGTTTTCTCAGTTTCAGTAAGAGCTAGTTGGTAATTAGACAATTTACATCTTTCAGTACTCATGTCATCTTTTAGTTTTAACACCTCTTTGTTAAGTCTTTCAGTATTTAACCTACAACCTTTGCTACAAAAAGCATCATCATATACCTCATTATCAGATGAAAAGGAGGAGTGTGCCATGAGAGCATATTCAACATGCTCTTCTTCTTCAATATCAGCAACCAAAGCTTTATCCTCTTCAACATTCTTAGCCAGATAGCTCCAATCCCATCCTGTACCATCAATTCCTTGAACTGCAACCATAGCTTTGGAATCCTGAGCTTTAACAATCTGACTTGAGGGTTTACCAACATCAGATCTTCTAGGAGATCTGCATTCCCTCATGAAGTGCCCCATACGATGACAGTTGTAGCATTCAACTTTGGATTTATCAAATCCAGCTGTGTCTTTAGCATTGAAGGTCATCTTCTTTTTAAACCTTCTGTTCCACCTATTTGCTCTTATACTAGCAAGAGCCATGTTCCACTTGATGTCCATCTCTTCCAAGTGCTCGTCACTTATCTGCTCAAGGTCCTCATATGTAATCACTGAACCATTGGGCAAAGAAGCAATGTAAGCACAAACAGTATCCAAATCCAAACCAGCAGGTTTAACTCTTGGGGAGTCATTCTTGAATGTGTCAGCGTCTGAAAAAGAGACGTTGAAAGGACTTGTTCCAGCGCTGACATATGATGATCCAGTAACTGGATGCATATAAGAGTCCTTCTGATTGAATTGACCTTCACTATGAGAGAAGAAGGCCATGTTGCTGGTGGTAGATTTGCTTCCTTGCTCTGAAAGAGTTTCATCTTCCAACAATCTTAGTTTGTTGTAGATGTCATCAAACGAGGAGCTCTTGTAAGTATTGTTGGCAAGAATAGATCTTGCCTCAATCTTCCATGCCTCACCAAGACTTTTAAGAAAGGTAGCATTGGTGTCAACATCACCAACTTGTGTCCCCATGAAGGACAACTTGCTTGTGATGTCAAGCAATCTGCTTCTCACACTACTCAATTTCTCATTGGGTTGAGCTTTGAAGACAGCATAATCATGTAGAAGTTGCTTTTTTTTTTCTTCCTTAGTGTCTGCATTGCCACCATATGCAACTTCAAGAGCTTCCCAAAGATCCTTAGCAAATTCATAGCCTCTATATTTATGCTGGTTTTCTTGTCCCAAAGAGACTTTCAGAATATTTAGGGCTTTCATGTCAACCCTTTTCTTTGCAATATCATCAGCAGCTACAGCTCTACCATCTCCAGGTTTTTCTTTCTTATCCTCTTCAGGGCATCCTTCAACAGCTGTTCTTTGACTAATGGCATCAAAAATCTTTTGAGCCTTATTGAATGTGTTTCCATATTCAATAATCTCCCAGAGTGTGTAGTCATAGATCCCAAGATATTGTTCAAAGTTGAACTTTGATGAGATGGCATTTATACATGATCTCATCGTTCTTTTCGGGCTTTAAATGCACTAAAATGTCATAAAATACCATATATATGCTTGTGTTTGTTTACTTGTGTGTTTTAGGTATGGATATCGTGAAAAAGACAAAAGATCACAAGATACAAGGAAAAACGAACACGAGAAACGAAGCCGTACAATGAACCGGGCCCTAATCATGGAATTTTCATCAAATACCCTTGAAGACTTGAAGACAATACAAGATTGATCCTCCAAGAATGAAGAAATGACACTTAAAACCCTTGTATATTAATAATTACAAGATTGGTCCCTTAAGTTTGTCAAAATTACAAAAAGGTCCTTCAACTTTGAAGAAATGGCAAGATTGGTCCCTCAACAAATTCAAATTGCCAATTATGGTCCCTCATGAAGTAAAGATACAAAGAAGACCTTGGAAGATCAACAATGTTCAAAAACAGCCCTTGAAATATTCAAAATGGCAAAATTCATCCTTTAAAACACTTTGGAAAAAGATTTGAGCCAAAAGTGACAAGTCATGGAAGTTATTTGTGAAGGAAAGTCAAGTTTTAGGGCTGGAAACCTTAAAAGCCAAAAATAACAAAACACAAGGACCATTTGTGCCAAACCTGAAACATTTAAAAAAAGGGGCGCCTAACACCCAACCCACCCCCAAAATCGGATCAAAGGGAGTACTATTCATCATTTTTACTTCCCAGAAATTACCACCACAATTACTTGGGTAAAACTCAATTAAACTTGCACACAAGTAATTCACACACTCACAAACCCTTCCCACTCCTAAAAACCTGCATCCCACACATGTGCACCAAAACCCCAATTCCCCAATCCACCAATCACATCATTCCTTAGCCCCCAAGCATCATGACGTGGCTTAAATCAATGGCCAAGATTATTTGCTTCCTCCCAAAGCAAAATAAACGTCCAAGATCAAATGAGAGGACAAAATGCACTCAAGGGCACATTTGGGATTTTCTTATGATTAGGGTTTAGTTTTTTCTATTCTAGATTGTTCTATAGGCTCTATAAAAGGAGACCCAAGCTGTGGTGATCCCTTTGTTCCAGTTTTTAAGCTTGCACATGTAATACCTTTTTAAAGAAATAAAAAGTTTGGTTTTTGAAATATTCAAGTGTAATTCCTTTTTTATTGTTTTTAAAAGTTGAGTGTTGTGTTAAGCTTAATTCTGAGTTCCAAGTTTTAATTTTGGTGAAGTGATTTGTGTTTCAAAACTTGTTTTCAAGTTTTTGAAAATTGGAAAATTTTGGTGAGAATTGTTCTAAGGTTTGGATGTTAAGAAGTTTGGATTAATTAGTGTTTTAAAACGTATTTAAAAGGTTGGTTAAGGTTTTGAAAGTATTTTGGAAAGAAGAAAAAGGAACCATAAAAAATATATATTGTTATATTATTTTGTTGTTTTCTTGTTTTGTGATTACAATAGGTTGAAGGCTTGTTGATTTAGTTCAGCTCCAACCCGAGTTGGATTGGAGGAGGATTTTCATCCTCTAGGTTCTTGGATGTAAGAACCTTAGGTAAACTCCTTTTTCTTTTGAAAGTTCAAAAATAGCAAGTTGTATGATCTTAAGTGATTTGGTGATTAAGTGTGTTTATATTGCATGATTTGTGTTCTAGTGTGTATGTTTACATGTTAGATGCACTTGGAATCAATTTGGTAGCTTTTGTAAGCATGTTGGTATGTTAAAAGTTGGTTTTTAGATTTTAAAAGGGTGTTTGGCAACAGGTTTAAGCAGGACATCTAGATTTGTTTTGATAATTAAAAGGTGTTAGATTGCTTGTTTAGGGTTGATTAAGGTATTTAGTAAGTAGTTAATTAGTTTGGAACAAGATTTGAACAAGTTTGTTAGGTTTTTAAGGAAAGAGTAAGTTAAAAATCTGCATATTGCTAAATTGCTTGGTTTTTCATGATTTTGATGCTAAATCTTTGATTCTTGTTGTTATTTGTGTGTTACTTGACTCCTTGAGCTTCAATAAGCTCAAGGGTGCCCCAATTGATCCAAAATACCATCAAACAAGCTCATTACCAAGCTCCTCTTGGCATCAAAAGTGCACAAGTGTGCACTTGTTTGGTTCATCAGAAAACATCCAGTCCGTCATTCAAGTTGCGGCGCAAGACAGAAGCATTGCGGCGCAACTGAAGGAGTTACTGACCAAAGGTGCTCCCGCAACACTAGTTGCGGCGCAAGACCCCACTAGTTGCGGCGCAACTGAAGGTGCTGCTGATCTTGGTGATCTCGCAACACTAGTTGCGGCGCAAGACACAAACGTTGCGGCGCAACTAAGTGACTATTATTTTTTTTGTATTATTTTAATATTATTTTATTATTTAATTTTCAAAATTTTCTTTTTCTTTATTTTTCATTTTTCTTAAGTTCTATAGCATTAAATAGGACTATTTCCATTTTTAGATTATTTTTATCACTTTTGGATTTATTTTTATAATTATTTTAAGTTTAATTAGGTTTTAATCATTTTTAATCATTTTTAGGGTTTTAAAAATAGTTTTAATAGGTTTTAATTTTTAGAAAATTACTTTTTAGTCTTATAATAATATAAGTTGAGTAATTATTCAATAAAATCATATTTTTGACATTTGAATTAATTAAATTTAATTTTAGGGCTTTAATTAGCATTTAAAATTAATTATTTAATTAATAAAAGGTTTTAAAATATCTTTGTTGAATTTTTATCTTTATTTATATTATTTGAGACTTCTTTTTAGTCTTTTTATTTTTGATATTTTGTTTTTGGTTTTAATAATTTTTAATTTTTGTGGTTTTTCTACGGTTTTACGTTTTCGTTTTTTACGTCATAGTGTAATTTCCAAGAAACCGTCATTCCATCTTCTCAATATTAATCTCAAAGAAATACAAGTTAATTCACAACACCATACCTCCTTGGGAAACGAATCTTTCTCTCATTTTATTTGATTGTGGGTCATTAGTGTTGATTTTTCCTAAAATCATCACTCGATACTTACCGCTCATATACGTTCTTTTTGTTTTCCTAAACAAGAGACGTATTTTACTACAATCAATTTTTGGCGCCGCTGCCGGGGAGGTGTGTCGTGTCTTAATTTGGAAAATTTTGTTTTTGATATTATCCAAAATAGTATTTGTGTTAAGTGGAACTCCCTTAACACGTATTATCGGTTTTCTCGGTTTTTCTTTGTGAATATTATTAATATATTGTATTAAGTATCACAACCAAAATACAATATCTCCAAAAGTGTGAAAACACAACCTTGATTCGGGATTTCATCACTCGATCATTGTATTCGAATCTCAAACAAAAAGAAAAGGCAAAAATAGATAAATACTTTCGAGAAGCTCGATTTTGAAAAATACGAACTATAAGGTGGGTATAAGGCGGGTATTATAAAATATACCCTAAGGAAAAAGGCTCTTAAGTGCTTCGCGCCGCCTCGTTTCCCCGCTTGCTTGTGAGTATTTTGAGATTGAAGGCTAATCGAGGGTTTTGCCGCCCAAAGTATTAATACGTATACTATATTTGCTTGGTTTTCTTTGTGATTAAACCCTCGTGAACAATTTGGTTTTCACCAAAGTTCTAAAGTCATTCGAAGGCGTTCACTCCACGTGATCGTTTTCATTCCTTTGAGGCTTCTTTAATCAAGAGTTTGATTCGAGGAGAGATTTTGTAGATTGTTGTCTACGAAGATACACCAAAAAACCAAAAAAATTAAATATCATCAAAAACACAAAAAAATTGAAAATCCACAAAACAACCAAAAAGAATCTTCTTTGCTCACCTCCCATTCTTCGTGAAGTTTATGATCACTCGTAATCAAGCTAAACGAGCTCGTAAACGTCTTCAAAAGCAAACAAATCAAGGATCGTTGATTGTTGAAGAACCTCCAATTGTTGAACCTATTATAGAACAAGAAGTCGTAATGGCTAATCGTACTATGATGGAGTTGCTACAAGCACCCACCGAGGGTTTTGGAGAGGCCATTGTTATTCCCGCCATCCTTGCGGAGAATTTCGAGATTAAGACGGGTTTAATGTCGATGCTACAAGCAAACAAATTTCGAGGTCACGAGAAAGACAACCCGCATTACCACATTAGGAATTTCAACCGTCTCACCGCCACTAGCAAATTCAAAGATGTTCCGCATGACGCCATTAAGATGATGTTGTTTCCATATTCATTGGATGGACCCGCAAAAATTTGGCTCGAGAAAGAACCGCCAAATTCGATTTTGACATGGGCCGATCTCGTTTCTAAGTTTGTGAACAAGTTTTTTCCACCATCGAAAACAACACACTTAAAAAATGAGATTTCACGATTTGTGCAACGTAACAATGAAAGTTTTTCTATGGCATGGGAACGATTTAAGGAGATGTTACATGAATGTCCTCACCATGATTTTTCGGAATTGCATCAAATTGATACTTTTTATAATGGGCTTAATGATCATGAACGAGATTATTTGAATGCCGCCGCGGGTGGTAATTTTTTGTGCAAGACGACAAATGAGGCTTTACAAATCATTGAAAATCGATCTAAGGTTTATAGCCCTCGTAACACACCGAGTGTTGCCAACATGGGTTCGTCATCGTCATCACAATCGTCTCGTAGCATTAATGCCTTACATGATGAAGCTAATGAGGAAAATCGGTTTTTTGATAGATTTGCTAATCTAATGTCCCATTGGAAGGCTCAAGAAGCTTCCAATTCCGCTTCGGTTAAAGCGGTTGCTAAGAGTTGTTTATCGTGTGGAGGAGCTCATGATTTATCCGAGTGCATTACCGCGGATGGTAACACTTCGAGTGCTTATGTAGCAACGGGAACTTACAACCAAAACGGCCAAGGTTCCCGCCAAAATCAAGCTCCACCAAATCAAAATGTTAACAATTATCGAAACAACAACCAAGGTAATTACCAAGGCAACACACGCAATTACAACAAAGGGAATTATCAAAGTGGGAATGGACAAATCTCTAATCAAAACCAAAACCGTGATTTTCAAAATACTACACAAGGTTTTCAAAATGCTCACACGAAAAATTTGCAAGGAGAATTTTTAGATTATGCAAAAGCAAATGATGCTAAATTTGATAATATGCAACGTGAGATGATTAGCTTAAGGTCCGAGTTGAAAAACGAGCTTAAAAATGAACTTGCTAATGAACTTAAAACTCATGCAAATAAAATGGAAGGAAATGTCCAACGTCTTCAACAAAACCAACAAAAGATGGAATTAGGACAACATGAGATTAAGCAAGAGTTATTGAAAGCGGATGCTAGGCAATCAAAATTTGAGGACCGTATGGCTAAGATGTTTGAAGCTATCATGTGTAAGCCCTCTTCTTCGGGTGGTCTTCCTAGTGATACCATTAACAACCCGAGGGGAGAATTGAAGGTTGTTGCTACACGAAGTGGTAAAACTTTCAAGGAACCAATCTCTCGTCCAAGTACTTCTACGGAGAAGGAAATCGAGAAAGAACCCGAGGTGATGGTCGAAAAGGAGCACATTACAATCCCACGAAGTACCGCTCAAACCACACCTACGGTTACACCAATACCAATTGTGGAACCCGAGATTCCAAGGCCGTTGCCTAATGACCAACCCACACCACCTTTACCCTACCCTTCGAGACGAAACAAAGAGAAAGCACAAGAAAGGAACAATTATCAATTTGAGCTATTCATGAAAATGTTTCGTGATTTGCATTTTAACATAAGTTTTGCCGATGCTTTAATCATGATGCCTCGATTCGCCGCAAACTTCAAAAGTATGCTAAACAACAAAGAGAAGTTACAACAAACGTCTAGTTGTTCATCGGTTTTTCTAAGCCGCATACCACAAAAAGTCGGTGATCCCGGTAAATTTTTGATTCCGTGTGCTATACAAGATATGGAGGAATGCTACGCCTTGGCCGATCTTGGCGCTAGTATTAATTTAATGCCTCTCGAGATTTTCAAATCGCTTTCGCTTCCGGCTCTTACTCCTTCGAACATGTCCATCGAGATGGCCGATCATTCTACGATTTTGGCATGTGGAGTAGCCGAGGACGTTTTCGTTAAAGTCGGAAAGTTTTACTATCCCGTTGACTTTATCGTTGTAGATATTCCCATCGATCGAAAAGTTCCTCTCATTTTGGGTCGTTCATTTTTGGATACATCAAGAGCACTTATCGATGTTCATGCTCGAAAAATCACCCTTCGTTTCAATGAAGAAGAACTTGTCATCAATGCAACACAAAACTCCAATCTTTCTCATGTATATTCTATTGCAACTTTAAACCATGGTGACTCGACAAATGTCGTTTGCAAAGAATTTTCACCAAGAGTTTTAGGGAATGTCTCCAAAAACAATTTACCATTTCCTCCGCCGGTGGAGGTTATGAGTACTAAGCCTACAAAGAAGAAACCATCAATACTTGAATCAAAAAATCCTTCACCTTCATTCTTGAAAAGTATTGATAAGTTGCCGGTTTCTATGGAAGATCTTTCGGATGATGAATTTATGGACCCCGATGGGGAGGTTTTTTTCGTCGATAAACGTTTTGAGAACTTGCCACCACCAAAACCAAAACGGTTTCAAAATGTGAGAATTTTTAGTGTGACTAACATCGTCTTAGAAACACCGGATATTTTCGACATAATTAAAAAGGGTTTTCATAAGGAGAGTTTAAAAGATAAAAAAGGAAAAGATCTTAAATGTGATTTAATTGATTTTTCTACAAATCTAACTCCGTCATCACCGCGTGATTTGAGTACTACAAACTCGTCTACTCCTTTTGACGATGTTTTGTGTGGTTCTAGTATGGGGGAAGCCCCTTATGTTCCCTCATCCTTGTCCACCGAGGACGAGATATTCGATCCCGGAATTTCATGTAAAGAGAAATCTCGGTCTTCCACCGATGCAATAAATGGAAACTATATCTATTTGCTTGGTGCGAGTCTACCTCGAGTAGCTCAAACGTTTGTCTTACCAATTGTCTCACCCTTCTACTTCTCATCTATTTTCTTCAAACTCTTTGAGTTTATGGCACATGTTGGAGTGGTGTTAATTTGTTTTTCCAATGGAAACAAGAACGCCATCTTCGACCCCGGTATTTTGCATCACTTAAGGACTTAGTCCTTTATACCGGTTGCTTTTTGGGCCTTGTTTATCATGTAAGCCCCGCCAAAAAATTGACCACACCATGATATCCCTAAATGTTCACATTTTGAGGGGATCGAGTCGAGCTCATGACTCGGTAATCAAAAACGAGGTGCCTCGTGGGGGAGATCCCATGCTTATCTTTATGCTTTATGTTCACTAATAAGGGGACTTGTACCCTTCCAACTCGTTGTCTCGTGGTTGTTTGTGATTGTGTTATCTAGATCATCATCATCGTCTACGATTGAAGACTCTCGTGTTCGTTTACGTGAGCCTCCATCGTTCGTTTGAAGAAGTTTTTCACGATTCCATGACATATCCTTTATTGTTCTAACAATTATCTTTTAGCATAATTAATAAACGGCTTTAGATATATTGTTGATCACCCTTTCCATGCTAGATCCTAAGCATTCGACTCTTCGTCTCTAGTATGGGGGTGCTCCACCTTTAGACTCGAAACATTGAGGACAATGTTTACTTTTAGTATGGGGGGGTGAATAGGTACTTGCTTTGCTACGCCCTCACGTGTTCCAACCTTCAATGTTTTGTTTTGCTAATAAGGCTAAAAATGGCCAAATTTTAAAATTTTTCTTAGTTTTCATAAGTGTTTTTAAGACACGAATGTATATTTTCCGATGGGTAGAATAAGAGTTAATTTTTGACTTGATGGGCATTTGGAGCCCTTTACATTCCTTAACCCGCTCAATTCAAGTTTTGCTAGACTTTTATATAGGGAGCTTTAAAACGCGAAAGTCTTAATTCATTCGGGTTAAGAACAAGAACTTTTCGCAAGTTCCTATAATTGATTCTAGAAAGTCACTTATCAAGGGAACTTTAAAACGCATTCTCTAAACTTGAAAAAGTCCAAGAAAGTGCAAGATCCTATAGGTGGCTTGGAAACCCAAAACTTTGATTTGATATAGTCTTAATGAAAGCTAATCCAAATTTGGCTTAATTTTGACTTGCATGGCTAAGTATTCACGAGTCTCTTTAATTAGAGGTCTTTAAATAGTGAAGAACGAGAAATGATAGAGTTAGACAAGTGATCATGCTAAACGTAGAACATGAAAATGTTCTTTCAAAAACTCATGTGTTTTTAATTGTGGCTTTTTCTTCCCATAAGATCAATGCATTAGGAATAAAACATAATTGCAATAAGTAAGGTCGTACGATTTGAAAGGTTACTTAGCCTCTAGCGCAAGATCGTTTAAAAGTTGCTCGGGGTTGAATAGAGTTCATAGCCAAGGCATAACTTATTGAAGCGGGACGCGAAGATTGGCGATTATCCAAAAAGGCCCTAACAAGGCATGAGGAGCTCTATTTTTGCTAAAGATCCAAAGATGATGTGGAGTATCATTGTTCCAAAATCAATATGAAGGATCGAGACACACGACGGGAAGCTATTACTCCCCTAAAGAATGGAGAAAGTCTATCCAAAAAGACCCTAACAAGGTATGAGGATAAATATATCCAAGTCCGAAAAGGAGGCGGATCGTTGTATATCAAAATCCAAAGTAAAGATTGAAGAAAAATGATGAAGTCGTGGTCCTATATGAAGAATCTCTCAAAAACGTCAAGTGAAGAAATTCCAATTATATGAAGAGAAGACCATAATTTCGAGAACGTCTTCCCAAGATTTGAAGTATGAAGTACATGCCAAATATCGGTCCGAGAAAGGTCTCGAATCGTGAAACGAGTTATGCCAAGATATGAACTTAAGGAGATACACGAGAAGCCGTTTTAAAAGATTTTGTCCTTCGGCTAACTATTGATCAAATCGTGCTACTTTGCTTTCGGACTAATAACTACTCAAATAAGTCAATATGAATCACTTGTGATCCATGACAAATAGATAAAAAATGCTAGTAACCCATTTCCTTTTATAATAACTAGGATTGCGGGGAGAAAAAGTATTACACAATTTGAACGTATGAGTAGTGTTAGCATTGTGACTTGTACCAACAATGATCTTGTTTTTGCACTTAGCATGGAATGTATGACAATCAAGGATGACGAAATTTACTCTAAGGGACATTAACTTGTTTCTATTCTTAGACCCTAAAAGTCACATTTTGGTGATGAAAATCATACATTATGTCTTTACACAATCTCGTAGTATGTTGCAAGTCTTTTACTCTTCAATAAAGGTTAATAAAATTGAACTTTGGTGATGCTTAGATACTTTATTCTAGCATTGCGTGAGGGCACGGCAATGGCTTAGTATGGGGGAGTGATGAGATGGCATTTATACATGATCTCATCGTTCTTTTCGGGCTTTAAATGCACTAAAATGTCATAAAATACCATATATATGCTTGTGTTTGTTTACTTGTGTGTTTTAGGTATGGATATCGTGAAAAAGACAAAAGATCACAAGATACAAGGAAAAATGAACACGAGAAACGAAGCCGTACAATGAACCGGGCCCTAATCATGGAATTTTCATCAAATACCCTTGAAGACTTGAAGACAATACAAGATTGATCCTCCAAGAATGAAGAAATGACACTTAAAACCCTTGTATATTAATAATTACAAGATTGGTCCCTTAAGTTTGTCAAAATTACAAAAAGGTCCTTCAACTTTGAAGAAATGGCAAGATTGGTCCCTCAACAAATTCAAATTGCCAATTATGGTCCCTCATGAAGTAAAGATACAAAGAAGACCTTGGAAGATCAACAATGTTCAAAAACAGCCCTTGAAATATTCAAAATGGCAAAATTCATCCTTTAAAACACTTTGGAAAAAGATTTGAGCCAAAAGTGACAAGTCATGGAAGTTATTTGTGAAGGAAAGTCAAGTTTTAGGGCTGGAAACCTTAAAAGCCAAAAATAACAAAACACAAGGACCATTTGTGCCAAACCTGAAACATTTAAAAAAAGGGGCGCCTAACACCCAACCCACCCCCAAAATCGGATCAAAGGGAGTACTATTCATCATTTTTACTTCCCAGAAATTACCACCACAATTACTTGGGTAAAACTCAATTAAACTTGCACACAAGTAATTCACACACTCACAAACCCTTCCCACTCCTAAAAACCTGCATCCCACACATGTGCACCAAAACCCCAATTCCCCAATCCACCAATCACATCATTCCTTAGCCCCCAAGCATCATGACGTGGCTTAAATCAATGGCCAAGATTATTTGCTTCCTCCCAAAGCAAAATAAACGTCCAAGATCAAATGAGAGGACAAAATGCACTCAAGGGCACATTTGGGATTTTCTTATGATTAGGGTTTAGTTTTTTCTATTCTAGATTGTTCTATAGGCTCTATAAAAGGAGACCCAAGCTGTGGTGATCCCTTTGTTCCAGTTTTTAAGCTTGCACATGTAATACCTTTTTAAAGAAATAAAAAGTTTGGTTTTTGAAATATTCAAGTGTAATTCCTTTTTATTGTTTTTAAAAGTTGAGTGTTGTGTTAAGCTTAATTCTGAGTTCCAAGTTTTAATTTTGGTGAAGTGATTTGTGTTTCAAAACTTGTTTTCAAGTTTTTGAAAATTGGAAAATTTTGGTGAGAATTGTTCTAAGGTTTGGATGTTAAGAAGTTTGGATTAATTAGTGTTTTAAAACGTATTTAAAAGGTTGGTTAAGGTTTTGAAAGTATTTTGGAAAGAAGAAAAAGGAACCATAAAAAAATATATATTGTTATATTATTTTGTTGTTTTCTTGTTTTGTGATTACAATAGGTTGAAGGCTTGTTGATTTAGTTCAGCTCCAACCCGAGTTGGATTGGAGGAGGATTTTCATCCTCTAGGTTCTTGGATGTAAGAACCTTAGGTAAACTCCTTTTTCTTTTGAAAGTTCAAAAATAGCAAGTTGTATGATCTTAAGTGATTTGGTGATTAAGTGTGTTTATATTGCATGATTTGTGTTCTAGTGTGTATGTTTACATGTTAGATGCACTTGGAATCAATTTGGTAGCTTTTGTAAGCATGTTGGTATGTTAAAAGTTGGTTTTTAGATTTTAAAAGGGTGTTTGGCAACAGGTTTAAGCAGGACATCTAGATTTGTTTTGATAATTAAAAGGTGTTAGATTGCTTGTTTAGGGTTGATTAAGGTATTTAGTAAGTAGTTAATTAGTTTGGAACAAGATTTGAACAAGTTTGTTAGGTTTTTAAGGAAAGAGTAAGTTAAAAATCTGCATATTGCTAAATTGCTTGGTTTTTCATGATTTTGATGCTAAATCTTTGATTCTTGTTGTTATTTGTGTGTTACTTGACTCCTTGAGCTTCAATAAGCTCAAGGGTGCCCCAATTGATCCAAAATACCATCAAACAAGCTCATTACCAAGCTCCTCTTGGCATCAAAAGTGCACAAGTGTGCACTTGTTTGGTTCATCAGAAAACATCCAGTCCGTCATTCAAGTTGCGGCGCAAGACAGAAGCATTGCGGCGCAACTGAAGGAGTTACTGACCAAAGGTGCTCCCGCAACACTAGTTGCGGCGCAAGACCCCACTAGTTGCGGCGCAACTGAAGGTGCTGCTGATCTTGGTGATCTCGCAACACTAGTTGCGGCGCAAGACACAAACGTTGCGGCGCAACTAAGTGACTTTTATTTTTTTTGTATTATTTTAATATTATTTTATTATTTAATTTTCAAAATTTTCTTTTTCTTTATTTTTCATTTTTCTTAAGTTCTATAGCATTAAATAGGACTATTTCCATTTTTAGATTATTTTTATCACTTTTGGATTTATTTTTATAATTATTTTAAGTTTAATTAGGTTTTAATCATTTTTAATCATTTTTAGGGTTTTAAAAATAGTTTTAATAGGTTTTAATTTTTAGAAAATTACTTTTTAGTCTTATAATAATATAAGTTGAGTAATTATTCAATAAAATCATATTTTTGACATTTGAATTAATTAAATTTAATTTTAGGGCTTTAATTAGCATTTAAAATTAATTATTTAATTAATAAAAGGTTTTAAAATATCTTTGTTGAATTTTTATCTTTATTTATATTATTTGAGACTTCTTTTTAGTCTTTTTATTTTTGATATTTTGTTTTTGGTTTTAATAATTTTTAATTTTTGTGGTTTTTCTACGGTTTTACGTTTTCGTTTTTTACGTCATAGTGTAATTTCCAAGAAACCGTCATTCCATCTTCTCAATATTAATCTCAAAGAAATACAAGTTAATTCACAACACCATACCTCCTTGGGAAACGAATCTTTCTCTCATTTTCCATAAGTCAAAGTTGGTTGCATCAAGCATGGGAATCTTGATGTTTGGTAAGGCTGAGGAGGAGGAGGTTATTGCTTCAGACATGAAGTTGTTAGGGTTTCTGAGAAAATTAGGGTTTTTGGTGTTTTTAGGGTTTTGGTGTTCTTTAAGATCAAAAGTTCCTCAACAAGCTCTGATACCACTTGTTGATCCCAAACTTAGATCGATTAGCTTTGTGTATACGAGATTAGATCAAGTAATACACGTAGAGAAACCTTTGTATATGCTTTATGAATCTAAGTGTTATGCGGAATTTAACACTTAAACAAGAACACACAAGATGTAAACAAACTTTCACTTTGATTATGAATGTCGAACTTGCTTACAATGAAAGATGTTTACGAACGAAAACTTATATGAAACTTATATTAAACATTAACCTAAAGGCCTTCTTTTATAGACATAAGAAGCCTTGTACAATAATCTACGTATCAGCTATTCTAGGTAAAGATAAATATAGAAAATACATTGTCGTTTCTATCCTTACTAGAAGTATTCTAGAATATAATAAACGTGTAGATTATATCTTCCATCAGTGCTTGTCTTCAATGTGTCAACGCTTGACTTTAACTTGTCAACGCTTAAGCTGTCAGCGCTTGATTTGTTCTTGTCAACGCTTGAATTGTTCTTGTCAGCGCTCAAGTGATCTGGCCTTAATTTATTCCCACTTGTTGATCCCAAACTTAGATCGATTAGCTTTGTGTATACGAGATTAGATCAAGTAATAAACGTAGAGAAACCTTTGTATATGCTTTATGAATCTAAGTGTTATGCGGAATTTAACACTTAAACAAGAACACACAAGATGTAAACAAACTTTCACTTTGATTATGAATGTCGAACTTGCTTACAATGAAAGATGTTTACGAACGAAAACTTATATGAAACTTATATTAAACATTAACCTAAAGGCCTTCTTTTATAGACATAAGAAGCCTTGTACAATAATCTACGTATCAGCTATTCTAGGTAAAGATAAATATAGAAAATACATTGTCGTTTCTATCCTTACTAGAAGTATTCTAGAATATAATAAACGTGTAGATTATATCTTCCATCAGTGCTTTTCTTCAGTGTGTCAACGCTTGACTTTAACTTGTTAACGCTTGAGCTGTCAGCGCTTGATTTGTTCTTGTCAACGCTTGAATTGTTCTTGTCAGCGCTCAAGTGATCTGGCCTTAATTTATTCCCAACAGTTATATGATGGGATTTGCTTGTTAGATTCCGCTGTGTGCTTAATCATTCTAAGCTCTATTGAAAGTTTTGAAGTTGCTTACGAGGATTGTCGGTTTAAGGGGAAGCTATTTAAAAGCTTCTACATTAAGTTTATGTGGCATGAATTAGGGGGAAGCTAATTCAGAAGCTTCTCCTTAACCAGAAGTGTATGGGTTACTTAGCTCGTGCCGTTACAGTATTTCTTCTACAAGTTACTTTAAAGATGAGTCGTTTTGAAGACGAAGGCCTCAGAAGACATCATCAGCATTGGACGCTTCATGAAAGCTCTTGTTCTTATCATTATGTACTTGTTAGGAAAAATATTGTAAGGAATTCTACACGTCGTCCCATGGGGGAAGATTGTTGGAAACTCACTTTATGTGACGACATTTAAGAATTCCCATTAGTTATCATAGTCACACACGTTTAGACTAGACTAGGTTCATGTATAGTTAAGTGTATCGTGTGTGACTATATATACCCCTCCTTAGCTTCCAAGGAGGGGTGTTGCTTGTGTCATTTTAACTTTTAATATATTTCTCTTTCTTTCACACAACCTCTCTTCTCTCTCTCTTTCAACAATGGCTTCCACCACCATATTCCACCATGTTAGACCACCGGATCAATATATAGCAATTCCACAATCTTTCATGTGACAATTGTTGTCAAAAGTTAATTTGTTGGTAAAGATTTCATAGGTCCAAAGGGTTATTTTCTATCAACAAGTCATAGCCGGTTTGTCTATGATTGGCTATCTTTTGTATTGATCATTTCTTACGAAGTTTTGATTATCAAGAAACATAATTATAAGTGTTAGAAAATTCGTGAAACGACCGTGAATCGAATGAGTTGAAATTGGATTATGTCTTGAATTGTGTGATTGAGTCTAATGCTTGTTTTCTATAACCAAAGTCTTGACGAAGATTGAAACTTTTGAAAACAATAGATTAGATTAACCATCTAATTATCATAAACATATATATGTTAAATGTGTCATCACAATCATATCACAACGGGTGCCCAAACTAGTATTTACCAAATGTTGCCTTTAATCTTATTGTTAATCTCATTATTTTTACTTGTTATTATTTGTTTACAAATTGCTAGAATCAAAGATTATAGTAGATTTTTGAATGATCATAGGTTTTCCAAATCTCCGTGAACGATCTCGGTATTACCACATAAAATCTATACACAAACGAAAGGGTCATACTTGCCCGTGCATTTTTAGTCAATCCGGTAATTCGTGTTTATAAATTTAAAACTCGTTTTAATCTAACCACGACGTATGCATCAAGTTTTTGGCGCCGCTGACCGGGATTTGATTGTGTTCTTAGTTCCAAAATCATCATATAATCAACCCATTGTAGTGTTTCTTGTAGCCAAAATCCACAAAAAAAAATCATTTTGCAGCAAAATTTGATTTTGCCGCCGACAAATCAATTTCTGCCGCCGGCAACTACAGAACAGTAGGCATTTTTCCGCCCGACAAACCTACTTTGCCGACACGTAAAACCACCCAACCTACTAATTTCTGCCCAGCAAACCAAACTTGCCGCCGGTGATTGTTCAAACTTTTTCACAGACTCCCAATTGCCGCCCGGCAGGCCCATTTTGCCGCCCGACAGTTCGTAACCTGTTAAAAAAATTATGTTTTTATTTTTTTATGAAATTTCTTATACCCTTATTCTTTTATTAGTAATATTTTGTTTGTTTTTGTTTTTGTTTTTGTTTTTGTTTTTGTTTTTGTTTTTGTTTTTGTTTTTGTTTTTGTTTTTGTTTTTGTTACTTGTAATCTTTTTCGAAAGTGTTTCTAAACTTGAATGAACACACTTCTTCCGGTCAAGAACAACTTAGTCCATACACCGATCCCCGAATGTTTTATCAATCAATCTCGAAAGAAATACCGCAAGAAGTAATCCTTTGTTTCTCTCGAAAACCTAATTCCAAAAACAAAAAATCCACCATTTGATAATCTCTTAGACGCATTTGTTGCCTATAACCCATTCAACGATCTACGATTCCCAATGGCCGACGATCAATCCATGTGGGCCGCCAACCGAGTAGTAGCACCTACCCCCGGGGCTGCTATTGTTCAAGTTGAGCTTGGAGAAAACTTCACCATGAAAGGTCATCACCTTTCATTGATCAAAGACCGCCAATTTGACGGCCGTGCGCGGGCCGATCCGCATAAGCACATAGCCGAATTCATAGAGATATGTGGCATGTTCAGATATGGAGCCGACGTCAAGGTAGACGCTATAAAACTCAAACTCTGCCCATCATCTCTATCTGGAGATGCAAGAGTTTGGTATAATGATTTGACCCACGGTACCATAGAAACATGGGAACAAATGAGAACCACTTTTGTTAGCCGTTTCTTTCCACCCGCCATGTACGAAAGACTCATAGGATGTAACACCCCCAAATTTATACAACTCAGTACAGCGTAAGACTAGTTGGTGTTACGGGATAGCACATTACTCACATCATAGACAACGCATAAAAATCGCGTCGTTTATTAATAAAGCATTTCCATTCATAAATATTAATGTTACATCGGTCCCAAGTCATATTATTTCATACAAAGTTTTACAAAGTATTTGAATGGAAAATATTGTTTAAGTGCGGGCCATGAATTCTTGTCGTCTTCCCGAGTATTACCTTCAAGTACCTGAGATAAAAACATGTTAAAAGAAAAGGTCAGCGATAACGCCGAGTGAATTCATAGAGTTTAATAAATTCCATCAATATAATATCAGTATAAAAGTTTTACTAAAAATCATTTTGTACAAATCGTTTTGATAGGCCATAAAATAGCCAAAATCATTTTATACAAATCCTTAGCGAAAATCATAATATAGGCATTTGCCTTAAAAATCATTATACGAGCCAATGTCGTAAAAATATCATACAATACGTCTTATGACGTTGTATAAAGTCAAATAAAAACCGTTATATGAATATGGTTATGAAAACCAAAATACAATCATAATATCAATAGTATGACCCTGTATTGCTAGTCAGGCAATACATCGTAATTCGGAGCGTCTATTATTATTTTGTTAATTCGGATTATTATAAGCCGCATGACATTGTTACCTTACTAAACCAACAACGGGTAGCTAACCCGATACCAATTTTGCCCATCTAAAGTAGCGTGTCATCACAAAGGTCACGCTATTGAAATCTTCTCATACATTAATTCGCTTACCAATCAATGTGGCACGACGGGGATCAACCGTCAAGGCGCGAACTGGGGTGATCGTCCCCAAATAGTACTATTAAATGCATAAGCGTCTACCAACTCCCGGTAGTTCACAATTCATGCTAATGGGACTTTTAGTGACATAACATAACTTTAATAATCCATTTTATTTCATCTATCGGGTCCATTAATCATTTATCGGGTCATACAATCGGGTCATTCAATCATTCGGGTCCAAATCAATAATCAAACAATCGGGACAAATGGTGTCCAAACTTTTATAAAAACTAACATGTTATCTCCCTCGCGGGTTTATAAAGCATTTATAAAACATTTAAAAGAGTGCGAGGCTATGAACTCACGTTGATGTGGGAAGGCGGGTTATCGGCAACTCGGACGTACGGTACGTGCTTCAATCACGAAAACCTATATAAATAATAATCGGTCTTAGACGTTTGTCCAATGACTTTATAAAAATATCAATTATGTATACATATGATGATTATATATATATATATATATATATATATATATATATATATATATATATATATATATATATGATGATCAAGTGGGTTTACATATTCTCGTTTACTCATTTTAGAGTTATGTGTTGATAACTTTTATACTAGTTTTCTCCTTTTACCTATTTACGTGTTTTTAAGTCCAATAACTTATTACAAGTTTTTAACTTGTTTTAATCCATTTTATACCTATATTATCAGTATATACACTTTACAAGTTGGGCCTAAATGGGTTAAGCCCAATAAGTTCTTTTTACAAGTTTATATCTTATTTAGTCCAATTATTAGTCCAAGTATTAGTCCAATATGTTTACTTAGCTCGTTAATGTCCGTATGCCCTAAAGTTCGGGTTTTATCGGTTTTTACTTGTTATACATGTCTATATATCAGTATATAAGTTTTATAAAGTTTTCATTAGACGGGTCCAACCATCTAAGTTTTATTTAACAAAAACGTTAATTTTACGGCAATAGCCGAAAAAGTCGTAAAAATCATATTTATAGTTTTATAACTTATAAAACTTAACAAGTTTCCATTTTTATCATTTATACACTTATTACATCTTTTAATATATTTATATAAATAATTTTTATAAGTTAGTGGGTTTTTATTTTACATTTTATATATTAAAATGTGAGTGCTTATATAATAGTATTATTCTTTAGTTTCCAAAAATCTGATTTTTAACTTCATCTTTACCAAATCTGCCATATCTTGAGTTCTACATGGAGATAGAAGCTCAAATTTTTATCACATAAACTACATGATATGTGCTATATTTAACTCTTCTATAGCTAATGTTGAATCATCCTTTAAGTGTTTTCTAAAAATCGTCCAAAACAGTAACTTCAGATTTATACCCTAAACTTGTTTTGATCATATCTCACTCATTATTTTGATTCCATTGCATGGCCAACTCTCACATGTGTACAAGACCCATAGCTTACTGTAAATAGATTCTACTTCATCATATTATCAGTGCATGACCTGTTTGTTTACTGTTTTACACAGCCAACATATTTAGACAAGATTTTAGACTTGTTTCTTATAGTTTTTCATCTTTTTGTCCATGATTATTAACAACAAATCCCCACATAACATTTTTATCATCATATAATCATCATAAATATATACAATAGGAAATAAAATACATGTTTACATAATCAAAATGACAAGAAGTTGAGGAGGACAATCTTTATACCACCAAGTTGATGTAGGTTATGATTTTGACATGGTTTTTGATGGAGAAACTTGTAGGCAACCATGACCATCTTCAAGACCACCATGCTCCATGAACTCCTTGGGGTAAATCAGCCTCATGACACCATGAAAACTTCTCCATGGATGTTATAAGTACCACCAATCAATAGGGTTTTGAAAGGAATTCAACATATGCAAGTATAACATATGGTTTCATGGTTGAATCAAGATCAAAGGGTGTTTTTGGGGAGAAAAGTGGACGGCAAGATGGAGCTAGAGAGAGAGTTTGTGTGTTGATTGCATGTTGAAATGGATGGAAATGAGGAGTTGCTAGTTTTGCTAATGGTTTTGATTTAGTAGCTAGCTTAATGTGTAAGCTAGTTACATGTGTTGTTAGTTTTGTTAAGGTGTTGACACCTCATGGTGTAACTTAGCAACTTAGGCCGGTTTTGGGAGTGGGGTGGGACAAGTGTCCCACTTGTCTCATCCCATTTATTACGGGTACTCCTCGATTCTAGTTTCCTCGATTTGCGTGCCCTCGGGTCGTTTTACGAAAAACGTTTTTATAAATTATGAATCGACGTCACAAAACGAATTCAATAAAAATTGTCTCATCAAAAACGGAGTTCGAAAACGTAAATACGTAATCCTAAGGTTTCCGGTTTAATCGTAAAGGACGTTAAAATAAAATCGTAAGTCCTAATCTCTTCTCGTAAATTTGTGAGTTTATGAACCAACACAAATTTAAAACTCCAAAATAATATTCACGGATAAATTTATTTTTTTGAAATGTCTGACTGTCACCAAAGACGGTGTATGTAAACGTAAGCACGTAACGTTGAATCCTTCGGTTTAGACGTAGTCGATGCTACTCCAAGAAGTAAATCCAAATTTCTTCCCAAAAATATGTGTGTTCATATTGTAACATTAAAATAATGTTTTTAAATAATATTCGAGAATAAAATATCGACCATAAATTGACGGATTGTCACAGCATTTACCCCTAAACAGGATCTTTGTCCTCAAAGATCATCTTACCTTACTACTCGCTTCTTATAGAGTTAAAGCCATGTGGGTATTTCCTCCACATCCGATCTTTTCTCACAAGTGTAATCCATCATAATACGCGAGTTTCATCAAACATAACTACAGGAATAAGATCAGGCTAAATGTTGACTTACTTTCTCTATCCATGATGTTCACGGGTTTCTGATGAATGCAACTTTTCGCCGATCTAAGCTTTACTAAGAACAATCAGATTTTCACTTGATAGATATTCCATCAAGTTCGATATACGAAACATAATTCACGCAGTCTTTGAAGTCCTAGGGTAGATCCAGCTTATATGCCTTTCAATTCCAACTTTTACATCATCTCAATGGTCCCATACAACGGGGACTCATATCCCATGATTTGTCAGATCATGAACTTCATTTTTCCAAGGTTAAAAATTGTGGCATAACTTCGCTACCCATTTGGCACTTCAAGATCTACATTTCACATTCACATAACCTCTTGCCCACTACCGGCAGTCAATAATCAAATCCTAATTTCACCAATCATTTCAGATCTCGCGGGTCGGGTATTTTGCAAGGATAGGTTCGCCATCATAGGAAACCTTAAATCTAAAAGACATGTCCAACTCACAATGGGTGTATGTCGGGTGTCTTCATCTCAACTCCAGCTTACAGATGCTCTAATTTCTAAATCTTAACAAGATTCGATCTCGATCCTAATATGATGATTATCAATGATAATCTCTTCCAAAGGAAAACGATTATACGGTCTATTACCAAAGGTCAATCATTTAAACATAAAACAGCTTTTATATTACTCTGTATCGTTACTTTACCTCGTCCCTTCGATTTGGGATGGTACATAGTACTCTCATCAAGGTTCGTTCATAATGACTTCTGAGCAAATCTCTAGAAGTTCGATGCGAAGCGAGGATCTTGATATAGATGATCGATACAGGCATGCTAGGTTTACATAACTCTTTTGCATTTATCATTAACGAGAATGATATTAACAGATTTGGTCAGTCTGTCGACGATGACCCAAATCGAATCAAATTCAGATGATGACCTTAGCGATAGCTAGACGTTTACTAATGTATGAGGCGATGTCTGCCTTCATAATTGCCATTAGTACAACTACTTCAGACAAAGATACTTTTAGTCATAAATGACATAAATAGAATACTTATACTTACAAATTCCGACATACTGTATCTCAAAATCTCCATATTTAGGCAACCACAAGTGGCCTTTAAAATATTTAACGCTATTGGCTTCTCTATTTTAATGGTTCACATTAGTCGTGAAACCTCTTTTTATTATCTATATTATCTCTTTTTACAATCATCGGCTATATTTTAATTTGTTTGGCAATTTATTTTGCCCAGTCATTATTAAGAAATACATCCTAATTGGTTCTTTATTCTTTATATATTATGTGTCAGTATCTACATTCACCTTCCCTGATAAAAAAAATATCATGACCGTATTCATTCAAAATTTCTTTCTATATTATGCGTCAGTATTTACATTCAACTTTCTTCATATTTTCTAAGTTTTAGTTTCTTCTCAACTATCATTTTTATCCGTTTTACTCAATCCGATGTCTAAAGCGTCGAAATTATTATAATTAATTAAATAATTATTAGTTAATTTTTATGAAGCGTAAACGTAAAAGTTTTAAATTTCTTAGTTCGACCAATTATATAAAACGTTCAAAGATAATTTGAATTTAAGTAACAAGATTTTTGTTGATTTATCGAAAATATTTAATAAGATTTCGTAAATGTTCGAAAAACCTTTGTTTATACTTTGGTCAAAATTTTCTTAGTTGAAAAGCAAAATTTGTTGTTTTAAGTTTTTAGGTTATGGTATAAATGGTTTTCCTCAATCCTTTTTAAGTTATCTTGAGGTATACACAAACATTTACCCCTAAACAGAAGTTTAGTTAAATGGTTTGTGTATAAGGGAATAATCCCTTTAAGAATCCTTTGTTAAAACATTTGTCAAAACATATTTCCATTTCTTTTTGATAAAATCCAAAGTCTTAAAAGGGCTCTTAATTTTTAAAGAGTCAATATACATACATCTTACCATTATTAATCCAACGGTCATTTTTATGTAAAGGATTAAGTCCTAAGTCTGATGTTAAATATTTAAGGTACATGTTTTCACTGTTCGGCCAATTTAGGGCAGTCTATAAATAATTATTAACTCATTCTTATTCGTATATACAAACAAATAGTCCTTAATGATCACGAGCATGAATTTATCAAATTAGAGCCTACACACTTGATTCACCAAATTTATGAATACTACATGTGCATTGTCAATCCAAACGACATCACGTGAAACTCATAATGTTCATTACAAGTACCGGATGTAGTGATTGGAATACATAATCTTTTCCGTAGATGCGAAGTTGATGATAACCATGCTGTGGATCAAATCTTTAAAACATACGATAGAACCTTGTAAATGATCGAACAAATCTTCCATTTCGAGTTATGGATATCGTTTTCGATTGTCAATTTACTCAGTCACAGTAATCTATAAATATAAGGAAAGATAACACCATAGCTCTTCAGGATGACAGGCTTGGTATAATAAAATCTTTCTCCGACAACTTTCTCAGTTGTATGGTAATTCCTTTAATTTAGATGGTGCTGACGTACAGTGCACAAGCCACAAGTGCAGCACCAGAAATATAATCAATACCAATTTCTACTTGCCTTAATGGCGAAAGTCTAGGTAATTCACCAACAAATACCTCCTAAAGTTTCAGATAACATAAACATCTTTTAATAAATTCACATTAAGTTCTTTCTAGATTATAATATCTATAACTAGTTCACAACCATTCACGTTATAATTTCAAGTCTAAATACAGGATATGGTCATCCATCAAGAGTTATTTAGATCACTTTTGATAATCAACATCTTATCATTTAGGGAAATTCTACTCGAGTTCCCATCAATTCAGACAATGTCGTCATGTCATAATCAATCAATCCATTCTACCGGCATTATCAACTTTTTCAGTTTTATTGCTGTCGATAAGATGTGAACTTCTCAAAAGACTAATAATAACTCATAATCCTTCACAATTCAAGGATATCTGGAGACACAACTACTATAAAGAGTAAGGTCAACGCATAATCTATGCAAGATAATTTCAAATCAGGTATAGACGAAAACATTTAACGAATATGAATATATCCCATGTTTTCATAATTTGAGTACGCATTCGAAAGCTCCTCGGATCGTTACCCAGGTCATTCAAATGAAATCAAATCATAAGAAATGATAAGAACGTCAATACATCCAATCGGGTATCAACACTCGGAAATCAAACACCTTTCCTAAGAATCTAACTACGGGAGAATTGGACAAGAACGGAATATCAATTTGTCAAATAGGACAAATTCCACAGATGAGTAAATTCAACTCAGAAGAATAGATGCTACAGGCACATATGTAGGTGTCCCTACTAATATGTCCCTATTTTGCACTTCTTGCAGATCTCATAAATTTTAATCTTTCACAATCTTCAAAGAAAATTTAGCGTTTATTAATCAGTTTTATGGTGACTACTAATCAGCCTTGCATGGTCCATTCCAAATTGTATGTAGGCGCGCAACTATATACAATTTCAAGATTAACGATGCAATACTCAGTTCGTCAAAACTTTATCATCATGTTTATAATAAAAACATTTACATGCTTAATTCTTAAATAAGAATCAAAATAAATTTACAAAGATTTTCCTTGTTATGAAAACAATTAAGTTTCCAAATCTTTTCATAAACAACTTCATTTTGATATCAATCAATTATAAATCTCACTTTGAATAATCCTTATTGTGATGAAAATTTAATTTCCTCAAAGGATACCGTTTTAACTTTATAAAAACAATGAATGATCTGCAAAAGAGTGATGAAAGCTTGTTTACCAAGAATTAACTACAATATGGTAGGAAATGAGCTTAGCCAAATAATCATGAGGTTCATGATCTCGATGGCACTCACGAAGAATAATTCACAACGTAACTCAATTCAAGATGAGTACTCGTTCAATGGTTGCATTACTAATGCGAACATTAGGATGAAGAAATAAAAGATAAATAACATCGATACATGTAGGATTTAGCAATCAAAGGTAGTCTTTTCTTTAATCACAAACAAGTCAAATTGTACCGTAACACATTGCGTGTCACTATGTTATACAATTTCATAAACTCATCCTACCAACTGATATCTCAGTTAAGTTAGGGATTTTTAAAAGATACCACAATGAATACTAACCTACAAGAGTCATCAGGTGTTCCACATGTCCCAAAAGATCCATCGGTCTCAATTCAGAAGAAGATTTCTTCAATTTATTTATTGGACACTGGGCATCCTTGTTAGTGGACAATGGTCTAGGAACAACACTTAACACAAACCTACAATCAATTAAAACCTTATAATTCATTCACAAAACTTAACGACTTCCTCTTAACAATCTCATATTCCATATAGGTTAAGTTTTACTTTTATTTATTCAAGTTTCAACCAATTTTATACTCAATTCGATATCCTACCTCAATCTTCAATACTTTCAATCTTATTCTTCGGCCTTGTAAAGGCAATACAATCTCAATATAAATCAACACTTAATTTCCAATCCTATTAGCTCTCACAACAACAATTATCAAATGAGTCATTAATATGAAATGACTTGATCAGTCAATTAGACTTCTCGGAAAGGTATTAGTGGCATGAGGCTTTTGGGTACTGGTTCCAATGACAGCCTCAAGTGCAACATTCACCCTTTCGATTTCGATTTAAGAATTGGATGACAACGAATCAGATGACATCTTTCTAGGTGGTAACGTTTTGTCAAACACCACTCTATAAGAAAAGATCGTCATGACATCGATATCAGATTTAATCTCGCCAATTCTTTTTCAATATCATAATCAACTAATATCTACATTTCTACGAATATCAACCATTTGTTGGGATCATAAATATCCGCAACTTGATTTAGATCTAGGATAGCTAGAATTCCTACGAGAATAGCTTCGATTAATTTACTAGGGGATTTAGGGTTACTTGTGACAATCTACGTCGTATAAATACCTCGTATAAAAATAAAATTAATCATCAAACAATCATGTAATAAAATTACATCATATGTATATATATAATCCAAGTTATATATATATATTAAAATAACACTTCTCAGTCTTGGCCTTGTCGGTAACTCGGGAATTCTTCGGCACCGTTATAGTCAAAAGATTTTTAGACATTTTTAGAAAAATGTTTATAGTTAAAAGATTTTGAAATGTTTTATTCAAAACCTTGGTTTTAAAAATCTTTCGTTCTCTATAACGAGAGCTCTGGTACCAAACTGTAACACCCCCAAATTTATACAACTCAGTACAGCGGAAGACTAGTTGGTGTTACGGGATAGCACATTACTCACATCATAGACAATGCATAAAAATCACGTCGTTTATTAATAAAGCATTTCTATTCATAAATATTAATGTTACATCGGTCCCAAGTCATATTATTTCATACAAAGTTTTACAAAGTATTTGAATGGAAAATATTGTTTAAGTGCGGGCCATGAATTCTTGTCGTCTTCCCGAGAATTACCTTCAAGTACCTGAGATAAAAACATGTTAAAAGAAAAGGTCAGCGATAACGCCGAGTGAATTCATAGAGTTTAATAAATTCCATCAATATAATATCAGTATAAAAGTTTTACTAAAAATCATTTTGTACAAATCGTTTTGATAGGCCATAAAATAGCCAAAATCATTTTATACAAATCCTTAGCGAAAATCATAATATAGGCATTTGCCTTAAAAATCATTATACGAGCCAATGTCGTAAAAATATCATACAATACGTCTTATGACGTTGTATAAAGTCAAATAAAAACCGTTATATGAATATGGTTATGAAAACCAAAATACAATCATAATATCAATAGTATGACCCTGTATTGCTAGTCAGGCAATACATCGTAATTCGGAGCGTCTATTATTATTTTGTTAATTCGGATTATTATAAGCCGCATGACATTGTTACCTTACTAAACCAACAACGGGTAGCTAACCCGATACCAATTTTGCCCATCTAAAGTAGCGTGTCATCACAAAGGTCACGCTATTGAAATCTTCTCATACATTAATTCGCTTACCAATCAATGTGGCACGACGGGGATCAACCGTCAAGGCGCGAACTGGGGTGATCGTCCCCAAATAGTACTATTAAATGCATAAGCGTCTACCAACTCCCGGTAGTTCACAATTCATGCTAATGGGACTTTTAGTGACATAACATAACTTTAATAATCCATTTTATTTCATCTATCAGGTCCATTAATCATTTATGGGTCATACAATCGGGTCATTCAATCATTCGGGTCCAAATCAATAATCAAACAATCGGGACAAATGGTGTCCAAACTTTTATAAAAACTAACATGTTATCTCCCTCGCGGGTTTATAAAGCATTTATAAAACATTTAAAAGAGTGCGAGGCTATGAACTCACGTTGATGTGGGAAGGCGGGTTATCGGCAACTCGGACGTACGGTACGTGCTTCAATCACGAAAACCTATATAAATAATAATCGGTCTTAGACGTTTGTCCAATGACTTTATAAAAATATCAATTATGTATACATATGATGATTATATATATATATATATATATATATATATATATATATATATATATATATATATATATATATATATATATATATATATATATGATGATCAAGTGGGTTTACATATTCTCGTTTACTCATTTTAGAGTTATGTGTTGATAACTTTTATACTAGTTTTCTCCTTTTACCTATTTACGTGTTTTTAAGTCCAATAACTTATTACAAGTTTTTAACTTGTTTTAATCCATTTTATACCTATATTATCAGTATATACACTTTACAAGTTGGGCCTAAATGGGTTAAGCCCAATAAGTTCTTTTTACAAGTTTATATCTTATTTAGTCCAATTATTAGTCCAAGTATTAGTCCAATATGTTTACTTAGCTCGTTAATGTCCGTATGCCCTAAAGTTCGGGTTTTATCGGTTTTTACTTGTTATACATGTCTATATATCAGTATATAAGTTTTATAAAGTTTTCATTAGACGGGTCCAACCATCTAAGTTTTATTTAACAAAAACGTTAATTTTACGGCAATAGCCGAAAAAGTCGTAAAAATCATATTTATAGTTTTATAACTTATAAAACTTAACAAGTTTCCATTTTTATCATTTATACACTTATTACATCTTTTAATATATTTATATAAATAATTTTTATAAGTTAGTGGGTTTTTATTTTACATTTTATATATTAAAATGTGAGTGCTTATATAATAGTATTATTCTTTAGTTTCCAAAAATCTGATTTTTAACTTCATCTTTACCAAATCTGCCATATCTTGAGTTTTACATGGAGATAGAAGCTCAAATTTTTATCACATAAGCTACATGATATGTGCTACATTTAACTCTTCTATAGCTACTGTTGAATCATCCTTTAAGTATTTTCTAAAAATCGTCCAAAACAGTAACTTCAGATTTATACCCTAAACTTGTTTTGATCATATCTCACTCATTATTTTGATTCCATTGCATGGCAAACTCTCACATGTGTACAAGACCCATAGCTTACTGTAAATAGATTCTACTTCATCATATTATCAGTACATGACCTGTTTGTTTACTGTTTTACACAGCCAACATATTTAGACAAGATTTTAGACTTGTTTCTTATAGTTTTTCATCTTTTTATCCATGATTATTAACAACAAATCCCCACATAACATTTTTATCATCATATAATCATCATAAATATATACAATAGAAAATAAAATACATGTTTACATAATCAAAATGACAAGAAGTTGAGGAGGACAATCTTTATACCACCAAGTTGATGTAGGTTATGATTTTGACATGGTTTTTGATGGAGAAACTTGTAGGCAACCATGACCATCTTCAAGACCACCATGCTCCATGAACTCCTTGGGGAAAATCAGCCTCATGACACCATGAAAACTTCTCCATGGATGTTATAAGTACCACCAATCAATAGGGTTTTGAAAGGGCTTCAACATATGCAAGTATAACATATGGTTTCATGGTTGAATCAAGATCAAAGGGTGTTTTTGGGGAGAAAAGTGGACGGCAAGATGGAGCTAGAGAGAGAGTTTGTGTGTTGATTGCATGTTGAAATGGATGGAAATGAGGAGTTGCTAGTTTTGCTAATGGTTTTGATTTAGTAGCTAGCTTAATGTGTAAGCTAGTTACATGTGTTGTTAGTTTTGTTAAGGTGTTGACACCTCATGGTGTAACTTAGCAACTTAGGCCGGTTTTGGGAGTGGGGTGGGACAAGTGTCCCACTTGTCTCATCCCATTTATTTACGGGTACTTCTCGATTCTAGTTTCCTCAATTTATGTGCCCTCGGGTCGTTTTACGAAAAACGTTTTTATAAATTATGAATCGACGTCACAAAACGAATTCAATAAAAATTGTCTCATCAAAAACGGAGTTCGAAAACGTAAATACGTAATCCTAAGGTTTCCGGTTTAATCGTAAAGGACGTTAAAATAAAATCGTAAGTCCTAATCTCTTCTCGTAAATTTGTGAGTTTATTAACCAACACAAATTTAAAACTCCAAAATAATATTCACGGATAAATTTATTTTTTTGAAATGTCGGACTGTCACCAAAGACGGTGTATGTAAACGTAAGCACGTAACGTTGAATCCTCCGGTTTAGACGTAGTCGATGCTACTCCAAGACGTAAATCCAAATTTCTTCCCAAAAATATGTGAGTTCATATTGTAACATTAAAATAATGTTTTTAAATAATATTCGAGAATAAAATATCGACCATAAATTGACGGATTGTCACATAGGAGAAATCCGAGGCTTTGCCCAAATTCCAAATGAGACACTCATTGATGCATGGAACCGAATGAAATACCTAGTTCGTAGTTCTCATGGACATGGTTTATTAAAAGGAACCATCATCCAAATCTTTTATCATGGTCTCAATGAACCGACGCAAGCAATCCTTGACGCCGGTGGTCTCTTTCTTTATAAGACTCCCAACGAAGCATACCAATTGCTTGAGGACCAAGTTCTCTTAAAACTCGATTGTCCAAAGATAACCGTTCAAAACCCTTCAGAAAACCGTTGATTTCGTTGAAAGTAGCAAAAATTCCAAACTCATGGAAAAGTTGGACGCTCTCACATCTAAATTCGACTCGCAATTCAAAACTATCAAAGATGAAATGAAAGAGATGCGAGGTGAATGTACTCTTTGTGGAGGACCACACCCATCTACGGAATGTGATGACACACCAATAAGGGAACCACCACAAGAAGCAAAATGCGCTCAAGGAGGATACCGAGGAGGTGGTTATCGAGGTAACTACTACGGTAAAAACTCCGGCATTTGGCGTGAGTACCCCAAAAACGAAAATCGTAACTCACAACCTCGTGAGAACAATAATTCCGTTCCATCAAACGAAAAGAAACCCGAAGAATCAAGCTTAGAGAAAACGTTGCTAGCTTTCATAGAATCTCAAAAAACAACAAACACGTTCATTAAGAACTAATTCTTCGATCTCAAAACCAATGTTGAAAGAGGACAAAGACACCATACCGCCTCTATCAATGATCTCGAAACCAAGTTTGGTCGAGTCTCCGATCAACTAGCCAATCGATCGAGTGGTTCGCTGCCAAGCAACTCTCAAATAAACCCAAAACCATCCATGGATAAACCATACCGCCCACCCTCCTCCCGTAATGAACATGTGAATGTCGTATTCACAAGGAGTGGGTTCAAAACCAAACACCAATACTTCCACTTTCGCCGATGAAAGTTAGGACGAAGCCGATGAGCTCTAGAAGGAAGAAGTCGTTTCTCCTTCCAAACCCAAACCAAAACAAACCACACCCATACCAACACCAACCCCAAAGGCGTATACACCCAAAATTACATATCCTCAACGCCTAAGTAAAGAAAAGATAGAGGCTCGTAATGTCAAATTCTTAAAGATGATCAAAGAAGTTAAGATCAACGTACCCCTTGTTGATATCTTAACCGGCATGCCCAACTATGGGAAATTCCTCAAAGATCTTGTGAGCAACCATAGCAAAATGGAGCAAATCCCTACTGTGTTTCTAAACGAAGAGTGTTCTGCAGCCTTGCAAAGTAAACTTCCACCAAAGCTCGGAGATCCGGGAAGCTTTCTCATACCATGCACTCTAGCCAACAATGTTGAATGTCACGCCTTGGCCGATATAGGCGCGAGTATCAATCTTATGCCATACTCATTATACAAGAATCTTTCAAACAGTACTTCGAAACCTACAAGTATGAGTATACGTTTGGCTAACCACACCTACCAATATCCTATTAAGATATCCGAGAACATGCTTGTTCAAGTTGGCAAATTCGTATTTCCTGCCGACTTCGTAATCCTCGAAATGGAGGAAGATTGTCAAGTCCCTCTCATTTTAGGATGACTATTCTTGCACACCGCCGATGTTATCATTCGTGTGAAGAATAAAGAACTCAACCTTAGAGTTGGTGACAATCAAGTCACATTCTTAGTCGACAAAGCTATGCAACATTCCCATTCTAATGATGGCACATGCTTCCGTGTGGATGTTATCGATGAAGTAACGGAAGAAGAATTGGATGCATTGCTTGATGAAGACGCACATTCCAAACAACTTCAGAAATGATTAGCGATACCGATCATGATCGTGAATTCGAGGAATTCATGGCCCTTGATTCTGAAGTAATTCTCGAAGAAGAGGAAAACAAAACCTTCGATGCCTTCGAAATCGAACTTTGTAGTTCCCAAATCTATTCAAGACCCACCAACGGATCTTGAATTGAACCTCTTCCCGAACATCTCGAGTACGCTTATCTAGAGAAGGATTCACTCCTTCCGGTGATTATCTCAGCCATACTCGAGGAAGATGAGAAGAAAGGCCTCGTTTCTATGCTCAAAACCCACAAAGAAGCGTTTGCTTGGAAAACATCCGATATACCGGGTATTAGCCCGAATTTTTGCAAACACAAAATCAATCTTGAGGACGATGCCAAACCCGTTATTGAGAGGCAACGTCGACTTAACCCAAATATGAAGGAGGTTGTAAAAACCAAAATACTCAAACTTCTTGAGGCAGGAATCATCTATGCCATAGAACATAGTCCTTGGGTTAGTCCTATCCATTGTGTTCCTAAGAAAGGAGGAATGAATGTTGTCACCAACGAACATAACGAACTTGTTCCTACAAGAACCGTTGCCGGTTGGCGTGTGTGTATTGATTACCGCAAATTAAATGATGCCACATGAAAAGATAATTTCTCTCTACCCTTCATGGACCAAATGTTGGAAAGACTTGCGGGGAACAAATTCTTTTGTTTTCTCGATGGCTTTTCCGGATATTTCCAATACCTATCGAACCATCCGATCAAGACAAGACCACCTTTACGTGTCCTTTTGGAACGTTTGCTTATAGGCGTATGCCATTTGGTCTTTGCAATGCACCTGCGACTTTTCAAAGGTATATGATCGCGATCTTTCAAGATATGCTCGAAGTATCCATGGAAGTTTTCATGGATGATTTCTCAGTCTTCGGAAACTCATTCGAGTCTTGACTTTTTAATCTAGAGCACATGCTCATCCGATGAAAACAAGCTCATCTCGTGCTTAATTGGTAGAAATGTCACTTCATGGTGATTGAAGGAATTGTGCTTGGACACACAGTCTCCAGAGCCAGATTGGAAGTAGACAAGGCCAAGATCGAAGTGATATCCAAATTACCACCGCCTACTAACGTTAAAGTCTTAGAAGTTTTCTAGGTCATGCGGGATTCTACCGCCGATTTATAAAAGACTTTTCCAAAATCGCTAGACCGATAACCAAACTTCTTGAAAAAGACATAGTATTTGATTTCGACGAAGAATGCTTAAAGGCATTCGACAAGCTTAAAGGCAAGTTAACGAATGCACCAATCATGGTTTCACCAGATTGGTCGCGGTCGTTTGAACTTATGTGTGATGCAAGCGATTTCGCTGTAGGAGCCGTATTAGGACAACACGAGGGAAAGCATTTCCGTCTTATATACTTTGCGAGCAAAACTCTAAATAGCGCACAACTCAACTACACAATCACCGAGAAAGAACTACTTTCCGTTTTTTTTGCTTTCGACAAATTTCGATCCTATCTCGTGTTGTCGAAAACGATTGTATTCAACGATCATTCCGCGTTGAAATACTTGTTTTCTAATCAAGATGCTAAGCCGAGTATAATTAGATGGATTTTACTACTCCAAGAATTTGACATTGAAATTTAAAATAAGAAAGGAGCAGAAAACGTCGCAGCTGATCATTTGTCGCGACTTGAAAATCCAAACATGGAAGAGTTAAGGGACGAAGATATCGATGATTATTTTTCTCGATGAAACTCTTATGAAATCTCTACGGATGAATATCCGCGGTTTGTAGATTTTGCAAATTACCTCGTTGGAAGAATTCTAAGAAAAGGTTTAACCTATCAGCAACGATGTAAATTATTTTCCGACCTTAAACACTATTTATGGGAAGATCCCTGATACAAGGTCTTCACCTAGTATGAAAATTAAGTTCGTAGAACCAGTCTTTTCGAATTGATTACCAGTTGAAAGTGCGACCCAGTCGTTCTTGGTGGAAAAATAAAGTGGTGTGATTATCTATTTTAAACTAAAAGTAAAACTTTAAAAATTAAATTTTGAAAACTTAATAAAAATGAAAACTTTAAAATAAATCTAAGTTAAATCAATTAAAATGACACTTACGAAAATTGGCGGGAAAAATAAAAGTTTAAAACTAAAACAGGGAGATTAAAACATAAGCTGAAATAATGAAAATCTGACCTAATTCGGAATCTGAAATCTAATTAATTCGGAAAACCAAATAAACAACCTAATTCGGAATACATTTACGACCTAGTTCGGAATCCAAGTTTCTGACGTAGTTCGGAATCTGTTGAAAACCTAACCTAGTTCGGAATATCTAATTCCTAAGCTAACTCGGAATGTGGTTTAACAAGCAATTCGGGATCCAGAAATCATATACATAGTTCGGAATCCATCGTCCGTATCCTAATTAGGAATACAAGCATCAACTAGTTTGGAATCTAGATGATTCACCTAATTCAGAATGTTTGTCTTGGACGTAATTCGGAATATGCAAATAAGACCTAGTTCGGAAAGTGAAATTGGGATCTAACTCGGAATAAGTGTCATGTATCTAATTCAGAATCAACACATGCTACACCAAATTCAGATTATGACTTAGACACACAGTTCGGAATATAAGATTGCACGTAGTTCGGGAAAACTGAAACTGTACCTATTTCGGAATATGAAAAAGAAAGGTAGTTCGGAATATGTAAACAAAACTTAATTCGGGAAAAGTGGAAATTGCAAGTAGTTCGGAATAAACTGGAATCTAGATATAGTTCGGGTAATTAGGGCTTTGAATGAATCCGAAATAAAACAAAAATAAGCAAAACTAAAATAAGCTAAAAATCAAATAAGCACTTACCAAAACTTAAACCAAATCAATTTTAAGAAAAAGCTAATAAGACACAATTTAAAAACTTTTAAAAACACTAAATAAGCAGAAATTTAAAATCAACTTTTTTATAAAAATATATTAAACTATCAAAATCAACTTATTTAAAAACTAATAAACATAAATATTAAGCAAATAAGCACCTTAATCTAAAAACTCTCAACACACCAACTCAATAAGCACAATCAAATAAGCAAAACAATCACATCATCAACAAAATTAAACCAACTACATGATTAATTAAGCAAAATAATAGATTATTAAGAAAGGTAGAATGAGAATTATGGAATAAACTTGATTAGACTGAAGATTAATATCAAAGATTACAAGATTAAGATGAAGGTTTTAAAAGCTTGAAAGAAAAACTAGAGAAGAAAAATAAAACACACTTAATTACCTAAAGACTAATTTACTAATTAACTAACACCCTCCAAATGAAGGATTAGGAGAGTATATATAGGAGAAGGGGAGGGTCTTGTGTCTTCTCTCTTTCTTCTTGTCTTCTCGACTTTTAATTAACTCGTCTTTGTCGACTTTGTCTCGGGATTAGTCGAATGATAACTTGAACTCGTCTTCTAATTTTCTTCTTTTAGTAGACTTGGTTCTTCGACTTTGTTAAACTTCCGTCTTTAGACTTTTTCTTCGACAAATCTTCCGAATAGGACTCTGACTTCCGTTCTTCTTGCACTTTTGATCTTTTGACTTCGTCTTTTGTCTTTTTCTTCGATAAAAGCCCGTGATAGCCCGTGTTTTCTTCCTTTTTCATATTTTTATCCTAAAACACAATAAAAACACAACCCACGCATAATTCCGACTTTTATGACATAAAATACACGTTTTGGTCTTGTTATTATTGAAAATAAGTGGTAAAAGGATAAGTTTTTTCACACTTATTAAATCCCCTACACTTGACCATTGCAATGCCCTCATGCAATGCATTAATTTCAAAGCACGTTTTACATTTTTCATCATAAATAACCCACCTTGGCCTTTATTAAATACTAAACACTAAGGAAACTAAAAAGATAGAAATATATACAAATCAAGTAAAGCAATCAAAGACTTACATTGGGGTTTTGGTTGTCATGAATGTTTATCACCCTCAAGTTTCATGTTCCCCACACCAAGCTTATAAACGAGATCATTGTTATTATAAGTTAGCAAACTAACACAAACTCATGTGGCCCAATTATTCACTTAGACTCCCTTATTCCTAGGTGTATCTCTTATATTTTATGATTGTCTTGAATGATCACGAGGATGCATTGTTTGACTTATTTTGATAGTTTATTAGGCTGAAAATAAAGTAGGACGATTTAATCAATAGTTAGCTAAAGGACAAAATCTTTTAAAACTGCTTCTCGGGACCTCATAAGTTCATATCTTGGCATAACTCGCTTCACGATTTGAGACCTTTCTCGGACCGATATTTGGCAGCGACTTCATAATTAGAATCTTGAGAGACGTTCTTGAAATTATGGTCTTTTCTTCATAATAGGAATTTCTTCACTTGAAGTTTTTGAGAGATTCTTCATACTTGGACCACGACTTCTTCATTTTTCTCCAATCTTTATTTGGATTTTGATATACAACGATCCGCCTCCTTTTAGGACTTGGATCTATTTATCCTCATACCTTGTTAGGGTCTTTTTGGATAGACTTCTCCATGATCTTTAGGGGAGTATTTGCTTTTCGTCGTGCGTCTCGATCCTTCATATTGATTTTTGATAAATGATTCTTCACATCACTTGGGATATTTAGCAACAAAATGTAGCCCTCATGCCTTGTTAGGGCCTTTTCGGACTCGCCAATCTTCGCATCCCGCTTCAATAAGTTATGCCTTGGCTATGAACTCTAATTAATACCGAGCAACTTTTAAACGATATTGTGCTAGAAGCTAAGTAACTTTTCAAATCGTATAACCTTATTTATTGCAAATATATTTTATTAACAAGCGATAGGAGAAGAAGCTTATAATCAACTCACATAAATTCGTGAAAGAATACCAAACTTATAATTGACTCTATCATCTCTCGTTCTCCATAATTTAAAATCTCAAGGAATGAGACTCGTGGATGCTTAGCCAATTAAATCAAAGTTTTAGGTTTTCAAGTCATCTATAGGATCTTGCAACTTCTTAGACTTTTTCAAGTTTAGAATTCGCATTTTAAAGTTCCCTTGATAAACGACATTCTCAGATCAATTATAGGAACTTGCGAAAAGTTCTTGTTCTTAACCCGTAAGAGTTAAGACTTTCACGTTTTAAAGTTCCCTATATAAAATCCTAGCAAAACTTGACTTAAACACATTAAGGATACTAGCTAGAGTAAACTTGGATAAGTAAACTCGGGTTGAGTCAAAAGATTCAAGACGTTGAAAAATTAAAACCACTTTATTAAAATTTATTCTAGCAAAGAAAGAAAATAACTATAACAAAGGAAAAACTAATAGGCCAAAATAGATTAAAAATTTTCAAAAAATGTCGAAAAATCAAATTTTCCGATTAAAATGAGGACAAATTAATGGAAAAGCCCACTTACTTCGATAGAGGTCCCCCTACACTTGATATAAACATTGTCCTTAATGTTTAAGCATGTGGGAGTAAACTCCCCTACACTTAGGACATTGTGCACGTTGTCTAAATCTTGCTAAGAAAGAGACAACTATAGTGATTTCAATGTGAATATATAAGATATGAAATATTGAATCACGATAGTTTAGGATAGAACCGGGAAGAAGGGTACACGGGATCACGGGTCGTCAAATGTCATCAAAAGTGCTCTTTGAATCTTTAATCCGAGCACATCATAAGAAACAAGACAACAAACACCTACGTGGCTCCCCCTACACTTATTATGAAAATGGGTAAAGGATAGATCATTGGGTTGCCTCCCGAGAAGTGCTTGTTTTTGTTAACCGAGTCACGAGCCTGACTCGACCCAGAACTAATTCAAGGGAAATGTGGTGAGGGATGGAATCATCTCATGAGAGATGTCCTCACCAAAGTACAACTTCACACGCTGGCAATTCACTTTAAAATTAGGCCCATTTGGTTGCGAAATCTCAATGGTGCCGTAAGGGAAGACTTTGGCGACGGTGAATGAACCAGACCAACGGCTCTTAAGCTTGCCCGAAAAGATTTTCAACCGAGAGTTAAAGAGTAAAACTTGATCACCTATGTGAAACTCTCGGTTCTTAATCCTAGAATCATGAATGAGCTTGGTTTTCTCCTTGTAAATCAATGAATTTTCATAAGCTTCATTCCTCAGTTTATTTAGCTCGTTGAGTTGAATCTTCCAAAGATCACCGGCTTTGTTGATATCAAAATTGGCCCACTTTAAGGCCCAATAAGCCTTATGCTCCAACTCAATTGGGAGGTGGCAAGCCTTTCCGTACATAAGACGATATGTAGTGCAACCAATAGGTGTCTTATATGCGGTACGGAAAGCCCATAAAGCATCATCTAACTTATCGGCCCATGAGGCACGATGCTCTCCCACAGTTCGCTCTAAGATTCTCTTAATTCCATGGTTAGAAATCTCAGCTTAACCATTGGTTTGTGGATGATAAGCAGTGGAAAGACGATGATTGACACCATACTTAGCCATGACTCTAGCAAATTGATCATTGCAAAAATGAGTCCCGCGGTCACTGATGATAGCACGAGGAACACCGAATCGAGCAAAAAGTTGTTTCAAAAAGTTCACAACCACCCTCGCATCGTTAGTAGGTAAAGTCTTTGCTTCAACCCATTTAGATACGTCATCAATGGCTACGATTATGTACTTGTTCCCTTTAGATGATGGAAATGGCCCCATAAAGTCGATACCCCATACGTCAAAGATTTCACATTCTTGTATGAAATTTTGAGGCATCTCATCTTTATGTGTGATCTTGCCTTGTCTTTGGCAAGCATCACAACGCTTAACCATTTCATGAGCGTCATGATAAATGGTGGGCCAATAAAATCCATTGTCAAAAACTTTCTTCGCAGTGTAGTTAGGACCAAAGTGACCACAGGTGGGTCCTTTGTGGCAAGCTCTAGGATTACTAAAGCTGTCGGCCCATCAACACACCGACGAATGACAAGATACGCACATTGTTTGAAAAGGTAAGGGTCGTCCCAAAAATAGTGCTTAATGTCTTTAAAGAAGTTTTTCTTTTGTTGGGACGTTAACCCTTCCATGAGAATTCCACCCGCCAAATAGTTTGCAATATCCACAAACTATGGGGTTTCATCAAGATTGGAGTTAATAGACATCAAGGCCTTAAGGGGAAAAGAGTCATTAATCTCTTGATTTAGGAGCTCCCCTTGATAAGGATCCTCGAGTCTACTAAGATGATTCGCGGCTAGGTTTTCCGCTCCCTTTTTATTGCGAATTTTGATTTTAAATTCTTGTAGGAGCAAAACCCAACGAAGATGTCTTGGCTTGGAATCTTGTTTAGTTAACAAGTACTTCAACGCAGAATGGTCGGTATAGACAATGATGGTGGAAAGGACAAGATAGGGGCGAAATTTCTCAAAAGCATACACTACAGCTAAAAGCTCTTTTTCGGTAGTGGTATAATGCAGTTGAGCCCCCGTCATTGTCTTGCTAGCATAATGGATTGGTTGGAAGTGTTTGTTCACTCTTTGTCCCAAAACCGCTCCAATAGCAAAGTCGCTAACATCACACATCAATTCAAAAGGTAACTCCCAGTTAGGGGTAACTAAGACCGGTGCCTTAGTTAGTTTATCCTTAAGAAGATTGACAGATTCGAGACACTCTTTAGAAAAGATAAAAGGAGTATCTTTTTACAAGAGGTGGGTCATCGGGCGAGCGATCTTAGAAAAATCTTGAATGAATCGACGATAGAAGCCCGCATGACGAAGGAAACTTCTCACACACTTCATAGTTGAAGGTGGAGGTAATTTAGCAATCACATCAACTTTAGCACGGTCGACTTCAAGACCGGCTTTGGAAATTTTATGACCAAGAACAATACCTTCTTTTACCATGAAATGGCAATTTTCCCAATTAAGAACGAGACGAGTGTCTTCACACCGTTTGAGCATACGTTCTAAATTGGCAAGGCAGGTCAAGAAAGAATCACCATAGACCGAGAAATCATCCATAAAGACTTCCATAGTTTCTTCAACCATGTCATGGAATATAGCCATCATACACCTTTGGAAAGTCCCAGGAGCATTGCATCAGCCGAAAGGCATTCTTTTGTAAGCAAATTTTCCATAAGGACAAGTGAATGTGGTTTTCTCTTGGCCTTTAGGATCGATATGAATTTGAAAATACCCGGAGAAACCGTCTAAGAAACAATAATAGTCATTACCCGCTAAACGCTCGAGAATTTGATCCATGAAAGGGAGAGGGAAATGATCCTTACGAGTGGCATCATTGAGCTTGCGATAGTCTATGCAAACTCGCCAACCCGTGACAAGTCGAATAGGAATCAACTCGTTGTTTTCATTGGGAACAACGGTTATTCCGCCTTTCTTAGGCACACAATGGACGGGACTAACCCATGACGAATTCGAAATAGGGTAAATCATTCCGACATCCAGAAGTTTGATAACTTCTTTCTTGATTACGTCATAAATTTTTGGATTACCCTTTTTTGGCTTTGGATTGCGGGTTTAAAGTCGTCTTCCATGAGAATTTTATGAGTACAAAAGTCAGGATCAATTCCACGAATGTCAGATATTTTCCAAGCAATTGCTTTCTTATGATTCTTCAGCACGTCGATAAGTCGAGACTTTTCATCCTCTTTCAAGTCCTTTGCAATGATGACGGGTAACTTCTTATTGTCTTCTAGGAAAACGTATTCAAGATGAGACGGTAATTCCTTAAACTCTAAATCCGGAGGATTGTCGATGGAAGGTGTAAGCACATTCGGATCATCGTGTGTAACTTCTATAGGGGAAGTAGGAGAAATATGGTCCGCATTGAGAAGTTTCTCAATGGTACGAATGTCTTCTACCCAATTGGAGGGAGAATCGTCATATTGTAAGTCCACATCCCCTAAAGTTGCTTCAAATTCTTTCGAAAGAAAGTCACTTTCTCCAAATGGAGTCAATGATGGAGCAATAGAAGCTACGTTCTCAACATGAGGTAAAGGAGAACTCCCGCTCTTACAAGCCTCGTGAAAATGTTCTTCACATGCTTCGTCGAGCACATCAATGTAATTCACGGATTTGGGCTCATCGGGAAGTTTGGAAATTTTACCCATGTTAAAGACGATTTTATCATCACCGGCCCTCATGATAAGTTCACCCGCGGTGACATCAATCAATGTACGCCCGGTTCTCAAGAAGGGTCGTCCCACAATTAAGGGAACACGGGGATCCATTTCATAGTCGACAACAACGAAATTGGCGGGGAAAGTGAATTTGTCAACTCCAACGAACACATCCTCGGCTATCCCCACCGGATAAGCAACCGATCGGTTAGCTAATTCCAATGTCATACGAGTGGGGACTAGCTCGGGTAAAGATAATTGCCTCCACATGGACAATGGCATAAGATTGATACTCGCACCGAGATCCGCCAAAGCCATATTTCTCTACACCCGGAAAATTACAAGGAATAAGGAATCAACCGGGATCTCCTAACTTAACCGGAAGTTTTCTCAAAAGAACGGCAGAACAATTCTCATTTAATTGGGTATTGGCGATATCGAGCAATTTTTCCTTATCACTTAAAAGATCCTTAAACATCTTCGCATATTTGGGCATGTGAGCGAGAGCCTCAGCAAAGGAGATGTTAAAATTCAATTGTTTGAACATTTTTAGAAAGTTCGAAACTTGAATATCATCCTTATTCTTCAATTTCTTTTTCCTCAACCTTGAGGGATAAGGTATATTGGGTTGAGATGAAGGCTTTGGAATGGAATTCTCACTCACGTCCTTGGGTGGAGGAGGGGTAGAAGTGGAAGGTGGAGGAACCAGTTTTGGAACCGAAGGTTTGGTATAAACTTGAGGTACGGGTGGAACATAAGGTTTAGACGAAGGCATAATGGGTGGTATGTCACAATTAGAAGGTGAAGGAAGGTGGGTAGAAGTAGAAGGAATCTCGGGTCCTTGGTTAGTTGGGGAATAAGAAGGTTCTTCGGTGGTCATACCACTCTTAGTAGTGATGGCATTAACGTTGGCCCTAGGATTGGTCATGGTGTTAGATGGAAGAGCACCTTGGGGTGGGCCTTGGGGATAAATGGCTTGATACATTTGCATAAATTTCCTATCACTTGATTATTGCATAGCATACATGATTTTCTCATGTTCACTCAACTTATCACTCAACTTTTGAAGAACCAATTCCATTGAAGGTGTAATCGTGTTTTGCCCTTGATTTTGAAAACCTTGGTTTGGATATTGTTGTTGATAAGCGTTGTTGTTATTAAAACCTTGGTTAGAGTTTTTATTTTGAAACCCTTGGTTTTTCCCATTAAAAGCCCCTTGATTTTGACCATGAAAATTCCCTTGATTTGAGTTTAATTCCTTTGATTATTAGAAGAACCCCCTTGGTAGTTACTTCTTTGGCCTTGGTTCCTTGGTGGGTATTGTGTGTTGTTCAATTGAGGGGGTGGCGGTCTATTATGGGGTTAAAAACCAGGGGGAGCCAAATAATTAGTAGATCTATAAGAAAGATTGTTAGCATCCACATTAGGCTTAAAATTCACCCTCTCATTGGTGTTATAGGCATACACTTCTTGGGGAGAGGGGTCATAGACCTTATCACAATTGTAGTAAGAGTGTGGTCCACCACAAGTCTCACAAGACTCACTAAGGGTATTAACTTGAGCATTGTTGTTTTTGGCATTGCTAGCGGCTTGTAAAGCAAGTGCTTCAACAACCGAAGTAAGCTTATCAATTCTCTTGTCGGTCTCACTAGTACTAGTACTAGCCACATTAGCCCGAACACCCCTAGTTTGCACTCTAGACTTATTCTCAATAATATCCCACGTAGCATTAGAAGATTTAACCAAAATGTTACCCCCCCCCCCCCCCCCCCCCGAGGCACTATTTAGTGTTACTTGGTCATTCATGCTTAAACCATTGTAAAAAGTATTAATTTGATGCACTTTTGTAAAACCATGTTGTGGACACTTTCTTAAAAGTTCCTTAAAACGATCCCAAGACTCACTAAATGTCTCACCGTACTTTTGTTCAAAGTTAATGATTTCATTCCGCAAAGCGATAGTACGTGAGGGTGGGAAAAAGTAGTTGATGAATTTGGTCTCTAAATCCGACCACGTAAGAATACTTTATGGCGGTTCCTTTGCAAGCCAATGTCGGGCTTGTCCCTCTAAGGAGAAAGGAAAAAGTTTCAAGCGAATTACCTCTTGTGAAACCCCATCATACTTGACCGTATTAGTGAGTTGAATGAACCTTTTGATATGTTCATGAGGATCATCAAGTGTACGCCCCAAGAATGGTTGAGCAGAGACCATTTGAATGAAGCCGGATTTGAGCTCAAAGTTGTTGGCTCCAATCTCGGGTATGACAATAGCATCGGTGTTTCCCTCTACGTGCGATTGCAAAAGCTCGATCATTGGTCGATTGTCCATGGCGACAATAGGTTGAGTTTCGACTTCGGCTTGAGTTGCTTTCTTCTTACGAGCACGGGTACGCATACACACCTAAAAGGAAAAGAAAGATAGACAAGAAATATTTTTGGTTTTTTTTTTTTAGATTTTTTGAAATTTTTTAATTTTTATGGATTTTTGAAAATTTTTGAGCAAGAAAAATAACGTCCAAGAGTGAACGGATCCCAAAATCCAACGCGTCTCTCACAATAAACCGTTAATCTTCACGAAAAGAGCCGGCATCAGCGCCATTTGATACAAGTTTTTCACCTAGTATGAAAATTAAGTTCGTAGAACCAGTCTTTTCGAATTGATTACCAGTTGAAAGTGCGACTTAGTCATTCTTGGTGGAAAAATAAAGTGGTGTGATTATCTATTTTAAACTAAAAGTAAAACTTTAAAAAGTAAATTTTGAAAACTTAATAAAAATGAAAACTTTAAAATAAATCTAAGTTAAATTAATTAAAATGACACTTAAAAAAATTGGCGGGAAAAATAAAAGTTTAAAAACTAAAACAGGGAGATTAAAACATAAGCTGAAATAATGAAAATCTGACCTAATTCGGAATCTGAAATCTAATTAATTCGGAAAACAAAATAAACAACCTAATTCGGAATACATTTACGACCTAGTTCGGAATCCAAGTTTCTGACGTAGTTCGGAATCCGTTGAAAACCTAACCTAGTTCGGAATATCTAATTCCTAAGCTAACTCGGAATGTGGTTTAACAAGCAATTCGAGATCCAGAAATCATATACATAGTTCGGAATCCATCGCCCTTATCCTAATTTGGAATACAAGCAGCAACTAGTTCGGAATCTAGATGATTCACCTAATTCGGATGGTTTGTCTTGGACGTAATTCGGAATATGTGAATAAGACCTAGTTCGGAAAGTGAATTTGGGATCTAACTCGAAATAAGTGTCATGATTCTAATTCGGAATCAACACATGCTACACCTAATTCGGATTATGACTTAGACACACAGTTCGGAATATAAGATTCCACGTAGTTCGGGAAAATTGAAACTGTACCTATTTCGGAATATGAAAAAGAAAGGTAGTTCGGAATATGTAAACAAAACTTAATTCGGTAAAAGTGGAAATTGCAAGTAGTTCGGAATAAACTGGAATATAGATATAGTTCGGGTAATTAGGGCTTTGAATAAATCTGAACTAAAACAAAAATAAGCAAAACTAAAATAAGCTAAAAATCAAATAAGCACTTACCAAAACTTAAACCAAATCAGTTTTAATAAAAAGCTAATAAGACACAATTTAAAAACTTTTAAAAACACTAAATAAGCAAAAATTAAAAATCAACTTTTTTTATAAAAATATATTAACTACCAAAATCAACTTATTTAAAAACAAATAAACATAAAGATTAAGCAAATAAGCACCTTAATCTAAAAACTCTCAACACACCAACTCAATAAGCACAATCAAATAAGCAAAACAATCACATCATCAACAAAATTAAACCAACTACATGATTAATTAAGCAAAATTATAGATTATTAAGAAAGGTCGAATGAGAATAATGAAATAAACTTGATTAAATTGAAGATTAATATCAAAGATTACAAGATTAAGATGAAGATTTGAAAAGCTTGAAAGAAAAACTAGAGAGAAGAAAAATAAAACACACTTAATTACCTAAAGACTAATTAACTAACTAACTAACACCCTCCTAATGAAGGATTAGGAGGGTATATATAGGAGAAGGGGAGGGTCTTGTGTCTTCTCTCTTTCTTCTTGTCTTCTCGACTTTTAATTAACTCGTCTTTCTCGACTTTGTCTCGGGATTAGTCGAATGATAACTTGAACTCGTCTTCTAATTTTCTTCTTTTAGTAGACTTGGTTCTTCGACTTTGTTAAACTTCCGTCTTTAGACTTTTTCTTCGATAAATCTTCAGAATATGCCTTTGACTTCCGTTCTTCTTGCACTTTTGATCTTTTGACTTCGTCTTTTGTCTTTTTCTTCGATAAAAGCCCGTGATAGCCCCTGTTTTCTTCCTTTTTCATATTTTTATCCTGAAACACAATAAAAAAACAAACCATGCATAATTCTGACTTTTATGACATAAAATACACGTTTTGGTCTTGTTATTATTGGAAATAAGTGATAAAAGGATAAATGTTTTTACACTTATTAATCCCTATCTTTTAAGGTATGCCCAGATGGCATGATTAGGAGATGTGTTTATGGTGCGGAAACGAGAAAGATCCTTGATGAATGTCATCATGGACCTACTAGGGGACATTATGGTCCTTCCACCACCGCGAAAAAAGTATTTGATGTTTGTTTCTATTGGCCAACAATTTTTAAAGAGGCTCATACTCTAGTCGAAAATTGTGATGCTTGCCAACGTACTGGTAGCCTCTTACGAAGAGATGAGATGCCTCAAAACAGCATCCAAGTTAGCAAAATATTTGACGTATGGGGAATTGATTTCATGTGACCCTTTCACAAATCCCATAAGTTCGAATATATCTTGGTCGCTATTGATTATGTGTCCAAATAGGCAGAAGCCGAGGCTTTACCTACGAATGATGCACGAGCCGTAATCAATTTTCTTAAAAAGCTTTTCTCTCGTTATGGAATGCCGAAAGCTTTAATTAGCGATCGAGGTTCCCGTTTTTCTAACAAACAAATGGAGAAAATCTTAAATCGTTATGGAGTCACCCATCGCTTTGCCACCGCGTATCATCCGCAAAACGAGTGGACAAGTTGAAAATACCAACAGAGCCTTAAAACGAATACTCGAAAAAAAAGGTTAAGGACAATCCTTCCGTTTGGTCAAGGAAACTTGATGACGCTCTGTGGGCATTCCGGACAGCTTATAAAACACCAATTAGCACAACACCTTATCGTTTGTTGTACGGTAAAACGTGCCATTTGCCCTTCGAAATTGAGCACCGTGCTTATTGGGCATTGAGAAGATGTAATCCCGATCTCAAAATCGCTGGAGAAAATCGATTCTTTCAATTACACGAACTCGATGAATTAAGACTCCAAGCCTATGAGAATTCCAAGTTATACAAAGCACGTACCAAAGCTTCTCATGACAAGAAACTTAGAATTAGAAAAGGATTTAAGAAATGTGATAAAAGTTCTCTTGTTTAACATGCGATATGAATTCAAAGCTCCAAAGCTTAAACAAAAGTGGTACGATCCTTTTGTAGTTAAACATGGATACCCCGTTCGGTTATGTTGAATTATATGACGAAAATGAAGGAAGCTTCATTGTTAATGGACATCGTGTTAAACTATATCATGATGAGTGGAGTAAACATTTTCCACTCGATAAAAATAAAGAAAACTAAAAAGAAGTATGAGTCAGGCTCATGAATCAATAATAAAATAAGTGCTTCTCGGGAGGCAACCCATGTGTTTTAAGTTTTCATTTTTAAGTGTGATTTTCTTTTTAAATAAATTCATTCTTACACCCCACAAATTTTAACCAATGTTTTGATTAAGTGTGAGGGGGTGTAGCATGTGTCGCTTTTATAAAAACCTATAAAAACAAAAAAGTAGAGTGTTTTGTATTTTTGTGTGTTTTATCTTTTTGTAGGTACCGCAAATTGAAGGCGAAGACAAGACTCTTGTGTATTCTTTATGATGCCTGATATGCCCGTAATTCTGGTTTTTCTCTTATTCCTTATACTTTTGTTTAGGTTCATCACATTGAGGACAATGCTAAACTTAACTGTGAGGGGTTGTAGAGAAATCGAGAAAAAGATGCTTAATTGCTATATTTTTGGGCTATTTTTAAATTTTTGTTCTTGTTTTCCCTCGTAAATAAAAAGTTTCAAGCAAAATATATATAAATAATTAAGAAATTATCCAATCGGTAATTTTTTAAGATTTGAGATGTATTTTTGTGTCAAACTTACCCAAGTCAAAGTCTCATATAATAGTAGAAGAAAAATCCAAAAAAATATAGGAGAAAGTTTCAAGCTCCATGTTTGTCAATACTACATGAACTTTGCAAGTATGTTGATTCATGGCTAGGAGTTTTAGCCAAGAAAAAAAAGAAAGAAAAAATCAAAAAGACAAATAAATAGCTAATCAGCTATAATATTATGAAATTGAAGGAAGAAGAAGGAATAAAAGGTATCGATTAGCCAATGTGCTAAGTCGTGATCCATGTTGTTTCAATTCATGTGTTGCTAGTGTATTATAGTTAGAAATAAAAGACTTTCTAGACTTTTATGGGTATTGACTTTATATCTAAAGTTTTCAACCTTAAAAACTTAAGCTGATGAGTTTTATCTTGTACTTGTACTTGGTAGACTTGCATCGAATTTTTATAAGATACATGTACCTTTGGATTTAATTTTCTTTTCTTCTTGCTTGAGGGCAAGCGAAACTTAAGTGTGAGGGTATTTGATAACGCCCAAATCCAACATGTTTTGGGAGCATTATCCGTACTATTGTACATGTATATTGGTTATTTCTATAATGCTTTTGTGCATATTTGTGTCAAAATGTGTTTGCAAGTCTTTGTGTAGCCAATTTCAGGAATGAAGTATAAAGCAACGCAAATGTGAAGACTAGTACGAGTACGAAGAATCCTAGTCAAGTACAAGACCCGTGTACAAGTTACAAGCCTTTGAAGATCTATTTCGGGTGCAAGAACAAGTGCTTTCAAGAAGTATACAAGTCACTCAGCATGGAAGTTGCCACCAGCAGAATCCAAGTTGTCACCAAAATTTCTGGAAGTTGCCACCAACAGATTCAAAGTTGCCACCAGCAGATTCAAAGTTGCCACCTACTTTTGTGATGATAGAATTTTATCTACATGCAACTTTTAAGCTTCTATTGATCATGCAAGAATAAACATGAATCTTCTAGACTTCCTTTGGCTCCAAGCATAAGCCTTAGCCTCCAAGCCATGCATTCACTCCATGCCTTCAATTTTGCTAATAAATAAGACCCATGGGCTCACAACTATCATATCCCATCATATCCTACTTTCATAACATATGTATGTGTGTTATTTCTAGTTAATAAACTCTCTCAACCTTGTCCAAAACACCATTCCCGGATTTGAGCAAGGTGGTGCAAGAAAAGTCACTTTTGGAGTCCGAAAAGCAAAGTTAACATCACGAAACTCTTAGGGATCATTACCCTAATCATTAGCAACATATTTTCACTTTGTAAGGATCTTGATTATGACTTGTAAGACTATTATTTCTGAGTTTATTTCATTGTTCATCATGAGTAGCTAAATCTCATTCTACACTTGGTAGGATGATGTTTGTGGTATGAAGAAGTGGTTGTGATTGTGATTTATCTTTATTTTAATTTCAAGCTTTCCTATGAACCATTGGTACTTATGTTTCATGTGACAATTGTTGTCAAAACTTAATTTGTTGGTAAAGATTTCATAGGTCGAAAGGGTTATTTTCTATCAACAAGTCATAGCCGGTTTGTCTATGATTGGCTATCTTTTGTATTGATCATTTCTTAAGAAGTTTTGATTATCAAGAAACATAATTATAAGTGTTAGAAAATTCGTGAAACGACCGTGAATCGAATGAGTTGAAATTGGATTAAGTTTTGAATTGAGTGATTGAGTCTAATGCTTGTTTTCTTTAACCAAATTCTTGACGAAGATTGAAGCTTTTGAAAACAATAGATTGGATTAACCATCTAATTATCATAATCATATATATGTTAAATGTTTCATCACAATCATACCACGACGGATGTCCAAACTAGTCTTTACCAAGTGTTGCCTTTAATCTTATTGTTAATCTCATCATTTTTACTTGTTACTATTTGTTTAGAAATTGCTACAATCAAAGATTATAGTAGATTTTGAATGATCATAGGTTTTCCAAATCCCCCTGAACGATCTCGATATAACCACATAAAAGCTATACACAAACGAAAGGGTCATACTCGCCCGTGCGTTTTTAGCCAATCTGGTCATTCGTGTTTATAAATTTAAAACTTGTTTCAATACAACCACGACGGACGCATCAGGGAGCCATGATTGTAAAATTTTATTTTGGCCACGGAGGTTCCCGACCATGACTCCAGGCTATCCAAAAGGATAGTAGGCAGTAACTTTGTTTCCAAGCTAACTCGAAAATTATTTTTACCATACGTCTATTCCAAACAACGCAGCGAAGCGCGGGTTTAATACCTAGTAATAATTAGTATGACAAAAAGTAAATTACAGAAAAGTAAATAGAGGACAGATGGAGTAGAACTAGAAGACAGACACATAAACGATTAATATAATAACGCAGTAAAATTTGTGGCACCAGTCTCGCGTTTAACACGTTTGCTTTAAAATAGATTTTTCGTATTTTTTTTTGGGGAGGGGGGGGGGGGGGGACGTCCAAAGCTTTTGTACAGCCGGACCTGACAAACTTGTTTGAAAAATTGTAAACGACTTGTGTGTTTCTATCGAAGAGAGTGCTTGAATTATCCTTTAGACACCTGTGTTTTTGGAGGATTGAAGCTGAATGAGTTCAAGTTTAATTTATAGCTAATTCGTGTTTTAGTCACTAGGGCAGAATATAAGCTCGAGAAAATATGTTATTCCAAAATCTTATTCGTTCCAAAATTCAATCGATATTCAAAGGCATGCATGTAAGCGAAGTTTCAGTGTTGCATTCGTGTCCATAGATCGCACGGCCTCGCATGAGTTCATAAGCTTGGAACTCATTTTGGCTTAGAAATCCTGAAATTTGCAACCCCCCCCCCCCTCCGGTCGCTCACGCTCGCATGAGTTCAGAAGCTTCGATAATTTTGGCCCAAAAATCCTAAAATATGCAACCTTTGCGTCGCGCGGGCTCGCATGAGTTCAAAAGCTTTGAACTAATTTTAGCCAAGGAATTCTAAAATCTATATCCCCATGCGCGTGGACACGTAGGTGTTGGGGTAAAACCCAACAAATCATTTTGAAGGTAGAAGTCATGATTTCTTATAAACCCACTTTCACTTCACTCTCTAGGTGACGCAGACATTTTCATTTTCCAAATTTTGTGTTTTACGTGTCCCACTTTGAGACATGATATCTCATTCATATTAACTTCATTTTGGAGATACTTTAACTCATTACGAAGCTCTCTTTGAGAAGAAAGCAAAGCTACTAACTAATGATAATACATATAACAAATACATATATTAAATAGTGTCCAAAGTTTGAAAAAAAATCATTTTGCAAAACATATTTTCCAAAAGATTGATGGTTTTAATTCACTAATCACATGTCACACTTGGCCATAACATCTTATGTGCTTACAACCCTTGATCATTCCAACTCTATTTGCTACTTTATAAATAGAGAGCATCTCACAATGATCATTTTCTTACATATTTTACATACATTACTCACATGGTAAACAAACACGTTTATAGTTGTTTAGGATTAGCTAAGATTGATTATTATTCATTATGTTATTGGGTCCTTACTGTCCTACATGGGAAACCGAACGACACAACCATCTCAAAACATTTCTTAATCATGTTTTAAATACCTACGCAAACAATAACCATTAAATAAGTCCTTTTAAGTAATTAGACATCATGTTGATCCATTTGGTTGGATCTATATTCTGTTAAGAATTAGTATAATAGTTTATAATCAAACTAAAACACTTTGAGCACTCTTACTAACACTAAATAAGTTATGCGGAATCTAACTTATAAAGCACAGAAGAACAGAATTACTTTTAACTATTCGATTCTTTTATTAATCGACTTGTATGAGGTACATGAAAGACATTGTACCTATGTTCCTTTTATAGAGTAAGGAACCCTAGAAACCTTAGAATATTCTATAAAGATAACTATATCACAGACGATATATTATCAATATTCTAACTATTTAGGTATATCACATAAGATATACTCTAACTATAACTATGACATATCTTATACAAAGATATATTCGTCCTAATAATCATAGCAGTACTTACTTTATAAGTAGCAGTACTTATTATGTACCGCGTTAATACTAATGGTACTTACATAACACTAACAGTACTTGGAATATACTAACGGTACTAGATACTTAACAAATAATTCCCAACAATCCTCCCCTAAACAAGAAATGATAACTTGTTGTCTTCTTGTTTCTCTTGTACTGGATGTATTAAAAATACATGTCTTCAGTCTTTCCTTCATCCTTGGATTGAACTTGGTAATTTGTATTTGTATCCAACTGAATGTAGCCAAACACTTCAAATGTAGATCTTCTTCTGATAATAAAATCTTCAAACATTATAAGCATCATCTTTATCTACAAACTATGATCTTCTTGTGTCTTCTAAACATTCATCTATCTTTGCAGCATCAATATTTGTCTTCTTGAGTTTAGTCCTTGAACTCTTGATCATAAATCTTTCTCATGATTTGATGATAACAAAACCTTCTAAGTATTATATCTTTTAATACTTCTTTGTCTACAATCTTCATACCTGAAATAAAACAGTTAACAACAAACACCAATCTGTATTGGCTTCATGATTTTTAGCAAATCACCAGCTATCAACGGATTTGATAAATTCTTTACCAGTTAGCCATACACTCTGGAAAAGCCAATATTTTATTCACAAAGAATAAGGTGTAACGAAAACCTTACAATTTTTGGTAAATTGTCAACCATCAACGGATTTGATGAAGTCTTTACCTAGTACCGTTTGTCTAGGACTAGCTAACTCTTTGTCTCGAAACAAGGTGAGTTAGAACCATATAGTTTTTAGCAAACTATCAACTTTCAACGGATTTGATAAGTCTTTACCATAAACCGTTTTCTTATGGACTAGCCAGTTCTTATGTGTGTTAGACATGGTGAACTGAGAACAATTTATGAAGTGTGGCTGAAAGTCAAACACTTAAGATTCTTTCTCAGCTTCTTCCTCATCTTTCAAATCCTTGATTTGTTGTTTAACCATTCTGATCAACTCCAGAGCATTAGCAGACTCTTCTGTAACTCTAATTGTTGTTCTAACATCCTTTCCAACAGTTTCCTTTTGAAAGGGTAAGTCTTCTCTTGCAGCATCTAATATGTAACATCATCTACATCTAAAATATGCAATCCACATGACCTGTAATATCTCCAGTAACTAGGAACCTGATCCTCTAATACCTTCAACATTTCTTGATCACAGTTGTGTGGCTCATACATAAAGAGAAATTCCCTATATAATAGTGATACTTTAGTTTTACCTGCACTGGCTTCTTCAACTAACCTTACAAGATCTTGTATATCTTGTCTGTCAAGAATGTGAAGAATATCTTCCAAAAGTCTGAATATCCTTTTTGTGCCATCAGATCTCTGAATTCCATGACCTTCAAGTCCTTGATCTGTAGAGTAAATCCACTTAACAATGGATGCTCTTTTTCCAAAAATCTATGTATCAATACATTGATCTTCAAATTTCACAATCTTCAAGTACTTCCTTAAGCTCTCATCATCGTCACTATCTTCTGCTTTAGCTCTCTTAGCTTTCTTCTTTAGCTTTGTTGATCTTTTCCTTTTAACACTCTTGGAAATTCCTTCAAGTTCTGTTGAACCCTCTTCCAAGCTTGTATGTACCATTTCCTCAGTATGTACTATTGTATGTACTGTTGACTGTGTATGTACTGCTTGTACATTTTCATTCTGAGCAATACCTTGAGTTTCAACTCCTGTATTCATCCTTTGAGCAGTCTCTTCCTCCTTTGAACGTACTTTCTCCTTTCTATTCTTCCTCACATAAGTGGTCTTGATAGGTGGAGATGTACTTGTAGGTTCAGCAGTACTTGGCTCAATTCTAGGAGTACTACCAAATTGTCTTTGTTGTTGTAGACGTTTCTTGAATTCTTCAACAGCTTTCTTGTCTGCTTCAGATCCAATCTCAACAAAATTAAATTTCATCCTCTTACTTTGCTCATACAAAGTCTTCATTTCTTCAAAATTCTTCTTGACCAGCTGAATATGAGTAAATCCTTTTACTTTCTTTAGAAAGTTCATCATTTGATTTCTAATCTGCATAGTAGTTGGAGGCTTAATCTTTTCTTTCCTTCTCTTTTCAGCAAAGAATCTTTGTTGCTCCCTTACCAGATCATCAATCAATCTTGATTTCTCTTATTCATCATATGTATCTTTTTCTGTAGCTATCAATGAGTCTGCAAGAAGCTCACTTGCATGTATCTCAGCTTGAATCCTGTCATACTCTTGTATGTTCCATTCTTGCTGTATCCTTTTAGCTTCTAGCAAATCTTGCTTTGCTGCAAGTTCTTCCTGCAATTCACTTTCACGAATTTGTGCTTGCATTCTATAAGCAAATTCCTCATCATGGTCTATTTGATTAAATCTGTACATGACTGTTTATATCATCATCTGAATCACTTTCATCTTCAGATTCTGACAATAATTGCTTCTTCCCCTTATCCTTTGGTTATATCTTAGGTAGCTTCTTCTTCAGCTTGGCAGCTACTTCTTCATTAGCTAGTTGTTGAATGACTATACCTTTTTTAGGGTGTGAAGCTTGAACTTTCTTACCTTGAATTTGATCCTTTGTGGCAAGAACTTCTTGTTGTGTCTTTTTCTCCACTTTTGCTTGCTTAGTCTTCTCAACTAAACTCTTCTTTAGATCAAGCAGCAATTGGGCTAAAGTCTCATTTTCTCTAAATGAAATTTGACTTTCTAGTGAAGGATGATCACCAGCGGTACTTGCAATTGGCTTAACAGTACTTGGGTCTTCAACAATGTCAGTAGTACTTGCAGTCGGCCTAGTTGGCTCAGCAGTACTTGGATCTTCAACAAAGTTGACTTCACCAGTATTAGACACACTTGTTTCTTCAATCACTTGTGTATCCCCAAATACTTTATCTTCCATAGAATCCATCATATCAACTTGCACTTCTTCAGTCTTATCTGATTTATAGCTTTATGGTGATGGATCAGGAAACTGATTAGAAATTTCCTCCAACTTCTCATAGAAAGCACTCTAATTAGCTTGAAGTGGTGATTGAACTGATGGTTCTGGCTGAGTTGCCAATGTTTCTGCAACTTGTGGCTCCTCTGGTTGATTTACCAGCTTTTCTTGAACTTGTGGTTCCTTTGGAGTAGGTTGTGGGTCTTGCTGTTGAATCTCCATATCTGAAGGTCCATCCACACCAGTCTCTAAACCAGTTCCCTCTTTAAAAGTCCCCATGACATCTTCATCCAATTCAAAATTGATGTCATTTCTAGATATCCTTGTTTGATTATCAGAAGAAGGTGGTTTTTCTTCATTATTCCTTCTCTGTTCTTCATTATTCCTCCCCTGTTTGGTTGCATTCAGTTGCCTTTTCTTGTGGTTCCTGAGTTTTTGCTTCTCAATTGTGAGACCACCAAAATCTGACATGGAACAACTAGGCAACGAGGGGGTAACACGTCATAGTACAAGAAACAATGAATTACAGTTCATACAAAGCTGACGAAATCAAAACATGTACATTACATCATAAAAGGTTAGAGTTTTTAAACATAGGTCCCAGAGTTTTAAAAGCGGAAAATTATATTATTTCGTCTCGATTTATAACATAAAGTTGCCCAAAAGATTAAATAAACTTCTGATAGTTTATATAAAACCAATCTTTCAAAAGCATCACAGAAATCTCCAAGCTGCGATAATATCATGCGGGCTCCCATCCAAGAAAAGCTAAGTATAATACCTGAGATTAAACATGTAAAATCGTCAACATAAAGTTGAGTGAAATTCATAGGTTTAGTAATAAGGATGTGGAACACAAGCATTCATTTATAAAACAAGTAGTATGGAGTATGGTTATATACGTCAACCATCGTCCAAAGTCATTATTATTGCTATTTATTTCATGAACCGAAGCTTAACTCAGTGTAAGTTCCTCTAGGGAGTATTCAGCCTAAATACTCAAGTATAAACGAATATTAGTGCGTCAAAGTAATCGGGACGGGGATAGTCAATCCCGATGGATCCACCCACAACATTCGCGCTTCGCGCAATGCACACCAGATAATTAACGGTTCATGATCGGGAGAGGAAACTTAAGGCTAGACAAAAAGCAATAATAATATCGAAAACCTGAAAATCATACATGTTCTGGATAGCATACAAGTTCTGGATAGCATACAGTTTTTAATGGTTGTGTTCCACCATGTAAAATCTCACCCCGTGTTTAGAAACCATGTACAAGTAAAAAGGGGCTATGAACTCACCTTAGCCACGAGTTAAGTCAATCACAGTACTCACAACTGAGTAGAAACGGTAGTGGTAGACGATCACCGACGATATGGATGCCCGGGAAACACGAAAACCGCAACCTATCAAAATAAGGCGCGCGTTAAGACTCGAACTCGAATATCGATATGTACCAAATATAATATGACTCAAATGTTTCGAAAGTATTCATGTTTCAAAACCATTATCACAAACCAAATGAATCCATTTATTCAACGTTACTCGTTAAAACGCTTGAACACTTGAAAATGACCCGTTATACGACGCCAAGTTAACGCAAGTCAAACTATCCTTTACACTTACTTGGACCAGTAGCTAAGTCATTTATATAATGACTAGCACTTGAGTAAGTCACCATGACCGATGGTGAATACTCAAACTCACACAACACAAGCATTGAACTAAGTGTCCAAAATAAAAATCAGCAAGTACACCCCGAATATACACACCGATCTACCCTATCTAGACTTCTCCGTTTTACATGAAAATTGGTGTCAAGGTCACTTATAACCTGTATAAGACCTCACAAAAATTTGAGCCAAAGTTCACACTTTAAAATCCATCAGCTCGACACTAAACTCGACTTCAAATTTGGGACAGATTTGTGCACTTGTTTTGTAAAACCGTTTAGACCGCTTTAAAAGTACAAACTCGACAATCCGTCTTTTGAAACCACTACTAGACTCATCAAACTCAGTTTATAAACTTTGAAAACCAGTAGATACATTTATCTAACCAAGCCTAAAGTCCCCGAGAGTCGACCAAAAATCAGCCACAATTTCGGATTATGCCGACTTGCGTCTCCCGGTACACGAAAACTAAAACTAGCATAACTTTTGACTCGTAATGACTTAGAAGCTCTATCTTATACCAAAACGACCGTCTCGGAAAACTCTACAATAATTTCAAATAATATCAGTCTTTCACATACCTTAAACCCACGAAACCATATGTTTAAAGTTGCTGTCCCAAAATACCTTTTTAGAAAACAAGACAAATCCATTATTTCACTCAAAACCAATCATTCTCATACCCCTAGGATCACTATACTATCATACCCATCATCCAAACACTCCTTAAGACACTTGCATGTAAAATCTAACAAAATCAAAGTTTAAAAACAAGACTTTTAAGGATCAAAACATGATAATCTTACCAAAAACCTTACATGCAAGATGATTTAAACATCAATCCACCATGAAATCATAACTTTGTGAAAACTTGATACATGTTCTTAAATTTGATATCATTAGAATCACCATTGAATTCTAAGATGTGGTCTTTATTTTGTTTTGATCAAATCATAAGGAAAATTGATGAAGTGAGGTGTTTTGTATGGTGGTGGTGACGGTTCGAAGAAAGAAAATGGGGAGGGAGAGAAATTTTACTAGTGTGTAAAATGGGAGAAAAAAAGTGTATTTATATGGTGGTTTAAGTGGAGGGATTAATCTTGCCAATTTTGAAAGTTGTGGACTCAAAAAGAATTAATAGTTTTAAAGGGTAGAAAATGGTTATTGGTAAATATTGAAAATATTTACGGGGATTGGGTTTCGTAAAAATACTTTTCAAAAGTTATGATGCATCATAAAAATGATTATACGATTTCTCGACACGACTTAATACATAATTAAAAAGAAATCGTCGAAAATATTAATTATCGAAACAATCGATAAATAAACGTAATATTTTGGGCATCCGTCGGTATCGCGATCACTAGGAAATTATCGTTGTACATTGATTTGAATAAACTCGTTGTAAAACGCACGTGGATGATTTTAAATCAAAAACTTTGATTTAAATTAAATATGGAAAAATAAAATAAAATTTTTATAATTCCATACAAATTATTGTCAATGAACAGAAAATACTTAAAAAGTATAATTCATTTAAAATTTAAGAATCTCATGATTTACATATAAAATTCAAGAAAACGAAATACGTTGAAAAAATCATAAACACGAATAGAAAGAATAAAATAATGCTGGGAAAATACGGGTTCTCACAGTCTTCCCCCCTAAAGGAACTCTGGTCCCAGAGTTCTCCTGAAAACAGTAGAAGATGCAAACAAGAGGAGGTACAAAGTGGAGAACGAAATTCATTGCTTCCCAGGAAATTTCCGTACCACGACGAATCTTAACGGTTAGAATACGCTAAGCTTCAGTTTCTTTAGTTCCTTTTCGAATAACTTTTCAGTCTTGGATTAGGATAACGATCTTTCAATACGGAGATACATCAAGAGATAGAGTTGTTGGAAATACGTGCGATAAACTAACAAGAATGAACACAAAAATCGCTTAAACCGGCAAAGTGCGATAAAATGAACTGAATTGTTAAATCAACAAGCGGTCGCAAATCGTCCAACTGTAAAACGTGACAATCTTAAAATGTAAGAATCTAGTCACAAGCGAAATAGAAGGGAAAATGAATAACATACGATCATTCAAAATATAGGCTGTCAAAATCAGTTGTCTAGTATTTTGGTATTACTTTAAAACTTAGTTTTAAATATTTTCTTTATTAAAAGAAAATTTTACAAGGTGTAGTGATTTAAAAATCAAACTCTATATAAAATGAGTGGGTAAACAGTTGTCAAATCTTTTTCTTGATCAGGACTTCAAGATAAAAGTAACTCAGTTCAAATAGTTATTTTGATCAGCTTAAGAGATTTTTGGGTGACTGTATAAAATTATTTTTAAAACTCAGGTTTAACGTTACTATTAGGAAAAATCAGATTTTTCCAATTTATTTAGAATCATTGTTAGAATTTATAAATGAATTTAATAATTTCATTAGGTTGACAATAAATGACGATATAATCAAATACTTTAAAAGATACAACTTGACACTGTTTAAACATAAGTTATAAGTTTATGCAAGAGGATGTACAGATTCGATATTAAACTTGAAACGGGTATTTTGACAATTTAAACAATTGGTAAAATGTATAAAACGTTCTTAAAAATTAATAATAATATTTAGAAATTCAAGAAAGTGTTTAAGATATCAAACGATAAACACGTAACAGTTTCTGGTTTTCAGAAAGTGACAAAATAGCAAACGATTATGAAACGAATATCGATCAACAATTAGTATATAAGCAATAGCACGAGGGAATAAAACGGAAGTCGTATCAACTCTTAACAAACGCGATAGAATAGACGCGTCGATGATAAAAATAATAAAAAACATAGGATTATAGCAAGTCATCATTCCTTGCGTGCAGTTGGTGTTACCAACAACGGCTTATTAAGTTCTTGGTGGTCGATACACGATCGAAAGAGAAAAGCCACACAACGAATCTTCGAATCAAAGATAATTCTTAAGAAGTCAATTGAGAGAAGTTCTAGTAAGATGAACAACATTAACAATGAAAGGCAAAATCAATACATGGTTCACACGAATGAATTTCAAGACGAGAAAGTCTAACACACATCATGACAATTACACGAAATCATCGTTCACGTCCAGTCATAAATCATTAATCGCGTCCAAAGACGTTTCATAGGTCTACCAAGATAGATAAAGAAGTTAAATCGATGAAGAGGCATAATAACGTTGAAACTTCAGGTCAGGTATCAATGGTAAGAATTTAGACAAATGATAATGAAAATCGTATCATGAGGAGGATGAGGTAACAGGTGAAACAAAGGTCGTTGAGTAAGGAAATCTGTGCTTGAGGCATGTACTTTGTTCAAGAAATGATAAGGGTTCATATGTGTATGTTGCAAACTGTTGATACTCGCATAAGAAGTAAAAGTTTTCTAAACTTTATTTATCTAACTTTTTAAGGAACATAATAAAAAGTTGATTGTTGGTCAAATATTTAGGGCGACTACTATTTGGCCTTGCATGGCTCCTTCTAAATTAGGCATAGGTGATCAGGTCATGCATAATTTAAGACTAGCAATGCGATGCTCAGCTTCGTCAAACTAGTATTACATATCATATGATTTAAAATATGTATATAATAGCATTTGTAAACACATGAATCAAGATAACATATGAAACTTTTCGCCTATAAGTTACTGGCTAACTGTTTAAATCCACAATTTTGTATAGTTACGAGGGTCCTTTATAATACTGTATGAGAATAATTTGTGAAAATACATTGTAAAATTAATATAAATTAATTTTATAAGATAGCATTCAATTATTTAAGAAAGCCCAAATGAAACCTTTTGTAAAATGATTTACAAACAAGACCAGTTTGAGCTTATATGGTAACTTATAAAATAGCGAGTGGGTTACATGAGGGTAATAAAGAGTAGTTCAAGGCAATCGATGAAATGGTTACAAGATGATAAGGTTTCAAGAGATTTAGCCGAAATCGTCAAGAGACACGTGTCAAGATGTAATGAACGATACGAAAGCAAGAACTTCAACCTCGGTCTAATTCAGTGGTACGATAGAAACAAAGAAAGACAACGTAGAATGACAAATAAGTCATATATAAAAGAAAGGATAAAGGAATCCGTATATGCACATCGTAATTTATTTGACAAAAATATACTCTTAAGAAAGTAGTGCATCAGTTAATCAATAGTACAATTACTCCGAAAGGTTTCTATATTAGGAAGTTACCGAATTTTCAAAAGTTCAAGATCTATGTATATGTATGACCGAATTCAAAGTTACCATTTTATGCTGGTTCAAACGCAATACTTGTTTTTAGTTTACAAAATATCATTAGTTAAAGTTTTACGAGCTCAACGAACTCAAAAACGCTTGAAATCATATTTTTAAAGTCTACCAGTTTTGACTTTTGGGTTTGACTAGACCAACTGATTCACTAAATCACATTTTAAGACTCGAAGTCTAGAGTAATTTGGTGTAAAACGATGTTTTGAACAACTTTCTAATTCTACCCGAGACTTGAAACGAAATAAAAATGGACGAAAATGCCCTTGCATTAAATCTGTCAACAAAATGATATTTTAGCATTATTTAGAAAATAACTTCTTAGATTTTACAATCTCAAATAAGCGTAACTTGCTCGATTTTAAAGTTTACTGGTCAAATTTTATGTCCTAAACGGACGTCTCAACAAGTAGAAATATATATTTTTATGTCTAAAGTTATAAAAATATTTTCTCGACGCTCTTAAACTTCCTGTAAAGTTTCTATACAAAGTATATTTTTTTTACACATCTTGAAATTAAATCCAAATTTCATAATGACTCAAAATTAATGTACACACGAGACTTGTGGATTCCATCAAGACGAAAGAGAATAAACCGTGTAATTAATCATGCAAAGAAAACGCAGTACATAAATGGTTCAAGAATGCCAACGATAATCTGAGAGGTAAAAACGACGCATGACATCCGTGTCTTCCGCTGCAAGATGCAATGCAGGAAGGTCTCCTCGCGACGTGATTTTCCAAAATCACAAGACATGCCGAGAAAGAAACAAAATATTAACAAGTCACACTCCTGAGGCGAGGAGGTTTAACCAAAAAGGGAGGATACAAGTAGGATCGTATCCCAAACAATTGTCACATAATAAATGATGATCATGTGTTCAAGGTACAACGGATGTTGTAAGTTGAAGTCGAAACGTAGTATGATCAATGAAATAAGATGTAATCCATGTACAAGTGTCGTGTAAAACGGTGGCGTAAAGGTAAATCAAGATTACGAAAACTCACGATATTATTCAGCATTGATTCAACGAATTCTTCGAGATGTGTGACTCACACGAAGTCTTTTAGTCTTTTTTGGAGACACATTGAGCTACACAATGGTCTATAACTAGACATTCAATTACGAATGGCTGGAAAGAAAATATGCGTATCTAAATAGATATTTAAAAGAATTAAACAATGAAAGCAACAAGTACGGTAGTAGAATGAATATCATAACTTCATCGAAAACAACACTTATTCAATTTCGAACAATGGTATCACGAGAGTATGCACAACATGTAGCAGCGAGTCAAGAAAAACAGATGATTCAAAACGAACGAGTATATGAAGTCAGTCGTATCACGCATAAATGAAATAGCAATAGTACTCAGAAAAATGAGTATGAAAAGTCGGCAGCATACGCGCTCTGAATACAAGTATGTAACGTCATAACAATATGAAATCATCGTAACAAGATCAGTTCACAAGAACAAGAATTCAAGATATGCAGTAAGAGCATATGTAACCAAGTAATAACCAATGATAGTTCATGAAGCACCAAGGCTTTGAAAAGACATAGTAATTATCGTCATTAAAGTAATGTAATATTTCAACATGTAATCAGGAGATGAAATGTTGGGTCAAAAATTTGATGTGGCAGAAATTCAAAAACGAAGAAAACATGAAGATATTGTCTAAGCGTTGTCAAGAGCAATTTAGGCGTTGCCAAGAGCAAACTAGGCGTTGTTGGCTCAAGAGTTGTCGTGTGCAATCTAAGCATTGTTACATGCAATTCAAGAGTTGATAGAAACGTAGACAAGAAGCTTATGGAAGCTTCTATTTAGATAAACATGCAAGATATATTCTTCATAAGTTTATTTAAATAGAAGATTTACTTGTTTATTTGTTATTATCTCTTGTAAACCCTAATCCTTACACTATAAAAGGAACCAAGGGTCTTAGGTTTTATTCATCATTCATATTCACAATGTAAACCTAAAGTGTGTGTGCACTAGACGTGGGATTAAATGCATACACGTATAGTGGTTGTTTATTATTAATATAATGAGCAACCCTTTTGTTTTAATTCATGTTCAATGTGTCTAAACACCTTATTAATGTATCATGTTCTAATTCCGCTTTGATTATTTAATCATATGAACATGATGCATTCCTAGTAGCTTCAAAGATCCGGAAACCAAGGTTTCCACAATTGGTATCAGAGCCTCGTGGCTCGTGTTGCTAGGACCAACAAGGTGTCCGTGTATGGTGAAAAAAGAAAAATCCGTCTAGGGTTTTTCTGGACGTTTTTGTGTGCGCAGCAGTATTCAGAAGGTCGTAACGTTTTATTGAACCGTTGGATCGTCACGAAATTTTATATGTGTGTTCTACATACATATATCTAAACATCCACCGGAGGGATTGTCAAGTTTTATCCCCAGGAAAAAGTTATTAAGCGTCAAAGTCAGCAGCAGGATGAAAGCAGTTTTCTGTGAACAGCCATATTCAAAACACGATCTCTCCTTCGTTAACGGTTGGATCTTCGTGATTTTTGAATTGTAGATTCTTGGCACTTGTGTCTAGAATCTCACCGAAGGGATTTTCGATCTGAGCCTTAATGAAGAAATTATTCAAGGTCAAAGGTTGCTGGTTAAGGTATGAACGTTTTTGCTTCACTCACATGAAATCATGAACTAGGGTTACTCAAACCCTAGATCAACATGAAAAGCAGAAAGTTGGAGGATTGTGGCTGTTATGATTCAAGGTCTAAGGTTTATTTACAAACCCTAATTAGGGTTTCGGTACTCAAAGTTCTAAACCCTAGATCAAAGTTTTGAAGCTGTGATCCACGATTTTTGTAATAGCAGCCAAAGAAAGTTACGTACAGATATGTGATGCAACTTTTCTTATTGGTGGAAAACAAAATTGTGTTCACACGATCTATTATTCAATTTGTGTTCACATGACCTAAAAGGGAAAAAGGACGTGTTAATTGGTTCTTAATGGTGTGTTCACACGATGCTATTGTTCACACGAAGAAATCCTAAACAATTCAAGTTCTGATATGGGCTTTTGGTCAACAATGGTATTTACTTTGACGTTGACATAGAAAGTCAGATGTGTGATCAATCAAAAGGAGTTTATCTAGGAAACCTTGCTGTTACGTGAATTAAGGAAAAGAAAAGTCACTAATGTGATTGATACGCAGCTTCAAGGACAGTTATGATTACTGTGAACCACAATTAACTTTCCTAAAGTTTAGGAGTTTTCAAACGTATGGATTGGTAATATTGTGAGGATATTATTTCCTATTTTGTGGGAAAGAAATCACGTGATATTAGGAATGAAAGTTTTTGGATGTGATTTATTGCCCTTGATGACGTCAGCAGAAAGAGGCGCTGACAAGTTTGAGAATAGACGCTGACAAGTAACATTTTGACGCTGAAAGAATAAGTCAACGCTGATAGAGTTGACAGTGTTGTCCGATATATGTTCATTCAAACGCTGATAAGTATTGTCCGATATCGGACAATACAACTGATAAAGATCTTGGATAAAGAGGATATTGGACAACACAAGGAAGGCTGCTGTTTGAGAAAATTGGTACGTTTTAAGCACACAAAAAGGTGGAAATTACACACGAAGGTACATGGAATCTCCGTTTTATTTAGAATATCATGTTGATATTTATGGCTCGGATATTTTTAAAAGGAATTAATGATCTTAAAGAGAGTTAGCAACTATTCGTGGGAATTTGATGGATATTTAAAGTATGTAATCGGGTTAGCCTTGTAAAAGAGTTATCCGTATGTAACTTTTACATATGATATATTATTTCATAAAGATTCGTCATGAAGAAGTGTTGGCTTAAGGGGAAGAATTCTTATGGTATGTTTGATGATTAAAGAAGATTTACGCGAGTTTGTGTTCTATCATATCTTAAAGTCGTGCACTCCCAGTCATAGACTTTAAAGATAACTTGTTCGTGCTTTACATGGTTGGTGACGAAGACTTGTCATAACACTTGAAGGAGTTACATTATCGTGCTCAGTGTCTCACAAAGGATGAGAATATTGACAAGAGATCGAGGTCTACTTATACTTTGTACCATGAGTATAAGTTCTTTGTCACATGGATAGTACAAGACATGGAACATAGGTTTGGGTTATTCTACTTCTACATCAAGAATACTATATTTATTTTTCTTCAAGATCATTACATAGAGCTACATTTGGAGAATCTTCAACATTGCATACATTGTTTACTTTCCTGTTGATGTGACAAAAAGGGGAAGAAATACATGCTACACTTGAGGGGAAGCAATTTGAAGATCATGTATAACTTACAAGAGATACACATAGAGTTTTGCCACCATCAACTAGGGGAAGATTGTTGGGTCAAAAAGTTGATGTGGCAGAAACTTAAAAACGAAGAAAACATGAAGATATTGTCTAAGCGTTGTCAAGAGCAATTTAGGCGTTGACAAGAGCAAACTAGGCGTTAATGGCTCAAGAGTTGTCGTGTGCAATCTAAGCATTGTTACATGCAATTCAAGAGTTGATAGAAACGTAGACAAGAAGCTTATGGAAACTTCTATTTAGATAAACATGCAAGATATATTCTGCGTAAGTTTATTTAAATAGAAGATTTACTTGTTTATTTGTTATTATCTCTTGTAAACCCTAATCCTTACACTATAAAAGGAACCAAGGGTCTTAGGTTTTATTCATCATTCATATTCACAATGTAAACCTAAAGTGTGTGTGCACTAGACGTGGGATTAAATGTATACACGTCTAGTGGTTGTTTATTATTAATATAATGAGCAACCCTTTTGTTTTAATTCATGTTCAATGTGTCTAAACACCTTGTTAATGTATCATGTTCTAATTCCGCTTTGATTATTTAATCATATGAACATGATGCATTCCTAGTAGCTTAAAAGATCCGGAAACCAAGGTTTCCACATGAAAAACTATAACGATAATTAAACGTAAGTAATAAGGATTAGAGAGTTACCCGCGCAGATATCGAACAACATTAGCAGATTCTGTGATTGACACTTAGAAATAATAAAATATTTAAACTTTCGGTTATAGACTAAGTTTTTGAAAACGACTCAGTTCCCTATAACCATCGCTCTGATACCACTCTGTGAGACCCCCAAAATCTGACATGGAACAACTAGGCAACGAGGGGGTAACACGTCATAGTACAAGAAACAATGAATTACAGTTCATACAAAGCTGACGAAATAAAAACATGTACATTACATCATAAAAGGTCAGAGTTTTTTAACATAGGTCCCAGAGTTTTAAAAGCGGAAAATTATATTATTTCGTCTCGATTTATAACATAAAGTTGCCCAAAAGATTAAATAAACTTCTGATAGTTTATATAAAACCAATCTTTCAAAAGCATCACAGAAATCTTCAAGCTGCGATAATATCCTGCGGGCTCCCATCCAAGCAAAGCTAAGTATAATACCTGAGATTAAACATGTAAAATCGTCAACATAAAGTTGAGTGAAATTCATAGGTTTAGTAATAAGGATGTGGAACACAAGAATTCATTTATAAAACAAGTAGTATTGAGTATGGTTATATACGTCAACCATCGTCCAAAGTCATTATTATTGCTATTTAGTTCATGAACAAAGCTTAACTCAGTGTAAGTTCCTCTAGGGAGTATTCAGCCTATATACTCAAGTATAAACGAATATTAGTGCGTCAAAATAATCGGGACGGGGATAGTCAATCCCGATGGATCCACCCACAACATTCGCGCTTCGCGCAATGCACACCGGATAATTAACGATTCATGATCGGGAGAGGAAACTTAAGGCTAGACTAAAAGCAATAATAATATCGAAAACCTGAAAATCATACATGTTCTGGATAGCATACAAGTTCTGGATAGCATACAGTTTTTAATGGTTGTGTTCCACCATGTAAAATCTCACCCCGTGTTTAGAAACCATGTACAAGTAAAAAGGGGCTATGAACTTACCTTAGCCACGAGGTAAGTCAATCACAGTACTCAGCAACTGAGTAGAAACGGTAGTGGTAGACGATCACCGACGATATGGATGCCCGGGAAACACGAAAACCGCAACCTATCAAAATAAGGCGCGCGTTAAGACTCGAAATCGAATATCGATATGTACCAAATATAATATGACTCAAATGTTTCCAAAGTATTCATGTTTCAAAACCATTGACACAAACCAAATGAATCCATTTATTCAACGTTACTCGTTAAAACGCTTGAACACTTGAAAATGACCCGTTATACGACGCCAAGTTAACGCAAGTCAAACTATCCTTTACCCTTACTTGGACCAGTAGCTAAGTCATTTATATAATGACTAAGCACTTGAGTAAGTCACCATGACCGATGGTGAATACTCAAACTCACGCAACACAAGCATTGAACTAAGTGTTCAAAATAAAAATCAGCAAGTACACCCCGAATATACACACCGATCTACCCTATCTAGACTGATCTGTTTTACATGAAAATTGGTGTCAAGGTCACTTATAACCTATATAAGACCTCACAAAAATTTGAGCCAAAGTTCACACTTTAAAATCCATCAGCTCGACACTATACTCGACTTCAAATTTGGGACAGATTTGTGCACTTGTTTTGTAAAACCGTTTAGACCGCTTTAAAAGTACAAACTCGACAATCCGTCTTTTGAAACCACTACTAGACTCATCAAACTCAGTTTAAAAACTTTGAAAACCAGTAGATACATTTATCTAACCAAGCCTAAAGTCCCCGAGAGTCGACCCAAAATCAGCCACAATTTCGGATTATGCCGACTTCGTCTCCCGGTACACGAAAACTAAAACTAGCATAACTTTTGACTCGTAATGACTTAGAAGCTCTATCTTATACCAAAACGACCGTCTCGGAAAACTATACAACAATTTCAAATAATATCAGTCTTTCACAGACCTTAAACCAACGAAACCATCTGTTTAAAGCTGCTGTCCCAAAATACCTTTTTAGAAAACAAGACAAATCTATTTTTTCACTCAAAACCAATCATTCTCATATCCCTAGGATCACTATACTATCATACCCATTATCCAAACACTCCTAAAAACACTTGCATGTAAAATATAACAAAATCAAAGTTTAAAAACAAGACTTTTAAGGATCAAAATATGATAATCTTACCAAAAACCGTACATGCAAGATGATTTAAACATCAATCCACCATGAAATCATAACTTTGTGAAAACTTGATGCATGTTCTTGAATTTGATATCATTAGAATCACCACTGAATTCTAAGATGTGGTATTTATTTTGTTTTGATCAAATCATAAGGAAAATTGATGAAGTGAGGTGTTTTGTATGGTGGTGGTGACGGTTTGAAGAAAGAAAATGGGGAGGGAGAGAAATTTTACTAGTGTGTTATTTTTGTGTGTAAAATGGGAGAAAAAAGTGTATTTATATGGTGGTTTAAGTGGAGGGATCAATCTTGCCAATTTTGAAAGTTGTAGACTAAAAAAGAATTAATAGTTTTAAAGGGTAGAAAATGGTTATTGGTAAATATTGAAAATATTTACGGGGCTCGGGTTTCGTAAAAATACTTTTCAAAAGTTACAATGGATCATAAAAATGATTATATGATTTCTCGACACGACTTAATACGTAATTAAAACGAAATCGTCGAAAATATTAATTATCGAAACAATCGATAAATAAACTTAATATTTTGGGCATCCGTTGGTATCGCGATCACTAGGAAATTCTCGTTGTACATTGATTTGAATAAACTCGTTGTAAAACGCACGCGGGTGATTTTAAATCAAAAACTTTGATTTAAATTAAATATGGAAAAATAAAATAAAAATTTTATAATTCCATACAAATTGTTCTCAATGAACAGAAAATACTTAAAAAGTATAATTCATTTAAAATTTAAGAATCTCAGGATTTACATATAAAATTCAAGAAAACGAAATACGTTGAAAAATTCAGAAACACGAATAAAAATAATAAAATAATGCTGGGAAAATACGGGTTCTCACATCAATTGCAGATTTCTGAACAGATCTATATTGCCTCATCCAAGATGACACTTTGTTCCTTAACTTGAGTAGGCTAGCTTCTAATTGAGCAATTTTCTTCTTGAACAAGCTTATCTTTCTGCAACACATGTACCTGTTGGGACAAACTTGTACACAAAGCAGTTAAATTTACAACATCCACCACCTCTGGTGCTTGTGCTTGTGGTGAACCACTAGCAGCAATAGAAGCAGCAGGTGTGTGGATCATCTCATCAGTGTTTGGTGGAACACCAACATTGTGAGAAGAAGATTATGAATCTTCTAGAGAGTGGGAGCTCTGGTGAGAAGGAGTTTGCTGAGAAGCACTAGCATTGCTAGGTTCCTCACCTTCTTGATTGGCAAGTTGGGCTAACATATGAGCAAACAGTGGTGTTACTGTTCCTGTAAAGGCATTGTCTTGTTTGGTCAAGAAAGAGAAAGTTCTCTTTGTGAATGAAGGAACATCCCATGTATCAGTTAATGCTGGTAGGTTAGGTATTTGGTCACTAACTAAAGTCTGAATGAATCTAAGATACATTAAAAACTTCTTAGTCCCTTCCAAATTCCTAGTCATGCCTTCAAAAATTAATTTTGAAAAATTAAAAACCCTATTATTTGCTAGACAAATACCAGTAGATGCCAATGCAGCGGGTATTTGATCAAAAGATGTACTTTTTGAACTTAAACGGTGAATAATAGCATGAAAAAGCAATTTCCATTGAGGTGAAAATAATGCTTTAAAGAAAGTAAGACTTTCCCTACCACCCCTATAGCCCATGGCTGCAAGGCCATCATGAATCTCTGTATTATTAAGCATACTAAGTCCATTTTCGTCATTAAGTCTCAAACTTGCTCTTAGCAGTACCTCAGTGACATATATATTCCTATGATTTACCCTAGTCTTAATGCAAGGTTGATCAAAACGAGTACCGAACACAGCAGTATCCCAAAATTGTTCAACAATGGGTATAGAGACAACTGGACTTATAGTGAGTGCGAAGCGAACATGACTTCGAGATAGGATACCAAGCATCTCATGGAAACCAAGAGAGTCATCATTCGCAGCAAGATTCGCAACCAAATTATTCTTAGAGATTACTTGTAGGCAACCATTAGTATTTTTGATGATCGAAAGATTAGAGATAAGGTCATAGATTCAAGAGAGAAAAATAAAAATTAGGTGAATCAATTGTGTAATTGGGGTAATTATTTAAGTAAATAACAAACCCAAGCGCGAAGAAACCGCCAAATTTACAAAAGAGACCCTTAACGGTACAACGGACATGTAGCGGTACATGGAACATAAGCGGTACTTGGTTTTGTGCTAGCGGTACTTGGAGTGACAACGGTACCTCACAATTTTGACCAGTTCATGCTTTCCACTAGACATGTAACCTCTTTTATCTTTTTCTATAAACCTGCAATAACATCAAAAACACAAAACATAGACTATACAATAAGAATTATATAAAACTTATACAGCTATTACCTCCCCTCAACATATGCAGCATGTTATTGGTTGAGCATACCAATGTGTGTTACCAGGAATTCCAATCTCTTTGCATCAAATGCCTTGGTCAACAAATCAGCTACATTGTTGTTTATATGAATCTTCAAGACTTGAATAAGCTTTTTGTCATAAGCATCTCTTATAAAGTGATGTCTTATTTCAATATGCTTAGTCTTGGAGTGAAATACTGGATTCTTGACAATGCATATAGTACTTTCATTATCAATGTAAATCTTGGTGTTCATGAAGTTAAACCCATAGTCCAACAATTGATTTTGAATCCAAAGTACTTGTCCACAACAATGAGCAGCAGCTACATATTCAGCTTCAGTTGTAGAAGTAGCAACAATGGTTTGCTTCTTACAATGCCATGATATGAGTCTTCTGCCTAGGAATTGACAACCTCCTGTTGTGTATTTCCTATCATGATTTGCTCCAGCATAATCACTATTTGAGTAAGCTTCCAATTAAAAGGTGGAATATCTAGGATACCATAATCCTACATTAGGTTGACTTTTAAGATATTTAAAAATCTTCTTCACAGCATATAGATGTTACACCTTTGGATGAACTTGGAATTTTGAACAGGCACACACAACAAACATTATATCTGGTCTTAAAGTAGTAAGATACATCAATGAACCAATCATTGACCTATAGAGATGAATGTCAACATCTTCTTTATGTTCATCTTTTGATAAAGATTTCTTGGCTTCAAAATGTGTGCTTGTACTCCTTGTATCCATACATGAAAATTTCTTTAAGATTTCAACAACATATTTATCTTGGCTGATAAAGATTCCATCTTTCCTTTGTTTGACTTGTTGTCCCAAAAAGAAAGTTAGTTCTCCCATAGAACTCATTTGAAATATTCTTTTCATCAAAGCTTCAAACTCTCCACACCATGTCTTCTTGGTAGAACCAAAAATGATGTCATCAACATAGACTTGAACTAGAATGATGTCTTTGGAATTTTTCTTGATGAACATAGTTTTTTCAATGGTTCCTCTCCTATATCCATGTTCTAGCAAAAAGTTGGATAAAGTTGCATACTAGGCTCTTGGAGCTTGATGTAGATCATAAAGTGCTTTGATAACTTTGTAGACTCTATTGGGGAATTTAGGATCTACAAAACCTGCAGGTTGTGAGACATATACCTCCTCTGAAATAGTACCATATAGAAAGGAACTTTTCACATCCATTTGATAGACAATAAATCCCATATATGATGCAAAGGCCAAAAATAACCTAATGGATTCTATCCTTGCCACTGGTGCAAAAACCTCATCATAGTCTATCCCTTCTTCCTGTCTGTAGCCTTGAGCAACAAGTCTTACCTTGTTCCTCACAACAACCCCTTTCATCCTTCTTGTTCCTTGATGAGACTGCTTTTATACATAGTCTCATCGTCCAAATCGGGCTTAAAATGCATAAAATATCATTAAAACTGCCAAATATATGCTCGTGTTTGTTACTTGTGTATTTTTAGGAACAGATGTTGAGGAAAAGACAAAAAGATCACAAGAATCATTCAAAAACGAACACGGGAAACGAAGCCGCACAATGAACCGGACCCAAATCAAGAATTTCCAAAAATGACCTTGAAGTTTTGAAGATTGGCAAGAATGGTCCCTCTACTATTGAAGACTTGGCAATTTATACCCTTGCAAATCTCATTTATTTCATTTGGGTCCCTAAATTATCAAGTATTTACAAGAGAAGTCCTTGGAGAATGAAGAATTTGCATAAGAAGTCCTTGATACAAGTTTATTAACATGTTGTGCCAAAAATAACAAATGATGCAAAGTTGTTTATAAAGGAAAATGGAAGTTTTGGCTGTTTAAATGGAAATGAAAGAGTTAAGAGAGTTCAGGGGGCAAAACTGCCAAGACACACAAACCACTCACCACCACTTACCATCCGCCACGTCACCCACTCACAATCATCCAATCACCACCTCCTATCCTGCCACGTCCTTTCCCACTTTCTTTATTTAAACTAATCAGGGATTAGTGGAGGCAAACTTAAATTTAAACAATTTTTATACCTCAAACGAATCAAACGCCCCTAATACCTTTCCCTCCTACACATAAACCCTAAAAACCCCCAGTTTTAATTGCCCTAATACTTAACTTAAACCCCAATTAATATTAGGAATTTTAATCCCAACCCCACTCCCAACAAATCCTTACACCCAGAAAACGACCTATCATTCCCTTGTCCCCTCCCCTGCTACATCTTTCACGTGGTACTATTCACATCTACGTTCCAAAATGATTCCTTTGCCCCAAAGGAAGATTTAACAGCTAAGATTGAGCAACACAAGCTTCCAAATAGCTGGCCATCACATGGACGATTTGACCAAAGACTTTTCAAAGGGAAAACAAGGAATTTCCAGGATTAGGGTTTAGCAAAAGTATTTTTATTCAGTTTTCTAGAATAGTCTTTAGTAGCTTATAAAAGGAGAAGCCAACATGTGGCATTCCCTTTGTTCCAGTTTTTAGCTCTCAACATTTGTAATTCCTTTTTATAAATTTATAAAGTTGGTGTTTTTATTAAAGTGTAATTCCTTTTATGGTTTTTAAAAGTTGGTGTGTGATTGAAAGCTAAAGCTGAGTTCCATTTATCATTTTACAAAACATTTTGTGTTTTGAATTTTCAGAAATAAAGTTTCTGAAAAAGGGTAATTTGTGGTGAAAATCTTGTTTCAAGGTTTGATTTTTCAGGGTTGAAAGTTAATTGGTGTAAGTGTTTTGAAAGAAAAACGTTTAAGAAATTTGTGAGAAAGGTTTTTAAAATAAAAGGAAAAAAATCAGAAAGTGCATATTTTGTTCTTCATTTTTTTTCTTAGCAGGTTTAACTTGAAGCTTGCTTGTTGTCCAAGAGATCTGCTCAGGCCCCAGCCTGATTGGAGGTGACATAGCAGTCACTGAGGGACCTGGATGTAGGTCCCTCTAGGTAAATCCTTGTTCTCATTTTTCAGTTTTCTGATTTGGTGTTCATGTGATTTGGTATGATTTGAATGCATGTTGTTAAGTGTTGTTTGAGTGTTTGATATTGCTAATTTATGTTTGTTATGCATGTTAGAGTAAGTTTTAATCAGTTTGGTTGAGGTTGAAAATCAATTGGTTTGATAATTGGCATTTCAGTAATATAAAGGGGTGTTTGGATTAGGTATTTAACTAGGATTGGTGATATGATTCTTGGTTAAAAACCTGTATACACACTCAACAAGTAGTAATAGGTTATATGTTAAGCTTGTCTTTCAGTTTGGTAGGATTTTGAACAAATTTGCATGCTAAAACATTGGACAATATAGCTAAAATCAGAAAGTGCTTGTGGTTGACTGTTCTTGTTGAATTAGCTATTCAAATCTTGCCCATTGTTAGATAATAGGTTATTTAGGGATTGTGTATTGGTTATATGTTGTTTTGTGAGCTTATGTGCAAGTTATGAGCTTTTAAAATCCACTTTTGTGCAAGTAATCTAGGGAGTACTGTGCATCAGAAACATTGCCAGTTTATCAGTAACTTTGTTGGTGATTTGTGTGCAATTTGTGTGAAGACTTGTGTGTTTTTTGTGATTTACTTGACTCCCTATACTCAACTGAGTATAGGGCTGCCTTTTTGTCCAAAATAAGCTCTCACAATAAGCTCTCCTGAGCTTATTGGTCAACTGACCAACAAATTGCACTAGCAGTGGGAACAAACTTCCCACTGGTAGCACTAAAGTAACCACTGCTTCACTAGCAGACAAGACCTAGCACATGTCCCTTTCATAATTCTTTCTATTTTGTCTTTTGTGCCTCAAAATTAGAATTAGACCTTAAAACTTGTTTTGTAATTTTTCTAATTTATTTGTGATTTTTCAGTTTAATTAGATTTTTATGTACTGTTTATTTTATATTTTTAAGATTAAATAACCTTTTTTAATACTTTTTAATATTTCTGTTTTTGTCTTTTAGTGACAAAAATTAATATTTTTCTGATTAAAATTTTTTCTAGACTTAGAATAATATTTTAAGGTTTTTGGTTAAAAAAGTTTTTACTGTTCACCTTTTTATTTATTTTTTAGAATTAATATAGTATAATTAGGGTTTTATTTTAAACTAGTTTTGTCTTTAGTGAAAAATTTAATATTTTTCAAACTTTTTCAATTTTCTACTGTTCATTAGAGTAAATTAGGATTTTTAAAATTGTCAAATAATTTTTGGTATTATTTTATTATTTTTTATAATTATTTTAGTTTTAAAATAGTTTTTAGTGATTAAAAAAGTAGAAAAATAGTTTTCAAAAATTAGGAAAAATACTTTTTAGTCTTTAAATAATATAAGTAAGTTATTTGCTCAATAAAATAATATTTTGGACATTTTGATTAATTATATTTAATTGTAGGGCTTTAATTAGCATCTAAAATTGAATATTTAATTAATAAAAGGTTTTAAAATATTTTTATTGAACTTTTATTCTTATTTATATTATTTTAGATTACTTTTAGTTTTTAATTAATTTTTAGGTTTAAAATTTTTAATTTTGTAGTTTTTTACGGTTTTACGTGAACGCCTTTTCGTCTTAGCTCGATCCGTCTTCGTAACCGTCTTTATCTTCTCACCCCATTTCTATTTTCTTTTTCTCAAATATAATCACAAACATTAATCAATTCATTACACAACACACTAGCCTCCTTGGGAAACGAACTTGAACTTTCATAAGGGTCATTAGTGCTCGGTTTTCCTAAACCGACACTTAACGCTTACCACTGTTTTGCTCTCTTTTCCTAAAGGGTAGTAAAAACAATACATCAATTTTTGGCGCCGCTTCCGGGGAGGCGTGTTGTGTTTTTATTGAACAATTGTTGTTTTTATACTAACCATAATTAGTATTTGTATTAGTAGCACTCTACTAATACGTATTATCGTTTTTCGGTTTTTGTGTGAATACTATTACTATATTGTATACGTAGAACAATAAATTCACAAGTACTCCAAATACATGAGAAATCACAACCTTGACTTGGGAGGTCATTACCCAATCATTGTATTCGAATCTCAAACCAAAGAAAAAAGGCAAAAATAGATAAATACTTTCGTGAAGCTCGATTTTGAAAAATACAAACTATAAGGTGGTTATAAGGCGGTTGTATTTCACGACCTAAAGGAAAAACGCTCTTAAGTGCTTCGCGCCGCCTCGTTTCCTCCGCTTGCTTGTGCGTATTTTGACTTTGAGAGCTAATCGAGGGTTTTGCCGCCCAAAGTATTATTACAGATCATATATATTTTCTTGGTTTCTATGGATTAAACCCTCTTGAATGATTTGGTGTTCCACCATCGTTCTAAAGTCATCGAAGGCGTTCACTTCACGTGATCGTTTTCATTCCTTGAGGCTTCTTTAATCGAGAAGATTTGATTAAGGAGGAGATTTGTAGATTTGTGTCTACTTAATACATTCACCAATTTCCAAAAAAGTTAATACCATCAAAAACCACAAAAAAATTGAAAAATACAAAACACCAAAAAGAATCTTCTTTGCTCGTCTCCTCGTTGTACGTGACGTTTATGCTAACTCGTAATCAAGCAAAATGTGCACGTAGACGAAAGAACAAAACTCCCACTCCAACTCATTCTAGTGAGGAGTCTCCTATTGACGAACCCATTGTACGAGAAGCACCAACCATGGCGAATCAAACTATGATGGAGTTACTTCAAGCACCCACCGAGGGTTATGGAGAGGCTATTGTGATTCCCGCTATCCTTGCGGAGAATTTTGAGGTGAAAACGGGTTTGTTGTCGATGATCCAAAACAACAAATTCCGTGGTGATGAGAAGGACAATCCACACAACCATATCCGCCAATTTAATCGTCTTACCGCCACTTGCAAATTTAAGGATGTCTCGAATGACTCGATTAAGATGATGCTTTTTCCGTATTCCTTAGCGGGGCCCGCTAAAATTTGGTTAGAGAAAGAGCCACCCAATTCTATATTGACGTGGAAGGATCTCGTTTCGAAATTTGTGAACCAATTTTTTCCGCCCTCTAAGACTACGCATTTGAAAAATGAGATTTCTATATTTTCACAAGAATCAAATGAAAGTTTTTCAACGGCTTGGAATAGGTTTAAGGAGATGTTACATGAATGTCCTCATCACGGTTTTTCCGACTTACATCAAATCGACACGTTTTATAATGGACTTAATGATCATGAAAGAGATTATTTAAATGCCGCCGCGGGTGGTAATTTTTTGTGCAAAACGGTCGAGTAAGCTTTGGTCATAATTAAGAATAGGTCTAAGTTTATAGCCCTCGTAACACACCGAGTGTTACCAAATTGGGTTCATCATCGTCTCGTAGCATTAATGCCTTACAAGATGAAGCTAATGAGGAAAATCGTTTTTTCGATAGGTTTTCGACTCTTATGTCCCATTGGAAAGCTCAAGAAGCTTCGAATTCCGCTTCGGTTAAAGCAGTTGCTAAGAGTTGTTTATCGTGTGGTGGAGCTCATGATCTTTCCAAGTGCATTACCACGGATGGTAACACTTCGAGTGCTTATATAGCCACGGGAACTTATAACCAAAACGGCCAAGGTTCCCGCCAAAATCAAGCTCCACCAAATCAAAATGCTAATAACTATCGAAACAACAACCAAGGTGGTAATTATCAAGGCAATCAACGTAATTACAACAAGGGTAATTATCAAAGTGGAAATGGGCAAATTTCAAACCAAAACCAAAACCGTGATTTTCAAACTACTACACAAGGTTTTCAAAATGATCACACCAAAAATCTTCAAGGAGAATTTTTGAATTATGCAAAGGCAAACGATGCTAAGTTTGACAATATGCAACGTGAAATGGTTTGCTTAAGATCCGAGTTGAAAAACGAGCTTAAAAACGAACTTGTTAATGAACTTAAAACTCATGCTAATAAAATGGAAGGAAATGTTCAACGACTCCAACAAAATCAACAAAAAATGGAGCAAGGTCAACATGAGATTAAGCAAGAGTTGTTAAAAGCGGATGCTAGGCAATCTAAGTTTGAAGACCGAATGGGAAAAATGTTCAAAGCTATCATGTGTAAACCGTCTTCTTCGGGTGGTCTTCCTAGTGACACCATCGTGAACCCGAAAGGAGAATTGAAGGTTATTACTACTCGTAGTGGTAAAACTTTCAAAGAACCCATTTCTCGTCCAAGTACTTCTATGGAGAAGGAAAAAGAGAAAGAACCCGAGGTGGTGGTAGAAAAGGAGCAAATTCAAAGCCCACGAAGTACCGCTCAAACCACACCTACGGTTGAACCAATACCAATCATGGAACCCGAGATTCCAAGGCCGATGTCTATGCCTATGCCCCAACCCACACCACCTTTACCATACCCTTCAAGACGAGACAAGGAAAAGGCACAAGAACGAAATAATTATCAATTTGAACTTTTTATGAAAATGTTTCGTGACTTGCATTTTAATATAAGTTTTGTCGACGCCTTAGTCATGACGCCTCGATTTGCCGTGAACTTCAAAAGTATGTTGAATAACAAAGAGAAATTGCAAAAATTGTCTAGTTGTTCATCGATTTTTTCTTAGCCGCATACCTCAAAAAGTCAGTGATCCCAGCAAGTTTTTAATCCCATGTGCTATACAAGACATGGAAGAATACTACGCCTTGGCCGATCTTGGTGCTAGTATTAATTTGATGCCTCTTGAGATTTTTAAATCGCTCAATCTTCCCAATCTCACTCCTTCAAGAATTTCAATCGAGATGGCCGATCATTCTACGATTCTAGCTTGTGGAGTTGTCGAGGACGTCTTTGTGAAAGTTGGAAAGTTCTACTATCCCGTAGACTTTATTGTTGTTGATATTCCTATCGATCCTAAAGTTCCTCTAATTTTAGGTCGATCTTTTTTGGATACCTCGAGAGCACTTATCGATGTGCATGCAAGAAAAATCACTCTTCGTTTCAATGAGGAATAACTCGTCATTAATGCAACCCAAAACTCCACTCTTTCTCATGTGTATTCTATCACGTCTTTGTACAATGTCAATCCCATCAAAAACATTTGCAAAAAGATTTCCAAAAGAGTTTTAGAAGTTGTTGAGAAAAATGAAGTTCCGTCTCCTCCGCCGGTGGAGGTTAAGAGTGTTAAGCCTACGATTCCAATTGTGAATGATTCTTCGGATGATGAATGTGTTGATCCCGATGGGGAAGTTTTCTTTGTTGACAAACGTTTTGAAAACCTACCACCACCTTTACCAAAACGGTTTTCAAATGTGAGAATTTTTAGTGTGACTAACATTGCTTTAGAAACACCAAATATTTTTGACATAATTAAATCGGGTTTTCACAAGGAGAGTTTAAAAGATGAAAAAGGAAAGGATTTTGAATTGAATTTAAAATATTTTTCTACAATGCTAACTCCGTCATCACCACGTGTATTGAGTGCTACAAGCTCGTCTTCTCCTTTTGACGATGCTTTGTGTGGACTTAGTGTGGGGGAAGCCCCTTATGTTCCCTCCCCTTTCTCCACCGAGGACGAGATATTTGATCCCGGAATTGCTTATATAGGGAAATCTCGGTCTTCCACCGATGCAATAAATGGAAAATCTTTCTATTTGATTGGTGCGAGTCTACCTCGAGTAGCTCAATGTTTTCATGACTTACCCATTGTCCCACCCTTCTATTTCTTCTCATCTATTTTCTTGAAACTCTTTGAGTTTTTGTTGACTCATGATGAAGTGGCGTTGATTTGTTTTTCCAATGAAAACAAGAACGCCATCTTCGATCCTGGTATTTTGCACCATCTAAGGACTTAGTCCTTAATACTGGTTGCTTTTGGGCCTTGATCACATGTAAGCCCCACTAAAAATTGACCACACCATGATATCCCTAAATGATCACATTTATGGGGATTCGAGTCGAGCTTTTGACTCGGTTATCAAAAACAAGGTGCCTCGTGGGGGAGACCCATGCTTATCCATGTACATATTATTGCTTTCTAATTAGTTAATGTGAGGGGATTTGTGCCCTTCCAACCTTTGTTCCGTGGTTGTTTGTGCATTGTGGTTTTTAGATCATGATCTTCACGATTGGAGCCTCTCGTGTTCGTTTTATGGGAGCACTCGATCGTTTGCTTTGAAGACTTTCTCAATATCCAAATGATATATCCTTGATTGTTCTAACCTTAGGTTTTTAGCACACTTCATAAATGGCTATTAATTTATTGGTTACACCCTTTCCATGCTAGATTAGGCATTCGACTACGTCTCTAGTATAGGGGTGTTTTGCACCCCTAGACTCGAAACATTCAGGACAATGTTTAACTTTAGTATAGGGGGTGAATAGATACTTGCCTTGCCAAACCTTCACGCTTTCCAAAGTTTACCTTTTTGTTTATCGTTTTTGTTACAAAATAAGGCTAAAAATGGCCAAATTTTAAATTTTTCTCATGTTTTATAAGTGTTTGAAGACACGAATGTAGATTTTCCGATGGCGAGAATAAGAGTAATTTTTGACTCGACCGTGCGTGTTGAGCACTTAGCTTTGATTCCTTAACTACACATTAGGCTAAGTCTCTTAAATGAGGACGCGAAATGATAGAGTTAATTATAAGTTACTATGCTAAACATAGAGTACTCGTATTCTTTCAAAAACTCATGTGCTCTCGTTGTTTGCTTATTCTCCCTTCGCTTGTAAATATTTTTTTTGCTTAATAAATATTGACTTAGCGGTTTAGTTAGGATTGTTGGGTTTCTAGTCTTTTCTAGTAGCTTCCGTGTAATTAAATTGGGAAGACATTAAGGTATCGCCAGCGTCACGGTTTTGAAGTATTGGCACCCGAATAATCAAAAGCTTCACCCAATAATAAGATTTCAAGTGCTCACCTAAATCTAGCAAACAATTTGAAGCCCCACAAGGCCTAAAATCTATGCAAAATTGAAAGTGAATCAAGCCTTAATCTTCGAAGCTTTAAAGATCCAAAATTCGCTTTAGCGTGAGGATATACGTCTTTGGCTAATAAAACCACCGATGAGGCGGATAATAAAAGGCAAGGCAAGACCGAAGTCATAATAAAAGCTTCATGGCGAAGTTGAATAAAAGATGGAGGTAAACCAAAGATAATAAGGCCCTTCCGTTAGGGGGCGTATAAAAGTCTTGGTAATAAGTCTCATGTTCAAAACCGTTATAAAACCGTGTTTATCGATTCTTCTTGTCAACTTAATTTTTTGACATCGTTGTCTATTAGGAGTGGTTATTGATTTGATGATCTTAGTTACACCGTTAGGACTCTATTTTTAGACCTAAATCTCTATTATCGCATAAGTCAAACAATGTATCCTCGTGAAACATTCAAGACAAAATAAAATATAAGAGATACCACTTAGGAATAATGGGAGGATAAGTACGTTATTAGGGCATATGAGTAGTGTTAGCATTACTAACTTATAATGACAATGATCTCGTTGCACGCTTGGCATGGAATTAAGGTGAAAATCGAGGACGATGAAATTATTTCTAACGAAGCATTCACGTGTTCTTATTCTATGAACCTAAACGTCCCATTTTGCGATGAAAATCATACATTATGTCTAAAACGCAAGTAGTAGTAATAGTAGTAGTGTAGCTAGTTTACATTTCAATAAAGTGAATAAAAATGAATTTTGGAGGTGCTATGATACTTTATTCTAGCATTGCGTGAGGGCACGGTAATGGTTTAGTATGGGGGAGTGATGAGACTGCTTTTATACATAGTCTCATCGTCCAAATCGGGCTTAAAATGCATAAAATATCATTAAAACTGCCAAATATATGCTCGTGTTTGTTACTTGTGTATTTTTAGGAACGGATATTGAGGAAAAGACAAAAATATCACAAGAATCATTCAAAAACGAACACGGGAAACGAAGCTGCACAATGAACCGGACCCAAATCAAGAATTTCCAAAAATGACCTTGAAGTTTTGAAGATTGGCAAGAATAGTCCCTCTACTATTGAAGACTTAGCAATTTATACCCTTGCAAATCTCATTTATTGCATTTGGGTCCCTAAATTATCAAGTATTTACAAGAGAAGTCCTTGGAGAATGAAGAATTTGCATAAGAAGTCCTTGATACAAGTTTATAAACATGTTGTGCCAAAAATGACAAATGATGCAAAGTTGTTTATAAAGGAAAATGGAAGTTTTGGCTGTTTAAATGGAAATGAAAGAGTTAAGAGAGTTCAGGAGGCAAAACTGCCAAGACACACAAACCACTCACCACCACTTACCATCCGCCACGTCACCCACTCACAATTTTCATCCAATCACCACCTCCTATCCTGCCACGTCCTTTCCCACTTTCTTTATTTAAACTAATCAGGAATTAGTGGAGGCAAACTTAAATTTAAACAATTTTTAAACCTCAAACGAATCAAACGCCCCTAATTCCTTTCCCTCCCACACATAAACCCTAAAAACCCCCAGTTTTAATTGCCCTAATACTTAACTTAAACCCCAATTAATATTAGGGGTTTTAATCCCAACCCCACTCCCAACAAATCCTTACACCTAAAACGACCTATCATTCCCTTGTCCCCTCCCCTGCTACATATTTCACGTGGTACTATTCACATCTACGTTCCAAAATGATTCCTTTGCCCCAAAGGAAGATTTAACAGCTAAGATTGAGCAACACAAGCTTCCAAACAGCTGGCCATCACATGGACGATTTGACCAAAGACTTTTCAAAGGGCAAACAAGGAATTTCCAGGATTAGGGTTTAGCAAAAGTATTTTTTATTCAGTTTCCTAGAATAGTCTTTAGTAGCTTATAAAAGGAGAAGCCAACATGTGGCATTCCCTTTGTTCCAGTTTTTAGCTCTCAACATTTGTAATTCCTTTTTATAAATTTATAAAGTTGGTGTTTTTATTAAAGTGTAATTCCTTTTATGGTTTTTAAAAGTTGGTGTGTGATTGAAAGCTAAAGCTGAGTTCCATTTATCATTTTACAAAACATTTTGTGTTTTGAATTTTCAGAAATAAAGTTTCTGAAAAAGGGTAATTTGTGGTGAAAATCTTGTTTCAAGGTTTGATTTTTCAGGGTTGAAAGTTAATTGGTGTAAGTGTTTTGAAAGAAAAACGTTTAAGAAATTTGTGAGAAAGGTTTTTAAAATAGAAGGAAAAAAATCAGAAAGGGCATATTTTGTTCTTCATTTTTTTTCTTAGCAGGTTTAACTTGAAGCTTGCTTGTTGTCCAAGAGATCTGCTCAGGCCCCAGCCTGATTGGAGGTGACATAGCAGTCACTGAGGGACCTGGATGTAGGTCCCTCTAGGTAAATCCTTGTTCTCATTTTTCAGTTTTCTGATTTGGTGTTCATGTGATTTGGTATGATTTGAATGCATGTTGTTAAGTGTTGTTTGAGTGTTTGATATTGCTAATTTATGTTTTTTATGCATGTTAGAGTAAGTTTTAATCAGTTTGGTTGAGGTTGAAAAGCAATTGGTTTGATAATTGGCATTTCAGAAATATAAAGGGGTGTTTGGATTAGGTATTTAACTAGGATTGGTGATATGATTCTTGGTTAAAAACCTGTATACACACTCAACAAGTAGTAATAGGTTATATGTTAAGCTTGTCTTTCAGTTTGGTAGGACTTTGAACAAATTTGCATGCTAAAACATTGGACAATATAGCTAAAATCAGAAAGTGCTTGTGGTTGACTGTTCTTGTTGAATTAGCTATTCAAATCTTGCCCATTGTTAGATAATAGGTTATTTAGGGATTGTGTATTGGTTATATGTTGTTTTGTGAGCTTATGTGCAAGTTATGAGCTTTTAAAATCCACTTTTGTGCAAGTAATCTAGGGAGTACTGTTCATCAGAAACATTGCCAGTTTATCAGTAACTTTGTTGGTGATTTGTGTGCAATTTGTGTAAAGACTTGTGTGTTTTTTGTGATTTACTTGACTCCCTATACTCAACTGAGTATAGGGGTACCTTTTTGTCCAAAATAAGCTCTCACAATAAGCTCTCCTGAGCTTATTGGTCAACTGACCAACAAATTACACTAGCAGTGGGAACAAACTTCCCACTGGTAGCACTAAAGTTATCACTACTTCACTAGCAGACAAGACCTAGCACATGTCCCTTTCATAATTCTTTCTATTTTGTCTTTTGTGCCTTAAAATTAGAATTAGACCTTGAAACTTGTTTTGTAATTTTCTAATTTTATTTGTGATTTTTCAGTTTAATTAGATTTTTATTTACTGTTTATTTTATATTTTTTAGATTAAATAGCCTTTTTTAATACTTTTTAATATTTCTGTTTTTCTCTTTTAGTGACAAAAATTAATATTTTTCTGTTTTAAAATTTTTCCTAGGCTTAGAATAATATTTTAAGGTTTTTGGTTAAAAAAGTTTTTACTGTTCACCTTTTTATTTATTTTTTAGAATTAATTTAGTATAATTAGGGTTTTATTTTAAACTAGTTTTGTCTTTAGTGAAAAATTTAATATTTTTCAAACTTTTTCAATTTTCTACTGTTCATTAGAGTAAATTAGGATTTTTAAAATTGTCAAATAATTTTTGGTATTATTTTATTATTTTTTATAACTATTTTAGTTTTAAAATAGTTTTTAGTGATTAAATAAATAGAAAAATAGTTTTCAAAAATTAGGAAAAATACTTTTTAGTCTTTAGATAATATAAGTACGTTATTTGTTCAATAAAATAATATTTTGGATATTTTGATTAATTATATTTAATTGTAGGGCTTTAATTAGCATCTAAAATTGAATATTTAATTAATAAAAGGTTTTAAAATATTTTTATTGAATTTTTATTCTTATTTATATTATTTTAGATTACTTTTAGTTTTTAATTAATTTTTAGGTTTAAAATTTTTAATTTTGTAGTTTTTTACGGTTTTACGTGAACGCCTTTTCGTCTTAGCTCGATCCGTCTTCGTAACCGTCTTTCTCTTCTCACACCATTTCTATTTTCTTTTTCTCAAATATAATCACAAACATTAATCAATTCATTACACAACACACTAGCCTCCTTGGGAAACGAACTTGAACTTTCATAAGGGTCATTAGTGCTTGGTTTTCCTAAACCGACACTTAACGCTTACCACTATTTTGCTCTCTTTTCCTAAAGGGTAGTAAAAACAATACATCATTCCTGAAGACCCATCTAGTACCAATGACTCTTTTACCTGAGGGAAGATCCACAAGAATCCAAACCTTTTGTAGCTCAAATTTTGTTAATTCTTCTTGCATGACATCTACCCAACTTTCTTCATCAAGAGCCTGAGAGATATTTTTGGGCTCTACTTGAGATAAGAAACAAGCAAACAAACAATGCTGAGTATCTTTATGATTTGTTCTCTGCTGTTGTTTGACATAACTCACTAGTGCAGGAGTTTCAATATTGGTTTGCAGTTGTCTTCTGGTTTGTACAGCGGATTTTGGATCACCAATAATCTGTGTAGCAGGATGGTTGTTGTTGACTTTATGAGTGGGAATAGAACTGACTGGAATTTCAGTTTCCAAATTGTTGAAATTAGTTACTGCACCCTGCTCATCATAGGAAGCTTTGGAGAAGATTCCTTCAGCTGGACTGGCATATAAGGCTTCATCGTCCAATACTTGCAAAATCTTTTCTAGTGAGTCAGCAGATTTAGCAGATTTTGACTTAGCAGTACTTGCAGATGAAGTACCGCTAGGTATAGAATGTACTGCTGAGTGTTGTGACTCAATAGATTCTTCTCCTGAATGCTTATTAGTATATGTAGCATTCTTTTCTTGATCTTGAAGCCTCTGAAGCTCCTGGGAGGCTTGATCATCATTTGATGGCATGGTTTGCTTCTTGTGAGTTGCAGACATGGGAGTAGCAGTAGGCATGTTTGGCACATAGATATTAATATCATCATCTGATGAAGAACCATCTTCTTGAGTACCTGCATTAGTTGCACTTGACAATCCTTTTGCAAAGAGTAGTAATCCAGGGAGTTGGTTAGATAAACTAAATCAAACATCCAAGCATAACCTATTCCAGGAACATTGGGTTTATTTTCTAAGAAATTGACATGAGCATTTTCTTTAACTTTCTTAGTTGCCAAATTGTAAACCCTATATGCTTTACTTTGCTATGAATATCCTACAAGATATCCTGGATCAGACTTTCCATCAAACTTTCCCAAATAATCAAGAGTATTTAGTATGGACACATGACACCCAAAAGGTTTTAAATGACTTATGTTAGGCTTTACATTAGTCAAGAGTTCATAAGGTGTTTTGTTTTGAGGCTTAATTACTAGGACTCTATTTAACACATAACATGCAGTATTGATTGCTTCTGCCCAAAAGGTATTTGGCAAAAGTGAATCAGTTAGCATAGTTCTAGTAGCCTCAATTAATGTCCTATTCTTCCTTTCAGCTACTCCATTCTGTTGTGGAGTTCTAGGATTACTAAATTGCCTCTTAATTCCTTTAGACCTACAGAATTTGTCAAAATCAACATTCTTAAATTCTGTTCCATTATCAGTCCTAGTGATTAAAACCTTTTTAGTGAACTGCTTTTCAACTAAAGTGATAAAGTCCTTTAGTAATTCACTTGTTTCACTTTTAAGGGCTAAAAAGAAAACCCAATTGAATCTACTATAATCATCAGTTATGACTAGACAAAAGGTCTTATAGCTAATGCTTCTGATAGAAACAGGACCAACTAAATCCATATGCAAGAGATGCAAAGGTTTTGTCACAGTGTTTACAATCTTGGTCTTACAAGAGGCTCTATGTTGTTTTCCTTTTTGACAAGCATCACATGTGAAATAATTTTGAAAATATTTGTTAGGTAAACCTCTAACCAAATTCATTTTTACCAATCTATTAAGATTCTTGAAATTCACATGACCTAACCTTCTATGCCATAAGTTTGACTCATCTAAAGAAGCCTTAGATAGCAAACATGTAATACCACCTGTTAGAGTAATAGTATGAAGATTAAAGGTGTACATATTTTCTTGCCTGGGTACTTTAAGCAGTATTTGAGATTCCTTGGGCATCTCAAAGTCTTTGGACAACACCAAGCAATCTTTGTCTGTGAATGGCACCTTGTTCTTCTTATCACACATTTGTGATACAGAAAAGAGATTGAACTCATTCAATTCTTTTACAAAGAAGACATCTTCAAATTCCAACTTTCCTGTGTTGATTTTCCCTTTGCCAGTGATTCTACCTTTGCTACCTCCAAAGGTTACTGGACCTCCTCTCAATTCTTCAAATTCAGCAAGAAAATTTTGTTCCCTGTCATGTGTCTTGAGCATCCACTATCTATAATTCCCTTATCTTTTAATTCATCAATGAGATGCCCCTATACACAAATAAAACTCATTAGTTTTTAACAGGGACCCAAGCCACATTTGGCTCCGATCTTGTGGGACCTACACATTTAAGAGATTGTACTAAAGCATTTCCAGTGATGCTACTTTTACTCTTATACTTCATGGTTTCATTTATGTAGTCAAATTCATAGGGTGACTCTATGTGCTTTGACTTCTTTGACTTAAGTACTGCTTTAGCGGTACTTGCTTTAACACATGGTATATCTCTTTTAGGAACCCACATTTGTACTGGTTTGTTCTTGTCCTTACTTCTAGGTGTTTTAACTTTTTCAAAAACTTTCTTAGAAGTCTTGGAGAACATTGGTTTTTGATAGGTGTGTAAACACCCATCCTTTTTACCACTTAATTACAATAATAACCGAGCCAAAACGTGTATTTTATGTCTTTTATGTCAGAATTATGCGTGGTTTGTGTTTTTGTTGTGATTTAGGACGAAATTGTGAATAGTTGAGAAAACACGGGCATTCACGGGCTTTTATCGAAGAAAAAGACGAAAGACGAAGTCAAGAAGTCAAGAGTGCAAAAAGAACGGAAGTCCAAGACCAATTCTGAAGATTTATCGAAGAAAAAGTCAAAAGACGGAAGTTTACTTAAAGCCGAAGAACTCAAGTCTACTTTATTGAAGAATTAAAAGACGAGTTCAAAGAAATCCCGAGCCAAAAGTCATTAAAGTCCAAGATTAAAGAAGATTTCAAGGCTTAAGGACTAATGGTGCAATTAACAAAGAGATTAAGAAGGAAGGGCCTAATGATGCAATTAAGAGAAAAGGAAAGACGGGAGGAAGCTTCCTAAGCATTCCTTAATCCTCCCCTATATATAGATTAGTTCTTAATCATTTTCAGGGGGTTGGCTAATCGTGACAATTAGTTCTTCCACTTTTAATTACCTTGTCATTTAAATACTTGTCAAATTTAAATTCCTGTCTTGCACCTTAATTACCATTTAATTTCAAGTAAGTTTTTCTTTTAATTCTTGTTAATCTTTATCTTTATCTTGTTAATCTCATTCTACCTTTCTTAATCTCTGATTCTTATTGTTTATATTCATGTTCATGTTCTTATTTATCTTATTTTGATCAAAGTGGGTTTTGTTTGTTTTGATTAGTTTTGTGAGTTTGATTGATTTGGATTGATTGTTTATGATTAATAGTTGTTTATTTGTTTGTTTGATTTAATCTTGTGGTTGATTTAGCTTTATTTTGATTAAATTCGTGCATATTTTGTCCTCCTTGTTCTTCGGTTTGTTTGTTTATGTTTTCTCCCAGGTACTGATCTTTTCCAGCAACATTCCGTATCAAGTTCTTTACCCTGGAGCTCCATCCGGAATATTGGATATTCCGGATAGGGAAACATTCCGCATAGGGAAAGGTATTCCGAATAGGCACTTCATTCCGAGTAAGGGTAGATATTCCGAATAGGAATAGATATTCCGGATAGAGGTAACTTTCCGAATAAGCCAATATATTCCGCATAGAAGTGTTATTCCGAGTAAGGCTCGATATTCCGAATAGGGGATTTATTCCGCGTAGAACACTTTATTCCGAATAGGGGCTTATTCCGGGTAGATGACAATATTCCGGGTAAGGAACTATTTCGAATAGGGGATATATTCCGCATAGGAATTATTCCGTGTTGCCATTATTCCGAATAGGCTGCATTGTTCCGAATAGAGGGTTTTATTCCGGATAGGTGACATATTCCGAGTAAGCTTAATATTCCGAATAGGGTTTATTCTGGATAGGGGTAATTTTCAGTTTCTTTCATTTTAGTCTTTAATTTTCTTAATTTCGAGCTTTAATTTTCCCGCCTTTTTACTTAGTCGCACTTTAAGTTTATTTGCCTTAGAATTATTTTAGCCTTGCCTTAGTTTAAGTTTTAGTTTTAGTTGCGTTTTAAGTTTGCCTTAGTTAGATTTAAGTTCGTGTTATTTACATTTCGTGCCCTTTAATTTTAGTCACACTTTTAAATACTTGCACCATTTATTTTAAATTAGATTTAGATTTATTTTAACGCACATTTACTTTAATTGTTTTTGCTTTTCATATACTACAACGACACACTTTTGTTTCACCAAAGAACAGCTGAGTCGCACATTAAACTCATTTTTCAATTCGAAAAGACATACTTAAACGAATCTTTTTAATTAGGTAAAACCCTAATTATCAAATGGCGCCGCTGCCGGCTCTTTTCGTAAAGATTAACGGTTTTATGTGAGAGACGCGTTGCTTTTTGGGATCCGTTCACTTGTGAGCGTTATTTTCTTGCTTAACAAATTCAAAAAATCATAAAAATTAAAATTTTCAAAAATCCAAAAAGATTTTATCTTTATTGTGTATATATTGTCTTTGTGTTTGGTTTCTTTTTCTTTTGCATTTTCAGGTGTATGCGTACTAGATCTTCTAATTATCAAGAGCCCGAGACTCAAGAAGATTTAAGTATGTCAGGTGTCAACAACAATAATCCACCGCACCTCAACAATAACAACAATGTTCTTCCACAGCCCGATCTTCGGATAATGGAGGAGCTTTGTCAACCTACCATGTTTGGACGAGGAGGACCGATTGCGCCGATGCAAATCAACGCTCCGGAGTTTTCGTTGAAGCACTACATGATTCAGCAAGTGCAAACTAACCCATTCCGTGGATTGCCTAATGATGATGCCAACAAACACCTCGACAAGTTCATTACAATCACCCAAAGCATGAAGTTGCCCGGTGCCACAATGGATGTTCTTCGCCTACAACTCTGCCCACATACTTTATCACATCATGCCGAGAAATGGTTTGATCGTCTCCTGAAGAATTGTATTCATACTTGGGATGACATGACTCAACGCTTTTTGTCGCGCTACTTTCCACCATCCATGGTCACGAGCCTTCGCAATCAAATTCGCGGTTTCATGCAAGAATCCGATGAATCTCTTTTTGATGCTTGGGAAAGATATAATGTCTTGATTGATCGTTGTCCAAACCACAACATGCTACCTGTGACCTTAATAGATACTTTCTATAACGGATTGACTTTTCGTGATCGTGATACGATTAATGCAGCCGCCGGTGGCACATTCATGAAAAGGAGACCCGAGGAGTGTAGAGTGTTAATTGAGAACATGACTACTCACCACAAAAACTGGGATTCCTCTGCTTCTTCAAGGAACAACCCGAGAGTCAATGTTTCTTCTACTTCAGCAAACCCTGAGATGACCGAACTCACCCGCATGATGACTGAAATGAGCAAAAGTATCACGCTTCTCGCTTCAAACCAACAACAACAACAAGTGAAAGCGGTTGCTAATCCTTGTGAAACATGCGGTGGTCCTCACTCATACACCGATTGTCCTTCTACTCAAGAAATCCGGAAAATGTGTATGCAACTTATGGTAATTATTCACCGGAAAATTACCAAGCTCGACCTCAAGGGGATAGAAATCTGCTGAGTTACCGGTCAAACAATTACCTTTCACCCGGTTTTTCTCCTCAAAACCAAAACCCCGCCAACAACTACAATAGAAGCAACCAAATCCCACCAAGAGCTTCTAATCCTTATCACCCACCCACTCAACAAGCCCCACCCATAAACCCCGATGTTGAAGCCATAATGAGAACCCAAGGTGAGCAAATCAAGAATCTGCAGAGCCAAATTATCAATCTGAAAGGAGATATCACCAAGCAAGGGAATGAGATTAGATCCGAGCTTCGAGATAATATTCAATCCTCCTTCAGCAATCAAACCAATGATTTGAATAATATGCTTGCTAGTTTCTTGCCCGCAGCTTAACCTTCTACTTCAAGTTCTCTACCTTCAAACACCGTCACCAATCCGCGAGCTAATGTGAGTGCTATTACTACTCGTAGTGGAATTACCATTGTCGATCCACCAATCCCACCCCCATCATCTACACGTCCTCCACCACCATTTATCCCTACTCCTCCTACACCTAGTATTAGTGCACCATTACCGTCTCCGCCTCGTCATGACGATGTTTCTAGGAAGGACCCTTCAACATCTCAACCTTTACCTACTACACCTGCACCTTCACCACCCAAACCCAATATCCCTTATCCCTCTCGTTTAGGCAAAACCAAAATGCTAACCAAGGATGACGCTGACGTGTCACGCTATGTGAAGATGATCTCTTAAATGAACTTCAACATTAGCTTTCTTGAGGCACTTGTCCACATGCCCAAATTTGTCAAATCATTTAAGGAATTGCTTAACAAGAAGGAGAAGCTGATTGAACTCGCCAACACATGCTTAAATGAAAACTGCTCTGTAGTTATTCTTAAAGAACTTCCGGAAAAGCTTGGAGATCCCGTTCGTTTTGTGTTGCCTTGCGTGTTCAACAAAACTAAAGAATTTACTGCCCTTGCTGATCTCGGGGCCAGTATAAATCTGATGCCTTTGAGTGTTTGGAAAACACTATCATTGCCCGACCTCACTCCAACAAAGATGACTCTTGAACTTGTAAATCGCACTCTCGCTTACCCTGTTGGTATAGCCGAAGACGTGTTCATTAAAGTTGGCACATTTACTTTCCCGTTCAATTTTGTCGTTGTCGATTATGAAATGGACCCTCGTATTCCTTTAATACTTGGTCAGCCATTCTTGAGAACCGGACACGCGTTAGTTGATGTGGCCAAAGGTGAGTTAATCTTACGAGTCTGGGATGATGCACAAGTTTTCAAAATGGGGAAGCTTACCAGTACAACCTTTGGAGGATGAGAATCAGTGAATATGATTAATGTGCATGATGACTTCGTTGTCTACAACAATCCTCTATTCGACTCTTGCATCGATAATCCACTTTTTCATGATGATGTGGATGATTCTCTCCCTACTTTGGAACCTTCTCCCATTTATGATTCTCCACCGGTCTTTGATGCTTATGATGATGAGTCTAGCTCAGATTCGGATGATTATGATGACCTTACTTCTGAGTATCCCGAGCTGCCCACGTATGATGATTTCGATGAGGCCGATACTCTTTCGAGCGATTCTTCACATGATGAAGATCCTCCGCCATCACTCAATCCTACTTTGGACGATTACTCATTTGAGGAAGACTTCTCTATGTTTCTCAACACTTACTTCCCTCATGAGAGTGATGCACCTCCTTATGATTTTGAAGATTATCGTCTTGATCCTACTTTGGATTTGAAGAACATTCTTTCAAAGGAGAAGAAACCGGTCGACACCAATATCCACAGCACGTATGAGTTAACACCTCTTTGTCCCCCTTCTGAGGACGAGGTTGTGCTTCTTCGCGGATCTTCTTCCCATTCTGCTGAGCCTGAGTGCTATTTTCCCCTAAAGGAAAGGGTGTTCGACCCCGGTACTGATATTCTACAGCCATCTCAGTATCCACCTGATGAAATAAAAGGAAAAATCTTTGGAACTATTGAAGACATGCTTGCACCACTTCACCCTTGCTTCCACCGTGCTCCATCGCTGCTTACGGGAACCTTGCCTACTCTTCTTTGGCTTGCCTTGTTCGCCTTAAGCTTGTGCTATTTGATGGACGAAAATTATGTCTTTGATCCTGGTGGATATATTTCATGCTTCTTCCGTTGATAATCAAGGTCGAGTCAGGCTCACGACTTGGTAATCAAAAATCAAGCGCTTCTTGGGAGGCAACTCATGCATCTATCTTTTAGCTTTCTTTATCCTAAGTGTAGGGGAGACCTGTTGGTTCGCTTTCCTCTCCTCTCTTCTTAATCAGGGATTGGAGCTTCAATGATCCACTCTTGATGATTCGTGACGACCCGTGATTCCGTGTTCCCTTCTTCCCGGTTCTATCCTAAACTCTTTTCGATTCACTATTTTATATTTTCTCAAAAAAATAGGAATCTCTTTAGTTGTATTTTCCTTAGCGAGATTTAAACAAAGTGCACAATGTCCTAAGTGTAGGGGAGTTTACTCCCACATGCTTAAACATTGAGGACAATGTTTATGTTAAGTGTAGGGGGACTTCTATCGAAGTTAAGTGGCCTTTTCCTTGTATTTGTCCTCATTTTAACCGGAAAATCAAATTTTCGACATTTTTCAAAATTTTTGATCTATTTTGGCCTATTAGTTTTTCCCTTTGTATAGTTATTTTCTTTCTTTGCTAGAATAAACTTTAATAAAGTTGTTTTAATTTTGAAACGTTGTGAATCTTTTGACTCAACCCGAGTTTACTTATCTAAGTTACTCTAGCTAGTATCCTTAACATGTTTAAGTCAAGTTTTCTAGGCTTTTATATAGGGAGCTATAAAACACGAAAGTCTTAACTCTCACGGGTCAAGAACAAGAACTTTTCGCAAGTTCCTATAATTGATCCTAGAGAGTCGTTTATCAAGCGAACTTTAAAACGCGATTTCTAAACAAGTCTAAGATTTTGCAAGATCCTATAGGCGACTCGAAAACCCAAAACTTTGATTTAATAGGCTAAGCATCCACGAGTCTCATTCCTTGAGATTTTAAATTGTGGAGAATGTGAGATGATAGAGCCAATTATAAGTTCGGTATTCTTTCGTGAATTTATGTGAGTTAATTATTAGCCTATTCTCCCATCACTTGCTAATAAATTTATCTGCAATAAATAAGGTTGTACGATTTGAAAAGTTACTTATCTTCTAGCCCAAGATCGTTTAAAATTTGCTCGGTATGGATTAGAGTTCATAGCCAAGGCATAACTTATTGAAGCGCGATGCGAAGATTGGCGAGTCCAAAAAGGCCCTAACAAGGCATGAGGGCTATATTTTGTTGCTAAAGATCCAAAGTGATGTGAAGAATCATCTATCGAAAATCAATATGAAGGATCGAGACACACGACGTTAAGCAAAATACTCCCCAAAAGTCATGGAGAAGTGTATCCGAAAAGACCCTAGCAAGGTATGAGGAGAAATAGATCCAAGTCATAAACGGAGGCGGATCGTTGTATATCAAAATCCAAAATAAAGATTGGAGAAAAATGAAGAAGTCGTGGTCCAAGTATGAATCTCTCAAAACTTCAAGTGAAGAAATTCCTATTATGAAGAGAAGGCCATTATTTCATGAACGTCTCTCAAGGTTTGAAGTATGAAGTCGCTGCCAAATATCGGTCCGAGAAAGGTCTGAAATCGCGAAGCGAGTTATGCCAAGATATGAACTTTATGAGGTCCCGGGAAGCAGTTTTAAAAGATTTTGTCCTTTAGCTAACTATTGATTAAATCGTTCACTTTATTTTCGGCCTTAATAAATTATCGAAATAAGTCAAAAATGCATCCTCGTGATCATTCAAGACAACAATAAAATATAAGAGATACACCTAGGAATAAGGGAGTCTAAGTGAATAATTGGCCCACATGAGTTCGTGTTAGTTTGCTAACTTATAATAACAATGATCTCGTTTTTAAACTTGGTTTAGAGAAAGTGAAAACTTGAGGATGATGATTATTCATAACATTTCCAAAACCCAAGGTATGCTTTTTGATTTCTTTACTTTGAATGTTTGTAATTTCCTATCTCTTTAATAAAGGCCACTATGGATTTATTATGATGAAAAGTGTAAACGTGCTTTGTAACTAATGCATTGCATGAGGACATTGCAATGGTCAAGTGTAGGGGATTTGATAGGTGTGTAAACACCCATCCTTTTTACCACTTAATTACAATAATAACCGAGCCAAAACGTGTATTTTATGTCTTTTATGTCAGAATTATGCGTGGTTTGTGTTTTTGTTGTGATTTAGGACGAAATTGTGAAAAGTGGAGAAAACACGGGCATTCACGGGCTTTTATCGAAGAAAAAGACGAAAGACGAAGTCAAGAAGTCAAGAGTGCAAAAAGAACGGAAGTCCAAGACCAATTCAGAAGATTTATCGAAGAAAGAAAGACGGAAGTTTACTTAAAGCCGAAGAACTCAAGTCTACTTTATTGAAGAATTAAAAGACGAGTTCAAAGAAATCCTGAGCCAAAAGTCATTAAAGTCCAAGATTAAAGAAGATTTCAAGGCTTAAGGACTAATGGTGCAATTAACAAAGAGATTAAGAAGGAAGGGCCTAATGATGCAATTAAGAGAAAATGAAAGACGGGAGGAAGCTTCCTAAGCATTCCTTAATCCTCCCCTATATATAGATTAGTTCTTAATCATTTTCAGGGGGTTGGCTAATCGTGACAATTAGTTCTTCCACTTTTAATTACCTTGTCATTTAAATACTTGTCAAATTTAAATTCCTGTCTTGCACCTTAATTACCATTTAATTTCAAGTAAGTTTTTCTTTTAATTCTTATTAATCTTTATCTTTATCTTGTTAATCTCATTCTACCTTTCTTAATCTCTGATTCTTATTGTTTATGTTCATGTTCATGTTCTTATTTATCTTATTTTGATCAAAGTGGGTTTTGTTTGTTTTGATTAGTTTTGTGAGTTTGATTGATTTGGATTGATTGTTTATGATTAATAGTTGTTTATTTGTTTGTTTGATTTAATCTAGTGGTTGATTTAGCTTTGTTTTGATTAAATTCGTGCATATTTTGTCCTCCTTGTTCTTCGGTTTGTTTGTTTCTGTTTTCTCCCAGGTACTGATCTTTTCCAGCAACATTCCGTATCAAGTTCTTTACCCTGGAGCTCCATCCGGAATATTGGATATTCCGGATAGGGAAACATTCCGCATAGGGAAAGGTATTCCGAATAGGCACTTCATTCCGAGTAAGGGTAGATATTCCAAATAGGAATAGATATTCCGGATAGAGGTAACTTTCCGAATAAGCCAATATATTCCGCATAGAAGTGTTATTCCGAGTAAGGCTTGATATTCCGAATAGGGGATTTATTCCGCATAGAACACTTTATTCCGCATAGGGACTTATTCCGGGTAGATGACAATATTCCGGGTAAGGAACTATTCCAAATAGGGGATATATTCCGTATAGGAATTATTCCGTGTTGCCATTATTCCGAATAGGCTGCATTGTTCCGAATAGAGGGTTTTATTCCGGATAGGTGACATATTCCGAGTAAGCTTAATATTTCGAATAGGGTTTATTCTGGATAGGGGTAATTTTCAGTTTCTTTCTTTTTAGTCTTTAATTTTCTTAATTTCGAGCTTTAATTTTCCCGCCTTTTTACTTAGTCGCACTTTAAGTTTATTTTCCTTAGAATTATTTTAGCCTTGCCTTAGTTTAAGTTTTAGTTTTAGTTGCGTTTTAAGTTTGCCTTAGTTAGATTTAAGTTCGCGTTATTTACATTTCGTGCCCTTTAATTTTAGTCACACTTTTAAATACTTGCACCATTTATTTTAAATTAGATTTAGATTTATTTTAACGCACATTTACTTTAATTGTTTTTGCTTTTCATATACTACAACGACACACTTTTGTTTCACCAAAGAACAGCTGAGTCGCACATTAAACTCATTTTTCAATTCGAAGAGACATACTTAAACGAATCTTTTTAATTAGGTAAAACCCTAGTTATCAGTTTTACAGACTTTAAACCAACAATACTTGAGTTTGGTCTAGCAGTACTTGTAGATTTAGGCTTACCGGTACTTGGTTTACCAGACTTTAAGGATACAAGTCCTTGCTTCATAAGTACCGCCCTAGGAACAAAACTTTTGATAGGATTATTTTTAACCTGTTTAACTACCCTTGTGTGATCAAACTTAGGTTTGTCATCTTTAAGTTTCTGTTTCCTATAACCCTGTGCATTTTTCTCATTACTGCTTTTCATGACCCTTTGTGTAGCCTTCTGTTTCATAATTTTATCTTCATGTAATGTACAGTCTTTGATAAAATGACTTAGACTACCACAAACATAACATCCTTTTCTTCTTAAAGAAGACCCAAAAGGTTGTTTTGACTTTACTTTTTCAAAACCTAGCCCACCCCTTTTGGTTTTAGTATGTTGTTCATTGTTTTCTAATATCTTGCTAGGAGTTTTTACCTGCTTGGGAGCAGAACTAGTCTTAGATTCCTTAGAAACAAAGTTGTTCATTAAAGGTGGATAAACAATATTCTTGGTCACATCAGTATTTTCTTGAGACACAATATTGGAGTTAAAGACATTATTAATCTTAGGTTCTTCTAACTCTATACTAGTATCATTACAAGAGGGCATGAAAATTCCTGATACTGGTGGAGGAACTGCCTTCATTCCTTCAGCATATCTATCATTTTCAGGTGTATCATCAACCTCACTAGAACTATCAAAAATCCCTTTTGATAAGTCCTTGTTAGTTAAGGTTATCCCAGGTTGATCCTTAATATATCCTAAGCCTATTTTATCATAATACCCCATTTGTAAATTAATAAATTTTCCCAATCCCTTATAGGATTGTTGCCAATGACTAATCACTTCCCTCTCTTTACAAAGACTGGTTTTAAAGCTTCATTTTCTGAAATTATTTTTAAAAGTTGTCTTTCAAAAGCTTTTATTTCCACATCTTTTTCCCTCATTTGAAGAGTCAAAATCCTTATTTTCTCTTCATAGTTTTGTTGAGCCTTTTTGTACAAAACTATATTATCTTCTAGTTTAACAACACCCTGTTTGAAAGCCTCTACTTCTACAGTGCATGTGTTAACCTTTTGATACTGTTCCTCTAGTTCTACTTTTAGACTATTAAATTTAAGAATACAATCTTTAGAACAAGGGTGTACCTCAGTATCTTCATGTGAGAGAGCCATTAATCCAAGTTCTTCTTCTTCTTCTTCTTCTTCTGCCCAATTCACCACTCCATCTACAGTAACCAATGCTTTGGTTCCTTTAGGACTCCTGATGTTTCCTTTTGGAAAGCTTTCAGTTATTCTTGGACTGGTTCTATAGCTGTTCTTGGACTTCAGATTGCTAGTCTCAACTTTATCTCTATTGCATTCTCTTGCAAAGTTTCCATTCCTTCCACAGTTATAGCATTCAACTTTAGACTTGTCATATCCTAATGGCTCATTAGGATCAATAGTCATTTTTCTTCCAGTCATCTTGAAGAACCTATTAGATCTTACTGACACCATAGCAGCTTGCCATTTAAGATCCATCTCTTCAACATCAGCATCATCCATTTGGAACAAGTCATTGAGAGTTTATCTTGGCATGTTGTCTTGTCCAGCAAATAATGACAAGGCATCATTGTCACTAAACAATGGTGAAGTCCTTCCATGTGGATTTTGAGAGATCATTGGACTGCTTTCAATACTTTGTGGGTAAGTACTGCTTGTAAGTCCTCCAACGGTATTTGTGAAGTATGTACCGCTGCTAGATCCACTAGCGGTATTTTGAAAGTAAGTACCGTTGTTCCCATCTGACACAAAAGCCAAATTAGACTTTGAAGCAGTTGTTGTCTTTACTTCAGTGCCTTTCACATCCATCTCATATGCTCTAAGATTGTTGTAGAGATGATCAAACGGAATTGTTTCCAAATCATCTCTTGTGATGAAGTGCATAGCCATTGCTTTCCACTCTGGTGGAACACTTTAACACCCCCAAATTTACACACAGCGGAATACATCTTTGGGTGCTAAACAATGATACAACAACACATAATTTATAAAGAACGACTCGAAAAGAGACGTTTTAGATTTATCGTTCCTAAAACATTTATCAGAGTAGCGTAGTCCCAAGTAATCGTTACCAAAAGATAAGTTAAAACAACATATTAGTTTGTTTTAAAAATGGAACGATAAATAAATCAAAGAGTTTGAACAACATAGTAGTGCACAACTTCATTCTCGTGACCTCCAAGCTTCCACTTCTTGATTACCTGAAATACATGTGAGTAAAACAATCAGTAAAAATGATGAGTGAATCTATAGGTTTATGTAATCAATTTGAACACAAGCAAAGATTATAAGTTTGTGGCATGCTTATAAGCATCAAATAATAATTTGCATCAACAATGATAATTGTATATAGCATAAATTGCAATAAGCTCATGGAACCGAGCCCTTAGACACTCCCATATCAGTCTAATAAGACGAGATATTTATTAATTGTCGGTTACCTCCAGATTATTGGTACATTGCCGTATACCTGACTTCTCAATACAATATGTTCAAACAGTGTGGAGGTCGGGCCTAAGCTTCTATGACAAGTCCACAAAAACTGAACCGGGGCGGCTTCCCCCATAGATCTATTAATTGTACTAGCGGTTAACCCATCATAGGTTAATTAACGGTCCATAATTGAGGCTTTAACTAAGGCAATCACTTAATGCAATTTAAAGGCAACCACGGGTCCATTTATAGAGGGACAAAGCATACCATAAAAATCTTGTGTTCTAAGTTTATAAAACATGTATTCCCCCTCGCGGGTTTAAAATCATTTAATAACTAGTATAAAGCGAGGCTATAGACTCACCTTAGCCGATAGTGGTAATGAGACGATCGCCGACGATAGATGATGCCTTTCAAACACGAGAACCGCAACCTATCAAATGAGGTGCGTTCATTAATAATAGACTCGAGAAATAACCCATACATAAGAATATAAAACTCGACTCATAAAATCACGACAAAATCGAGAGAAAACGATACAAGTGATACTATTACACTCTCCTATATATTCATTTTATTATTCTACGCCTTTAATTAAAATCTGTCGGAACATACCGAATGTCCAAGCCGTTTTCCCATACTTAGACATATCAACTTTTTATGATACTACTCAGAGAACTCACTTACTATATGTAGAAGGTCCTCCCAAGAGGCCATCAAAAGATTTTACTTTTAAAGTTCCCTGCCCGACTCATCTTTGAATCACAAAATCCGGACAGTTTAGCGACCTTGACTTACGAAACTATTTTGACCATTCTAAACAACTCCATTTATAAAACCGCCAATTGATTCTAAAAATAGACTCAAAATTCTAAACTTGGAGCCTGAGAACAGCCCTTGAATCATTTTGAAACTCATTTTATAGTCCCCGAGATTCGATCCAAATATCGACAACAATTTTCGGATTGTGTCAACACTCGTTTCCCGGTACACGAAAATCAAACTAGTGTAACTTCTACCTCGTTTGGAGTTGGAAGGCCTACTTTATATCAAATCGAAGCTAACGAAATTCTCTACAACATAATCCCATCATATCATCCTATATTCAGACTTAAGACCCTCGAAAATGGCCTCAAACCTACTGCCCAAAATTGACTATAAAAATCTCTTACAAAATCAAGTTTTTGATCAAAACCAATAACTTTTATCATCATTCTAACATCCTAATATCATCATAAACCAATCCTAACACTTGTATCATCATCAAAATCAAAAACCCAATAATTAAAAATCAACTTTTTAACAAAAACATTGCAATAACATCATTTGATCATCACTAGTAACATATGCATGATCAAAATCTCCACCTAACAATTAAAAAAAAATAAAACTTGATGCATGTAAGTAAAAATGGTATCATTAGAATCACCTTTCAAAAATAGGAATGGGACTTGTTTTGTTTTTGGATGGATCAAAGTTGATCATCAAAAAATTTGATGATTTGTGTTGTTTGTGGTGTATGGCCAAAGAAGAAAAGGAAGGAGAGATGATGGTTTTTGTTAAAATGAATTTTTTTTTTAAATGAAAAGAGATAGTGAAAAATATTTATATAGTGTAAGGTTAGGGTAGTTTTTGCCAATTTGTGATAGTTTTGGTACAAAATGTAATAAAATAGTTTAAGAGGGTAGAAAATATAAATTGTAAATTTTGAAATATTTACGAGACTCGGGTTTCGTAAAAATACTAAAATGTTTAAACGCACACGAAAAATAATAATATAACGACTCGATACGTAATTAAAACGATATCGTCGAAAGTATTAAATATCGAAACGATCGATAATAAAATATAAAATTTTAGGCATCCGTCGGTATCGCGATCACTAGTAGTCCTCGTTACTCGTCAAAATATTAAAATATAATATTTAATATCGGTTTCAACTTAAACCATTAAACATAATAGTATTTAACGTTATAAAATACTTCAAAATAATTGAAAAATATAATTAATTTATGACCTTATTTTTACGGGTTTTACATCCTCACCACCTTAAGGGAGCGACGTCCCGGCGCTCAACTCGCCTCATACACGAGTTGTTCACTACCCGGAAGGATGAGGGCATTCCTTATAAAGAAGTCCTCACGTTCCCACGTGAAATTCGATCCATGATCTCCACTGGTTCTTTTACAAAACGCAACTTGTCTTCAAGTTGTATCTCACCAAAAAGAAATAAGTAAATCCTTATCCACAAGTCACCCGTCAAGCTCGACACATGAAAATTTTATGAATCACACGAAGCTCATTCGACGACAAGAACAGATAACATGATTTTCGGGTAAGTCCAGTTAAAAGGAAAGTTGCAAATTAAAGGATATCCATCAGCCGGATAGCCATGGACACACATCAAAAGAACTAAGAAGAAAAACATTTTCGTCATTGGAGGGTGCTCACATGCGGGTCCCTACTCAAAAGATAATACAAAGATACCATCTCACTTTCGCCAACGCGCATTAAAGTCTCAATAAACATCGTCGTTGAAAGTCAAAAAGATATTACATAATATATGTTCTACATGATCGGACGTCATCGGATGATGCCGTCTCAAGTTCTCACAACTTACGATCATTTGACTAGATCACATACCACATAAGTACATAAAAATAAAAGGTCGAACAATAACATCAAGTATAGATTTCCATCGTTAATCATCGAGAAAACCTTGAACGAACCCTTGATAATAACCACTTGATCACAAGAGTCTTTCCACTTGCGGTGTCGGCTTCAACATGCTCCTCGAGGTTGTAACAAATTTATTAACTCCATTCATTAAGAGATTCGGTCCTCAATCATTCCACAAGTATACACATAAATCCTGGTGACACTTATCGTTTCTTCTTATAACTGCTTCCCGAGATTCATTTTAAACTCAGAATAAAATAGTAATCTTCAATACGAAGAACAGAACGAGATAAAAATGACTTCAATAAACACATAAACGAACAAGATGTGGTAAAATGATTTAAGGTTGACGATCGACAAGGGATCTCGACTCACTTAACCGTAAAACATAATAAATCACAATACTAGAAAAATGAGAGCGAAGAATAAATTATACATTATCATTAAAATAACATTTGTCACAATTATCCGTCCCGGATTTGGTATTACCTTAAAACTCAGTTGAGGTACTTTCTTGATAAAGATGATACATCAAAAATAGAAGTAAAATAGCTTCATAATTTATTTTGGTTGTCTTAAGAAACTTTGAAACAATGACATGAATTTATTAATTAAATTCGTATTGATGGTTACAATTAGAAAATGTAATTTCTAAATTAAATCATTGTTAGGAATATAAATTAAACCGGTAATTTTCATTACATTAAAAGTAAAGTATGATAAGTCAATTAGTTCAAAAGATAGAGCATAATTTCATTTTAAACATTAGTTTTAGTTATACAAAATATGGTGTATAAATTTGACCTTTTACTTGTGATGGTTATTTCGATAATTGAAAATCATTAGAAAATGTAGACAAGTTCCATAAAAAATAATTTTATAATACTTTGTAGGAATACATAAAGATGTTTATCATTCCAAAATAAATATGGGTTACATTCGGGTTTCGAAATGTGACAAGATAACAAACGAATACGAATGGAAATAATAGTTAACAATCAGTACGAAATCCACGGTACAAAAGAGAACGAAGCAAATGTCGTATGAATTCTTAAAGAGAATAATAAAATAAAGGCGTCGATGGTAAGACGAAAAAAAATAATAGATTAAACAAGTTGTCAATTTTGTTAGTGCGGTTGATGGCTCACCAATATCAGCTCGTTAACTTAGCGGTGGTCGATACATGATCGGAAAGAAGATCCATACAAAAATTTTAATAAATAAAATTCCTAATAATCACTTGTAATTAAAACAAATCGAATGAACGATGTTAGTGTTTAAAGAGAGAAGTCGAAGCACGGTTCACCAGAGTGGATTTCGAGAAAAACGAGAGTGACGGACGTCATCCCGGATATACGGAAATCACTCTAGTGATAATTCATTATTCACGTGCGGAGACATTCCAAAGATCTACCCAGTCGCATAAAGAAGATTGGATAAGAAGGAAGGATAAAACATCGAGACTTTCAAGTCTTTTATCAACAGTCAGTAATTAAACGAACGGTCAAAAGAAATCAGTTATAAGACAAAATGAAGTAACAAGTGAAAAAGCGATAGTCGAGTAAAAACGTATTCGTAAGGCGTAATTCGTTTAAGAAAAGGTAAGAAAACGTATGCGGATGCATAGAAATTGTGCTACTTGCATAAAATATAAAGTTTTCAAAACTTCTTTTCAATTTATTTCATTTTATTTATCTTTATCATAATTACAAGTAAAAAGTTGATTATTATCAAGATTTTTAAGTTGACTACTATTCAGCCTAGCATGGCTCCTTCTAGATTAGACATAGGTGATCAGGCCATGTATAATTTAGGGCTAGCAATGCAGTGCTCCATTTCGTCGAAAAGTATTACGTTTCTTATGTTTATATATAAACCATGCCATTTGTAAATGGAATTTAAAAATAGTTTATAAATTTATAGGATACAAGTAATTTGTGAGATACTTAATAAGCAACGTTTAATCTTACGAAAAGTATTTTATAACACCAAAGTAAAAATAATTGGTGAAAATAATCGTAAAACAATATCAGGTTTATTTATAATATGACATTATGACAACGTATAAAGTAGTCAAAGTTTTGCAAAAAGTGGCAAATAGTAGCTCATAAAACAACCAATGAAATGGTTACAAGTTGTTAAGTTTTCAAAAGGTTATAAGGTTTAGACGGAAACGCCACGAGACACGTGATAAGAATGTCGACAAAGAATGTGAAGACAAACTTCAAAACTCAACCCAAATCAGTGGAAGGTTAGAAGAAAACGTAAATAAAATAACATCGAATGACAAATGAGTCATATATATGAAAAGAATAAAACAATGCACATGTGTATTCTTTGTAAGATACTCGACACAACATGCTTTTAAGAAAGTATGTTATTCGTTTTTAAATTACACCATTAATCCGGTAATTGCTAATCCTGTACTGTTTCTATTTTTAAATATTTTCACATGCAACTAGTATTCGTTAGTTGTAAAATAATATTTGTTAAAATTTTACGATCTCAAATGAAATCAAAACAGCTTAGAAACATTTAAAACTCATGTTCTGAATTTTCTATCAGATTTAACTTTTAAATATGAGCCGATTAATTGACCCGATAAACGACATCTCCAAGACTCAGAGTCTAAAGCATTTTGATGCAAAACGACGTTTCAGACGACTTTCTAGATTTACCCGAGACCTGAAAACCAATGTAAAATGACCAAAATACCCCTGCAAGTTCTGTGCAGGTTTGACTATTTTATTTTAAAAATGAGGTTTTACTTTTAAGTTTTGACCTGTTTATACTGCCCCTACAGTTTCTGCATAAAGTGTATTTTTCGACACTTCTTAACGACTCAAAATATATACATATATACACACATGTCTTGTAGATTTATAACAACGAAAAATAAATCTCGTAATGAGCATCAAATAAAATATAGCATGATGAATGACAGAAAATGCTTCAAGGTATTCAACACGAAATTTAGGAAGCAAGACGGTGAAAAACGTTCGTAATTTAGATTTCAAAATGCAATGTAGGCAAATCTCCTTGGTGCCACGATTGTCAAAAACACAAAACATAACAAGAAAAGAATGGAACATTAACATGCTACACTCCGGGAGCGAGAAGGTTAATGAAAAACAAATGATACAATTTTATATAAGTAAAATCTTATTCCAATTCTAGTGCCATAATCTAGACGATGATTTATAAAATAACGATGACGTTACCGAGATATAAGTGAACAATACACTTCGGAGTCGATACATATAAATGTCAATAAATAGCGGTTAGTCTATTCCAAGGACACATTGAGCTACACAATGGTCTAGAAATTACGTTAAAATACGTCCAGGCACAAATAGCCGGAAGACGATTTGAATATCTATATAGATATCACAAAGGGTTAAACAATGAAAGTAACGCGCGTAGATGAAGTTATGTAAGGTCATAATATAAAAATTTTGCAATAAAAGCAATTTAAATACTTCAAAAATATATACAGAAAGATCTTGAAAATTCATTGTATTTATTTAAGTTAATCATTAATAAATGATAAACTTTTATCGAAAAGTTTAACGACATAAATATATATCGATAAAGGGACCCTAGATATAAATATATATCCATAAAGGGATCATAGTATTTATTTATAAATACTTGGCAATAAAAGGATACGTAATAACGTATACTAAAGTTGTAATCCCAGAAGTAGCTTAAACCTGAAGTCACACGAAGTTATGTGCACCGACTCTTTGAAAAATAAAAACTGAAAGTTATAGTTTAGGTTTTTAAAATAAAGACCTAGTTCTCTATAACTCATGGCTCTGGTACCAATCTTTAACACCCCCAAATTTACACGCAGCGGAATACATCTTTGGGTGCTAAACAATGATACAACAACACATAATTTATAAAGAACGACTCGAAAAGAGACGTTTTAGATTTATCCTTCCTAAAACATTTATCAGAGTAGCGTAGTCCCAAGTAATCGTTACCAAACGATAAGTTAAAACAACATATTAGTTTGTTTTAAAAATGGAACGATAAATAAATCAAAGAGTTTGAACAACATAGTAGTGCACAACTTCATTCTCGTGACCTCCAAGCTTCCACTTCTTGATTACCTGAAATACATGTGAGTAAAACAATCAGCAAAAATGCTGAGTGAATCTATAGGTTTATGTAATCAATTTGAATACAAGCAAAGATTATAAGTTTGTGGCATGCTTATAATCATCAAATAATAATTTGCATCAACAATGATAATTGTATATAGCATAAATTGCAATAAGCTCATGGAACCGAGCCCTTAGACACTCCCATATCAGTCTAATAAGACGAGAGATTTATTAATTGTCGGTTACCTCCAGATTATTGGTACATTGCCGTATACCTGACTTCTCAATACAATATGTTCAAACAGTGTGGAGGTCGGGCCTAAGCTTCTATGACAAGTCCACAAAAACTGAACCGGGGCGGCTTCCCCCATAGATCTATTAATTATACTAGCGGTTAACCCATCATAGGTTAATTAACGGTCCATAATTGAGGCTTTAACTAAGGCAATCACTTAATGCAATTTAAAGGCAACCACGGGTCCATTCATAGAGGGACAAAGCATACCATAAAAATCTTGTGTTCTAAGTTTATAAAACATGTATTCCCCCTCGCGGGTTTAAAATCATTTAATAACTAGTATAAAGCGAGGCTATAGACTCACCTTAGCCGATAGTGGTAATGAGACGATCGCCGAAGATAGATGATGCCTTTCAAACACGAGAACCGCAACCTATCAAATGAGGTGCGTTCATTAATAATAGACTTGAGAAATAACCCATACATAAGAATATAAAACTCGACTCATAAAATCACGACAAAATCGAGAGAAAACGATACAAGTGATACTATTACACTCTCCTATATATTCATTTTATTATTCTACGCCTTTAATAAAAATCTGCCAGAACATACCGAATGTCCAAGCCGTTTTCCCATACTTAGACATATCAACTTTTTATGATACTACTCAGAGAACTCACTTACTATATGTAGAAGGTCCTCCCAAGAGGCCATCAAAAGATTTTACTTTTAAAGTTCCCTTCCCGACTCATCTTTGAATCACAAAATCCGGACAGTTTAGCGACCTTGACTTACGAAACTATTTTGACCATTCTAAACAACTCCATTTATAAAACCGCCAATTGATTCTAAAAATAGACTCAAAATGCTAAACTTGGAGCCTGAGAACAGCCCTTGAATAATTTTGAAACTCATTTTATAGTCCCCGAGATTCGATCCAAATATCGACAACAATTTTCGGATTGTGTCAACACTCGTTTCCCGGTACACGAAAATCAAACTAGTGTAACTTCCACCTCGTTTGGAGTTGGAAGGCCTACTTTATATCAAATCGAAGCTAACGAAATTCTCTACAACATAATCCCATCATATCATCCTATATTCAGACTTAAGACCCTCGAAAATGTCCTCAAACCTACTGCCCAAAATTGACTATAAAAATCTCTTACAAAATCAAGTTTTTGATCAAAACCAATAACTTTTATCATCATTCTAACATCCTAATATCATCATAAACCAATCCTAACACTTGTATCATCATCAAAATCAAAAACCCAAAAATTAAAAATCAACTTTTTAACAAAAACATTGCAATAACATCATTTGATCATCACTAGTAACATATGCATGATCAAAATCTCCACCTAACAATTAAAAAAAAAAATAAAACTTGATGCATGTAAGTAAAAATGGTATCATTAGAACCACCTTTCAAAAATAGGAATGGGACTTGTTTTGTTTTTGGATGGATCAAAGTTGATCATCAAAAAATTTGATGATTTGTGTTGTTTGTGGTGTATGGCCAAAGAAGAAAAGGAAGGAGAGATGATGGTTTTTGTTAAAATGAATTTTTTTTAAATGAAAAGAGATAGTGAAAAACATTTATATAGTGTAAAGTTAGGGTAGTTTTTGCCAATTTGTGATAGTTTTGGTACAAAATGTAATAAAATAGTTTAAGAGGGTAGAAAATATAAATTGTAAATTTTGAAATATTTACGAGACTCGGGTTTCGTAAAAATACTAAAATGTTTAAACGCACACGAAAAATAATAATATAACGACTCGATACGTAATTAAAACGATATCGTCGAAAGTATTAAATATCGAAACGATCGATAATAAAATATAAAATTTTAGGCATCCGTCGGTATCGCGATCACTAGTAGTCCTCGTTACTCGTCAAAATATTAAAATATAATATTTAATATCAGTTTCAACTTAAACCATTAAACATAATAGTATTTAACGTTATAAAATACTTCAAAATAATTGAAAAATATAATTAATTTATGACCTTATTTTTACGGGTTTTACAAACACTTCTTAAGAATTTTGGATTAGCTTCTTCATTAGGGATTACTTGTCCATAAACTGCTAACTGAATAAGCAACTTGCTGAACCTTCCATATCCACCATGTATTCCCTCCATACTGGTAATTGAGAAGTTATCAAATTCTTGCTTAAGAACAATCTTCTTGATTTTCTTAGATTTGTCATTGCCTCCAAATCTAAGTTTTATAGCATCCCACATAGCTTTTGCATCTTTATAATGATGAAAGCTTGGTAGAATGTCTTCAGAAAGAGCCATAGCCAAAGCAGTTCTGGCTTTTCTTTCTCTGATCTCTGCTTGTATCTGCTCAGCAGTCACAGCAGGTAGAGCATAGCATGTACCGTCTAGAAACCAGTGTAGCTTCTTTGGTGTGTTCCCATTCTTGATAACTTGCCACACAGTATGATCTGTGTGATTCAAGTAATGTTCCATCTACATAGCCCAAGTCTCATAATTGTCACCTTTGAGAACTAGGAGTTTAATAGCAGATAGAGTATGAGAAGGTGTTGGTGTAGAGGTAGCTACATCATTCACGACTTGAGCACCTTGTGCTGGTGCAGGATGCACAACTTGTGGTTGTCCTTGTGGAAGAACATGATCAGTGTACTGAACATTATCCAAGTGAGCATTATCACCATATGGTTGAGACATTGAGATTTGGTATGTGTGGAGTGTATGGGGTCGTGTTCTTCTTTTCCAGAGTTTCTCAACAAGCTCTGATACCACTTGTTGATCCCTTTGGTTGGATCTATATTCTGTTAAGAATTAGTATAATAGTTTGTAATCAAACTAAAACACTTTGAGCACTCTTACTAACACTAAATAAGTTATGCGGAATCTAACTTATAAAGCACAGAAGAACAGAATTACTTTTAACTATTCGATTCTCTTACTAATCGACTTGTATGAGGTACATGAAAGACATTGTACCTATGTTCCTTTTATAGAGTAAGGAACCCTAGAAACCTTAGAATATTCTATAAAGATAACTATATCACAGACGATATATTATCAATATTCTAACTATTTAGGTATATCACATAAGATATACTCTAACTATAACTATGACATATCTTATAATATATTCGTCCTAATCATCATAGCAGTACTTACTTTATAAGTAGCAGTACTTACTATGTACCGCGTTAATAAGTAACACTAACAGTACTTGGAATATACTAACGACACTTGACACTTAACAAATAATTCCCAACACATCAAATTTACCCTTTAAACTTATAAATATACAAAAATAGTCTCTCTTTTTCGGGAAAAGGATCAACTATTTAACCAACCAATTGAACTTTACAAGTTGCAATTCAAGAAGCAAGCCCAAGCTTCTAAAACAATAACACACATAATACTAAAACGTCACATATAGCTATAGTTACAAACCCAAGCGTATTCTCATGGAGTGGACAACAAAAAACTTAAGAGACTATCCAAATGGACTACCTCATTAAAAATCTTATCAAGAAAAATGTATTGGAAAAAAAACTTAGTGAAGAAAAAAATAGTATTGTGCACATTCACACCGATGAGAACTTTGTTATAGCGAGCATGGTAGCCCCATATGACTACCAAAAACACAAGCAACATTCTCATTAATGTTAAACAATAAATATTTATCATCACTGAGTAGGTAATGACATAGGCAAAGAACTACATTTCCTCAGAAGTATAAACCAGAACAAGCCCTTTGAAGAAGACACATCTCTTTGAAAAAAAAAACACATTTGTAAGTTATCTATAAACAAAGCAATGTTGCTTCAATAACTAAAGGATCATCCTATCATGTACCCTTCTAATCTATTAGCATAACTAAACCCAACAAACTACTTGACTTATAAGCACCATCGCCAAATCCCAACATTTGAACAAACAAAGACTAGGCTTAAAAATAACCAAGAAAGCTTCAAGTTTACGAAACTTCTTTTTTGCAACTTACACACGGTAAAATGACTAAAAACTCTCAAAATAGTCAATTGCCTCTTTCAGACCCATATAAACAGAAAAAGATTCAAACTCAACTAACTAGCTATAAGGCATCTCAACAACCATAACCGATAGTCAAATGGAGTTACACTCGATAACGCTATTTAAACAATGCAAACACATCAATACTAAACAATCAAATACTAGGGGTTACCCACTTAGGAATGGCCTAGTTGCAAAAAAAAAATTCACTATCCAATTAAAAAGTATGAGGTCTCAAGTTTGATCCATACTTGGTGTAAACAACTCCAAAGTAGTCATGCCAATCTTCTAAAAATAGAGGGCTTTATCTGGTTTGTATTTGTGTGGTCGTAAGCTCAAAACCTGTGGATTAATTTACCTAATATCGAAAACCACGATTACTAAATAAATGTAAAACAAAGGAGATAGATCATTTACCAAAATTCATAAAAAACATCACTCAGTATCAGTACGAGGACTATTAAACCCACCTACTAAACCATCTACCATAATGAATTACCCCACCCAAACCCACTCAGGTTGGAAAAGGATCATAAGATAGTATTTCGTCCTCAAAATATAAAGGTTTCTAAAGAACCAACCTACAACCAAACATGTAACACCCCCGACTTCGGATAAGTTGCAAATAGGCAGCATGGGGGTGTCATGTCATTGTACAGGAAACAATGATATATAAGGGACACAAAAATAACGTAATTAAAACATTTAGAATACATCATACAAAATCAGAGTTTTATACAAAAGGTCACAAGGTTTTCAACAACTTAAAAGTACTACTACAAGTTTTTGTAACATATATAGTTACCAAAAAGACTGGATGGATTTCTAACAGATTTTACCAAAAAAAATGCTTAACCATATCACAAAATCATCCAAGCTGCTAAACATCTTGCGGGCTCCCATCCAAGCAAAAACTATGCATTATTACTTGAGATTAAAACATGTAAAACATCAACAAAAAGTTGAGTGATATTCATAGGTTTAGTAGTAATAGTGTGGAACACAAGCATTCACTAGTCAAACAAGTAATGGGGGATGACTATGTACATTATCAATAGTTAGTAACATTTATTATTTCTTATTAGCTCATGACACCGAAGCATTAACGGTTAAGTATGCCCCTAGTGAGTATTTAGCCAAAATACCCAAGTATTAAATCAAATGTTAAATGTTTCAAAGGTACTACGGGACGGAGATTGTCAATCCCAATGGATCCACCCACAACATTAGCGCTTGTGAAGTGTAAAATAATTAACGATTCATGATAATGAGGGGGCTTTAAGGCTATTGGTACTAAAAGCAATAATAATTAGGTAATCTTCTGAAAATCATACAAATCTAGATAACATACAGTTTTGAATGGTTGTGTTCCAACACGTAATCTCAACCCACGTTTTGAAACAAAGCATAAGTAGTGAAAAGGGGCTATGAACTCGCCTTAGTAAGTGTGGTAGTATCGATCAGTCGAGAAGTTTTGAAACGAAAGGATCACAACAACGAACGCTTTACCTCAAGTCACGACCTATAATGGTAACGAGTACTTTATGAACATACTCAAAACCCAGAAAATATTTATATTATTAGAAATTGACACAAAACATACTTGTAATAAATAATATATATGCATACTTCAATAATCCATCCTAAAGTTTTAAGTTTTAACTTATTTTACCATTTTTTGAAAATTTACCATTTTGCGAGCTCCACATGGCTTCCTAAATAAAATATCAAACGACCTCTACAATTTACCAAATTTATACTCCAGGTCCCTCAATAAATTCCTTAATCTCAATTTATTCCCAAATTTTAAGACAAGTAAAACCCATTTTCTATAATTTTTATTTGATAAAAGGGGTACCCGAAATTGGACCTTCAGAAACCTACTGTTTGCATCAACTGTTTTCATCCACTTAAATAATTCCTAAATTCACGAAAAAAAATCAGGAAACTCACACACATTATGGATAAGATGTGGTTTGAATTTCGTTGAAAAATATTAAGTTTAGACCACCTAATTTTCAGTTTTACTACAATTGAAGTTTCGGACAGTTTGACAACTCAACTTGTAAAATCATTTTGACTAACTTATATTTACTTTTAGAACTCACAGCCAATTGCATTTAAAAGTAGACTCAGAATACTTAGTTCTAAGGTTTGAAAAATCCACAAAAGCCTTAGTATGGTCAAGTTATTCCTATCGCAAGGTGACTCAAATTTCTGCCCAAAATCGTAATGTGCAAAAATTTACGTTATGAAAATCAAATAATAAATCGACCATAACTAATTAATTTTTAGGAGTTAGAAAGCGACTTTTATATTAAAACGATCACAAGGAAAAATCCCACGACTACAAACTTTAAAATCCCAATTTACGACATTTTAATTTGACCGAAACGTAAATTCAAAATTTGGACAACAAGTAGTGTTTATGTGTAGAAATTTACCAATGAAAAACCAAATCATAAATCTATCATAAGTTGTTTATTTTTAAGAGTTATAACCCGAATTTTATATCGAAACGATCCTTAGGACATCACCTAGCAGCCAAGACAATAAAATCTCATATTGGAAAACTTTGAATTTACCGAAATCAACTTTAAACCCGCTATCCTAAAATGGCCACTTCAAAATCATTCCCAACATCATTTTTGCCACATTCAATCAATACAACCTGTACTATCTAGCCTATCTCCATTCACATCAAGCTCTAAGCATAGTCAAAGCTCCTAATCTTAACATACACTAACAACTAAAGATTCTTGAATTAGCTCATAACCATGCATGCATTCAAAATTATCAAGAAAATAATTAGAGGTAAAAAATATTGCTTACAAGTGTTTTCAAGTAATCAAGAAAATCAAACACAACCCTTGTGGGCTTGTGTAATCGGACGCAACACCAAAGAGACCTAAGCACAGTCAAAACTTGATTATCTGCAACCAAACACTTCTAAGACCTTAACTAGACACTCCTTGATAAACCACGTCATTGAATTTTGGATTTCAAGCTTTTAATAAAAAAGATGAAAATTTTTAAAAATTTCAAAATCAAGAACATGGTTGATTTTAATGATGGGTTTATTTTTAAGATTAATGTTTTAGTGGTTGATGTATTGCATGTAATTTTTGGGTGAAAATTTGATGGAGATAGTGGTTTGTGGTGATGGTTCGTCGAATAGAGTGGGGAAACGAAAAATGCATATATTTTTTTACTGTTGTGAATATATATGTGTTATTTAGGAATTAAATAGTGATAACTAGTTAAAGGGGTATTTGACAACATATTTTGAAGTAGCTAGTTAAAAAGATAAAGGGTGTTTGGTTTCGACCAAAGGAAGAGAGAAAATGGGCTTCGGTTCGATTTATTTACTAAAACGAATACATTTTTCAAACCTTGATCTCGACAAATAAACTCACTCATCAAACTTTTAAAAGACTCGTTTTCGATAAAATATGAAATTAATTCGAAAATAACAATTATGGGAATAAAGATACTTTGTGGCTAAAATGTAGCGTTCGTGGACTTCTTGATCGATAAATCAGATAGTTTAGATAATAAAATTTCGCGTGAGATTTTAAATCAATATCTGTGATTTAAATAATATGGAAGAATATTCTCAGAATTTGCGTATGTTAAAATAAAAGAAAGTAAAATATTATTAAAATAGAAAAGTACGAATAAAAAGGGAATAAAATAATTACCGGAAAATACGAGTTCTCAGAAAGCACACCTTGATAATTTCACTCTTACCATGCTAAATTATTGCGTCGCTCATATTTATCGTCCATACTTGCATCTCGGGTTGTTTTAAATTAATTGTCCACTTTCAAAAATAAATATGAATTTTTGTTCGCGTTTACCAGATATATTATCATCACTTGATGTTATCATACCCAAACATTAAAGAAGTTCCAAATTAATTAGTTAATAGTAAACTGTCATAATGCAAAAATATACTCCATCCGTCCCACTTGTATTGACCTCGTTACTATTTTAGTTTGTCCCAAAATATTGTCCACTTTCTTAAATAAAAAGTCAAAATCTTTTAATTATCCACTTTTACCCATGTCTGTCAATTTTTATAAGAAAACTATATTCTCTAATTAATGCATTTAGAGGGTAAGTCTGTCTTTGTAACCGTAAAACGTTCACATTCAATAATCTATCATAAATCATAAAAAAATTGTTGAAATACTATTAAAATGGGACTGATGGAGTAATAAAAAAAGCCTTAATGATGATTTGTTTTCAAAAATTGCTACAACAACAAAAACATTAACATAAAGTCTTTCACAAAATAATTTGTCACATATTTAATGATATTCTTTTCTTTTGATTTGAATTATCACTCTTCAATACACCGCTGTAAACGAACTAAAGTTCAGTGAACATTTCATGAACCGTTCGATTAAATGTTCGTTTATTTATTAAATGAACACAAATGAACATCATTTTACGTTCGTTTATTTAAATTAACCAACATGAACAAAAGTGGCGTTCGTTCGTTTATGTTCCAGAATGTTCGATTATATGTTCATTAAAGTTTGTTTATGTTCATTTATATGTTTATGTTCGTATATCATGTCTTTTAACTGTGTACTTTTAAAAATGATATATTTAAACAAAACAACACTTATAAAACAAAATATTATATATAATTTGATAAATTTTATGTTTTTTTATGCATTTATCACCGATCATTTATGTTGGTTGAAAAGTTTGTTTAGTTTCTTAACGATCGAACATAAACGAAGAACGTCTCATTTTCTTAATAAACGAACATGAAAAAGAAAATTTGTCCATTTAAGCGTTCACGTTCATTTATTTGTCCGATTAAAATTAAATGAACGAACATGAATAAAATTTCGTTCATATTCATTCAGTTCGTTTATCTAATACGTCATTGTGTGAAGAACATTTTTACATTTTTTTGTGGTTTTAGTATCACTCTTCTTTTCACATGTGTGAAGAACATTTTTATATTTTTTTTGGTTTTAGTATCATTCTTCTTTTCACAATGCTATCTTTTTCGATAATCATAAAATGATGAAGAAATAAGAAGCCAAATGGCGACACACCTATTGTCTTTTATAAATTATATATGATGTAACTATTACTACCTCCGTCTCAAATTAAGTGTTCACATTTGAGTTTTAAAATCTTTTGTTTGCAACTTTAATTGTAGTTATTTTTATGCGTATTATATAACACTTGATGTAATAATATATATAAACGGATAGTCTTTTTGATGTGTGAGCTATTGATATAATTTTTATCAAGTATTATATAACACAAACAAATATATTTGCGGTCAAAATTAAAAAAAATCAAAAATGAAAAGTAAAATCTAGAATTTTGAATATGTCATTATTCTTCTATGGTTACATCAACAAAACATTCCATAGGAGAAAATCTAGAATACTAGAATAGTTAACATTCCATAGGAGAAAATCTAGGATACTAGAATAGTTATCTTACTTGCACATATATCGTTATCTGTTTTACTCCTTTTTAGAGGTCCATAAATTTTGAGCGTATATAGAGGGGATATTATGTTTTCTTTAAGGAATAAGTTTGGATAGGATGACTTCACATTGACTAAACATTATGACCTCATGCTCATTATTTTCTAGCTACTCCGTATTTATTAGTGGAACACTTGCTCTATATATACCGTTTCTCATTCATAACTAAACTTATTAATTCTGAAATGGAAATAAACAAGAAAAAACTGGTGGAAACCCTACTTAAAGGCAGAAATTCTGCTAAGAGGCTACAAACTTTACTTCACCAGAAAGTTAATGATGATGAGTTGGTTAATTCTGTTGATGGTCTCGTGAACGAAATATCTGAATCTTTCTGCCATGGCCTATCAGTGTTAACTCCCACGAGTACCCATGTAGGTTTGGCGTGTGACCAAGTAGTCCACGGGAAAACACAGCCTCCAGCTGTTAAGGAACGGCGAGGCTGTTACAAAAGAAGGTATACTAGCTATTTCGCACTTCATGTTTATCATATATACGATATGGCTTTATTTATAACACGGTAATATCATATCTTTTTCAGAAAGCTTCTTGATTCCAGGAAGGAAGTCAGTGGTACGATTAGAGATGGTTATTCGTGGAGGAAATACGGTAAAAAGGAGATACTTAACTCCAAATTTCCAAGGTATATAGCTTATCTATTTACTCATTCTTTCATATTTACCTTGTTAAGTTGTTATATAATGATAATGGTTATTATAACATGATTCTAAGACATATATTTTGGTTGCAGATGTTATTTCAGATGCACACACAAACATGTTCAAGGATGCAATGCGTTAAAACAGGTTCAACAACTAGAAGATGACCCAAACATGTTCGAGACCACATATATTGGCCATCACACTTGCGCACCTCCAAATACGTCCGTACACCATCGAGTTGTCCTCATTGATTCGAAGAAGTTCAAGAAACCTTCAATTAGTACAAATAACCAAATTGACGCCTTTCTCAAACAAGAAGATCTGTGTTACAATGTTTCGTTGGCCAATGATGCACAATTAACCCCTGCTTTTGTTTGGAACGAGATATTAACAGATAATTTCGGATCTTTCAGGAGTGATCAAACTCTAAGTGATATTTCATTTGATGATGTAATGTTTTCGTAATTTAGTTTGATGGGTTTGGATCTTATTGCAAGTTTAAGTACAGCTTTATTTCGGCTTGTCACTAACGATTTAGTGGTTGTTAATGTCGTATTTCAACCGTATTTCGTTGTACTTTGTTTTTCTGTGATTAATATATTTTACTTGAAAACTCTACCAAAGAAAATGAAACTTACTGCATAAAAGCAAGTAATTATATTGAATGAGAATTCCTTTTATGTAGTTGATTTTCACTTGCAATCAAGATGATCTTCTTTTATCATGTACAGTAACCTTATTCAAAGTTATAAAAGTTATAAACTTTGGACTATGTTATTACACATCCTTAATAGTATGTACTAAGAAAAATTAATACAACCAGCATCAACGAATAATTCAGATAATTAAAGAACGTAAGTTTGACCAATCTAAGAGCTAGCGATTGTCAGTTTGTCATTTAGAATACCAAGTCTATGGGTATGTTTGGCATTTTATGAGTTAAAGTAGATCGCAAGAGCAGATTGCTAGAGTTAGATGCTAGAGCATTTACCTTAAGTTTAATTTTACATGCTACTTTAATTAGCATGCCACTTAAGAGATTATTTTTTTTAACAAACTCTTTTAAGCTCTGTTAGACAAACAAGACTTATTTTAAATAGTTATTTATTTTTAAAAAAAAAACAATAAACTATGTTACGATAAGCTCTGATAAACTCGCGCGCCAAACATAGTTTATGTCTAACTTATTTGCATATTTTATATGGTTTGGATTAATAAAATCATACTTTATACTCTAGTAGATAGTTAGATCTAAATGATTCTTGATAAAACGTATTGAATAAGAGTGGTTACACATTATCAACTGTCAGTTGTTTGCTATCAAACAAACATTATATTTAAAATGTTAGTTGCTTGCTGCTAGTTACTCCAAAACACTCTCGAACGCTTGATACCATTTAGGCAATATTTTCTTTTATATGGTTTTAATGTACAATCTTGTCGCCAAAGAAGATCGAGATCGAGATACTTTTTAATGACACAAACTAACATTGTAGCTGCAAGTACGACTAGTGCTTGTGCTTTTCACCCTCGAGTCTGTACGTGAATCATGCAGTGTTGAACTTTTCACATTCTCATCATGTTGAAAGTTTCGAGTCAAAAATGTTAATGTCAAGTTGAACAAAATATACCTTTAAGTGCATTGAATATGCATTGACCTACTTCATACGTAATTCCGACATGACAATATAATGCTACGCCACCTAGCAAGCAACTTGACTCGATCGTAAAAGTGGACGTGACAGTCAAGTTGTTCCACCTACGCACCTATAACTAGATCTAGTGGTGGAACCAGGAAGTTAGCGGAGTGGGGGCAAAAAATTTTTTTCGATAAAAGTCGTTGTATACATAAAAATTGAAGATACAAATATAAGACTTTTACATATACTTTTACATTGTTTTTTTTATTTTGGGGGCAATTTGAAGGTTTTTACATTGTTTTATTTCCGAGTAGGGGGCAATCCGATTTTACAATGGGGTGCACATTAATAAAATGGTCATAAAAAAAAATTTACACTAAAATTTGATCTTATTTGACGAGCCATGGGGGGCGCCGCCCTGTTGGTTTATGATTATCATAACAATTATAAAAACCCTAACATAGATCAAAGAGCATACAGCGGAAGCAGATTAACAAGATCTTTATATAACATAATTATAATTAATCAAGGCTAGGGTTACATACCTTTATCCTAGCAGAACGATCACCGGTAAAAATAGATCAAGAACACCACCAGGATGTAATCTAAAATAAGATCACACCACGATCTTGTACACACGTGATACGATGAGCTAATCGTGAGTCTAGCACGAACAGAACCGAGCCTTCCAAGCCTATGGAAGATCTACCCAACAACCCTAGAGAGGGGCTAGGACTAGATCTAAGATAGCTTATAGAAAATCAAAGATGAACCCTAAAGGGTGTATATATGGCCGGCGGTTTAGAGCTAGAAAGAAGAATAATGGAGTGAAAAATATGAGGCCTTAAGGTTTGTTTATATACACCTTGGAAACTTATCTTCCAAGGTTTAAACAAGATAAAGCCTAAACTTTTCATCCCTATCCTTCTTCCTCTAATATGGCCGGATATATACATGTGCTCAAAAGGGGTTTCTGGAACTTTCCGACACCTTCTTTTAGCTTCTTTAATATTCTATAACGATCGTTTAATACTTAACTTTTAATTACTTAACGATCGTTAGCTACAGTTTGATTTAATAAATATAATAAATATATTTAATAAATAAATTAACTCTTCACGTAATGTGTGCAATCCCGTGATCTCGAGTTCCATCATATCACACGACTATCGATTTTAACGTCCATAAACTTTCAGCTCCCACTTGGACAAAATTCGAATGTCGTGATCACATTGATTAGCTTCTAGTTACACTAACAATGTCACTAGTACAACTCGAGTAAGGCTTCCTGGACAAAACCTATTAATGATATATAATCATTATTATTATCCTCTCATTTCAAATACATTGTTAATAAGGATATGGATCTTAGTCATTCCTTCATTAACTATTCTGTTTCTCGTTTACGGATATAGCAAGATTACCAAAACACATTTGGGTGTGGCCACACAAACATCTTACTACTCCCCCGAGGGGCCCAGTTGTATTTATATTTCAAATAATAATTTGAAGGAAACGAATCCCATTTCGACTACAAGCAAAACACATGAACTTCGCAACACTTCTGAAAATAACCCTTATGACTACCAGTTACGTTTAGCGTTAGGTTACCTTACAGAAATGCACTATATTCAATGCAGTTTTCTGGCATCTCAGGTCTAAGGATAACTATTTATGATTTACTTAATGACAAAGATCCATAAAGTAAAATCACATAGTTGGGATAAGTCCAATATTTGATCCATCAAATATCATCCAAAATTGACCAATATACTTTCAAGTATACTCTGTCACTATTTTGAATTGTCTTAATTTAATAATACTCCCATATTATTAATCGACAACGGACATTTAGAAACATCATAATGCTCATGGATTAAAACATGTAAAATAGGATACAAAATCAAATAACAGAAAAATAAACGAAATCCAAACTTTATTTCATCAATCCAATAATGTCTTACATCCTTTATCTAAATACTAATCAACAGATTTATTGCATGAATTCGCTAGCTAGTTGCAGCCCAATTGCCTTGGCATGCTTAACTACCTTTGGCCTAGACAAAGCCTTAGTAAAAGGATCAGCTACGTTATCATCTGTGTGAACTTTTATCAATTTTATTTCTCGAGCTTCCACTTGTTCTCGAACGTAGTGATATCTACGTTTAAAGTGTCTGGCGCCCTTCATGACTCCAGGGTCATTGGCGAATATTATTGCCGCAGAGTTGTCGCAATATATATCAATAGGTTCTTTAATTGAAGGCATCACTCCAAGATCTCCAATAAACTTCCTAATCCAAACAGCTTCCATTGCAGCTTCTGAAGCGGCCATGTACTCAGATTGAGTCGCATGCATAGCAATGGTTTTCTGCTTACTGCTCTTCCAGTCAACTGCTCCTCCATTGATGACAAACACGTAACCCGTCTGAGACTTCGTATCGTCTTTATCACATTGCCAGGACGCATCACAGAATCCTGTTACATTCAATTATGTGTCTGGTTTACCCCCGAATACCAAAAACATATCTTTCGTACTTCTTAAATACTTCAGAATATGCTTAACAGCAGTCCAGTGGGACTTTCCTGGATTCTGTTGGTATCTACTGACCAAGTTCTGAGCAAACGCTACATCGGGCCTTATGCATCTTACAACATACATAATAGATCCTACAGCCGAAGCATAAGGCACCTTCTTCATGTAAGCCACCTCTTCAGGTGATGATGCATCTTTCTCATGACTTAACTCATGCTTAACCTCCATCGGTAAGAAACCTTTCTTAGAGTTATGCATGTTATATTTCTTCAATATCTTACCAATATAAGCATCTTGGCTAAGACCAATTAACCGTCTACTCCTATCTCGATATATCTTAATTCCCAGAATATATGCAGCATCTCCCAAATCTTTCATAGAAAAACATTTACCAAGATAATCCTTAACTTCCTTAAGTCTTGGAATGTTACTTCCCATGATCAATATGTCATCGACATATAGAATTAGGAACACTACATTACTCCCACTAGCTTTGCGGTATACACATGGCTCATCACGATTTTGAATAAATCCAAACTTTTTGATTTCTTCATCAAATCGCTTATTCCATTGACGTGATGCTTGCTTCAAACCATAAATGGATCTTTGAAGTTTGCACACGCGCTTTGGATATTTAGGATCAACATACCCTTCCGGTTGCTGCATATAGATGTCTTCATCTAAGCGACCGTTCAAGAAGGCAGTTTTAACATCCATTTGCCATATCTCATAGTCATAGTATGCTGCTATAGCTATGAGAATCCTAATAGCTCGTAAGTCTGCTACAGGAGAGAATGTCTCCTCGTAGTCTATGCCAAAAGTTTGAGTAAAACCTTTAGCCACTAAACGTGCTTTATAGGATTGTACATCACCATCCATGTCAGTTTTCTTCTTATAGATCCACCTATTTTTCACTACTTTAGCATTTTTAGGCGCGTCCACAAGAATCCAAACATCATTGATTTCCATGGATTTCATTTCCTCATTCATCGCAACTATCCATTTTGACTTTTCTGGATTAGACATTGCGGATCGATAGTTAGCAGGTTCACCAAGATCCCCTACTTCCTCCTCATCATCCTCTATGTATAGACATAGTTTGTCCGGCGCACGTATAGCCCTTTGAGACCTACGTGGAGGAATTAATTTCGGTGGAACACTCAGACTTTCTGGTTCTACAGGAATTTCATCGCTAGTATTTTCAGAAGGCAATGTATCTTCTTGAATTTCTTCAAGATCATAATTTCTCCCACTGAATTCTTGATTTACAAGATCATTTTCAAGGAAGTCTCCATACCGAGCCACAACTATCTTGTTCTCAGCCGGATAATAAAAGTAGTAACCCATAGTTTCCTTAGGGTAACCTACAAAGATACATTTTACTGAGCGTTGTTGGAGTTTATCTCCAGAGTCACGTTTCACATACGCCTCACAACCCCAGACTTTCAAATAAGACAAATATGGCTTCTTGCCATGCCATAGTTCATATGGTGTCTTATCAACCTTCTTTGTGGGAACCATATTCAGAATACGAACATCAGTTTCAAGAGCATAATCCCAAAAAGATAATGGTAAAGTTGTAAGATTAAACATAGATCGTACCATACCCAATAATGTACGATTTCTCCTTTCAGATACACCATTTTGTTGTGGAGTATATAGAGAAGTAAGTTTCTGAACAATTCCATTCTTACTTAAATAATCTTTTAACTCTTGACTTAAATATTCACCACCACGATCAGAACGAAGAGCTTTAATCTTCTTTCCTAGTTGTAACTCTACTTCGGCTTTAAACGTTTTGAATGTTTCAAATACCTCATGTTTATGTTTAAGTAAATAAACATAACCATAACGACTATAATCATCTGTAAACGTCAGGAAGTAGCTAGCACCTTTCCTTGACACATGTCTAAGTGGTCCACACACATCCGTGTGTATTAAACCAAGTAGCTCAGTAGCCCTTTCAATATTGCTATTAAAAGGTTTCTTGGTCATCTTTCCAGAGATACAAGATTCACATTTATCAAATGATTCATCATTGATACTTTCCAAAAGCCCATCACGTTGAAGCTTTTGTATGCGAGTCTTCCCAATGTGGGCAAGTCTACAATGCCAAAGATAAGAAGAGTTCTTGTCTAACTTACTCTTCTTATTCATGCTAAAAACAGAATTATTTTTCCTCTTGGGATTTATATCATGCATGTTAATTTCAAAAACACCATTCACAGAAATTGCATCAAAATAGAATAAACCATCTTTGAAAACAGAAATTCTATTATTATCAATCGTGTGAGTAAATCCAAGATCCAACATACTAGAAAAGGAAATAACACCCCTAACAATTGTAGGTGCATAATGACAATTATTTAAAGACAGTACTAAACCCGAAGGTAAAACTAATTTAAATATTCCTATAGCTTCAACTGCTGCTTGTGCGCCATTGCCCACTTGCAGAAATTGTTCCCCATAGGTAAGTCTCATCTTCAACTCAAATCCCTGCAGGGTATTACAAATGTTAATACCACATCCCGTATCATATACCCAGGAGTTTGATTTGTATGAAAGATTAAATAACTCTATCATAAATAAGTTACCTGAAGATGGTGCTGTAGCAACTTGCTCAGCCTTCTTCTTATGTTCTTCCATTTCATGGAGATGGAGAGAGCAATTCCTCTTCCAGTGTCCAGTCATCTTGCAGTAGTGACAAGTCTCATCTTTCAGAGATTTCTTAGCAAAGTTTTGCTTTGGTTTTGATGTAGTCGCAACTTGCTTGCTCTTATCAACCTTGCCTTTGCCTCTCTGCTTCTTATTCACTTGCGGTTTTGGTTTCGACACTCTACCCTTTTGTACATAAAGTACTTGAGGAGTAGCAGTGGGTGCCTTATCTTTCAAACCCTTTTCAAAGTCAATGAGCATTGCATGCAAATCATTAACTGTCTTCCCCGTGCAATGCATATTATAATTACGAACGAAATCATTGAAGTCCTTATTAAGGGACCTATTGATCAAGTTAATAGCCATATTATTATCAAAGGGTTGTCCTAGTGCGATGAGTTGTTCCATATAACCCCTCATCTCCATATAATGGTCACTTACGGACTTACCAGGAGCTTGCTTGCAACTATGTAGAGCATCAACCAGATCATAGATCTCTACAGCTTGCGGCGTTTCATACACAGCCTTGAGTTCATCAAGCATTTGCTGAGGAGAAGCTAGCTCATACTTCCTTTGAAGTGATGGAGCCATTCTCCCTAACATTACAGCAGCCACCTCATGGTGCTTCTTAACGTTAGCAGCGTGTTGAAGCCTTTCCGCATCAGTTGCTCCTTCAGCAAGATCCTCCGGAAAAGGAGTTTCCAAGATATTGATGGTACCCCGCTGCTCTCAGAACAATTCTTAGTGAGCGGTACCAATCATTGAAATTAGGGCCAGTAAGTTCAGGCCGTTCAAAAAATGCTTTGAACGCCGAGCTTATTGTCAGATTGTTTTCGGGTTGAGCCATTTCTACAGAAATAAGTTCAAACATTAGTATTTTCGATAATAAAATTCAAGAAAATAAAATTACCCCGGTAGTAAAACCATAGTATTTTCCTTGAAAAACTAGAATCCATATTGACATAGATTTATCACATCAGTTGATCTGCTAGTGACAAATGTATTCAACACAGTAACTTGTCGAACAATAATTGCCAAATCATATTGCAATTTCTAGATATGTCAGGGATTTACATTGCCAAAAACATTTGCATTGTAAACATGTTTTATCCCTTCTTTATGCCTTAAGTTTCCAGTTCTCACTGAGTAACTCAATTAAGTCGACTAATCTAAAGAACGTAAAACCTTCATGTGCAATCTTATTCAGTCATGAAGTTTTCTCTCCATTACAACATCGTCCGATATCTTATATGACGACAATTGTAACTTCAAGTGTTCGTCAATTAGAGGGCATATGACTTAAATTTTAGGGTATAGATTTTGGTGTCAAAATCATGTATGGAGAAACATGCATACATCTCCATAGCATAAGTTTAATAAAACGTTTAGTAAACTTTTTGGTGAGACTAAAAGTTCATCATATATTTGCAAGTTGAGGTATTGGTTAAACCAAACAGCCTTAAAGAATTATACCAATAACAACCGTAGGTAATTCCAATTTTGACGCACAGGCGAGCCGGGAATTTGGTCAGCGTAAAAGCATAGCACCTCCTTCCTTAACCGGGTACTTGACCAGCGATGCGTTATACCCACTTTATAGTTTGTCAAAATTGAGTAGGCCGTTAAGTTGTTGTTGCAATTCTAATCAACACAAATCATATGTAATTTAGACCTCAAAACAATTCATTAATTTTGATAAGATTTAGTCCATATTATTTTTCTTAAAAAAAATTACCCGTGTTTACGACATACAAAAAAAAAACGCATGAAAACAAATAGTACAAAAAAACTAAATCAAATAGCCACATGCAAACAATTTATTCAAAGAACATCAAATCTAGGGTTTTTATGAACATAAAAAGTCTTCCCTAATTTTAAAACTTTGAATCAAATGAAGAAAATAGCAATCAAAATTATATGATCCGTAAAAAAACATGCATGTTTATTACGGATCTTCCATATTCTCTTAACAATTAAAAAACTACTAGGGATCGTAACCACACATGACATAACAATTAATTCATGCATACATCTAAAGTTAATTACCATGTAATTTTAGGGTTTACAAATTTTTATTTTTTTTTATATAAAAAAAACGGCAAAGCCATTTTTAAAACAATAAAAAAACAAAACCCTTAATTTTTATAAAACCTAAAAACAACATGTAATTTTAACACAAATCAATATTAGTTAAAAAAAAACTTTAGATCTTGATAATTATAATCATGTTAAAACGGCTCTCTGATACCACTGTTGGTTTATGATTATCATAACAATTATAAAAACCCTAACATAGATCAAAGAGCATACAGCGGAAGCAGATTAACAAGATCTTTCTATAACATAATTATAATTAATCAAGGCTAGGGTTACATACCTTTATCCTAGCAGAACGATCACCGGTAAAAATAGATCAAGAACACCACCAGGATGTAATTTAAAATAAGATCACACCACGATCTTGTACACACATGATACAATGAGCTAATCGTGAGTCTAGCACGAACAGAACCGAGCCTTCCAAGCCTATGGAAGATCTACCCAACAACCCTAGAGAGGGGCTAGGACTAGATCTAAGATAGCTTATAGAAAATCAAAGATGAACCCTAAAGGGTGTATATATGGCCGGCGGTTTAGAGCTAGAAAGAAGAATAATGGAGTGAAAAATATGAGGCCTTAAGGTTTGTTTATATACACCTTGGAAACTTATCTTCCAAGGTTTAAACAAGATAAAGCCTAAACTTTTCATCCCTATCCTTCTTCCTCTAATATGGCCGGATATATACATGTGCTCAAAAGGGGTTTCCGGAACTTCCCGACACCTTCTTTTAGCTTCTTTAATATTCTATAACGATCGTTTAATATTTGACTTTTAATTACTTAACGATCGTTAGCTACAGTTTGATTTAATAAATATAATAAATATATTTAATAAATAAATTAACTCTTCACGTAATGTGTGCAATCCCGTGATCTCGAGTTCGATCCTATCACACGACTATCGATTTTAACGTCCATAAACTTTCACGCCCCCCCCCCCCCCCCCCCCCCCCCCCCCCGCAACATTGAAGTAGTTCCGCCCCTGGCTACATCAATCATTTGAATTATGATCCAGAATGGGACAATTTCATGCATATCTATGTGATTCCATCTCATTTAGGGTGTCCATAATTCTTGTTTAACCCAAAAAACCAAAAATCGAATCGAACCTAAACTAGAATCGAAACGGAAATATAATTCAAGTTTTGGGTCATAACCGAACCGAACCGAACCGAAAATATGATTTTCGAGTTAAATATGGGTTTAATAATTAGACCCGAGAACCAACCCAAAAACTGAACCGAAGGACACCCCTAATCCCATCTTCATCTTGTAAATTCACACCGTAAGATGATTATCATGGATACGGATGAGGCTGCATGCAGCTAACACATAATTTTTTTAAAATGTTCAGATATTGCAATAATGTAAGAACACGCGTATGATGTTATACAGTATTGTATGCCAATCACTATTTTTACGAGCTTACTTACCAATGTTAGAAGTATATAAGAATAGTCTATTTAGCTCGGCCCACGGCAACCCGCATGCGATTTACTTGAGTCGCGGCTAGTTATACACGATATTCAAAGGGTGTTCGATGATTTATATTTAAGAGAAGATAACATAATTAAGTATAAGAGATAGCTTACTTATTTAAAGGGTTTGAATAAGTGCAAATCTTGAATATCACGGGTCATGAATTAGACCGAAAGATTAAGAAACCTTAAAAAGCATTTCGGCTATAAAAAAGCGATATAGCCATTGTATCAGGTATCTCATAAACCCTAAATATAATACGATAACCTAAAAGAATGTCTTTTTACTCTCACACCGGAGTCTAATCATAAAGTCTGTCCCTATGATAAGATTAACGGTGTTCTTTCCATTGTGCAGGATCCAAACACATTCACTTGTGCAAGATTCAAGCAATCCAGTCCCGAATAATCTCTTATTTAAGCCAATGAGAATCAACCGAGCTTTTGTATCAACAAATTGACGATATGCGTAAAAAGCAAAACTTTTGTCTCAACAAGAAATCCGCAAGAGACGCTCACACCTATTAATTACTTTTGTATAAACATTTATAGATGAATGTTTTTTTAGGTTTCTTTCTGTGTAATTGTGTTTGATTTCCTTTGTATTCGCTAATGTGATTTATTGAACGTCGGACCTGAACCAAATATCACCTCGAAAGATTGTTTTGACTTTTGACGCTACAGGCAATACAAGATATATTTGTTCTTGTTCGTATTTTTCATTACATGGTACATATTACTTTTGATTATCATCTATTCAACGATGGCGGGGATAAGCAAAAACCCCACAAACACACGTTGTCGATTACAAAACGAACATGATGAAAGTTTTGCGAGGGAACTTGAAAGTGACAAAAGTACAATACAATAAGACGAAAATGGCAAAAATGGTGAATGACAAAATTTATCAACTTTTCTTGTTTTAGCTCTTCCTAACAAGACGGTTATTTATGATAACATTGTTTCTCGTTCTTTTACTTGGTGTAATTCAAGACTTAAAAGTAAGTGTAGTTGAATAGATTTATTACAAGACCTTGTAATCTTGTAATGTGCTTTCTAGCTTCTTGTCAGTGTTTTAATACTATCCACCGTTAAGAAAACTAAGTTGTTCATATTCTTGAATTCTAGGTTTTATGCCATACGTTGATTATTTTGGTTTTCGTTTATTTTTTATCAAAAGCTATACCGTCTTGTTTGGTCCTTTTAGCATAATCGCGAGCTATACCTAAGGTCCTTTTTTTATAGAGAAATTTCATTTTAGGCTGTGATTTAATGTTATGATGATGTTTCAAACACTGATTTTAGTGATTATCGAAAGCATATATATTTTGACAGTACAATATATAATCTAAGCTTAGCCCAGAACAAGCAGGCTGGGCCTGCAAACCCTGTTTCTTATAATTAAAAAAATATACATAAAATAATTAAATCACATCATTTTTTCTTATTGAAAGACCAAATATTGTACAAAAAATGTTGAAGTAAAAAAAAAGTAAAGCTAAACTTATTTATGTTACATGTGGCAAAAGAATGATAGAAAACTTATATTTTCAGCCTTAAAACACCACTAGGGATAAGCTATTAATTTGTTAGATACTCATAAATTGTTAAATTCTACTTTTGTGTTTTTTTCGCCTTCCTTTTTTTCTTCATTAGAAGAAAAGATTAGTTCCATGCTATTATTGCTACTACTGCCAGAATTAAACATTGTATCAACCAAATCTGTGACTCCTTGATAGTCACCATATCTAGTAGGAGACGACGGACCTGCCCCGGTACTAATATTAGGTTGGTTTTGATACGTTTGTTGTATACTATGACGAGTGACACTGTAAAGATCTTCGTGTGATTGTCTATTGATCTCCATGGATAACCATTGAGGGAGAGATTGTGATGCGGTATGTGGTAGTGGTGGTGGCGGTGGTGGTGGTGGCATAGATGGTGCGGTAGAGGACAAGGTACATGTATGATCGCCGCGATACGTTACCTCAAAAGTGTTGGGATCATTGTCAAGTCTTTGAACTTGTTTTTTGGCGGGACAGTTGTACAGCTTTTGATGGGTACATCTAAAATAACTCCTACAAAAGGACCAAAAATGTAGATGTTACAGAATGTTCCATGTAGAGAGAGACTTGAATACCAAGTACATATTTGAAATGTTGAATATTCAAACAAGGATGGCAAATGTATGTCGTGGCACGAAGACCATCTTACATGCATAATCTTTGAATTCAAACAAATAAAAATGTCATTCTTAATCAGTTGCAATCATATACAAGAACCGTGGACTTTCAAAGTTAATTTTGTGGCAAGAAACTTTCAATATCATGACGTGTGAAATAGTAAAAGTGAGTGGTAAAAACATTTATTTTTTTTACTTTGATTATATATTTAGGAAAACCCGACAATGATTCTTTCTGGAATTCTACCTAAATAGAATTCCAAAAATGGTTTTGAAGCTTTTGTTTTAGTTAAGTACCTTGGAAATCTTGAGCCCAGAATTTCTTTTTGACCATATTTACGCCAAGTGTATCCATCTTCTGTTGGAACTTCTGTGTTACCCATTCTGGGAGCAGGCATTTGAACCGTTCGACTATTTGCTTCATGTTTTCTGCGTTTTCAGAAACACATATAACACGTTATTATCATTTAAAGCTATAAAGTTTACATAATCACCAATTAGTCATCATTTGATATATATGAATGTTTACCACATGTAGTACTGTATTTGTATACTGATATTCAAATTAACTATTCATTTCACCGCATGTCATTATTTTCTGAATTGAAATTCGCTCAAGTTGATATGAAGTATATAACTGGTAATGTACTCTCACAAACAAAACAATGGTTCTGGCTGATGGACATTAATCGTATAAAATTTTAGATTAAGATCCTCACAAGTACTGTGAGACTATCTTCTGGGTATGTATTGTGAAATCGAATCACTAATTATTATTTGAGGCTCATAGTGACTGACTTCTGGGTAAGTATTGTGAAATCGAATAATTAACTTGATAATTGTACTAACTCGCCGCCGTTAAAAAATCTTCACAAGATACATATGCTTATGTGATATTGGCGGCAGGCATGCATAGGCCAATCTTACTAAAAACTTGGAACATAAGTTTAGATATTAATCGTATCAAATTTTACATAAATCTGAAATCTAGGTAGGTGATAAAGTAGCAGGATGACATGGAACCATATATTGGGGTGAATGTAAACAATCTAATTAGAATGTTAACTCATTTTACTTTTTTGTATGCTAATTCCAAGCCCAAAAATGAGGTATATTGCAGCATGAAGCATACTTCAAAATGGAGGTATATCGGGCATGCATGAGAGATTTTTATTAGCAAAGTTTGATTAAACACAGGCTTAAGTAATATTGATCATTAGTTCATTACCTTCTACGTGTTCGTTGCAATGAAGGAGCTGCATCAGTTGCTACATGCTCCACATTTCCGCCACCCGCCAATTCTTGGCCAGCAATGGCCTCAAACCCGTGGTGTTGTTGCAGCGCTATTTGTTGTTGTAGCACCATATCCATTGCATGCGAACTCCTCAACCATTCGGGCACTGATCCACCACCAACCTCCATTGCTGGTGGCGGTCCGTGTTGGCCATAATCATGCACCGCCGCGCTCAACTGCTCTCTCACGTTACCAAAAACCCTACTAATCTCATCACATGAACTTATAAGAACATGTGGTTGGTTTGCAATGTTTGGTAGGCATTCTTCAAGTTCTTTAACTAACTTACACCCATGGAATATCAAAGAAACAATTTCTTCCATTGCTGTTGTTTTTCGGGCTCTCTTGATCTTTTTATTGTGGTAATGAATATGATTTGGGAGGAGAAACGTATCTATAAAACTTGGAAGGGAAGCAACAAAACTTGTGTTGCAAATAATAGGATGTGTATGCATATATGATGAAAAGAATTTCAAGATTTCAAGGAAATTGGTAAAAGGGGTTAAGAAAATAAGAAAAAGTGATTCAAAGTATTTGTAATGTTATAGATACGTTGGTTTGATTGACTAAGTCATGGTCTCAAAAATGTGATACCTTTTGAGTTGGGGGTCTACAAGACGACTTGGTATTGAGGAGGATAATGAAGGTCGTTAGACTAAATTCATCGGTGGAAGAATTTTCTAATCTTTGAAACACATGACAAGAAAATTTTGTGGTTCTTTCACAATATAATTAAGGATATTTTAATTAAGGATACTTGGGTTGTACAAGCTGAGTAATTAAGGAGTTAAAACGGTAATAAAGTTTGAGGGCATTAACGGTTGATGACTTGAATCACTCACTAACTATAAATATTATCATGTTTTTGAATATTTGATGACTAGTTCAATATTAGAGCATCAAGTGTAAATTAAGCCAGGAGGACCGACCCTTTTAATGTCACGTAAGTTTTTTTTGGGTTTTATACGAACCAAATTGATACTAATAGAATAATTAAGGTAGGCGAACTCGCGTATAGTTACAGTACCAAAAATGGTTGTACATAAACATTCCTAGGATCAATAAGCGAACGATCGGATATGATCGAGAATGTGGCCACCGTGACTGCAAACACATAAAAAAGCTACCTTGCCAGGAGATGCATAATCCGAATTCAGCCGATTTGGCATAGGAACGCTCAATTCTTATCATCATCGCTACTCAAATTCATAACAGCAAATGATAAACAAAACAAAGACCAGTTTCTAATATTATATTACTGCTTATACACGTGTCACACACAGTCACACTAGCCACCGTTCGTTCTCTGTCTCACAATCTAAAGTCCATTATCTGTCATTCACGTGTTTCCCATTATTTTTTTGCTCAGATAAGGCATAATGAAGGAAAAAGAGGACACACCTGCCATGGGTGCAACCGTAACAGGTTGTGCTGCTAAGATGCGGGTGATCTCAACTGTCTTCTCGGCCGTTATTGGTCATCATCGCCTGAATACGTCCTCTAGTCACAATATCAGTGGTATATACAAATCCCAATCAATTTGACATAGGAATTCTCAAATATGTGTTGACAATGACCAAATGCGGACACACCCGCCATGGCTGCAATCGTAACAGGCTGCCTTGCCAAGATACAAGGTGTCTCGACTTTGTCCCCCCCCCCATTATCAGTATAAATTCCAATCAATTATATGTCATTGTTCATAACACACAGTGTGTATGATAAACGTATACGTGTTACAATAATTTCACTGAGGAATTATAAAGCATCAGACAACAACCAACAAACATCTAGGCTCAGATCAAAAACAGCCCACACCAACGACAAATGTATCTCGTCACTCTATCATAAACCTTACAACACCCCGTCCATCGCCGTAAGTTAACCGTCACCAACCCACCAAAGGTTGGGGGTAACGATCGTGGTGAACAGACGCACGATAACCTAATCCCAAACGTCAACAATAGATCAGAGTAACCTCAACCTACATAGACAATTACTCAATTCCAATAGTCACCAACCCATGAAACACACCGTCGCATATTATAATAAACATACGTTTATCATACACACCTTGTATGTGTTATGAACAATGAACGAATATAATTTACCATGTCACCAATAAACCAATTAAAATCGAAAACGAAACTTGAAACAATTATCATAACTACTAAAAACAAAATCACTCTAACCTCATTCAACCCAACCTTGTTAATTGCAAAAACAGCCACAAAAAAGGCCTTATCAAAGATTGGGGGCAACAAACCCGTCACCATAACCCAACCGTTACCAACACATGAAAGATTGAGTCAACAATTTTGGTGAAAAGAAACTATCATCGTACATGCATAGTCACCGAGCACAACCGCCACCAACCCGTCAATAATCAGAGGCGACCATGATGGTAAAATAGCATGAAAAAGAACAAAACAACAGATCTATGTAAACATATCTCAAACATCGCTAACCCAACCGCCATCAACCCATCAAAGATGAGGGCCACATCACCAAACACATCATCAACCGCCACCAACCCATCAAAGATGAGGGGCGACAGTCGTGGTCAAAATACCATCACAAAGAAAACAACATATCCAAGTAACCCTATGTCCAACATCACGAAACCATCGTTGATCGTGGCCAACAACAATGGTCAAAAGACCATGCAAATAGAAAAGAAACCCAGATCTAGAAACTTTCTAGATTGTGAGAGAGAAAAAGAATGATGGGTAATTCATTTGTGTGTGTAGATTAGATAGTAAGAGAGAGAATAAACGGTGGACAATGCATTGTGAGTGTGACACGTGTATAAGTAGTAATATAATATTTGTAAAATGAATATTATAATCGTTCACTGTTCATAACACACATAAAGTATCTATGATAAACGTATATATGTTATAATATAAGAAAACAAAAGATAGATGATTTATATTAATAAGATAAAACAATCTTTCGATATTTTATATTAATGACATAAACTGACCTTTCAATTAATTTACAAATCAATACTTTATTATCATTTCAAATCACAAGAATTACAATCCTAATGCCCTGTTTATAATTGAATCGCTCTAATACTCTAACTTTTCTCACCCATAAAATAACAGAAAAATAAATTAACTAATAATATTATAAAATATTTAGTATAAGTCGGGACGTATAAATACTCCTGGCGCCAAAACACCTTGTCCATAAGATGTTGCTTCAAAACATGATATTGAGTAATTTCGAGATTCTATGTTCTCTTTGAGCGGGAACTGGTTATTGTTTCAACTGGATATGAGTGAAAAAATATCCAAGACAGATCTTACATCCAAGCTTCGATAAAATTTGTTCTGCTTGATTTTGTTTGATTTGTCTTCCCATCTGAGCAGAACTTTGCTCAACATGTGCAACAACGACAAACTCGTTCATCATAATTATCACATCTAATTCGAGGACCATAAGAAGCTCATCAAAGTCATCGATTAACTCTTATCCTAAATTTTCGTTCGATGTCAAAATAGCCATGTATAATGGATTTCTTCACAGTTGAAGTATCCATAAGCTCCTCCAAATTACCACCATATTCACTACTTATTCTAGTTGTAACATATTTTTCTATGATACTTTACAATTTCTTCATCAAAACATGTATCCACCAAATTTTCTCCCGGTCTTAATCCATCATCAAGGTGTTCAGTGAAAAAGATTCCTGAGCTCTTTTAAGATCACGTCACTTCTCTCATTCTTTAACCTCCTTAGCGCGACCTATTTAAATAGCACACTTCTTCAATAGATCTGCAAACTCTTCATGTTTACGGGCCGATTCAACTATCATATCCTCTAATTTGTTTACGATGTTATAAATTCGCTCTTCTGTGGGAGTCATGACATATCTAATAATGAACAGTTTGATATTATATCTTTGAATGCTTCCTGAGCTCTTTTAAGATCACGTCACTTCTCTCATTCTTTAACCTCCTTAGCGCGACCTATTTAAATAGCACACTTCTTCAATAGATCTGCAAACTCTTCATGTTTACGGGCCGATTCAACTATCATATCCTCTAATTTGTTTACGATGTTATAAATTCGCTCTTCTGTGGGAGTCATGACATATCTAATAATGAACAGTTTGAATAACAAAATGAAACCCTAGAATCAAAACAGCTCTGATATCAATTGATAAGAACAAAATCGATAATAGGAAAAAGATAAGAAAATAAAGGATAGAAGATTTATGTTCATGGGATAAACCCCGCGATGGTTTGTATTAATGAGATAAACCGACTTCTCATATTGATAAACAAATCAAAAATTTATTATCACTCCACGTCGCAAGAATTACAATCCTAATGTCATATTTATAATAGAGTTTTCCTGATACCCTAATTTTCACACCGAAAAGATATAATAAAAGAAACAAACTAAAATAATAATATAAAATACTTAAGTGAGATCGTATCAGTTACATACTTTTGCACTTGCACAAAAAAACATCATGCATCCTCACTAAAATTAAAACACTTTTTTAAAATCCATCATTTCATTTTATTTGCATTTTTCTTAAACTTATTAAATTGCAATTTATTAAATATAAAATCAAAACCTACAATATAAAATTTAAAAAACGACAAAGAAACTAAAAAACAAAATTACGTAAACCACTACATTTCACCTCTAAATTTTGTCATATATCTTCTCCTTCATGTTAATGATCATGTCATCCTCATTCGATAACTCTGTAGTGCTACTGACGAGAAACATATTTTTTTTTCCAATTTCATGATAATCGTGTAGTTCGCTTTAGTCATCACATACATCTCTTGAGAAGCCCGTTAATGTTATTCCTTGTGCTTCTAATTGTTTTTTTCTCTTTTCATGGTTTTACAGGTGGGTATAGTCTCGAACTATCTCTAAATAGCTCGGTAAATTCACGATCATCATTTGAATCCTGTATCCCCTTTGGCGTGTTTTGTTAAGATGCCCCATGGCCTATCTTGATTAACAATTTTCCACCCCACTAGTCACAAAATCTTGTCTTATTCAAAAGGTCAAGCTTATTTTTCCACTTCTACTCACACGTTTCAAACATTTCAATATATAGTTGAACTTTTAAGTATTAGAGTTCAAAGTTCTCCACTTTCCATTAACATCTCCTTGGTACGTCAGTGGATCACTTTTGCTATGTAATGATTTGTGTGTAAAGAATAATATCTCTCACAATGGTATTTAGAGAAATATCAAAGGGTTGCAGCGGTGTACGCCAAAAGGAACTGCAAGCGAAAATCAGAAAAAGTGACGAAATGAAATGTATGTAAAGAGAAAATGAGAATATGTAAGATTTTTATAGAATGGTCAAACATTAATTATTCAATAAGTATATATGTAGTAGAGATACATATATAATTGAATAGAAGGCAAAATTAAAAACCTAAAAGGTTGATTGAGTTTGTCAAGAGCCTTATGAGAGGGCTTAGTTTGTTTCTAAAATACACCATAGCTTATGGACAATGACAAAAAAAACTTTGTTTGTCTAGAATGATTTAAAATATCCTCTAAAAGTATAAACACAAAGGCCTTCTAAGATATTTATAATCAATTCTTACAAACCTTAAATCTATCTAATGTCCTCTTCATAAATTAATCTACTTACATTTATTGCCACCATAAACGCACCACTACTACCTCATACCCTACTAACGAAGATGTGGTTATGAAGGTGTTGAAGATGAAGGAGGTTGAAGGTGAAGAGAGTGAGATGGAAGTGATGGTAGAATGTAGAGATTATGAAGGAGGTTGAAAGTTAAGAGGTTAAAGATGCATATAGTGGTATTTATAGTTATGATGGTAGGAGGTAGTTGTTGTGAAGGAGGTTAAAGATGAATATGATGGTATTTATGGTTTGTGTGGTAGGAGGTGGTTGTTATAAAGGTGTAGAAGAAGTATGAGGTTGAAGGTGAAAAAATGAAATGAAGTATGAGGTTACCGGTCATGTGAGCACATGTAAGAGCATTGAGTACATGAATTTGTAAGTTATTGTCACTTCAACTCACATTAAGTTTTTTTTTCACATAACCTACAACTAACTAACAAAACCAAAAACATCATCTTCAATAACTTGCATCTAACGTACACTTTGAGAATCTATCATACCCAATTAAATTACAAAACCATCACCAAAAACTAACTAAAAAGAATAAAGAAACACAACTAGTGACTCCTTACTTAACCAAAGAGCCATCTAAACGGACACCAACTAACTCAACTCTTGGAAATAACTTGATGCCACCTAAGAACCAATGAGTATTTTCGTTATTGCACCTAGTGCTCTATATGTCGTATAAGTTTCCGCCTCAATACATATCACTTGTTAGTTTTTGACGATAATGCAAATTTTCGTGTACCGTGTTATTTGCATAATCTAAAAATTCAAGTATCAAACGAATAGCTTTTTTAAGCATAACTAACATATCAGCAAATTTGGAAAAACATGTGGATTTTGTATGACTCGGGGTCGTCTCATAATTTTCAGAATCCCTAGACAATAACAAAAAGAGAGGTCACGTTTCACTTGTAAATGAAAGAGATAATGCATGTAAATTTTAAATATTATGACTCATATATGTTTAATATATAACGTACTTATATATAAAACTAATAAAATGATGTCCTTATATAAATGGACGTTCGATGCAACCGTACAACTTGCATACTTTGTAAGTCACCTCTGATATGATTTGAACCGTTATACTTATTTATTACCAATCATAAAGTCTGCATCGATCTGAAAATGGGCAAGCTGGTATAGTCTGTCTCCGTTCCGGGCAACAATTCCTCTAAATTATGCGTAGTATTTATCTTTAGTATAGAAGGAATGGAGAGTAAACTCATCACCGCCGCGTCAACGCTACCTCAGCTTTCTCTCTCCACTCACCCAGCCTACCTTTCAACCTTACTAGTGGTGAGAAAGTCACTGCCACGTCATACCATATATATTTTTTTCTTCTTTTATGTTAATTCGTAAACTAAAAACGTAAATGTAAACACTTTTTATTTGAAGATTAAAACGTTTATTCAATACATAAAACATTAAAATGCTGGAGTTCAAATACAATATGAAAGAAAATACATTACTATATAGATAGAGAAACAAATATGTAACACGATTAGTCCTTTCCCGGATCCAAATCCGATAACTTCCCATAATAAAATTCTGACTGGGATAGCTCTTGTTCAAGTTCTCCGACCCTAACTTTCTCCCCTCATTTCTTTTTTTCCCTAGGTTCTTCTTCAAATATTTCTCTCAATACCTGTTCATCTATGTATAGTTGATGTAGCTCTATGTCAGTAAGATATCCATTTGGGTCGTTTACCATTGGATAGGGCGGATAGGGAGAAACATATTGACGTGTGTGTTGTTGTGATGACGAACCTATATGAATATATGATGGAATTTCTTCATTCTTGTGGGGAGTGATTTTATTCATCCATTCAATCTTACTTTGAATTTGACTCTCTATTTTCATCGTCTTTCTAAACAAGTTTCTATGCACAATAATTGTTAGATTTTTTTTAGAAAAGTGTCAATCAAAGCACGTTTATTTGGCGAAATATCATGGCAAAACTCATATGCTCCGCGTAGTTTCATTTTAGCATCACTTGCTTCTGAACTATAGTTTTGATCTCATCAATGGTGTGTGAAAGAGAGCACGTCATTTAATTTGAAATTGTTTAAGAAAAAGAGTAGATATTGATGTTTGAAGTTGTGTGTGAAAATATTAAAAGTTAATAAAAATTTGTAGATAGTAATGGGATAATATAGTATTTATAAGAAAAAAATAAACTTTTTATTTTATTTTTTTAAGTTAGAATGTAACAGTAAAAAATATAGAAAAATTTCACGTTTGGTCCCTATTCGTTTACACCAAACATTAAGTTTGGTCCCTATCTCAAACTAAGTCCGCAGATCGTCCCTAACGTTTACACTTTGGATAAAAAATGGTCCATATCTCAAACGGGAGTTAGTTTTGCTCGTTAAGTCTTATAAGTGTAGGGGTATTTTGGGGTTTTCACTTTTTTCCCATGCATTAAATGCAAACACTCACCCCATTTATTCACATTCGATCACGACACATAATCAAAACACTCCCTCCCTCCATTAAAACCTGGAAACAAAACCCCCCAATTCAATCACTGTTTTTTCTTATGTTCCCCAAAAATGGATGGTTCTGGTTGGAAGATTAAAGAGGTGTTTGGACCTTATAAGATGCCTATTGAATACGGTAAGACTAATTGATATATTTGCCCTAATTTATCTAAATTTTACAGCTTTGTTATGGTTTATGTTCAAATTAACTCATTCAGAATGTAATTGATTTAATTAAGCATATTTAAAGGTTTTTTTAATTGCATTTTGTAGAAAAGGACCCTGCTCTTTTTTCCCTAAAAATCCTTATAAGATGCCTATTGAATACGGTAAGACTAATGGACAAGAAGATCGATTTTGCTTTCTTTGACTTGGCTATTACCTTGGTGGGTTACTAAAAGAGTGTTCCAAATATCTTTAGCGGTTTCACACATAAAAATCCTTTCATACTCTTTCTTAGGTAAAGCATTATAAATCACCATTTTAGCCTCATTATTTTTCGAAAGTTTCTTTTTAGTATCGTTATTAGCTTTGTCAAAAGTGCCAATTCCTTTGTTTTAGAAACTTCATTAAATTGATAAGGTAAAAAATCACCATTGGTAATAACATGCCAAAGATCTAAATCTTTTGATTTCACATAAGTCTCAAATCTATTTTTCCAATAAATAAAACTATCGGTTTCAAAAAGTGGTGGTCTTTGCATAGATTGCCCTTCTAGGTACTTGTTGGAATCCATAGATCGATTCAAGTTTTAAAATATAATATACTAATACTTGAGCAAGCCGCTCTGATACCAATTTTAGAAACTAGAAGGGGGGGTTGAATAGTTTCTTATATTTACTTGTTAAATAATGGTTTTCAAAAAATCCTTTTTCTCAAAAACTTATACTTAAGGAAATAAGTGAAATCTTCTTATGCACAGTATGAACAATGATAGTGTAACTAAACTAATACTAACTAATATATATGCACAAAGAATAAAGAATGTAAAGAGTTAAGGGTAAAGAAAGATCAAACCAAACACCAAGGATTTATAGTGGTTCGGCAACGAAGCTCACTCCTCGTTCCTACTCCACTCCTCGAGTACTCCTTACTCGAGAGTTCACTACACAACAAGCTCCTTATGGTGGAGAAAACCGTACACGTCGCTTAACCAATTTCCGACTCTAAGCTATAAGTCGAGCCCTAATCGTAGCTAGGACCAATCTACACAACTATACTTAGTACATACACAACATCCAAATAGACATAACTACTTGGATCTTCACAACTATGACACAACAACAAATGTATAAGATTTGATCTTCAAAGGATCTTTGGTGGTAGACTCAACACTTCACAATGATAGTGTTCTTCTCTTTGCACTTGAAGAGGAAGGGATGGATGAGATAGATTCACTTCTAAACAAGTAGTAATCAATCAAATGATCAAGGATTTGAGTGATTTAAGAAGTATGTTTGAATCTGGAAATTTGTGTGCAAAAGAGGTGAAGAGAAAATCTGAGAAAGGTCCACTATTTATAGGACAAAGGGCCAACGACTATATCTGCCCGCGGTTCCTTATCTCAGCCGGCGGCACCTTATCGATAAGGAACCGCCTAGGCGCTAGGGAACCGCCGGAGTAGAATCCGCTCCCTTTTTGTCCTTTAGTGGTGGAGGTCTTATCTGATTAAAATATCCTGAAAGAATATTCCAAATCAAAAAAGAATATGCCATTTTCAAATTTTCAAATATTTAATTTAATAAAACATTTTCTTAAAAAGAAAGTTTAATTAAAAACTTGTTACACTTAATAAAAGGTGAGTTTTAAGAAAAAATTAAATCACTTGATCACTTGATTAAGGTTAGTACTTGTTTATTCATACCTTAAGTGAAAATGGGTATAATGAAAAATACTTGAACTCAAGAATTCGTTTTTCGTTGTTTTCGTAAATGCTTGTTTTTACATATTGTCGTAATCAAAACTAAGCGAGACCGAAAAATGCAAGTAACGTTTTTAGGAATTATTGCATTAACTATCTCCCCCTTTTTTATTCCGACAATACATAAACTCAATCACACAAAAACAAGATTTTCGAAGACGAGTTTATTCATTTCTCCCCCTTTGTCGAAGCAAAAAGGTTGCACAAGTCGGTGTTGAAGAGACGGACTTTGCAAAGACTCCCCCTTGGTGATTACTCCCCCTTGCTTGGGGCACAGAGGAATCGAGATATGGTGACAAGCTACATAGAAGGGTTAGTTGAACAAAAGAAACAACCAACAAGAGATAGCTATAGGTCACAAAAAAATAAAAAGAGAATAAAACAAAAAGACTAAGATCCAAGTGAAGTCATATTAAAATAAATGGAATCATACAAAGATGTATGAAAGAGGAAACAAGCCAAAGGCATAAATCTAATCCTAGTTAATCTAGAATTTTAAGATTTGCTTGAATAAGGTGTCTTGTGGATAACAACCAATGCTTATATGAAAGACAAGGTAGTGGCGGAAGGTGGTGGTGGTGGCTTGATTGAGATCTCATAATCAAAGTGAAGAGGAGGCTTGATTAAGAGACTCTTGATGTAGCTCAACTCCTCATAGATGTGTGCCATAGCAAGATGTTGATATTGACAACAATGACAATATGTCCCATGGTGCATGACATTATCATGAGAAGGAGGAAGAACACTAAAGGGTGGTGGTGGAAAAAAAGATGTTCCACAATCAATATTCTTGGTAGGAGAGATGTGATTAAGAGTGTTCTTAGGTGAATTTGGATTGAAAGTGTTCTTGGGTGAGTTGGGATTGTAAGCAATTGGGGAAAATAGAGGAGAATCAAGGCTTTCATTAGGAGAGTAAGACATTTTGGGATGTGAAGTATGGCAAAATGCTTATGGTTAAATAGGGAAGGCTCAAGGTATTTTTAGGGTGGTCAAAGGGTTGAAGCAAAGATTTCCAAAAGTGTTGGAACAAATTTGGAATTTCAGTAATACCCGAAAAAGGAAGCATTGTATGCGGTTCCTTATTGCTTCCGACGGTTCCTTATTGATAAGGGACCGCGGTTCATATATGGAACCGCCTACAGTGGCTGTGTGTTTGGTGGTGAAGGAATATTTTTCAGCAAATCTTATTTTTCTAGTCTAACTTATCATAGGGATATGCTTAAAAGCAAAAATAGACAAAGAGAACACATACTAACTCACCAAATAGGGATTTGACCAAAATACATGGATTTTAAAATAAAAATCGATGTAGGAGGTGTGTAAGACAAGACCTTAAGTCACGACACAATGATCCACCATGATTCTATCTTGTTCTTGCTATGTTTGAGTGAATCATACATATGAATTATGTAAGCTCATGATTAATAGCAAGAATCTATGAAAAACGTTTTTAGATTGAATTAACAATGTCAAAACATTTCTTAACCATTTTCGAAAGAGACTTTGAGGGTTTTGAAAAGGAGAAGAGAAGATTTTTAAGAAGAGTTTAGGAGACTCAATGACTCAAAGTGATAAAAGACTCAAAAGAAAATAAGAGACTCAATAAAGGGAAATCAATTAAGGAATATGTTCCATTAATCCTAGACCTAGACGCAAGTAATTAAAAGTTTCCCTCTTAAGTGGCTTAGTGAAGATGTCGGCTAAGTTATCCTCGGAGGGTACCTTCTCAATTGAAATGTTCCCTTTTTGAACATTATCCCTAAGGAAATGGTGACGAATTTCTATGTGCTTGGTTCGCGAATGTTGCACGGGATTCTTGCTAAGGTCTATAGCACCTTTATTGTCGCACATGATGGGAACATCATCAAGACAAATCCCATAATCAACAAGCGCTTTCTTCATCCATAGAGCTTGTTGGAATGCTTTTCCGGCACTCACATACTCGGCTTCCATGGTGGATATCACAAGAGCGGTTTGTTTCTTGGAGAACCAAGAAGTTAAACAACAACCCATGAAGGTACAAACACCACTAGTGCTTTTCTGGTCCACATAGTCTCCCGCGTGATCCGAGTCCGTGTAGACAATGGTTTCTACGCCGGTCCCATTAGGATACCATAATCCTAAATGTATAGTGCCCTTAATGTATCGGAAGATACGCTTAACCGCTTCAAGGTGAGAGGTTTTGGGAGCCTCTTGGAAGCGAGCACAAAGGCAAACACTAAACATGATATCCGGTCGACTTGCCGTTAGGTACAACAAACTACCAATCATACCTCTATATTTGGTGTTGTCTACCGACTCACAATCATCATCTACGGTGAGTTTAGTATCCGAGGCAATTGGGGTCTTCATTGGTCTAGATTCTTCTAATCCAAATTTCTTTAGCATTTCTTTAGCATACTTAGATTGACTAAAGAAAATACCATCGTCCATTTGTTTAATTTGGAGTCCTAAAAAGAAGTTAAGCTCTCCCATCATAATCATTTCAAACTCATCATGCATGATTTTGGCAAAGTCATCACACAATTCTTGACAAGTTGAGCCAAATATAATGTCATCAACATATATTTGCACGATTATGAGGTGAGAACCTTTCTTCTTTGTAAAGAGCGTGTTGTCTACCATCCCCATGGTATACTCATGTTTAACAAGAAACGCTTTAAGTCTATCATACCAAGCTTTGGGTGCTTGTTTAAGACCATAAAGTGCCTTCTTAAGCTTGTAAACATGATCTTGTTTCTCAAAATCAATGAAGCTGGGAGGTTGAGCCACATATACCTCCTAATTGATCAAACCGTCAAGAAATTAACTCTTTACATCCATTTGTTGAAGCTTAAAATCAAAGGCACAAACGTAGGATAAAAGGATTCTAATGGATTCTAATCTTGCTACCGGTGCATATGTCTCGTCATAGTCAATCCCTTCTTGTTGATTATAGCCTTGAGCTATAAGTATAGCTTTGTTACGAGACACAACACCATTCTCATCTAGCTTATTCCTATATACCCATTTGGTTCCTATAATGGTAGAACTTCTAGGTAGAGGAACAAGTTCCCAAACATCATTAGCAACGAATTGATTCAATTCTTATTGCATCACAATGACCCAACTCTCATCCGTCAAAGCTTCTTTAACATTCTTTGGTTCAATCAAGGAGACGAAACAAAAGAAGTTGCTTTGGTTTTAGACTTGAGATCTTAGGGTCCTTTGATTTAAGTTACCAATGATATTATTGAGAGTATGATCCTTAGACTCCTTAATGTTTACTTCCTTTTCAACACAAAGGTCTTCAACTCTTATTTTTCTAATCTCTTTGGCTTTAACTACTTCTACTTCATCCAAGTCATCATCAACCGATGATGGTGTCTTGGTTAAAGGACGGGTTTCATCAAAAGTCACGTTAAGTGATTCTTCAATTACACCCGAGGTTCTATTGAGGACTATGTATGCTTTGCTAGTTTGGGAATAACCTAAAAAGATAACTTCGTAAGACTTTGGGTCGAACTTGGTAAGGTATTCTTTGGTGTTGAGGATAAAGCACTTGCTTCCAAACACCCGAAAGTATTCCAATGAGGGTTTTTTACCTTTAAGAATCTCATAGGGGGTCTTTCCTAGGAAAGGTCGAATAAGAATTCGGTTGAGAATATAAGTCGATGTGTCCACGGCATTGCACCAAAACTTTTGAGGCAAAGATTGCTCGTTTAAAATCGTCCTACTCATCTCTTGGATGGTCCTATTCTTCCTTTCAACTACCCCATTTGATTGTGGAGTGCGAGGAGCCGAGAAGTTATGGGTAATACCATGAGCTTCACAAAAGGCACCAAATTGCACTTCATTATCAAATTCTATACCATGATCCGTCCTAATAGTGACAATTGGACATCCTAGTTGATTTTGAATTCTTCGACTAAAGATTTCGAAATGATCGAAAGCTTCATTCTTAGATGCCAAAAATATAGTCCAAGTGAATCTAGAGTAGTCGTCAACTATAACTAGGGTATAAAGGTTACCTCCATAACTCCTTATGGCGGAAGGTCCAAAGAGATCCATATGTAGGAGTTCTAAGCACCGAGAGGTTGAAACCAAATTCTTGGCTTTGTGACTAGAGTGAACTTGCTTTCCAACTTTGCAAGCATCACAAAAGTGACTATCAAACTTCATCTTGGGGAGGTGTCTTACCAACTCCTTAGAGACTAAAGATTGAATTAGACGCATATTAGCGTGACCTAGTCTCCTATGCCAAAGAGTAGAACTATCATCTATAGTCGCAAGACATATGTTGTCTTTTGACTTCTTATTGACCTTCATGACATAAAGCCCATGCTTTCTAACACCTTTTCCAATGACCTTTCCATCCTTTATGATTTCACTGTCATTTTCCGAAAAGATGACCTTACACTTATTGTCACAAATTTGACCTATGCTTAAAAGGTTAAACCATAAATTATCTACGTGCTCAACATTCTCAATAGTCATGGAGTCAAGAGAAACCGTACATTTGCCAATGATATTAGCACGTAGACTACTAGCGAATGTGACGTTACCTCCATCATATGCTTTGTAGCGCGAGAACAAACTTCGATTACCCGTCATGTGTTTAGAACAACCACTATCCTTAATCTACTCGTCGGGCTCCAAATCAATTCCCAAGCATATCTAGGTAACAACACACACGATCAAACATTTGGTCCCCAATATCTCATGGGTCCAAAATTGTTAGTTCCAAACATCCCTTGCATTTGGTTGGGATGCATGAATGGAGGAGGGGTTCCCCATGGGGAACAAAAGGGAGGAGGTTAATAATTCATATAACCATTTTGTTGTTCATTATTCTCCTAGGTGTATTTGATCTTGGTTTAGAGTTGTGGTCATTCCTTCTAGGTGTTGGAGTTTTACTTCTAGGTCGTGAATTGTTTTGACTATCTCTTCTAGGTGTTGTCGTTCTACTTCTAGGCCTAGACTCATTCCGTACTCTTGGTGGAGTAGAAGATGGTCTTGATAAACTTCTATTTCCCATTAGAGGTTTACTCAAAGGCTTATAGAACTTACCAACGGTATTGTCGTCAAGTATGGGTAATTTGACTTTGTTAACAATAAGATGCTTAGGACGTTCACCTAAATTTGACTTTTCAGAAAGTTCAAGATTTTCATCAAAAATTCTTTCTGGCCGCGGTTCCTTATCTAGGGCGGCGGTTCCAGAGTGATAATGAACCGCCCCATACAATCTGGGACCGCGTACAGCAAATGGTTTTTCTGGAAATCTGACTTGTTTAGGTTCACTGGTTGATGCTTCATTTGAGTTAAAACCTACACCAAGTCTTTCCTTATAATGAATTTGTTTGTTTAACATATCATTAAGAGCATTAGTACCTTTCATGAACTTTTCCAGTTTAATGGAGGTGCTCTAGAGATCTTCATTCTCTAATCTAAGTTTCTCACAACTTACGCAACCTAAATCAACTTCTTTATTTTTCTCAAGCTTGGCTAACTTTTCTCTAAGTTCATTGATCTCATTTTCAAGCTTAGTTTTGGTTGATTTTAAGGTTTTGTTCTTTTTTATGAATTTAAGGCTAAGTTTGTGTAAATTATCATATTGGCCTTCTAATTCAATATCATCTAAGGTGGAGCTATCATTGCTATAATATTCGGTTTCAGAATGTACCTCTTTAGAAGTGTGAGCCATAAGACATTTCTCCTCTTTGTGATTGTCATCAACATCTTCACCACAATCGCTCCAAGAACCACTAACGAATGCCGTGTGATTCTTATCGCGTGAAGGCTTTGGACATTCACTAATGAAATGATTTGGATCACCACATCTAAAGCAATTCCTATCACCTTTTTCGTTCTTGGCAAACCGATTCTTTAAGAATGGTTTCTTGTCATTGTTGGGTTGCCTCACGTGTTGACCTCGTCTTTTGAAGAACCTCTTGAAATCTCTCACCGCCAATGCATACTCCTCGTCATCACTATCCGAGGAACTATCATGATCGCTTTGTGCCATCTTGGCTTTAAGTGCAAGAGACTTCCTTTAGCTCTTGGTTTTAACCAATTCCGAGTCCTTCAAAATTATCATCTCATGAACCTTCAAGTTGCCTATGAGTTCATCGAGTGATAAAGTTGAGAGATCTTTCGATTTTCGATCGCCGTGACTTTTTCTCTCCACTTCGGATGTAAGGCCCTTAGAAACTTCCTAACATTGTTCTTGCTAGAAAACCAAGTGCTTTTAGACTAGTAATAATAGTGTTAAATCTAGCAAAAGCACTATCAATAGTTTCATCTTCTAAGATGACAAATTGTTCATATTGTTGGACAAGAAGATCGATTTTGCTTTCTTTGACTTGGTTATTACCTTGGTGGGTTACTAAAAGAGTGTTCGAAATATCTTTAGCGGTTTCACACATAAAAATCCTTTCATACTCTTTCTTAGGTAAAGCATTATAAATCACCATTTTAGCCTCATTATTATTTGAAAGTTTCTTTTTAGTATCGTCATTAGCTTTGTCAAAAGTGACCAATTCCTTTGTTTTAGAAACTTCATTAAATTGATAAGGTAAAAAATCACCATTGGTAATAACATGCCAAAGATCTAAATCTTTTATTTTCACATAAGTCTCAAATCTATTTTTCCAGTAAATAAAACTATCGGTTTCAAAAAGTGGTGGTCTTTGCATAGATTGCCCTTCTAGGTACTTGTTGGAATCCATAGATCGATTCAAGTTTTAAAATACAATATACTTTAAAAATACTTGAGCAACCCGCTCTGATACCAATTGTAGAAACTATAAGGGGGGGGGGGGTTGAATAGTTTCTTATATTTACTTGTTAAATGATGGTTTTCAAAAAATCCTTTTTCTCAAAAACTTATACTTAAGGAAATAAGTGAAATCTTATTATGCACAGTATGAACAATGATAGTGTAACTAAACTAATACTAACTAATATATATGCACAAAAAATAAAGAATGTAAAGAGTTAAGGGTAAAGAAAGATCAAACCAAACACCAAGGATTTATAGTGGTTCGGCAACGAAGCTCACTCCTCGTTCCTACTCCACTCCTCGAGTACTCCTTACTCGAGAGTTCACTACACAACAAGCTCCTTATGGTGGAGAAAACCGTACACGCCGCTTAACCAGTTTCTGAATCTAAGCTGGAAGTCGAGCCCTAATCGTAGCTAGGACCAATCTACACAACTATACTTAGTACATACACAACTTCCAAATAGACACAACTACTTGGATCTTCACAACTATGACACAACAACAAATGTATAAGATTTGATCTTCAATGGATTTTTGGTGGTGGACTCAACACTTCACAATGATAGTGTTCTTCTCTTTGCACTTGAAGAGGAAGGGATGGATGAGATAGATTCACTTCTAAATAAGTAGTAATCAATCAAATGATCAAGGATTTGAGTGATTTAAGAAGTATGTTTGAATCTGGAAATTTGTGTGCAAACGAGGTGAAGAGAAAATCTGAGAAAGGTCCACTATTTATAGGACAAAGGGCCAACGACTATATCTGACCGCGGTTCCTTATCTCAGCCCGTGGTACCTTATCGATAACTTGATGCCACCTAAGAACTAATGAGCCATCTAAAGAGCCATCTAAACGGACACCAACTAACTCAAATCTTGGAAATAACTTGATGCCACCTAAGAACCAATGAGTATTTTTGTTATTGCACCTAGTGCTCTAAGTGTCATATAAGTTTCCGCCTCAATACATATCACTTGTTAGTTTTTGATGATAATGTAAATTTTCGTGTACCGTGTTATTTGCATAATCTAAAAATTCACGTATCAAACGAATATCTTTTTTAAGCATAACTAACATATCAGCAAATTTGGAAAAACATGTGGATTTTGTATGACTCGGGGTCGTCTCATAATTTTTAGAATCCCTAGACAATAACAAAAAAGAGGTCACGTTTCAGTTGTAAATGAAAGAGATAATGCATGTAAATTTTAAATATTATGACTCATATATGTTTAATATATAACGTACTTATATATAAAACTAATAAAATGATGTCCTTATATAATTGGACGTTCGATGCAACCGTACAACTTGCATACTTTTTAAGTCACCTCTGATATGATTTGAACCGTTATACTTATTTATTACCAATCATAAAGTCTGCATCGATCTGAAAATGGGCAAGCTGGTATAGTCTGTCTCCGTTCTGGGCAACAATTCCTCTAAAATATGCGTAGTATTTATCTTTAGTCTAGAAGGAATGGAGAGTAAACTCATCACCGCCACGTCAGCGCTACCTCAACTTTCTCTCTCCACTCACTCAACCTACCTTTCAACCTTACTAGTGGTGAGAAAGTCACTGCCACGTCATACCTTATATATTTTTTTCTTCTTTTATGTTAATTCGTAAACTAAAAACGTAAATGTAAACACTTTTTATTTGAAGATTAAAACATTTATTCAATACGTAAAACATTAAAATGCTAGAATTCAAATACAATATGAAAGAAAATACATTACTATATAGATATAGAAACAAATATGTAACACGATTAGTCCATTCCCGGATCCAAATCCGATAACTTCCCATAATAAAATTCTGACTGGGACAGCTCTTGTTCAAGTTCTCCGGCCCTAACTTTCTCCTCTCATTTCTTTTTTTTTCCCTAGGTTCTTCTTCAAATATTTCTTTCAATACATGTTCATCTATGTATAGTTGATGTAGCTCTATGTAAGTAAGATATCCATTTGAGTCGTTTACCACTGGATAGGGTGAATCGGGAGAAACATACTAACGTGTGTGTGTTGTTGTGATGACGAACCTATGATGGAATTTCTTCATTCTTGTGGGGAGTGATTTTATTCATCCCTTCAATCTAACTTTGAATTCGACTCTCTATTTTCATCGTATTTCTAAACAAGTCCCTATGCATGTCAAAATAATTGTTAGATTTTTTTTAGAAAAGTGTCAATCAAAACACGTTTATTTGGTGAAATATCATGGCAAAGCTCATATGCTCCGCGTAGTTTCATTTTAGCATCACTTGCTTCTGAACTATAGTTTTGATCTCATCAATGGTGTGTGAAAGAGAGCACGTCATTTAATTTGAAATTGTTTAAGAAAAAGAGTAGATATTGATGTTTGAAGTTGTGTGTGAAAATATTAAAAGTTAATAAAAATTTGTAGATAGTAATGGGATAATATAGTATTTATAAGAAAAAATAAACTTTCTATTTTATTTTTTTAAGTTAGAATGTAACAGTAAAAAATACAGAAAAATTTCACGTTTGGTCCCTATCGTTTACACCAAACATTAAGTTTGGTCCCTATCTCAAACTAAGTCCCAGAACGTCCCTATCATTTACACTTTGGATCAAAAATGGTCCATATCTCAAACGGGAGTTAGTTTTGCTCGTTAAGTCTTATAAGTGGAGGGGTATTTTGGGGTTTTCACCTTTTTTCCATGCATTAAATGCAAACACTCACCCCATTTCTTCACATTCGATCACAACACATAATCAAAACACTCCATCCCTCCATTAAAACCTGGAAACAAAACCCCCCAATTCAATCATTGTTTTTTCTTATATTCCCTAAAAATGGATGGTTCTGGTTGGAAGATTAAAGAGGTGTTTGGACCTTATAAGATGCCTATTGAATACGGTAAGACTAATTGATCTATTTGCCCTAATTTATATAAATTTTACAGCTTTGTTATGGTTTATGTTCAAATTAACTAATTCAGAATGTAATTGATTTAATTAAGCATATTTAAAGGTTTTTTTAATTGCATATTGCAGAAAAGGACCCTGCTCTTTTTTCCCTAAAAATCCTTATAAGATGCCTATTGAATACGGTAAGACTAATGGACAAGAAGATCGATTTGCTTTCTTTGACTTGGCTGTTACCTTGGTGGGTTACTAAAAGAGTGTTCCAAATATCTTTAGCGGTTTCACACATAAAAATCCTTTCATACTCTTTCTTAGGTAAAGCATTATAAATCACCATTTTAGCCTCATTATTTTTCGAAAGTTTCTTTCTAGTATCGTCATTAGCTTTGTCAAAAGTGACCAATTCCTTTGTTTTAGAAACTTCATTAAATTGATAAGGTAAAAAATCACCATTGGTAATAACATGCCAAAGATCTAAATCTTTTGATTTCACATAAGTCTCAAATCTATTTTTCCAATAAATAAAACTATCGGTTTCAAAAAGTGGTGGTCTTTGCATAGATTGCCCTTCTAGGTACTTGTTGGAATCCATAGATCGATTCAAGTTTTAAAATATAATATACTTTAAAAATAATTGAGCAACCCGCTCTGATACCAATTGTAGAAACTAGAAGGGGGGGTTGAATAGTTTCTTATATTTACTTGTTAAATGATAGTTTTCAAAAAATCCTTTTTCTTAAAAACTTATACTTAAGGAAATAAGTGAAATCTTCTTATGCACAGTATGAACAATGATAGTGTAACTAAACTAATACTAACTAATATATATGCACAAAGAATAAAGAATGTAAAGAGTTAAGGGTAAAGAAAGATCAAACCAAACACCAAGGATTTATAGTGGTTCGGCAACGAAGCTCACTCCTCGTTCCTACTCCACTCCTCGAGTACTCCTTACTCGAGAGTTCACTACACAACAAGCTCCTTATGGTGGAGAAAACCGTACACGTCGCTTAACCATTTTCCGACTCTAAGCTAGAAGTAGAGCCCTAATCGTAGCTAGGACCAATCTACACAACTATACTTAGTACATACACAACTTCCAAATAGACACAACTACTTGGATATTCACAACTATGACACAACAACAAATGTATAAGATTTGATCTTCAAAGGATCTTTGGTGGTGGACTCAACACTTCACAATGATAGTTTTGTTCTCTTTGCACTTGAAGAGGAAGGGATGGATGAGATAGATTCACTTCTAAACAAGTAGTAATCAATCAAATGATCAAGGATTTGAGTGATTTAAGAAGTATGTTTGAATCTGGAAATTTGTGTGCAAAAGAGGTGAAGAGAAAATCTGAGAAAGGTCCATTATTTTTAGGACAAAGGGCCAACGGCTATATCTGCCCGCGGTTCCTTATCTCAGCCGGCGGTACCTTATCGATAAGGAACCGCCTAGGTGCTAGGGAACCGCCGGAGTAGACTCCGCTCCCTTTTTGTCCTTTAGTGGTGGAGGTCTTATCTGATTATAAAATATCCTGAAAGAATATTCCAAATCAAAAAAGAATATTTCATTTTCAAATTTTCAAATATTTAATTTAATAAAACAGTTTCTTAAAAAGAAAGTTTAATTAAAAACTTGTCACACTTAATAAAAGGTGAGTTTTAAGAAAAGATTAAATCACTTGATCACTTGATTAAGGTTAGTACTTGTTTATTCATACCTTAAGTGAAAATAGGTAAAATGAAAAATACTTGAACTCAAGAATTCGTTTTTCGTTGTTTTCGTAAATGCTTGTTTATACATATTGTCGTAATCAAAACTAAGCGAGACCGAAAAATGCAAGTAACGGTTTTAGGCATTATTGCATTAACACAATGTTTGGTGATGAGGAGGGCAGTAGTACAGACAATGATTATACTAATTCAGAGGATGATGAGGATTACTTTGTAGATGAAGAAACATTTTTAGAAGAGGTTAATGTAGACATGGATGATTATCACTTTAACATAGATGCAGATGTAGAGTGGGTTAGGAATGATAAGGAGGTACAAGTTGTTACTGAATTAGATCCCAGTGAGGTAAATGTAATTGATAATGACTAATTTATAGTGGAACAGATTCAGAGGGTGAAGGGATTGAGCATATTAGGAGAAAGAAGCTTAGAGAGGTCAAAAAAGCAAATGAGAGTGAAAATAACACTGTCTTCAAGCATTTTTTTCTATGTTGGCCAATCTTTCTCAAGTGCAGATGTTGTAAAAGAAAGGGTTAAACTTCACTCTATTGAAACTAGAAGGAATTTATGGTTGGCAAAGAATGATAAACAGAGAATTAGAGCAAAGTGTATTGGAACATAACCTGTCTTTTTACTAGTGGGTGAAGGGGCTAGTAAAACTGAAGATGTTTGGCCTAATAAGAAAGTGGGTAAAGGTAAAACAGATATGGGTGTAAGTGATAAGAAAGGAGCCAATGTAGGTGGTAGAGGAAGGCCCAAACAACTTGCACCAGATGAATGACCATGGGCTTTGCAGGTTACTAAGGATAAAAACACATAGTCATGGGAGGTCAGGACATATAATAATGTCCATAACTGCTTGCAGACAAGGAAAGTAAGTGCTTGTACTTCCAAGTTCTTGAGCAAAGGCATCATTGACAAGTTGAAAAAAACCCACATATACCCTTAAGAGCTCTTCAAGATGAACTGCAAAAGAAGTATGAGTTAGGTGTGTCTCTTCAAAAAGCAGGTAGAGCTAAAACAACGGCTGTAAATCAAGTCAAAGGAGATTATAAGCACCAGTATACCATGTTGAGAGATTACTGTCTAGAATTAAGAAGGGCTAATCCAGATACAACAATAAGGATTGAAGTTGAAAGAGATGCAACTACTGATGATAACACAAGTTTTCAAGAGGATCTATGTTTGTCAAGGCCCCTTAAAGAAAGGATTCAAATCTTGTGGTAGAGAGTTGTTGGGACTAGATGGTGCATTTATGAAGGGACCATATCCAGGCCAACTACTCACTGTTATTGGGTTAGATGCAAACAATGGCATTTATCCACTTGCATATGCCATTGTTGAGAAAGAAACAACATCTTCTTGGACATGGTTTTTAGAATAACTAGGTGATGATCTTGGGTTGATAAAGGAATCAAATTTCACCTTTATCAGCATTTGAAATAACTTTTTGCCAAGTATAAAAGTTTGTTCGTCTCGATTCTATTCGAATTGACCTCCGGTTAATTGTGTGACTCAGTCGTTTTTGGTGAATTAAAGAAGGGTAAAAGTTGTTTAACTAAATAAAAATAAAAGCTTTAACGTAAATAACAAAATGATAAAAACGATAAACTAAATAAAACATAAATAAAAGACGTAAACGAATTAACTATAAAAGCTTTGACAAAAAGTAAATGACGAAATATCAAAACTCGACAAAACGTAAATTGGATAACTTAATAAAGACGTGAACTTAAAATAAAACTAAGACAAAACAAATGAAATAAAACTAAGTAAAGAGGCGGGAAAAATTAAATTTGAAGTTAAAACAAAAATAAAAATAGAAAACAAAAACTCAATTCCATCGGAATGTCATCGTCGGAATCCTTATCGGAATGCTTCCGTCGGAATAAAGGCAAGTAAGCAATCGGAATCACTCCTATCGGAATATAAGAAAAAGAAACTTAAACCGCTTTTTAAAGAAAATAACTAAATAAGCACGAATAAGAACTTTTCAAAACTATAAATAAGCAAAACTTTTAAATCAAACTTTAAAAAGACTAATACTTTAAGAAAACTTTAAAACAAATAAGCTAAATACAAGTTAAGCCAATAAGCATGATAAGCTCAAAGCTTAAGTTGTATAAATACTTAAAGATTGATAAAAAGATAAACTTTTTTATCAATCAAACATCAAGATTAAATCAAAGATTATTTCAAATCAAACAAAAATAAAAATCAAGAAATGTAGAAGAAGATTATTGTAAAAAGCTTGAAATAAGATGAAGATTAAAGATTCAAAAGTACAAGATTAAATATTAAGAGAACTTAAAAGAAAAGCTTAAGAACATGAAATAAATCTAGAGAGAGAAAGTAAAACTAGAGAGAAAATAAAACTACATTACTCCTAATCTAAACTAACTAACCCCCTCCAAATGACACATTAGGAGGGTATTTATAGGAGGAGTAAAATGTTGGTGCTTTCTTCCTTCTTTCTTCTTGTCTCGACTCGATTTAAATTCTTTGTCTTTCTCGACGTCGTCTCGGGATTTGTCGATATAATTTGAACTCGTCTTATAATTTTCTTCTTTAATTAGACTTGGTTCTTCGACTTCATTAAACTTCCGTCTTTAGACTTTTTCTTCGATAAATCTTCAGAATAGGCATTGGACTTCCGTTCTTTTTACACTCTTGATCTTTTGACTTCGTCTTTTGTCTTTTTATTCGATAAAAGCCCGTGAAAGCCCGTGTTTTCTTCCTTTTTCATCTTTTGGTCCTAAAACACAATAAAAACACAAACCACGCATAATTCCGACATTTACGACATAAAATACACGTTTTGGCTTGGTTATTATTATAATTAAGTGGTAAAAGGATGGGTATTTTCACACCTATCAAATCCCCTACACTTGACCATTTCAATGCCCTCATGCAATGCATTAATTACAAAGCATGTTTTACATTTTTCATCATAATTAACCTGGCCTTTATTAAACATAATTAAAGGAAGAAAAACAAATAAAGATATTAAAGACTTACATTGAGGCTTTGGATTGTCATGAATGTTTATCATTCTCAAGTTTCACGTTCCCCAAACCAAGCTTAAAAACGAGATCATTGTTATTATAAGTTAGGAAACTAACACAAACTCATGTGGCCCAATTATTCACTTAGACTCCCTTATTCCTAGGTGTATCTCTTACATTTTATTGTAGTCTTGAATGATCACGAGGATGCATTGTTGACTTATTTCGATAGTTATTTAGGCTGAAAATAAAGTAGGACGATTTAATCAATAGTTAGCTAAAGGACAAAATCTTTTAAAACTGCTTCTCGGAACCTCATAAAGTTCATATCTTGGCATAACTCGCTTCACGATTTGAGACATTTATCGGACCGATATTTGGCAGTGACTTCATACTTCAAATCTTGAGAGACATTCATGAAATAATGGTCTTCTCTTCATAATAGGAATTTCTTCACTTGAAGTTTTGAGAGATTCTTCATACTTGGACCACGACTTCTTCATTTTTCTCCAATCTTTATTTGGGATTTTAATATACAACGATCCGCCTCCTTTTAGGACTTGGATCTATTTATCCTCATACCTTGTTAGGGCCTTTTCGGACAGACTTCTCCATGATCTTTACGGGAGTGTTTGCTTTTCGTCGTGTGTCTCGATCCTTCATATTGATTTTTGATAAATGATTCTTCACATCACTTTTGGATCTTTAGCAACAAAATGTAGCCCTCAAGCCTTGTTAGGGCCTTTTCGGACTCGCCAATATTCGCATCCCGCTTAAATAAGTTATGTCTTGGCTATGAACTCTAATTAATACAGAGCAACTTTTAAACGATCTTGTGCTAGAAGCTAAATAACTTTTCAAATCGTACAACCTTATTTATTGCAATTAAATTTATTAACAAGCGATGGGAGAAAAAGCTTATAATCAACTCACATAAATTCATGAAAGAATACTAAACTTATAATTGACTCTATCATCTCTCGTTCTCTACAATTAAAAATCTCAAGGAATGAGACTCGTGGATGCTTAGTCTATTAAATCAAAGTTTTGGGTTTTCAAGTCATCTATAGGATCTTGCAACTTTTTAGACTTTTTCAAGTTTAGAATTCGCATTTTAAAGTTCCTTTGATAAACGACTTTCTAGGATCAATTATAGGAACTTGCAAAAAGTTCTTGTTCTTAACCCGTAAGAGTTAAGACTTTCGCGTTTTAAAGTTCCTTATATAAAAGCCTAGCAAAACTTGACTTAAACACGTTAAGGATACTAGCTAGAGTAAACTTAGATAAGTAAACTCGGGTTGAGTCAAAAGATTCACAACGGAGAAAGATTAAAACGCTTTATTAAAATTTCTTCTAGCAAAGAAAGAAAATAACTATACAACGGTAAAAACGACTAGGCCAAAATAGATCAAAATTTTAAAAAAATGGCGAAAAATTGATTTTCCGGTTAAAATGAGGTCAAATACAAGGAAAAGCCCACTTAACTTCGATAGAAGTCCCCCCTACACTTAATATAAACATTGTCCTCAATGTTTAAGCATGTGGGAGTAAACTCCCCTACACTTAGGACATTGTGCATGTTGTTTAAATCTTGCTAAGGAAATGACAACTAAAGCTATTCCTATTTTAATATTGAATAATATAAAATAGAGAATCAAAAGAGTTTAGGATAGAACCGAGAAGATGGGTACACGGAATCACGGGTCGTCAAAAGTCATCAAGAATGTATCTTTGAAAGCTCAAATCCCTGCACATGATAAGAAAAAAAAACAACAAACACACACAAGGGTCTCCCCCTACACTTATTATAAAAACAGATAAAGATAGATAGATAATCGGGTTGCCTCCCAAAAAGCGCTTTTTTTTGTTAACCGAGTCACGGGCCTGACTCGACCCCAAATTAAATAGTCCATGGGGAAGCCTCAAATGTAATACCGGGATCAAAGACCTTGTGCTCGTTCCCGGAGGAAATACAACAGGAGAGGTAGGAGGATAAGTCTTGAAGGGTAGAAAACTCCTCTCAACATACGAAAAGTATGTGACGTTGTGATCCACGTGAGGTGGGGGTGGGTAAAGGAATCAAAATGTCATCCCCGAAAGACATATGATTATCACTGAGCGGCAAAGCCGTAAAGGTGTCAATCATGGAATGGTCAATGTCACCTCCCGGGTTAAAGCACTCATCCTCCGTAATAGTGTCTAAAGGAGTGGATGAAAGGTACTCGGGAGGGGGACTTAGGACAATATCTTCATGTAGCAAAGTATCAAAAAGAATATCCCCCTCCGTATCATCATCATCAATACCCGGAGGTATTGAGAGAATGTCGATTTTCTCCATAGCTGTATCATTATTCTTAACTGAAGTACTAGACGGAGGTAAAGACTCAGAAATAGGAGCAGAATTCAACGCTTCAATTTTATCAATAAGAAGATGAACTTTCAGTAATTTGTCGCGAAGAATAACGTCTTCCACCTCATCTACAAGACCAAGTTCAGTGGTGAACTTCTTGTATGTCGGAGAGAATTAATCAACATCGCCTTCATCGCCCGGAGGAGAAGGAGAAATTTCAAAAGTGAAATTCTCATAGCATGGAGAAAAATCATCATCATTAAGAGCGACCTCGTCTGTAAGCTCAGCAAAAGTATGGACATCACAAACCTCATCAAAGAATTTATCAAGACCAAAATTACTAATCTCACTCGATGTATCACTATCCTTAGGTGCATTAGGGATATCAAGAGTAGGAGTAGTAATCTCAGAAGATGGGTTGAGATCATAGATATCATCCTCGTCATCATTATCATAATAGTAGTATGGACGCACAAGAGGAGGATTATAAGCACTAAGATTAGATACTTGCTCTTGTCGTTGATCCTCTTGACATTTTTCGATGTATTTATTTAAAGCTTCTTGAACTTTTTGCCCTTGCTTAACAAGAGTGGCCCATTGTTCGTGGGGGCTCAAATGTTCGAAGGAAGGTGGATGATTGACGGTGTGACGTGGGGGCTCAAAATTTTGAAAACCGGAATTATAGCACGGATATGGCTCATAGTAATTCATCGGTTGAGAAGAATTAGAACACGGATTTGGTTCATAATAATCCATCGGTGAAGAAAAATGAGGACACGGATTTGGCTCATAATAATTCATTGGCTGACGATAAGAAGTATCGTGAGGCCCCCACAATGATTGCAACACGGGTATTGAGAAAAACCCGGTGCATTTGGCAGATAGCTATGACCATTGTCATAATTGGAACCCGGTTCTTGCTCGTCAAGAGACGGGTATCGAATAGGACACATAATATGCCAATGAGAATCGCTTCCACAATATATGCAAGGGGGGAGAGTAGGTGGATTAGAAGAAAAGGATGAATTAGTCGAATTGCACGATGGACAAAATCCAAATTGTAAATCGGTTGAAATGGGTGGAAGATCTTTTCCGCATTGCTCGCATGAACACCATTGACATGATTCGTACCCATATAATCGTCTCCCACACCCTACGCAATGGACATAAGAATCCATGAAGAATTAAAAATTAGAGGGGTTGAGAAAAAGAATTAAACACAATAGAGGGTTAAGAGGAATATTTTTGCTGCAAAACTCTTGAAAAAAGAAATGTTTTTTATGATTTTTTTAATGTTTTGGGAGTTTTTGAAATTTTTTTATTTTTTTATTTTTATGGATTTTTGAAAATTTTTGACACGAAAAATAACGTTCACGAGTGAAGGATCCCAAAATCCAACGCGTCTCTCACAAAAAACCGTTAATCTTCACGAAAAGAGCCGGCAGCGGCGCCATTTGAAATAACTTTTTGCCACGTATAAAAATATGTTCGTCTCGATTCTATTCGAATTGACCTCCGGTTAATTGTGTGACTCAGTCGTTTTTGGTGAATTAAAGAAGGGTAAAAGTTGTTTAACTAAATAAAAATAATAGCTTTAACGTAAATAACAAAATGTTAAAAACGATAAACTAAATAAAACTTAAATGAAAGACGTAAACGAATTAACTATAAAAGCTTTGACAAAAAGTAAATGACGAAATATCAAAACTCGACAAAACGTAATTTGGACAACTTAATAAAGACGTGAACTTAAAATAAAACTAAAACAAAACAAATGAAATAAAACTAAGTAAAGAGGCGGGAAAAAAAATAAATTTGAAGTTAAAACAAAAATAAAAATAGAAAACAAAAACTCAATTCCATCGGAATGTCATCGTCAGAATCCTTATCGGAATGCTTCCGTCAGAATAAAGGCAAGTAAGCAATCGGAATCACTCCTATCGGAATATAAGAAAAATAAATGATCGGAATACTGAAACTAAAAGCTATCGGAATATATAAAGTGAAATCCCATCGGAATATCCAATAAACACCTTCATCGGAATCCAGATCGGAATCTAAAACCTCATTCCGATGGTGTGATCGAAATACAGTAAGAAAAACTAAACCCTTTTCCGATCCTAAGATCGGAATAACAAGGAAGCTTGTCGGAATAAAAGACCCTAATCGGAATGTTGGTCGGAATAGGGAAACCCTATTCCGATGGAAAGAACTTCGTAATAAGCTAACCCAAATAAGCTATGACTTAATAAGCACTAATCGAAACATAAACCACTTTTTAAAGAAAATAACTAAATAAGCACGAATAATAACTTTTCAAAACTATAAATAAGCAAAACTTTTAAATCAAACTTTAAAAAGACTAATACTTTAAGAAAACTTTAAAACAAATAAGCTAAATACACGTTAAGCCAATAAGCATGATAAGCTCAAAGCTTAAGTTGTATAAAAACTTAAAGATTGATAAAAAGATAAACTTTTTAATCAATCAAACACCAAGATTAAAACAAATCAAAGATTATTTCAAATCAAACATAAATAAAAATCAAGAAAGGTAGAAGAAGATTATTGAAAAAAGCTTGAAATAAGATGAAGATTAAAGATTCAAAAGTACAAGATTAAAGATTAAAGATTAAGAGAACTTGAAAGAAAAGCTTAAGAACATGAAATAAATCTAGAGAGAGAAAATAAAACTAGAGAGAAAATAAAACTACACTACTCCTAATCTAAACTAACTAACCCCCCTCCTAATGACACATTAGGAGGGTATTTATAGGAGGAGTAAAATGTTGGTGCTTTCTTCCTTCTTTCTTCTTGTCTCGACTCGATTTAAATTCTTTGTCTTTCTCGACGTCGTCTCAGGATTTGTCGATATAATTTTGAACTCGTCTTATAATTTTCTTCTTTAATTAGACTTGGTTCTTCGACTTCATTAAACTTTCGTCTTTAGACTTTTTCTTCGATAAATCTTCAGAATAGGCCTTGGACTTCCGTTCTTTTTACACTCTTGATCTTTTGACTTCGTCTTTTGTCTTTTTATTCGATAAAAGCTCGTGTTTTCTTCCTTTTTCATCTTTTGGTCCGAAAACACAATAAAAACACAAACCACGCATAATTCCGACATTTACGACATAAAATACACGTTTTGGCTTGGTTATTATTATAATTAAGTGGTAAAAGGATGGGTGTTTTCACACCTATCAGTGATAGACAAAAGGTATTTTGTCATTTTACTACATTTGATTTTTTATTCCATATTTGGTCCCTATGATTTTAACTCACCAATACTTTATCTTTTTTCTACAGGGTGAAAGTGAGATTTTGCTAGGTTAAAAGTTCGTTGATCTCGGCGTCTAATCGAATTGATCACGGTTGAATGTGCGACTCAGTCGTCTTTGGTGGATAAAATAATAGGTTGTCGTTGAGTAAAGTGAAGATGCAAACTTTAAAGTAAAAGGCAAAGTAGATTAAGCGATAAATGATTAAGAAGTAAATGACGAAAATTTAAAGCGTAAAGATAGATGACGAGAGGTTAAAACTTGACAAAAAGTAAATTTGATAACTTTAAAATTAAACTAAGACAAAACTAGTTTAAAAATAACACTAAGTAAAAATGCGGGAAAAGTTAGATTTGAAATTAAAAATAAAAACAGGAAATAAAAACTGAAAAATGCAATCCGATTGCACCCCCGATCGCACTCTGGATCGCACTCCCGATCGCACTCCCGGATCGCACTCCCGATCGCACTCCCGATCGCACTCCCGATCGCACTCCCGATCGCACTCCCGATCGCACTCCCGGATCGCACTCCCGATCGCACTCCCGGATCGCACTCCCGATCGCACTCCCGGATCGCACTCCCGATCGCACTCCTGATCGCACTACCGATCTCACTCCCGGATCGCACTCCTGATCGCACTCAGTGATCGCACTCAGTGATCGCACTCAGTGATCGCACTCAGTGATCGCACTCAGTGATCGCACTCAGTGATCTTACTCAGTGATCTTACTCAGTGATCTTACTCAGTGATCTTAGTTTGGATCGCAAGTAGAAACCCCCGAGGTTGATGCGATCACGGAACAAGTAAACCCTTAAGAAAATTACGATGGTATATAAAAGGCAAATAAGCACTTTAATAATAAGCAATTACCAAAAGCTTAATTAAAACAATAAAAAGAAAAGCTAAATATGCTCAAATTTAAAAACTTTCAAAACACTAAATAAACAAAATGTATAAAATAAACTTTAAGAAGATTAAACTTTTGAAAACACTTAAATGAAAATAAGCTAAACAAGAAATAAGCTAAAAAAACAATAAGAAAAGAACATGAATTGCATGAAAATGATAAGAACAATGGAAAAATAAGAACTTTTATCAAATAAACATCAAGATTAACCAATCTTCAAGATTAATCAAACAAAATAAGATATTTAAAAACAAGAAAGGAAGAATGAGATGATTATGAAAAGCTTGATTAAGGATTAAGATTCAGCAACACAAATTAAAGACTTATTTGAAATAACTTGAAATTAAAGACAAGTATGTAAATGACAATATGAAAAGTGCATGAAAAATAAAAAGGAAAGACTAATTTGTCAAATTAACTAACACCTCCTAATGTGTCATTAGGAGGGTATTTATAGGAGTGGAGTGTATGGTTGGTTGGAAGCTTCCTTCTTTCTTTCTTTCTTTCTCGTCTTTCGCCTTTGAAAATAAACTCGTCATTCTCGACTTTGTCTCGGGATTTGTCGATAAAATGAACTCGTCTTCTAATTTCTTCATTAATTAGATTTGGTTCTTCGACTTCAACTTCCGTCTTTAGACTTTTTCTTTGATAAATCTTTAGAATAGGCCTTGGACTTCCGTTCTTTTTGCACTATTGATCTTTTGACTTCGTCTTTTGTCTTTTTCTTCGATAAAGGCCCGTGAAAGCCCATGTTTTCTTCCCTTTTCACATTTTGATCCTAAAACACAATAAAAACACAAACCACGCATAATTTCGACAATTACGACACTAAATACACGTTTTGGCTTGGTTATTATTATAATTAAGTGGTAAAAGGATAAGTGTTTTCACACTTATTACAGGGTTTATCCACTGCTATTGCAAATGTTTTTCCTTGTGCAGAGCATAGATATTGCCTTAGGCATATCCATGAAAACATGAAAAAACAGTGGGGTGGACTAGCTTATAAAGAGCATTTGTGGAGATGTGCTTCTGCAACAACTGTTCCATACTTTGATAATGCAATGGAAGCATTGAAAGAGTTTGACAAAGAAGCTTTTGAATGGTTGGCTAAAATACCAGCTCACAGTTGGGCTAGATCACATTTCTCAGGTAAAAAACCATGTTGTTTAATATTCTATCAGCTTAATTTGTAGTTAAACAGACACTAATTACTCCCCATTATAATGATAACAGGTAGAGCAAGATCAGACATCTTGTTGAACAATTTATGTGAGTGCTACAATGGTAAGATTTTAGATGCTAGGGGATGCACCAATAATCACAACCTTAGAATACATTAGGGAGTACTTAATGAGAAGAATGGTTAATGTTATTGTTGTGATTAAGAAGTCAGATGGGCCACTTACCCCTGATGCTACTAAGTTATTGAGTGTAGCCATTGAAAGGGCTAATAGGTACACAGTTGGGTATAATGGTGGTTAGGAGTATGAGGCTAAGAGAACTTATGGTACTCAGTGTGTGGTTAATGTAGTTAAAAGACCCTAATCGGAATGTTGGTCGGAATAGGGAAACCCTATTCCGATGGAAAGAAATTCGTAATAAGCTAACCCAAATAAGCTATGACTTAATAAGCACTAATCGAAACTTAAACCACTTTTTAAAGAAAATAAATAAATAACCACGAATAAGAACTTTTCAAAACTATAAATAAGCAAAACTTTTAAATCAAACTTTAAAAAGACTAATACTTTAAGAAAAATTTAAGACAAATAAGCTAAATAAAAGTTAAGCCAATAAGCATGATAAGCTCAAAGCTTAAGTTGTATAAAAACTTAAAGATTGATAAAAAGATAAACTTTTTAATCAATCAAACATCAAGATTAAACAAAATCAAAGATTATTTCAAATCAAACATAAATAAAAATCAAGAAAGGTAGAAGAAGATTATTGTAAAAAGCTTGAAATAAGATGAAGATTAAAAATTCAAAAGTACAAGATTAAAAATTAAAGATTAAGAGAACTTGAAAGAAAAGCTTAAGAACATGAAATAAATCTAGAGAGAGAAAGTAAAACTAGAGAGAAAATAAAACTACACTACTCCTAATCTAAACTAACTAACCCCCTCCTAATGACACATTAGGAGGGTATTTATAGGAGGAGTAAAATGTTGGTGCTTTCTTCCTTCTTTCTTCTTGTCTCGACTCGATTTAAATTCTTTGTCTTTCTCGACGTCGTCTCGGGATTTGTCGATATAATTTGAACTCGTCTTATAATTTTCTTCTTTAGTTAGACTTGGTTCTTCGACTTCATTAAACTTCCGTCGTTTGACTTTTTCTTCGATAAATCTTCAGAATAGGCCTTGGACTTCCGTTCTTTTTACACTCTTGATCTTTTGACTTCGTCTTTTGTCTTTTTATTCGATAAAAGCCCGTGAAAGCCCATGTTTTCTTCCTTTTTCATCTTTTGGTCCTAAAACAAAATAAAAACACAAACCACGCATAACTCCGACATTTACGACATAAAATACACGTTTTGGCTTGGTTATTATTATAATTAAGTGGTAAAAGGATGGGTGTTTTCACACCTATCAGTGATAGACAAAAGGTATTTTGTCATTTTACTACATTTGACTTTTTTATTCCATATTTGGTCCCTAAGATTTTAACTCACCAATAGTTTATCTTTTTTCTACAAGGTGAAAGTGGGATTTTGTTAGGTTAAAAGTTCGTTGATCTCGGCGTCTAATCGAATTGATCACGGTTGAATGTGCGACTCAGTCGTCTTTGGTGGATAAAATAATAGGTTGTCGTTGAGTAAAGTAAAGATGCAAACTTTAAAGTAAAAGACAAAGTAGATTAAGCGATAAATGATTAAGAAGTAAATGACGAAAAATTAAAGCGTAAAGATAAATGACGAGAGGTTAAAACTTGACAAAAAGTAAATTTGATAACTTTAAAATTAAACTAAGACAAAACTAGTTTAAAAATAACACTAAGTAAAAATGCGGGAAAAGTTAAATTTGAAATTAGAAATAAAAACAGGAAATAAAAACTGAAAAATGCAATTCGATCGCACTCCCGATCGCACTCTGGATCGCACTCCCGATCGCACTCCCGGACTGCACTCCCGATCGCACTCCCGATCGCACTCCCAATCGCACTCCTGATCGCACTCCCGATCTGTCACACCCCACCATGGCGGAATATGGGGCGCGGCGTATGGATATCATCACAACAATAGTGTGTCTATAGAGTTAACTAAATGAAATAGAAATGTCATAAAAAGGTGACACAATGTCATGACAATATCTCAAACAATGCATGCGTCTAGGTAAGTAGGTAACAGGCCTACCTCTTATCAAAGACGTAAAAATAAACAAACATCAAACATATAGGTACCATAAAGTCTAGTTAATCAAAAGACAAAATAAAATCTAAGAGGAAAGGAATTCCTCCTAATACAGTTCTAGCAGCCTCTAAACTCTAGCCACTTCTAATAGCATCCTTCTCAACTACCTCACCTGAAAATGACACTAAAATCTGTCAACATAAATTTGGTGAGAACATAGGTTTAAGTTACCGAAAACATCTTAAGTACCCTTAACAACCGCTGTAAATAGTTGAAGAAAACAATTTATAGTAATGGACCATAATGTGATAATCATGCTACATGCATCCACAACAAAACTCAAGCCAAGTACCGATACATCTACAATTCACAAAGCACACTATAACAATCAAGAAGTATCCCGTCACACACACAAGAACACACACCACACTATCCGGATCTTTCCCACACCACTTGTGGAAGATGAACTATATCCCCGTCGAGATATCTTGCCTCCGAAGAGACGATGCACAAGTACTCAGGACGGATCGTGCCCCACGAACCAAGAACTCAGGACGGATCGTGCCCCACGAACCAAGAACTCAGGACGGATCGTGCCCCACGCTACACACACATCACAACTGGTCCCATAGACGCCCATACATCTATGTACCAATCCCAATCATAACACAATCAAGATTCACATATCAGAACACATATCAAAGCACATATGAGAACACATAAGCACGCAAGTCACACAATAGCACATTTATGTCCACACATTTTAAATCATAGTACTAAATCATGTTAAAGAACATTGCAAGTGTCATCTCCATCCCATACTGGAAAAACATTTAGAAACGTAGCAAAAATAGGACTATGAACTCACCTGATAAAGCTCCTCCAAGTTTCCGCACACTAGCAAAATCTAACACACAATACATACAATCAAGACAAGAACTAATGAAAACTCATAATGACTCATCAATCTATGATGGATATATAACCTTATCCTACAAATTAACCCCATTTATATGCCATATGCATCTTATTACATCCCTCTATGAAGCCCTTAACTTAGTTTAGTTCATAACTCGCCCCGTTAACATTTAACCCAAAACAGTCCCGTTTTTCATACTTCAAACTATGGGTACAACACCCGCTTAACCAAAATAAAATTCCCTGTAAAAGAAACCCTATGCCCTTACATGTGTTAGCTAACTCTCCCATTTGGCCGCAATCTTAAAGCTACTGTTAAGGCCTCCATATATATATATATATATATATATATATATCTACTTTTACCTATCCAGACTTTACTGATTTTGAACATACGAAAAGTTTGTTATGATCAGAGGGTCTTCCACTATCCCACTTCATTAGCCCTCTTCCAGATCTCTTATTTAACATATGAACTAACTCTCATGTTCGTTTGAAGGTACAATTGTACTCCTAAGTACCCTAACCATCTTAAAACATTAATTTAAACCCGACTGATTTTAAAACTGTTTTGACCTCCGACTGTTGTAAACTGTTTTTGACCCACTTCCAACCTCCAATTTAGTTCTCGTTTATTGAATTCAAAAGCCAACTCAAATACCTTTCCAGGACTACTTTGATCGCATCATGAAAGTGTCTAGACCTCTAGATATGATCTAAACAAGTGACCTAAAATTCTGCCCAGTTTTTAAAAACGATTTTAACACAATTAACCTAATTAATTACCATCACCGTATATATTTATTAACCCTAATTATTCTAATAATGTTCATATCATTAAATTACAGATTTCATAATTAACCTAACCTTAAATCCATCATGCATTGATTAAGTACATGTAAATAACAATTAAATTAAATAGGTGAACAAGGGTTTTACCTTAAAATTAATAGAAGACAAAAATAATGAAAATCCAAATTTTCTCTTGTAGATTTTGACTCCTTCTTGATATCCAGGGATTTTATGAAGTGTTTTAATAAATAAAAACCTTATATAATTAATCCTAACAAGTCCTAGCCCAAGTACAAAAGCCCGGTTCCCTTTTTTTTTTTTCTTGCATCACATAACCGACCAAACACCACCTAAATTTCGTTTTTCATATATTTTATTATTAATTAATATCTTATTAATGTTACCTTAATTTTTCTTAATTTATTTCAGCTCCTAAAGCCTCCAAAACCCCAAAACCGTAAAACTAGTCAGTTTTTACGTGTATACCGTAAAAGACGTAAAAATATATAGTTTTATAAAAAGTCTTGAAATATGAAATAAACTAAATAACTAAGTCCTACAGGACTTAAAACCATCCCGAAAAATATTCCCGTGACTAATTACCTTATCCGAGACCTCCAAATGCTAAACCCTAAATCATAAAAATACGATTTACTATAATACATATACGTACACATAAAATATTAGAATAACACCGCATTCTATCATAGTCACATCCGTGTGAACTAATGAGCACGAACTGTGACCTTCGTAACATCATATAACGTACCACGCAATACACGAACTATGACTAACATCCAATCAAAGGCTCAAATATAAACATATAGCACATAAACGCACACTAAACACATAATCTACATCAAACAGTCAAAAGTGACAAATCCAAAATCTAGGGTTGTCACATCACTCCCTCCTAATAGAAATCTCGTCCTGAGATTTACTCCCAAACTCAAACTTATTCTCAGCAACCAAACGAGGATACATATCCCTGATTAAAACCTTCACGTTTAAGCGTGAACTCAGTTTATACTATATAATCTCAACTAACAACACATGAGCCTTAACCGCCTGTGAGGAAACTTATTAAAACCACAAAATTATGTAACCAACCTAACTAAATCTCGCAACTCATCAAACAAGAACTGTTATGAAACCAAGTTAGGAGCCGACACATAACTCGACGGGTTTAAAACTGTCACCCCGATTTCAGTCTTACTCATAAAAGCCATAAATCAAAACTCATCAAAATATAACCACGTATTCTAAGGTCTAAAGAACTCTCAAATTCTATCCAAACTCATCTCTATCATAAGAACGTAACTGGATCATCGGTGTGACTACAACAACGCTCCCAATGAATATAAGTTCACGGCAAATTTTAGGACCCCCAACTTCAGATAACGGATCAAACCCATGGACGACAAACGGAAGTTTACATGAACGAATTTAAAAATATGAACCAAAACCATGAGACTCCAAAAGATACTCAAACATAAACATGGATCGCCTCCAAACGAACCATGGAAACGGACCAATGACACAAGAAGCACCCAACGACAACCGAAACGTATTACGACCACATGAACCGAACTTAACACCACACTTGATTACCATCCTACTGAATTTATGTTTTCCTATGATCTAAAAACTCCAACAACAAATTTCGCTTTCTACTGGCACGTTTAAACCCTCCGTTTGGTCTCTACGCCAAACGTCGATTTTACCAAAACTGATTTTCAGTAAATGCTAAATGTTTGTCACCAAAAGCCCGACCTTAACACCATATATTTTATTGAAAAACTCCAGTCCTTTTACATACATTATAAAGAGTTACCAAATTAAAAATATTTGGCTATCTTATCCGTTTGATTACGTTTTGACTCAAATTCCCAAAATCAAAATTTATTCCTGAACAGCGTACCGTTTTTGTAAAAATTATTTGACGATCTTCCCGAAATCCATTTTTGACCAATCTTACATTTTTGAAAAGTAGACTCTCTGAACTTAATTTTAAAAAAAGAAACTCGACCAAAGGTGCTACCTACTGCCCAGAACAGTCAACACAAGACAGCCCTAAAAATCAGACTGTTTTACGCCTTTATACACCAACCCTCTAAACATCATTAATTATCCCTAAATTTTTAACACAAACCCTAACATCATTGATGGATCTTAATTACTATATATTTTTTTAACCACTTTTCCGACACTTTAACCTTATTTTTGACCGACTACCAACAACTATTTAACTATTTGCAAATTCCGTTTTTTTACCATGTAAGACTCAAAACAAAAGATATTGTTATCCAAATAAAAAAATCTCCACCATCTCAATGGCCTTCACACCAAAAGTACCGTACAAACAAACACGTGAAATGAGGACTCGATAAATGCGCTACTACGGAAGTTGAACATCTAAAAAAGAAACGAGCTAGCAAACCATCCTAAGAATACAATCGATAAGTAGAAGGGAAATATACATATATAGGCATAGGCATACATACACTCAATCCATCCAACATATACTATACAAGCATGTATTAACCCTCTTTCATGCAACCATACTTAGGAATCCATTGATGTCATGGTACGTGTATAACTATGTTGGCCACCATACTTATACTAGTCCCCTTTCACTAATGCACTCCCTCCTATGATGACACTTATAAGAATTAATACTACACATAACACATCAGTCTACCAACTCAAATGAGCACATAGATCCTACAACTCATATAAGCACATAACCACTACATAAAATAATATCCAAAATCCCATGTATTAAAATAACATAGCCAATGCATGAAACACATAAACTCATAGTCCAGCTGAACAAGCGTAGACAAAATTCAATATGTAATAAGAACATGAAAACATAATTAAACGAAATCCAACAATGACTAGCGTATACGACTATGGTTCAACCCGCACTAGTCAAAACTCATAAAGAAAATAACATGTAGCTAAGTATGAACCATAGTAGTTCATAACTTAACAAATATCGCAAAAATAACATCCAAACACATCAATTATTATAAAATACACACATACCCCTATGACGCCTATATGCAGGGACCCTTAAGCTATAGACTAGGCTACACGACTAGGCAACCTAATTCTCTATAACCATTGTCTATGATACCATTCTGTCACACCCTACCATGGCGGAATATGGGGTGCGACGTATGGATATCATCACAACAATAGCGTGTCTATAGAGTTAACTAAATGAAATAGAAATGACATAAAAAGGTGACACGATGTCATGGCAATGTCTCAAACAATGCAGGCGTCTAGGTAAGTAGGTAACAGGCTTACCTCTTACCAAAGACATACAAATACACAAACATCAAACATATAGGTACCATAAAGTCTACTTAATCAAAAGACAAAATAAAATCTAAGAGGAAAGGAAGTCCTCCTAATGCAGTCCTAGCAGCCTCTAAACTCTAGCCACTTCTAATAGCATCCTTCTCAACTACCTCACCTGAAAATGACACTAAAATCTGGCAACATAAAGTTGGTGAGAACATAGGTTTAAGTTACCAAAAACATCTTAAGAACCCTTAACAACCGCTGTAAATAGTTGAAGAAAACAATTTAATGGACCATAATGTGATAATCATGCTACATGCATCCACAACAAAACTCAAGCCAAGTACCGATACATCTACAATTCACAAAGCACGCTATAACAATCAAGAAGTATCCCGTCACACACACAAGAACACACACCACACTATCCTGATCTTTCCCACACCATCTGTGGAAGATGAACTATATCCCCGTCCAGATATCTTGCCTCCGAAGAGACAATGCACAAGTACTCAGGACGGATCGTGCCCCACGAACCAAGAACTCAGGACGGATCGTGCCCCACGAACCAAGGACTCGGGACGGATCGTGCCCCACGCTCCACACACATCACAACTGGTCCCATAGACGCCCATACATCTATGTACCAATCCCAATCATAACACAATCAAGATTCTCATATCAGAACACATATCAAAGCACATATGAGAACACATAAGCACGCAAGTCACACAATAGCACATTTATGTCCACACATTTTAAAACATAGTACTAAATCATGTTAAAGAACATTGCAAGTGTCATCTCCATCCCATACTGGAAAAACATTTATAAACGTAGCAAAAATGGGACTATGAACTCACCTGATAAAGCTCCTCCAAGTTTCCGCACACTAGCAAAATCTAACACACAATACATACAATCAAGACAAGAACTAATGAAAATTCATAATGACTCATCAATCTATGATGGATATATAACCTTATCCTATAACTTAACCCCATTTATATTCCATATGCATCTTATTACATCCCTCTATAAATCCCTTAACTTAGTTTAGTTCATAACTCGCCCCGTTAACATTTAATCCAAAACAACCCCGTTTTTCATACTTCAAACTATGGGTAGAACACCCCCTTAACCAAAATAAAATGCCCTGTAAAAGAAACCCTATGCCCTTACATGTGTTAGCTAACTCTCCCATTTGGCCGCAACCTTAAAGCTACTGTTAAGGCCTCCATATTATATATATCTACTTTTACCTATCCAGAATTTACTGATTTTGAACATACGAAAGTTTGTTATGATCAGAGGGTCTTCCACTATCCCACTTGATTAGCCCTCTTCCAGATCTATTATTTAACATATTAACTAACTCTCATGTTCGTTTGAAGGTCCAATTGTACTCCTAAGTACCCTAACCATCTTAAAACATTAATTTAAACCCGACTGATTCTAAAACTGTTTTGACCTTCGACTGTTGTAAACTGTTTTTGACCCACTTCCAACCTCCAATTTAGTTCTCGTTTCTTGAATTCAAAATCCAACTCAAATACCTTTCCAGGACTACTTTGATCGCATTATGAAAGTGTCTTGAACTCTAGATATGATCTAAACAAGTGACCTAAAATTCTGCCCAGTTTTTTAAAATGATTTTAACACAATTAACCTAATTAATTACCATCACCGTATATATTTATTAACCCTAATTATTCTAATCATGTTCATATCATTAAATTACAGATTTCATAATTAAACTAACCCTAAATCTATCATGCATTGATTAAGTACATGTAAATAACAATTAAATTAAATAGGTGAACAAGGGTTTTACCTTAAAACTAATAGAAGACAAAAATTATGAAAACCCTAATTTTCTCTTGTAGATTTCGACTCCTTCTTGATCTCTAGGGATTTTATGAGGTGTTTTGATAAATAAAAACCTTATATAAATAATCCTAACTAGTCCTAGCCCAAGTACAAAAGCCCGGTTCCCTTTTTCCTTTTTTTTTCTTTTCTTGCATCACATAACTGACCAAACACCACCTAAATTTCGTTTTTCATATATTTTATTATTAATTAATATCTTATTAATGTTACCTTAATTTTCCTTAATTTATTTCAGCTCCTAAAGCCTCCAAAACCGTAAAACTAGTCAGTTTTTACGCGTATACCGTAAAAGACGTAAAAATATACAGTTTTATAAAAACTCTTGAAATATGAAATAAACTAAATAACTAAGTCCTACATGACTTAAAACCATCCCGAAAAATATTCCCGTGACTAATTACCTTATCCGAGACCTCCAAATGCTAAAACCTAAATCGTAAAAATACGATTTACTATAATACATATACGTACACATAATATATTAGAATAACACCGCATTCTATCATAGTCACATCCATGTGAACTAATGAGCACGAACTTTCACCTTCGTAACATCATATAACGTACCACGCAATACACGAACTATGACTAACTGTTGTTTCCAATCAATCCATAACACAAGATTTAGAGAGAGAAAGAGAAGAAAAGTAGAAAGAGAAAGTAGAGAGAGAAGTGGAAGGTTTACACTAAAACTATGTGTTTTATGAAATGAACCAACACCCTCTTTCACATGTGAAAGAGGGTTATATACCCCACGGCTCTAAGGCCTTTGTGGGCTTCATCTTGGGTCGGGCTTGGCATTCACTTGGGCATATGCCCCTAACTTACACAATATTAGCTTAAAGTCCAAGCCCGGTTTTCCCGACTAACCTATTACAATACAAGACCTTTTAACGACTAAGATGACCTATTATATTCTTGTTCGACTATATAAAATATAGGGCTAACAATCTCCCCCAATGTATCGGTCATCTTAAAAAGCTTAAAAAGCATAAGATGATTGAGTGAATACATTCTTGCAGAGGAGATCTTCCTGCTTTGGTCTTGTATCTTGGTCTTGATCTTGTTTGTAACAGCTTTGTTCCTTCATGCTTTCGTGATCTTTATCTTGAGCCTTTGTCATTTGACTTTGAGTACTTGAGATCTTCATATGTACTCCTTGTGACTAAGATGACCTATTACATTCTTACATTCTTAGGTATCTTGATTATCGCCATCTTGTGCTCTTGTGACTTCTGAATTGACATCGGTTGCACAGCTACGCCACCTTCTTGATATGCAGCAACATATATAGACACGGATGAAATGGCTTTGAACATTTCACCCTAACTCGGTAGCGTTTTACCTCCGATCGGTGAAGACCGTTAAACGGTATTAAATACCGTACCTGTGATCAGATAGATTCGATTAAGAACCTCCTTGACAGGGTTTCCCGGCGGCAGTAGCCAGTTCTCTTTACTCGACCGTCTCAAAGCAGACTGCGAACGTAAAGAGTGAATCATAAGGATAAATTATCCGTCTGATTAAAGTCGTCAATTCAGATTTCCTGGAACAAGTTTGATTCTAAAAGAATCGCACCATTGTTGCTTTCCAGTTTGTCACAAGCTTGATTCATAGAGAATCTTGCGAGTTACCTACCGCAGTGCTGTTTGATGTTGACACTGGAAGGATTTCCATTCGTCACTGTGAACACTAGTGAGTGTCGCTCTGAATGTTCTGGGAAGATCACATGGATTTTGCGAAGAAACCTGGAATCAAGTTTGAATCAATTAAGAATCCAAACTTAGTTGCTTTCCAGTTCTCACAAGTTTGATTCGTGTAGAATCGCACAAGTTACCTACCATGAGCTTGTTTGATGCTGGCTCAAGCAGGATTTCCATCTTCATTGTGAATCGTATCACTCAGATGTTCTGGCAATATCACAAGGATAATGCGTAGGACTCGATTGTGTCCTAATGAGATGATAAATTGATCTCTTTTGGCTCTAGACTCAATAAGTGCATTTTGGTAATCGGAGGCTGGAGCAGACTGCCACCTTTTCAATATTAACTGACTCGGAGTGTGAAAGTCAATAGATACGTGTTGATCTCCGTGACAATGAGACAAGTTTCTTTTGAGAGAAACTCGAATGGCTGGGAAGGGTTGTGCATTGCATCACTGGGTCCATGATGACTTGTCTTCAAGAGATGTATTGACCCGGTTTCTGCCTAAGTTGCATAGAGTATTCAACTCCTTCAATGCTTACCAATACGTCATCATTAGCACCTTGTTGTGATTGTTCCAGTGCTAACTTAAGTACTTGGTCCGCATTCAGCTTCATTCCACTCCATCTTTCCTAAGGACAACCATTTCTAGCTATGGAATGTCCTTGGGTAGATCCCTCCGGTTCTGGTTGGATCATAGGACTTAGTTTCCTATCCTAAACCACCTTTTGACTCTATCGTTCCGTCGTGGATAGTAGGTTGTTTTGGGTAAAGATCGTAACCATAAAACCATTGAAAACCATTCAAAGTGCTTGATAAAAATCAAAACTTTTAACACTTTGAAAGTTTTATCTTTTCGAAAAGCTCCCCCTACACACATGCATCGATATACGAAATAGTTTGGCATGTGAAGGAAAGAGTTGCACTTGAGTCTTTAAGATCACATGTTGCGATATATTACATTTTAATCACATTTTCTCCCCCTATCTCTAATATAAAAACATCATATTAGAGATATTAATTGATTAAAATATGACAATTTCTGAAAACCGATTGGGAGAGAAACATGTGTTCACGCATGAATCATGGAACATTTTTAGTCGGGTCGCTCCCCCTCAACAATATATGTGTGTCTTGAGATAAAATTTGACAAAATTTTAGAAAAACGACACCACAGAATATGTTGAGGTACGGAGTTGAGATGCCTTTTCCGATATAATATATTACATGTGACAATTTCATATCATTTTCGGAATGTGTTGGATACATAAAATATGACAATTTTAGAGATGTACCCAACAACATTAAAAGGCTTGATTTTAAAACGCTCCTCCTCAAAAATTGATCAAAATAACATATGACAATTTTGAGATATAAAAACCACTTATGAGGAAGGGAGTGTTGAACACACAATTTTGAAATATTTAGAAAAACCTTTTGAGAAATTCTTGAAAAATTGTGTTCAACGGTTTTAAAATAATCAGGATAGAAGACTTCTCTTCTATTGATTAGGGAAAGCGCACTGAAACGTACACTTCCCTTTCGGGTCCGTTTTTCATGAGCTCAAAACTTTGATTGTTTTGTGACTAGCTCATGACCGAGAAAAATAAATTTCCCGTTATGAAGGATAAGTTATCATCCGTGATAAACTTTCCTTAAGTTGAAGTTCGAGTTCTAAGCTGACATTTACTTAGAAATCGTTTTTCATGAACTTAAAAACTTTGAATGTTTTTATGAGAAGCTCATGACCGAGAAATATGAATTTCTCATTGAGAAGGATAAGTTATCGTCCGAGATAAACTTTCCTTAGTTGAGGTCCGAGTTCTAAGCTGTGATGCGCCTAGAAGTCATTATGAGAGAATATCAAGCAGCTTCATTTGCCAAAACCTTCAAGTCTTCTGGAGTCATATACTTCATACCAAGACGGCCAACGAGATACGCAAACCTATCTTTCGATAGAGCTTTTGTAAACAAGTCTGCCAGCTGGTACTCAGTTCTGACAAAGTATAATTCCACGATGCCGCGTGCTACTTGTTCCTTGATGAAGTGATATCTTACATCGATGTGCTTGGTGCGAGAGTGCTGAACCGGATTGCAAGATATGGCTATGGCCGACTTTGAGTCACAATACATAGGTATTTTATCAAAGTGGAAGCCATAATCCGTGAGTTGAGTTCTCATCCAGAGGACTTGAGCACAACACGCGGATAGAGCCACATATTCTGCTTCAGCTGATGAGAGCGAGGTGCAATCCTGCTTCTTTGACGACCAGCTGACAAGCTTGTCTTCCCCTAGAAACTGTATGCTACCAGAAGTGCTTTTTCGACTATCAAGACAACCTGCGTGATCAGAATCTGAAAAAGCTGTTAGATGAAAACCGGTTTCCCTCGAATACCAGAGTCCCATGTGAATGGTATTCTTAAGGTACCGAAAGATCCGTTTAACCTCTTTGAGGTGCTTTTGAGTAGGTCTGGCTTGATATCGTGCACAATAGCATGTGGCATGATGAATATCAGGCCTGCTGGCTGTAAGGTACATAAGTGACCCGATCATACTGTGATATCGCGTTTGATCTACGGGATATGAGTACAAGTCAGCGTCTTGGGATGTGGTCGACAATGGTGTACCAACGCGAGCACATGAGGTCATACCATGCTTTTTAAGTATCTCTTGAGCATACTTAGCTTGGTTTATAAAGATACCACGTGGGGATTGATGAATCTGGAGGCCTAAAAAGAATTTTAGCTCCCCCATCATTGACATTTCAAATCTGCTGTGCATTAATTTTTCAAAACGTTTTGAAAGTTTTGGGTTCGTAAAACCAAAAATAATGTCATCAACATAAACTTGCACCAGCAGTATGTCATCCCCATATATATTAATAAAGAGAGTAGGATCAATAGAACCTTTGTAGAATCCTTTGGAAACCAAGAAGTTGGATAGTTCTTCGTACCATGCCCTTGGAGCTTGTTTAAGTCCATATACAGCCTTCTTGAGACGATAGACTTTGTCAGGATGATGAGGATCGATGAATCCTTCCGGCTGATTCACATACACTTCTTCCTTCAAATGACCGTTGAGAAAAGCAGTTTTAACGTCCATCTAAAAAACCGTGAAGCCCTTATGTGCAGCATAAGCAAGGAATATCCTGACTGCTTCCAAACGAGCGACTGGAGCGAATGATTCATCGTAGTCTATGCCTTCTTGTTGACGGTATCCCTTAACCACAAGACGAGATTTGTTTTTGATGATGGTTTGTTCTTCATCTAGTTTGTTTTTCCAGATCCATTTGAAATCTAAAATTGACATTCCATAGGGTCGGTCAACAAGTTCCCAAACATTTAGGCGTTCAAACTGATGAATTTCGTCTTGCATTGATTCAATCCTCGCATGATCAGTCATGGCTTGTTTGATGTTTATAGGTACAGTTGAACTTACGGTGAGTGCATACATACACACATCGCCATCGGTTTCGAGTTGTCTGCGTGTTCGAACCGGTTGTGAAGGATTTCCAATGACTTGCTCCAATGGATGATCACGTGTCCAATGGTGAGTGGATGGATATGGTTGGTAGAATGTATGCATGTTGGACGGATCAACATGTTGAGTAGAAGACTCTCCGACTTCGTGTACCGGTGTACCGAACGGATTGATAAATTCTTCATCGTCAGGTTGTGCATCGTCTGCTTGATTGTTGTTTCCTCCTTCAGCATTGACGGTTGGTGATGTTGGTTGTATGATAGTTTCTTGAGTTTGTTGAGTATCCACTGGAATTGTCTCTTGAGCAAAGGTTGCTGAAGTAGATGCAGTTGTGTCTTTTTGACTTTGTTCGGGTGCATCAGTAGTGGTGACAGCGGAAGGCTTTGACACAACTTGATTATTTCCATAGTAATATTCATCAAACATTGGATCATATAAATCAACCAACTCATTCATATGTGTCGTATCCGTCGAGTCTGCTGTAGGAGTACTTTCTTGACATTCTTGCACGGGACGTACAATGTTGTGTGTAGGTGCCATAACTGGACATTGAGGTGCGGGACTTGAGCTGTTGTGATCAAGTACCATTAGTGGCAATTCGTCAAAGTTCACATGAATTGTTTCGACAATAATCTTTGTTCTCTTGTTATAGACCCGATATCCTTTCGACAATGTCGCATACCCCACAAAAATACATGCATCACCTTTTTCTTTCATCTTGTCGAGATTCTCACCGTCTTTAAGAATGTAGCATAAAGATCCAAATACGTGAAAGAATTTGACAGTAGGTTTCCTGCCATTGATGATGTGGTAAGGTGTCTTTTCATGTCTAGGGATAACGAGAGAACGATTCTGAGTATAACAGGCAGTTGCAATTGCTTCAGCCCAGAAGAATAGCGGTAATTTTGAAGCAGAAAGCATTGTTCGAGCAGCCTCAACCAAAGTACGGTTCCGTCTTTCGACAACGCCGTTTTGTTCAGGAGTTCGAGCAATAGTCGTTTGATGTTCGATGCCTTCTTCTTGAAAGTAAGATTGCAAGTTCTTGTTCAAAAATTCAGTACCCCTATCCGTTCTTACGGTTAAGACTTGAGCTTGAAGATTTCGTTGTATCATCTTGAGAAAGTTTTTGAGAACCTCTGGTGTTTCATCTTTGGACCTTAAGAAGAAAGTCCATGTGTATCTAGAGTAATCATCAACAATCACTAGAATATACTTTTTCCCGTTAATACTCTCTACACGCATGGGACCACATAAATCCATGTGTAGAAGTTCCAATCGTCCTTTTGAGCTAGGGGTAGTCTTTGTTTTGAAAGACTTCCGTTTTGCTTTCCCCAACTCACAAGAAGAACAAAGATGGTCTTTGACGAATTTCAACTTAGGAAGACCGGTCACAATATCATTCTTCGAAAGCAAGTTGATGGTGTCAAAGTTGAGATGTGACAATCGTTGATGCGATAACGATGCTTGAGATGATGAAGCTTTAGCCATTAAGCAAATTGGATTTGTTGAAGATGTGTCTTGAAGAGTTACTGTGTAGAGATCAGAACCACGAGAACCTGTAAGAAGGTCATTCCCATCATAGTCTCTAACATAGCAAGTAGATTTCCGAAAAGCCACTTCCAAATCCGCATCACAAAATTGACCAACCGAGAATAAATTGTGATTCAGTCCCTCGACGTAATAAACCCGTTTTATAGTGATATTCCCTTGAACCAAGTCTCCATATCCGAGTATCGGTTCAAATTGATCATTTCCAAACCGTACCGTACCCAGAAACTTCTCCACAAAGTTAATGAGAAGCTTGAGATTGCCCGTCATGTGCTTTGTGCACCCGGAGTCCATTATGAATAGGATGAGTTCGACGAGCTGCAGAAGAATTAGAAGACAATGTAGCATTTGACAAATGGGAGCCCTTGATAGAAACGGGTTCCAAAATAGTAGTGGGCCTAGATGCAAAGTCTACAGGCAAGCTGATATTCCTAGACCCAATCACTAAAGTGGTTAACTTAGGTACCCATTTGTATCCGGGTGGTGTAAATCTCGAATACCCCCGTGTACATGTCCTAATCATGTTCTCATATAGCTTCTTTAATCTGTTTTCTTTACGCAGAGTAGTGGAGTCTAACGCACTTAGTTTATTAAGTGGTTGATCAGTGGATTGGTTCAAAGTTCTTGTGGGTTCTCTAGTACTAGTGGGCACAGGAATAGGCTTCCTAGTTCTAGTATTCACGCCATTATGATTAAGAGCACAAGCATCATGTTTGAAAGTACGAACACATTTGCCACATTCAACACAAACAAATTCAACATTCGAGGTCTTAGCATTTAAACTGTCATTACATGCAGTTACAGACGTTTTATTCTTAGAAAACTTAAAATTCCTATGGTGATCTTCTACTTCATTCTTCTTCCCTTGACTATTGTTAGGCATGACTCTATCTTCAACTCTAGTGCTCTTAAGCTGTGGTCCGCTAACACTAGTAGTGGGATTTACTCCTGTAGAAGAAGACACACATTGATTAGTTTTCCTAGTATTCTGAGGTAACTGCGTTGTTCCAGTTTGAGTGGACCTAGTGTTCATCTTATACATTCCAGGTGCTATCACATTAGTGCTCTTATCATTTCCTATCTTAGGCAAAGTTTGTGGGGATTGTCCCAAAATAGATGATTTAGGGCATTTAACCGCATTCGGTTGCCGAACAGCGGATGGTTTACCCAAAACAGACTTTCCTTTCATTTTCTCAATGAGTTTCTGTAACTCACTTATGGCAATGTCCCTTTCTTTTAGATGAGCTTTCAAATCATTTATTTCGAAATCTTTTTCATTTAGTAGACGAAACGAAGAAGCTAACATTTCTTGACACTTTTTATGATTATGAGATTTTTCACCTTTTTGTAAAGCAAGTTCAAGAGAAATGGAGTGTTTCTCAAGTTGAGAAAAACTTTTCGAAAGTTTGTTATATGATTGAATTTGTTTCGAAAGCTCTACTTCAAGATTGCGACATTTCGCGTCCGATTCTGACACAAGACATGCTACATGACAATATTGATCCAGATCGGTATACACACCAAGTATAGCATTCATATGGTCAGCATAAAAGTATTCCTTAGAAAGTCGATCAATTTCGTTAGAAAGTTGGTGTTCTTGTGTCTTTAATTTAGTTTGAAGAAAATCAACTTCATCTTCAAGAGATTTAACATAACTTAAATCCGTTAACATTTCCTCAGTGAGAGCTGTATAAAACATTTCCACATTTTTTGAAAGATCATCAATGGTTGGAACAATACATTATTGAATGACGACTTCTACTTGTGGGTTAGGTTTAATATTCCAAATGGTATCCCTAGAAACTTTTTCATAGTCGACGACACCTTTGTACAAATTTAAAACCCCTTATTTTATAAACTCAAATTGCTGAACACTTTTGCTTTTCTCATCCCATTTACGTTTTCATCCAAAATTCGCTTTTCTAACAAAATTGATTGCTTTTTGAAACTCCTTTTTAAAGAAACTTTCTTTTGTGGTTCATCACTTGGTGGTGGAACACTATTATACATCTTTTGTTCTTTTGAAAGTTCTTTTTGAGGGACAAACTTAATATGATTGTTAGAATCAGAAAGGTTTATTAAATCACTTAAGTTTGATCGACTTTCTTCTTGTTCACGAATGATTTCGTCGCAGTCAGGGGAAAGCATAAGAGCAAGATTATCAACATAGCAACCGATATCATAAAGAGCATGCTTGGTACTTTTAACTTTCTTGAGATATTCAGGCTTGACAAAACTCGTTTTCATATTTCTATTGAGCGTATTCATAGTTTGACTAGACTGACCCGTTTTGTAAACAATATTGTTTAACGTGTCGACTCTCTTTTCCAAAGCAAGAATTTTTTCAATATCCTTTTCTTCACGAGTTTTATAAAGCTCAGTTTGTTCTTTGTTAACCGACTCTAATTCAGTAATTTGGAGTTTATGTAGCAGCAGTTGTTCTTCAAGTTCCGATATCTTCTGTTTTGACATATGAATTTCGTGTGTTACTTCAGAACAATATTGTTCGTTGAGCACCTTACGTTCATATACCAAACCATTAGCTATTGAAACCCGTCGATCAGCTTCTTTTACATAATCACACTCTTTAAGCCTGTCTATCTCCTCGGCTAAGGATGTGTTTGCTTGCTTCAAACGTTTGTTAGCCTCTTTGTTTTCCTCAATTTCATGTTTTAAAGAATCAATAATAGACGCAAGCAAATCACGGTCCTCATCCGAGTCAGTATCCTGAACAGCTTTTCCGTCATCATTACACATATGCTGTGAATCCGTAGAGATATTGCTATCCTCCGTGTCCATTACATATGTGTCATTGATGCTTTCGGGTTGCTCAGGATGCCGTCGTTCATTAGCAAACACATTATAGTTATCATGTGATGGTACCTTTTCAAGTGGCTCAGAATCATAGATGGGTCCAGAAGTATCATCAGTCTCCGGGATCACTTCTTGAATCTTTGCCATGTACACATAATGTGCCTCCAACTCTTGATCATCGGCTTCATCATCAGTGTCATCACGCCAGTCAACTTCATCTGCTGTGAGTGGAATTTCTGCTTCTTCTTTCTTACACAGCAGCATCTTTTCCTTGTGATACCCTGAGTCCTTAACCCGTTTTGGCTTCTTGCATTCCCTAGCCATGTGCCCAAAACCCTTGCAGTTGAAGCATTGAATCCCAGTCTTTTGCACAACCGGAGTGCCTGCAGTGTCTCTAGCCCCAACTTGATTCGGCATCCTCTGATTATCATACCTAGCATCACGATCATACCTAGGTGCATGATCAACTTCCTTATATCTAGCATTGGATGATGATCTGAGGTTGTTGTTGGTAGGTTTGTAGATCTTCTTATAAGTTGTGGTGAGTAAAGACATGAGTTCCTCAATCTTCTTGTCCCTTGAAGTTTGTTCATCATCACTGTCTCCATCTGACTCGGTGTCATATTTTGGAGGTGGAGTGGGGACAATTGCTTTTGCTTTGTGTTTAGCAGCAGCTGGTGGTTTGATGGATGAGCTAGACGACTTTGAGGAATGAATAGGTAGTTGTTGACGGGGAACGGGTTTTGTTGAAGTAGCAACCACAAAAGCAATAGAATTCGCAGATCGTTCTGCCTTTTCAGCCCTAAGTTCATTCACTTCATTCTGATGTTGTTTCAATATGTCATAAAGTTTGCGGTAAGATATAGTCTTGATATCCTCCCTTTGTTTGACCAAAGTCACAAACCTTTGCCATTCCGGTTTGAGTTGAAGTAGAAACTGAACATTGGCATGATGATTGGAGATGGTGCATTGATTTCTGACAAGCTCATTCATCATTTTGTAGAATCTCGAGTAATATGAGTCAATGGATTCACCATCTTCCGATGTGAATTTTCCAAACTCCCAAAGTAGATTAGTCTCGAGATCTTGAACGTTGATCGACTCACCTTGCTTTAATCGATGAATTGCATTCCATATTTCCATAGCATTAGGACATGCATCAACTGTAGAATAGATATCGTTATCAATTCCAGTGAGTATGAAGTTTACAGCATCAGCTTCAGCTTGGAGGAGTTTCTTTTTCTCAGCAGAACATGTGTCAAAATCCTCCATAGCTCGTATAGTTGATGAAGTACCATCCTCTGCCTGTGTGGCAATTGGTCTGAATTCAAAAACTGGAGGTGGATTCTCAAGGCAGTGACGAAGAGCAGTTCGGTTTTCTTTTCCGTCGAGAAATCTGAGAAAACGAGATCTCCATTGAACGTAGCAACCGGCAGTGAGCACAGGTGGATTACTGTTGCCACCTTGTTCCAAACGAATTTGATTAGCAGTTGCAATGTTGATGTTGTTGTTAGACATGGTGAATACTTGTGAATGAATTGCAGATCTTAGTGGATTTGTTGTGATGAGGTGTGGTTGAAATTTCGTAGAGTTCCGAGAATCTTCAGTCCGATAATAAATTCCTCAGTCCGACAAAACGGTAAGCCGAAAAACTTTGTATCGCCAAATTTTGAAATTGAGTTAGAAATAGCCAAAAACTAGTAGGGAAAAAATTTGAATTTACTTGACCTATTATTTTTAACTCTTTTTTTTTTTTTAATCTTCGTGTAAACTATGTTCCTAAACTAGTCTAGATAGTGGCTAAGTCTAAAAATTGCTCAAACAAAATTCATCTATGCATCGTAATGTGACCCATCGCACTCATTGATCGCACTCTGATCGCACTTTGATCGTACTCTATGATCGTGGTCTGATCGCACTCTGATCGTACTCCTAGATCGCAGTCGGATCGTACTTGGTGATCGTAGTCGGATCGTACTCTGATCGTACTTGGTGATCGCAGTCGGATCGTACTCTGATCGTACTTGGTGATCGCAGTCGGATCGTACTATGATCGTACTTGGTGATCGTACTCTATGATCGTGATGAGTGATCGCACTCTGTGATCGTAGTGAGTGATCGCACTCTATGATCGTAGTGAGGGATCGTGATATTGGATCGCAAGTAGAAACCCCCAGGGTTTATGCAATCGCAACAATCAGATCGTACCAATGAATCAAAAATGCCCCTTTTCTCGGATAGTACTAGAACACACCAAATTCGTGATTTTTAGCCTAAAAATGAATCAAGCACCCAAAAATTTTGTGTTTTTAACCAAAAGAACAATACCAAATCACTACCAATAGTAAGTAGATGATTTGTATCAAGAATAAGCCATAAAAACACAAGAATTTTTTTTTTTTTGGTACGTGAGTTTTTGGATCAAAATAGGCACGAAAAAATCAAGAACACAACACACGAATCTTCAATCACCTATCCACTATAGGCTCTGATACCAAATGTTGTTTCCAATCAATCCATAACACAAGATTTAGAGAGAGAAAGAGAAGAAAAGTAGAAAGAGAAAGTAGAGAGAGAAGTGGAAGGTTTACATTAAAACTATGTGTTTTATGAAATGAACCAACACCCTCTTTCACATGTGAAAGAGGGTTATATACCCCACGGCTCTAAGGCCTTTGTGGGCTTCATCTTGGGCCGGGCTTGGCATTCACTTGGGCATATGCCCCTAACTTAGACAATATTAGCTTAAAGTCCAAGCCCGGTTTTCCCGACTAACCTATTACAATACAAGACCTTTTAACGACTAAGATGACCTATTACATTCTTGTTCGACTATATAAAATATAGGGCTAACACTAACATCCAATCAAATCAAATATAAACATATAGCACATAAACGCACACTAAACACATAATCTACATCAAACAGTCAAAAGTGACAAATCCAAAATCTAGGGTTGTCACACGATCGCACTCCCGGATCGCACTCCCGATCGCACTCCCGGATCGCACTCCCGATCGCACTCCCGGATCGCACTCTCGATCGCACTCCCGGATCGCACTCCCGATCGCACTCCCAATCGCACTCCCGATCATACTCAGTGATCGCACTCAGTGAACGCACTCAGTGATCGCACTCAGTGATCGCACTCAGTGATCGCACTCAGTGATCTTACTCAGTGATCTTACTCAGTGATCTTACTCAGTGATCTTACTCAGTGAACTTAATGAGTGATCTTAGTTTGTTTCGCAAGTAGAAACCCCCGGGGTTGATGCGATCACGGAACAAGTAAACCCTTAAGAAAATTACGATGGTATATAAAAGGCAAATAAGCAAAACCAAATACGCACTTTAATAATAAGCAATTAACAAAAACTTAATTAAAACAATAAAAAGAAAAGCTAAATAAGCTCAAATTTAAAAACTTTCAAAACACTAAATAAACAAAATTTATAAAATAAACTTTAAAAAGATTAAACTTTTGAAAACACTTAAATGAAAATAAGCTAAACAAGAAATAAGCTAAAAAACAATAAGGAAAGAACATCAATTGCATGACAATGATAAGAACAATGGAAAAATAAGAACTTTTATCAAATAAACATCAAGATTAACCAATCTTCAAGATTAATCAAACAAAATAAGATATTTAAAAACAAGAAAGGAAGAATGAGATGATTATGAAAAGCTTGATTAAGGATTAAGATTCAACAACACAAATTAAAGACTTACTTGAAATAACTTGAAATAACTTGAAATTAAAGACAAGTATGTAAATGACAATATGAAAAGTGCATGAAAAATAAAGTGGAAAGACTAATTTGTCAAATTAGCTATCACCCCCTAATGTGTCATTAGGAGGGTATTTATAGGAGTGGAGTGTATGGTTGGTTGGAAGCTTCCTTCTTTCTTTCTTTCTTTCTCGTCTTTCGTCTTTGACAATAAACTCGTCATTCTCGACTTTGTCTCGGGATTTGTCGATAAAATGAACTCGTCTTCTAATTTCTTCATTAATTAGATTTGGTTCTTCGACTTCGTTAAACTTCCGTCTTTAGACTTTTTCTTCGATAAATCTTCAGAATAGGCCTTGGACTTCCGTTCTTTTTGAACTATTGATCTTTTGACTTCGTCTTTTGTCTTTTTCTTCGATAAAAGCCCGTGAAAGCCCATGTTTTCTTCCCTTTTCACATTTTGATCCTAAAACACAATAAAAACACAAACCACGCATAATTCCGAGATTTACGACACTAAATACACGTTTTGGCTTGGTTATTGTTATAATTAAGTGGTAAAAGGATAAGTGTTTTCACACTTATTACAGGGTTTATCCACTGCTATTGCAAATGTTTTTCCTTGTGCAGAGCATAGATATTGCCTTAGGCATATCCATGAAAACATAAAAAACAGTGGGGTGGACTAGCTTATAAAGAGAATTTGTGGAGATGTGCTTCTACAACAACTGTTCCATACTTTGATAATGCAATGGAAGCATTGAAAGAGTTTGACAAAGAAGCTTTTGAATGGTTGGCTAAAATACCAGCTCACAGTTGGGCTAAATCACATTTCTCAGGTAAAAAGCCATGTTGTTTGATATTCTATCAGCTTAATTTGTAGTTAAACAGACACTAATTACTCCCCATTATAATGATAACAGGTAGAGCAAGATCAGACATCTTGTTGAACAATTTATGTGAGTGCTACAATGGTAAGATTTTAGATGCTAGGGATGCACCAATAATCACAGCCTTAGAATACATTAGGGAGTACTTAATGAGAAGAATGGTTAATGTTATTGCTGTGATTAAGAAGTCAGATGGGCCACTTACCCCTGCTGCTACTAAGTTATTGAGTGTAGCCATTGAAAGGGCTAATAGGTACACAGTTGGGTATAATGATGGTGAGGAGTATGAGGTTAAGAGCACTTATGGTACTCAATGTGTGGTTAATGTAGTTAAAAAGGTATGTAGTTGTAGGAAGTGGGAGTTAACATGAATCCCTTGTGCACATGCTATAGCAGCCAGCTTCAACATGTCACTTAATGGACATCATGTTAATATCCAAAAAGAATGGGTGGATAAATGTTATTGGTTAGCTACTTGGGAAAAAACATACATTTACACTCTAGGTTGTTTGAATGGTAAGGTCATGTGGCCAAAAAGTCAAATAACTACAACACTCACCCCACCAAAGCATAATACTCCAGTTGGTAGGCCAAGGAAAAATAGGAGAAAAACAAGGGATGAGAAGGCTCAAATGGTGAAGGATGGAAGGTTGTCAGGGTCCTATAAGACAGTGACATGTGTAAATTGTGTAAATTAAGGGCACAACAAAAGGTCTTGCAAAGGGAAAAAGGAACCAAATACTGCAAGAGGATCAAGTGCAGCGGGATCAAGTGCACCTACAACAGCAAAGAAGAAAAGACCATCTGATGCAGCAGGATCAAGTGCACCTGCAACAACAAAGAAGAAAAGACAATCTGATGTAGCAGGATCAAGTGCACCTGCAAAGAAGAAACAGGCTACAGAGTCCAAGAAGAACTAATGTCATGTTTTTTAAGCAATGTTTGTAACCTGAACAAGTATCATTTATGTTCTAGTACTTTAGTCATCTTATCTATGTTTGTAATCTGAACAAGTTTCATTAATGCTTCAATGATTTAGTGCTTTTGTTAACTTGTTGTATTTCATGTATGCTTCATCTGAACCATGTAAACAAATAACATACTAAACTTGAACTCCATTCCATTAGCCAAAGTTAATTGACCACACCATCATCTGTGGCTAATTTGATGTTCAAGGATTACATAACAAGAAAGTAGATGAAAATAACACAATACATGAAAAAACTAAGAACCATGAAGACAACAACCAACCATCAAGACCACAAGCTTCAAACCACAGCCTTCCCCTTCCCCTTCCCTTGGTTACCAGCAGCCCCCCTCTTTCCCATCTTAGTGACATTCTGCTCCCAAGTGGTGTTGTAGGCAAGTCCTAGCACAGCATTGTAGATAGGAGTTGGGCTTTTGATGATGTTTCTGGAAACATAGGTGACATCAGGGCCTTGATTTTTTGGATGACATCTTTGCCTTTCAAAGTGTCCTCATAAAACTCTAGTGACTCAGAGCTTTCATCATCATCAGTATCCTCATAATCAACAAAAGGACTACCAAAATCCTCATCCCATGTATCCCAGTAATCTTTATCAGCATGATACTCAGCCTCATCCACATAGCCATACCATTTTAGGGCTTCATATGGGATAGACCCATTCCTGAACTTTTCTACAACAGCCTTGGTAACATAAGTCTTAGGCCTTGAGGTGGATCCAATGGGAGGAAGAGGAAGTGCTATGTGCCTTGATGATCCTTCACAGCCCTTATCATCATATTTCCACTCAGCATCACCACTTGGACAATAGACAGCCTCACTACTAGTGTCACTCAACTCAATGACCTCTTTTTTGACATTTTTTTTGAATTTCAAATAGGGTTAGAAAGATAGAAATGGTGATGGAGAAGTGATGTGTGTGGCGTTGGGTTTTATAAGCAAGTAGATGAGGGGGGTTGGGTATTTACTCATAACCATTCAATGCTCTCAACCCCTCAACTCCTCAACTATTTATCTGCAAAACGGAGTTAGTAAATGAGTCTGCAAAACAGAGTTAGTAAACAGACCTTAGTAAATAAACAAGACAAAACAAGAACTTCTAGAAGAGATGGAAAAAAAATTTCATTCATAACCCTAAAATCCATCTTACATTATCATCAGATTAGCCTTTACATTTTTTTTAGGCAAATCTGGAAAAAAATAAAACTAAACCAAACCCTAGCCAACTAATCAACAAGTATTTTTTTAACAAACAAACTTCATTACTAAGTTTTTTTTATGAAATCTTCATGCCTATTTCTAGCCCTAAGCAACCCAGATATGATTTGAACAGCTCGATGACAAATTGGTGGATCAAACCAATCAGTCCACCTACATGCCGGTCCTTGGAATTCGCAAGCATAGAAACGACGACCTGGATGACGATCTGTCCAAGAAGTCTTGATTGTAGCAACGCGACCACATGAGCAGAAAACCATATCTTATTTTTGATTTTAGGGTTTTGATACTGGATTGTTGCAAAAGGTAGTTGTGATTGTGTGTTGTGTGATCGTGTATTGTGTGTGTGTAAAGATTGGGTCTGGTGATATTTAATCCATGGGAAAAAAAGTGAAAACTCCAAAATACCCCTCCACTTATAAGACTTAACGAGCAAAACTAACTCCCGTTTGAGATATGGACCATTTTTGATCCAAAGTGTAAACAATAGGGACGATCTGCGAACTTAGTTTGAGATAGGGACCAAACTTGATGTTTGGTGTAAACGATAAGGATCACACGTGAAATTTTTAAAAAAATATATAATGAATATATTGAAGTTCGTAACTCATTTAGGTGAGAAAGCTACCTTTTTATCAACGACTTACGTACGAGTTTTAACACCAACATAAAAACTCACGTGTGAATTATCAACCCAGCTAAATGAGTTACCCCATTTCGCCCCGCCTTAGATTAAAGCTTCCTGTGGAATTGGAAAATAACCAATTTACGAGAAGTATTTGCTTGAATGGAATGGACAAATGGAGTTGGACCCATTATCCACTAGAGAATATTATTATTAGAAAATTTGACATCGATTTAACATTTTAGCTGCTAGTTTAAATATACATTTTAAAAGTCTAATTTTAATGTTTTAAACACGGAAAGTTCGAAACATTTTATATTGTACGTTCGTCTAACTTCCCAAACTTCAAATTCATTTTAATACTTTAATCACCGATACTATACTCCCATATATATATGTCTCTATCCTTCATTCGAATATCGACCATGACAAATCTTTTTGGGTCCATTTATGATCGTTCCACAAATTCAATGATTCAAATGTTCCAAGTTTAGATGCTAGCTAGCTAATGTGGGAACAATGGTATCATGCATGTGGAACGCATTCCCATCATAAAGTCCTAAAGTTGCCTAGCTCGTTTTTCCATCGTCACTTCCATGGAAGTACCATATCTCTTTCCTAGCTAAGCTTCTGGACCCAGCCACAATCACTATCCTCGGAGTCTTTTATACTTAAATATAAGTGTAAGTTGCCTACTTGACATGCCTTCATATATGAGACAAGTAAACCTAAACTCTTTTGAGGCTAGTGCATGACGCATCTATATATGCTTGTCACGTAATAGCCAAAAAAACGGCTATGTAGTTGTGTTGGACCGTTGTTGAATGTATTTCAAGCTGGTAGATTTGGAGTATTTATTTTAAAGGGACGAGTTATCTTATACGTAACAAAATAAAAAGTAATCAATAATAATTTTCAAACGAAAGTTAGAATTTTTACACTATTCGTTACAAACTTTAGGAAGCCGAAACCCTCCCAGTCCCTTAAGAAATCCGTCACTATGCATGTGTACACAAACATTAACGAAGCTTCAAGGTTATACGTTGAGCACCAGCTATTGGAGATAATCGACAGACAAGTCACTATGACTAACATAAACATTAATGTTCAGGGAACTTCTATAATTTACGCTTTGCATAACTGATAAATAAACTTTGATACCATTCTCAAAGATATGCATGCATGTCTATATTGTCAAACCAAGGCTCAAATGTCAAGTTTCTATAACAAACTTCTGGATGAAAGTAATTGGGTTGTTGTTGATTAGTAGTTTATTTTAATCAAAATATGAGTTAACTAGAACTCTAGAAGTTAATATGGCGAGTATGGTCAATGGATTCATTAAAATAAATGTTAGTAAAAGTTATATACTTTACAATAGGTTATCTTATCTAATAGCCAATGGTCGTGTTTTGTATACGGACTGTCGTATGATTCGTTTCTATTTACTGATATAAAATTGTTGTCCATAATTAGAAAGTAAAATTTAAATTACTTCAACGTGTAGCTCGGTCTTTTTAATTTTTTTCCTCTGTTCTTGTAGGTCAAATCTACTAGAACTAGTTTACCATGACCCTACGACTTGGAAGAAAAAGGAAATCATTGTCGTTGAACTGTTTTAAATTGTTCTTAACTAGTTAAAATTCTGCTTATAATTTTGATCGCTATCCATCAGCAAATCTAGAAACATAATAATAATCTGTGTGTATTGTTTCTTTGGTCAAAGTGTGTAATTGCACCTCAGACATGGTTAACTCAAACTCGGTTAACCGGGTATCTTACCATCTCGCAAACTCGGTTTAATTGGGTCTTGACTCGGTCACGTGTTATCACAAAATTTAACTCTGTTAAAAACTAACGACGAAGATAAGACACTAGATTTTTATAAATTGTTCCTTCTCTCGCTAAAAAACAAATACATGTCTACACACTTCAGGCAAGCGATATCATCGTTGGTAGAAAGTAGAAACAAGATCAACAAAGGCATGAATTCTTTTTTTAGCATATGTTTCTATTCAGATTAATGTAATTTTTTCATGTGATCATGAGATTTATGCTTGAAACTATCAAAAGTAGCTTTGTTTATCATTTCCTCATATATTTAGTTAGTCGGTTAATAAGTGCTTTTAAGAAATAATAGCTAATTGGTTCAATCTCAACTTTTGACTAATTAAGTCACTTAAATAAGTGTTTAGGAAAAAGATTAGGAAGCCTAAAGCTTATGCCTAATTATGTGCCTAATTTATGTGTCATTATGTTATTGGATTGTAAAAATGTGGGCCCGGCTGATACAACCGATGAATTCTTGCCACACATGTTTAGGCATGAAATTAGGCACAAATTTTAGGCATGTCAATCACTTCTCAAGTGTTTATTGTCGAAGATTTGGTCTTTGAAGAAGGATCAGTCGGCACCCAAAAAGATGCATGAGAACAAGTTTCTTCATCGATTTAAACTTTTTTAAAAGATTTATACTTAAAACTAAACTCCTATAATCAAGTAAACTTGCACACAGGCACATCCATAGTGACTTGTCTTCTTGAATGGTTTCTCTTTCGCTTGAATTTGATAATCATGTTTTTAGATAATGAAGTCAAATAAAACAAGTATGCAACTAGGGAAAATGTTTGAACAATCGAAGAGAAGGTTGAGATGGTATGATTTTGTATTGCCGATCAAGTTATTGTATTGTGCTAAGTAGGTTGCATGTACGTTTAAGGAGAGAAAGATGAGGTGGCATAAAAAAATTGTACATTGACAGGGCATTACTGTGAGTAGCCTAACACTACAACATTCAAAACGTTTTGCAAGACCCTTGTCGTAGCGAAATGTGGTAAAATGTAATCTCAAAACGTTTTCGCGATAACGTGTCGTAGCAAAATGTGTTGTCGCGTAAGGTTCGTAGCAAAAGTTTTTGTCAGCTTTTAGTGACGACGGGGGGCCCACCCCAAAATCAACACAAAATGGTTTGACTGACGTGGCATTGTGCTTTCCGCGACTACAAACGCCGTCGCTAATTAAATTTCGCAATTAATTGTTTCAACTATTTTTTTATTATATAAATATAAATAATAATATAAAAACCATTATTTATACTTGACGGAATCAATTTAACAACGACATGGTCGTCACTAAGAACAACTCTCAACATTGGTTGCTGCCATTTTTTGTGACGACAAGTGCAGAATTAACTACGGCTCCGACGTCGCTAAGATACCTGTTATGAAAAAACAGCACCTAAATGCTGCAAATCCATATTTATTTCAGAAAAATTTACCAAAACGAACCTGGAAATCAACCACAAACTATGATACAAAATGTTTCTTTCCATTCGTTCATTAAAAACAACCAGAGTAACTCATAGTATTCGTTTATAACGATACAATAAAGCTAATACATAAAGTATTCTCATAATGAAAATAACAAAAGGATATGTGTCAATACAAATACTAATAACCAATATAATCCCTACTCGTCATCATAAATATAAGCATCATACTCACGATTATCGTTGTCACTGTCATTATCATCTTGTTCACCACTTTGGCTAGTTTCAGGATCAAAGGTCGGGGTGTAACAATTATCAAAGGCCGCCAGGAGTAGAACTAGGGGTGGGAGAAGTAGAGCTAGGGTCGTTAGGAGTAGATATAGAACCGGGAACACTTGGGGAGTGTATAAGTCGGGGATCTAAAAGGAGTACCTTGTTGTCGGTAGAAGAAATTGGCAATTTTTTCAAGGCGTTTTGTTGACATTCAAATGTTTTCCTTTGCCCCTATTTTCCCAAAGCATGTTGCCTCTTCAAGTCTTTTACTTACTCTCGGGTACAATAAGCTGGTCTGGTTGTGATCTCTCATAATCCAAATTACCCGTACCCGCTAATGTCCTGACTACACCCGTTATATACACACAATTTATGCTCTGACTGACTTCAGCCAAGATTTTTCTGTCTTGGGCGGATGGTTCCGGAAGTGATTGCATCTTAAATTGCCTTAATTTTTGTCTGTGTAATTCAAAAAACTAACGGTTAATTTAAAAATGATGGAAGGGTGTTTTGTATTGATGCAACAATTACCAACACCCATGTTGTAGCATCTGGAATTACATCAATCATGGAGGTTAGTAAATTAAGTATGTAGGATGTGAATCACATAAAACATTTGGAAGGAAAAATCAAAGTCCTTAGAAAAAAAGGGATGGGCTTTAAGACAATATGCAATGTAGTTAGTTACACAAAAGTTGTACTACTAGTACTAACTAAGATTCTAAGAACAATAAGAATGAAAGAGTAATGGTCGAAGTAGTCATGATCATCCTATTACAACTCATTTATGAGTTCAGATGGAAATATATGCATGATATTATATTTATTGTTACAACTAAACCTATTAAAATGCTTTCACATGTGCCACTTATGGTGCACTTATAGTGCAGATAGATTTTACGCAAACACATAATTCAAAGTGTACTTACCAGATGAGGTGAGACATTTTTACCAGCACCCAACCTACAAATTCCTATAGGAAACCGTCCCTTTGTTCCATCATGAAAGTCGCTACTTGTAATGATATTAACACCAAATTCTGCATTATGTACATTAAAAATCACATGTTTAGAAATTCTGAGAAACTCAAAATAACCTATAATTCCAAAATATGAATCACATATTTATATAGTATATAATAGAAGAAAAAGAACATGTATGCTATCATGTGTGCACCCATGAGCAACAATATGGTCAAATTTTAGACAGACAAGGAAGCAATAGCATTGTCAAGATAGTTAAATCATATGCTAAATTGAGATTATGCCTAATACTTAAGAGAAATTTACACATGAGCTATTTTATGATGAACCATGTAACAAAAAGATACTATAAATTCTTACATCTATGACATTAGGCAAGTATCACTCGAACAATGAAAGCATATTATCACAGTTATGTCTTTTTGTCATTCCCCTAACACCAAAACATATTATATAGATACAATGAAGCTTCAGTTAGGCGAAAACAACATATCCGCCATTAGGTTGTTCATTGGTCGGTTCAGCCGGATTTTGACAAAATATGAGATAAACCATAACTATCAGTTTAATACAGTTTCGTGATGAACCACCTATGTAGGATATGAAAACGAACTGGCCAAACTTTGGTTCCAACAGATCCGCTGGTCCTTTGGTTTTGTTGTACATTATCTCAATCTTATGAAAGGTATGACTGAACTAAGAGCTTAGGTGTGTATCAACAATATAATTTGAGACAACAATAACTGTAAATTTAAATAAACTGCTCCAACATTAAAGAAAACACTTAGTAGGCAAACACATAGCAAAGTTATATCATTTGAGATGAGACGACTAATCAACCATTTAACCATAAACAAAAACATCAAACACGAAAAGGAAACATATGAATAAACAGATAATCACTTCTAAAACACAATGCCAAGCACTCCTAATCCATGCCTCGTAAATTACTATCTATATCCAAACACCACGTTTACAACATACTTTACTAAAAAGTAAAAACTAAACTTAACATCACATAAACCAAAATGTGAATTGTAGCAAAATATAAACAAATCTTCGGTGGTGGTTTCGTGTGCACAACGCGTCAGTGTGCGTGTGTGGTGGGTTGAAGATTGAAGGTGATTTGTGGGGTTGAAGCAGTTTTGTGAGGAGCAATTAAGCTATGTTAACTGCTACTATAAAAGAGATTAGGGGCGATTGTTTGGCCGAAAAAAAGAGATAGAGAACTACACGTTTCCACTAATGGAAGAATTTAAATTTTTAATCATAAATATGAATCATTTCAATGAATTATAAATACTTTACAATGATTGAATAAATTTAAAATTCTTTATAAATTTTTTTATCTTTAAAAAATAATTTTGATTATTTATAAATTAATTTAAAATGATTTCAATTAAATAAATATGATTCTAATAAACTAAAAATAATATAGAAATGATTAAAATTAAATAAAAATAATTGATGACAAAATAAATTAAAGATAATAGAAAATGAACTTAAGTAATTGAATATAAGGTGATATTATTCAAATTACTTTTAATAGACGATTAAATTGGAGGTGAAAACTAGTCGAGCCAAGTGAATTCAAGGACGATTAGAGCTTATAACTATGCAGTCAATAATGTTACTAAATATGGGAAGACTTTACAAAATTGAGTAGAAGAAAAAAAGAAAAATGAAAAAACATTATTGACTCGGTTTGTTGTCATCGTCGTCTTTGTTGTCGGTTTTGTTGTTGTCATTTGAAGCGTATTTTCTTTTGAATAAAAATACTTTAGGTCTTAAATTTATAAAAGTCGATTTACCGATCACGTACTAACGAGTAAATAAGGTGATCGTTTGCGGTATAATCGGTAAACCCAGGATTGTCGCAAGAGCTAATATATTTATCAATAGTTTGAAATGTGTCACGAATTAAATAGAACAATGATTGAAAGATTAATTATATTTGGAATAGAAAATAAACATAAAGCAATTAAAGATAGGTTTTAGATACCGAGGAGAAAATGTAATGGCTAAGTTAATTCATTGTTATCTAGTTATGACGTTATTTTTAAGTGCAATGTCTAATTATTAATTTTTTTAGTGGTCATAGTGTCAGCAAACTCGCCTCTTAGTTTATGTATCCCTATGTATCCTAAATCTTGGCTATAATGGATCAATACTATCCACGCATCTAGTTAACAGTGATACAACCACAACTACCTTTATGACCAAGTAATTTGAACCCTGCTACTAGTTTTTAATGAAATTTTGCCGTTCAAATTTTTTTTTTGAACCCTGCTACTAGGTTTTCCATGGCCAGTTCCTATATTCCTCGATGTAGGTGATATAAATTTTATTTAAAATAAATTTTTATCAAGTTTTAAATTTATAAAAATCGATTTACCGACAACGCAAGGTTATGAAACACGAGTAATAACAACTAACTACAAATGTAAAGAACAATTAATGAAATAGTAATAAGAAAAGGGAAAGAACAATCAAATCACAAGACCGAGATTTATAGTGGTTCGGCTACGAATCTCTTCTTCGTCCTACTCCACTTCACGAGCACCCTACTCGAGATTTCACTATTCAACAAGCTCCCTTTAAGGTGAAGAAAATCGTATATACGTATCAGTTGATATACGTATAAGATGATATACGTATCAGCTGATATCATTTGAAAGGCGTGTATTAAGTAATCTTTGAACTCTTTGACAATGAATTTAACTACAGTACGTTGACGTTGCTCGCTGAATTTATGCTTTAGTTAGTCTTGATCAACCAGCTGATAACCTTATGAGTTGGTCTTTGATACTTAGACTAGTGTTTGTTCTAATATAGACAAAGACAATTGAGCCCTGAATTGGCACACCATATTTTGAAGTTATACTCAGATATCTTGTAGATTTGAACCCACATAGTACTAAAACCTTAAGGTAAACTATTTAAAGATAAACATGTTTGAGACAAGAGTATAGATTCTAGAGGCAAGATTAGAATTATAAAGCACCATGAAAACCACGCAAGTTAGTAGGTGCAATACCTTATGAGCTTTAGATGACGTGGAACATCTTTGTACTAATTAGTAAATCGCATGTTTAATTTAATGTGTTCATCTCTAGGTTTATTTTAATGTGTTTCCTGTTAGGTGCAATTGATTTTGTTGTTGATGTTGTTGTTGTTTATTAATGTATTAATGGTTAAATAGTAAAAATATGTATGATTATAACAAGTTAATTTGATAAGTTAATGAAATAATTCATAATGTTGACTTGATATCTTGTATATCAATATTTATTTGCTTAGTATCTCATGTATAGTGATATCATCTCGACTCATCTGTTTATCCTCTCATGTATATCCATATTATCTCGACTTGTTCATGTAACATCTCATGTATATTAATATTATATCTGTTGGAAATACGTTTTACGTATTAGAAAGGATCGGTCACTCCAACAATAGTCCATGTAATAGCTCGTACTTTAGTTATTTACAATTACTAAACAAAGCCCAAACCGAGCCCATAAGTTGTATGGGTCGGCGGCCAAATGTAAGCCCAAGCCCATGACATGGGCTTGGGTATATAAACCCTCTCCTTAGATGGAGAGGGTGGTGATTTCATTTCAAATAACACATAGTTCTTATACTTTCTCTCTCTAGAAGTGTGAAATCATCTATCTTTTTCTCTCTAAAACATAAGCAAGATTTACATATCCTACAAATGGTATCAAGAGCCATGGGATGATTGTATTGTTTATGTGTTTGTGCTCTTGATTCATACGCCTATTTTGATCCATTTTACACGAACCAAAATTTTTTTTGTGTTTTTTATGGTTTTTTCTTGATACAAATCTTCTACATAGTTGTGGTAGAGATTTGGTATATTTACTTTGGCTAAAAACACAAAATTTTTGGGTGTTTTGATCATTTTTTGGCTTAAAATCTCGAATTGGTTGAGTTTTGTCCGAGAAAAGTGGGATACTCCGACAGCTACTTCCATCGGAAAAGGGTTTCACATTCCGACCACTATTCCGACGAAGGGATTCCAATTTGGGACATTCCGATTTGGGACATTCCGATTTGGGACATTCCGATTAGGGACATTCCGATTTGGGACATTCCGATTTGGGACATTCCGATTTGGGACATTCCGATTTAGGACATTCCGATTTGGGACATTCTGATTTGGGACATTCCGATTTGGGACATTCCGATTAGGGACATTCCGATTAGGGACATTCTGATTATGGACATTCTGATTATGGACATTCCGATCAGGGGTATTTCGATAGACTTATTCCGACGATTTTCCGACTAGTATTTCGACAGTTTTCCGATCCTTTATTCCGATCAACATTCCGACAACCCAAAAAATTATTCCTTAAAAAAAATTCGAACAAACGTGTGTAATTTTGACTTGGAATTTTTGGTTTATCGAGAACATAATTTAGGGGATTTCAACATTATTTCTTGGATTTAACACACAACAACAAATACATTTACTTTCTCTCATTGTTCGATCAATATTTGTAAATATTAACTTATCGAAATGGAGTACACATCTCTTACGGATAAGTCCATCCTCTCGGGTACGGATAATCGTCCACCAATGTTGGAAAAATCTATGTACGAGGATTGGACTTCCCGAATGGAACTTTACATGTTGAACAAAGAGAATGGACATCTCATTTGGGCATCGGTGCTCAATGGACCATTAGATTATGGTACATTGACGGAAGGTACAGCTACTCGTCCTCGCACAACGGGTGAATTGACTGGAGATATGAAGATTCAAGACAAATGTGATAAGTATGCTACAAACATAATTCTCCAAGCCCTTCCTCCAGATGTCTACAAACTCGTCAGCAAACATAAAGTTTCCAAAGAGTTATGGGATAGAATTCGTGTTCTAATGCAAGGCACCTCGTTAACTAAACAAGAACGAGAGTGTAAGCTTTATGATACTTTTGATAAGTTTGCCTATGTTCCCGGGGAAACTCTCAATGACTACTATTTTAGATTTACCCTATTGTTGAATGAACTGAATATCTATGGCATGGCAATTCCTACGTTTCAATTGAACACCAAGTATTTGAACACTCTTCCTTCAGAATGGAAAAGTACGTGACGGATGTTAAATTGGCTAAGGACTTGCATAACACCAATGTGGATCAACTTCAAGCTTTTCTTCAACAACACGAATGCCATGTGATCGAGGCTCGGTTGTCTAAACCTCAAGTTTATGATCCACTTTCCATGTATGCTTCTCAACAAAACATGGCTGATACTTATCAACAACCATCATACTTGCAGCAGCCACCACCACACACCTATCAGCAAACACAGTAACCATCTTATCAACCACCAATGATGCCACAACAAGCATTTCAACAAAGTGTTCATCAACAATCTTTTCCACAGCAACCACCATATCAGACATCACCATCACAAGCCAACACTTCTCCAATGGGCTATTTTCCTCAGCAAGGATATTTTCCAATAGAAGCACAACCAGCACAAGCTTTCTACTCTAATGAACTTCCACCAATCCAAGCACCGGTCTTTACTCCAAATGATACGCCAGCTGATGTTCCAAACCATCTCACTGTCTACTTGTCAAAACTTGTTGCAACTAGAGGATTTCCACCAACAAACAATCAGCTCCGCACCTCTTCAAATCCTCGACAACAAGCTACTGTTAAAGATGGTCAAGTAACAGTGCAACCAATTCAGGGAAGGCAAAATTCATATGGACCTCCTACAAGGACCGTGAATGCTCAAGTTGTGAATTCTCAAGCTAATGGAAATGGAAGCCCTATTGGTCCTCAAAAGGTTGTGACTTGCTACAATTGCCGAGGACAAGGTCATATGGCTAGGCAATGCACTCAGCCGAAAAGGAGAAGGGATGAAGCGTGGTTTCGTGAGAAAATATATTTGGTCGATGCTCAGTCTAAGGGAAAGATTTTGGATTCAGAGGAGTTAGCATTTCTTGCAGACCCAGGGGCAGCAGATACTGAAGGCATTGCAGTCGTTTCCACTTCTAATGCATCTTATCAAGCAGATGATCTTGACGCATATGATTCGGATTGTGATGACATTCACTCTGCCCAAGCTGCTCTCGTTGCTAATCTCTCTCACTACGGTTCTGATGTCGTCAGTGACGTACCCACCACAACCAATATTGGTAATGATGATAACCCACATCAAGTTGGGCATGAAAATGACAACCTCGAACAGCATTCGGGAACTAGTAACTTAAATGATGTGGTACCCAATCCTACACATTTGAGTAAACCTCAACCAAATGCTACGACGGGTATGGAATCTTATGCTCAACAGGATTTGGTCATGATGCCTAAACATATTATTGATCAAATGCATATGGCTCTCAGACAATCCGTAGATACGAATTCCACCCTAACTACTGAGCTTGCGTTGCATAAAGAAAAGGTCAAAACTTTTGAAATGGTCCCTCAAGCAGAGAAAATAACATGTTCTGAATTTGACCAATTTCGTTTTGAAAAGATTGAACACTTGAAAGAAATAGAATCATTAAAAGCTAATCTTTCCAATGAATTAAAAGCAAAAGAGTCGGTTGTCAATGATTTTCAGAAACTTAAAATGGATTTCGAAACTCTCGAGTCTAAAAAGTTTAAATCTGAAATTAATGCTACCAAACTTCTTAAATTCAAAGAACAACAGCTTTTAAAACAATACGCTTCCATAGAAAAGGTTCATCTTTTAACTAAATCATTTAAAGAACTCGAACTTAAGCGTCTTCAAAATTTACCACCTAATCCCGGTTATGCAAAACAAGCTCAGGAATATATTCCCTGTCTTTATGATATGACCATAATTGGCAAATCGAAAGAAGAACCTTATGTTCGTAGTTCTAAGGAGACACAGTCACTTATGGAAGAAACCCATTCTAAAATGTTTTCAAAATTCCATACGATTGATTATGATAAGCATAATAAAGATCAACTTTCTAAAAAGACACGTATTCGCATACAAAAGGAATTAGCTGAACTAACAGTTCTTGTGCCCCAAAGTTTATCAAATGAAAACCCTCCTAGTACGTCTCCTACACTTGTCAAAACGGATTTAACAAAGTTAATTCCACCGGTAAGTAAGGCATCCGTTAACTTAAAAGCGGTACACCAACACTTAGCCGATTTTGATAAGGTCATTTTGGAACGTACGACGGCCACGGCCATAACGGAAGGTGAATGGAACTTTGAGCACACTAGAGCTGCGTTCCGAGACGAAATTGTTCCGTTTGTAAAGAATGTTAAAGCTTGTCTTAGTAATCTTGATCAAGATTTGCGTTTGGAAATAGAAGAAGTTAAACGTGTTTTCAATGAAATGGATGATGCTTATGAAAACAGTTTACTTGAAATAGAACGGTTTTCTCGCCAAAATGATCAGCTTCTGAAACAAGTGATGTCTCATGATATTGTTTCTGTCTGTGTGAATAAAAGTGTTGATAATGATTCTATTGTGCATAATGTTGAATCTGTGGATAATGTGGTAGATAGTACTTGTCACGAATCTGACGCTGAATTTTTAAATCTTCAAGATTCATATTCTTCGCTTTCAAAACGTTTTGATGAGATTCAAACACATTGTATTTCGCTTGAATGCAAGCAACAATTTATTCAAGAAATCTTTGAAACGTCATTCGAAGGTGTTAATATCGATGATGCAAACTTTGAAAAGAATTTTCGATTGAATTTACAATCAAAACAGCGTCAGCCAAGTGACAAAGTTGCTAAATCTTTGCCGATAGACATAGAGAAATCTAAGGAGCTTAACTGTGTGAACGTACTTGAGGCCTCTAAGAATTTTAAACTTGATCTAGATAATCGAGTTTCCAAGATTTTGTCCAAAGTTGATAACTTAAAACAGAAAGATACACGACTCTTTGATTCAGTAAAGCCTGCATGTGTTAATACCACTGCACATAATCAATCATTGATTGAATAATTGAATCGGAAGTCGGTGGAAATATCTGATTTGAGGGAACAAATTTGTGATAAAAATCTGGCCTTGGCTGAGTTAAAGGAAACACTTCGTACTCTAAAAGGTAAGAATGTTGTGGATAACGCAGCCACTGTCTCAGCATCGTCCTCTAGTGCAATCAAAAGGACCCTTATAGCCGTCACACCATTTAATAAGGGCCCTAGGACTAAACCATCTCAAACTTTGGTCACTAAAGATAAGGCGGAATCTAAACCAGCTTCTAATATTCCCGTGTTGCCTTCTACAGGAGTAAGCACCACTACTAAGTCTCAAAGATCTAAGCTTAAAAGAAACAAGAAGAATGATAGGATCTTGCCCCCATCTAGTAGTTAAGTGAAGAAGAAAGTAGAAGCCCATCCTAGGAATGTTATTTCTGTTTTGAATTAAAAGAATCATGTAGCTAAACCTAAAGGCTCTGGTTGTGCGGCGTTCTAAGCCTACTGTGAATTCTAATTTGAAATGTTGGAATTGCAATGAATGCATGTTTTCTAGTCGTCATGATTCTTGCCTTATTGACCATGTGAATGAGATGAATGCCCGGAAAAATGGATTAGAATGGAAACCGACTGGGAAAGTGTTAACCCAAGTTGGTTGGTTGTGGCGCCCCACTGGTAGAACCTTCACTATAGTAGGAAATATGTGTCCTTTAACTAGGATCACTCCCACTAAAGCGAAGAAAGCGTGCCCTTTAACTAGGAGTACCAAGGCTACCAAAACACAAGCGTTTCCTTTAACTAGGAACACCGACACTACTGTAGGAACCAAGTGCCCTTTAAATAGGTCTACTCCCACTGTAGTGCCCGCGAATAATCCAAACCTAAGAAAGTTGGAACAGTAAAACCTGTTAGTGCTAAAACTCACATTAGAAAACGCAGGAAATCTAAGGGTCACAAACATGTTAGCAATTCTGATAATATTTTATCTGTATATGCTAACGCTCCGGAACCAATAGTTTTCAATGCATTGTCTACTGTTGTTGTTGAAAACAGGTGGTCTAAATTGTTCTCTGGTATTTGGACTCTGGTTGCTCCAAGCATATGACCGGAAATCGCTCTCAACTCAGAAATTTCGTCAACAAGTTTCTTGGTACGGTTCGATTTGGAAATGATCATATTGCAAAGATAATGGGTTATGGTGAATATCATATTGGGAATGTTATAATTTAAAGAGTGTATTATGTGGAAGGTCTCGGTCACAACTTATTTTCTGTGGGACAATTTTGTGATGCAAACCTAGAAGTTGCTTTTCGAGAGCATACCTGCTTCATTCGTAATTTAGAAGGGGTTGATTTATTGAAAGGTACTCGATGGAATACTTTGTATACTTTGTCTCTACAAGACATGATGGTCGCTTCTCCCGTATGTCTTCTCTCCAAAGCATCGAAGACTAAGTCATGGTTATGGCATCGACGGTTATCTCATCTTAACTTTGACGCTATTAATCATTTGGCGAAAAACGAACTTGTTCGTGGTCTTCCTAAACTTTTATTTCACAAGGATCATTTGTGTTCCGCGTGTACAATGGGGAAAAGCACTAAGAAATCATACAAACCCAAGACTGAAGACACCAACCAAAAAAACTTTATCTGTTGCATATGGATATTTGTGGACCAATGCGTGTTGAAAGTCTTAGTGGTAAAAAGTACATCCTCGTCATTGTCGATGATTACTCTCGGTTTACTTGGGTGAAATTTCTTACAAAAAGAAATGAGGCACCTAAATTCATCATCGGATTTCTCAAGATGATTCAAGTGCGTCTCAACACTACTGTCCGACGCATTCGTATAGATAATGGAACCGAATTTGTGAATCAAATCTTGTGTGATTATTATGAAGAAGTTGGCATATCTCATGAAACATCCGTTGTACGCACTCCACAACAAAACGGTGTCGTTGAAAGGCGAAATCGCACACTTATGGAAGCTGCTCGAACGATGTTAATTTACGCAAAGGCTCCATTGTTTTATGGGTAGAAGCAGTATCTACAGCAGCGTACACCCAAAACCGGTCACTAATTTGTAAACGCCATGGTAAAACAACTTATGAGCTTCTCCATGGAAAAGTACCAGATTTATCATATCTTTATGTATTTGGTTCTCTTTGCTATCCAAATAATAATGGTGACAATTTGGGAAAACTTCAACCAAAGGCTGATATTGGTATTTTCATTGGTTACGCACACGCAAAGAATGCATACCGAATCTAAAACCGTAACTCTCGCAAGATCCTCGAAACTATGAATGTTAATTTTGATGAGCTGACAGAAATGGCTTCTGAGCAAAGCAGCTCTGAACCCGCACTTCATGAAATGGGACCCAGTAACATTAGTTCTGGTCTTGTCCCAAATAACCCTACTTCATCATCATTTACACCACCTACTAGGAATGAATGGGATACGTTGTTTTAACCGTTCTTTGATGAATTTTTTACTCCTACAAGTATTGTTGCTCCAGAACCTGAGTTAATAGCTTCGGTAACCGAAGTTGTCGCTCCAGCAACCGTTGCACAATCAGATACGTCTACACCTACAGTTGGTCAAAATATACCTTCAACGAGTAATTCTCAACCAACACATGTTTCAATTACCCATGTCATGCCTATTGATGATGAAGAGGATGATGATGATCACGATTTGGAATTCGCTCAAATGCGTGAACTTCCATTCTTTGGTGTACCTATTCCTAACTCTAATCAAGTCGGGTCGTCCACTCAGAGGAAGCTCCTACTACAGTTTACTCTAATCCACGGATTCGTGAACATGACAGCAAGTGGACAAAGGATCATCCTATAGATTCTATTATTGGTGACTCTAATCTTCCGGTATCCACACGAAGTCAGTTACAAGAAAATTCAATGTTTTGTCATTTTGATGCTTTTCTCACTGAAGTTAAACCTAAGACCTGGCAAGAAGCTTTTACTCAATCCTGTTTGATAGAAGCTATGCAAGAAGAACTTAATGAATTTATACGTCTTGAAGTATGGGAACTTCCCATGCCCAGATCAAGTGCAGTTACTCACTTTGAAATGGGTTTACAAGGTGAAACTCGATGAGTTAGGCGGAATATTAAAGAACAAAGCTCGACTAGTAGCTCGTAGATACAAGCAATTATTGGGCATCGACTTTTTGGAATCCTTTGCACCTGTTGCCCGTTTGGAAGCTATTAGAATATTCCTCGCTTATGCAGCCCACATGAATATGATCGTCTATCAGATGGATGTGAAGACGGCATTTCTTAATGGTGAAATCAAGGAAGAGGTCTATGTTCAACAGCCGGATGGTTTTGTGAATCCTAAATATCATAATCGTGTGTACAAGCTTAAGAAGGCTCTCTATGGGTTGAAGCAAGATCCACGCGCATGGTATGATCTATTATCACAATTCCTCATTACGCAAGGCTTCGCTAAAGGCAAGGTGGATCCCACGCTGTTCATTCAGAAACGAGGTAAAGATATGATTATGGTACAAATATATGTTGATGATATTATATTTGCAGCCTCGACCCAAACCTTATCCGACGAGTTTGGGAAACTCATGTCTTCCAAGTTTAAGATGTCAATGATGGGCAAGGTATCATTCTTCTTAGATCTTCAGATATCTCAGAGTCCCAGAGGCATCTTTATCAATCAATCCAAGTATGCCCTTGAATCGCTAAAGAAATATAAGATGGAATCTTGCGACCCCTTGGATACTCCATTGGTGGAACGAACTAAGCTTGATGCAGATTCACATGGAGTTGCTGTTGATCCGACACTGTATCGTGGAATGATCGATACTCTTCTATATATCACAGCTAGTCGACCTGATCTTCAGTTTGCTATATGTATGTGTGCTCGGTATCAAACTAGGCCTACTGAGTTACACTTAGCTACTGTTAAACGGATCTTTCGGTATCTTAAAGGAACCATTAATCGGGGACTTTGGTATTCGAAGGACTCTTCGATTGCACTTATAGCATATGCAGATGCGGATCACGCGGGTTGTCAAGATACAAGGCGTAGCACGAGTGGAACTTTGCAACTACTAGGAGATCGACTAATTAGTTGGGCATCGAAAAGGCAGAAAAGCGTTGTAATTTCAAGTACGGAAGCAGAATACATAGCTATGTCTGGTTGCTATGCTCAAATTCTTTGGATGAGATCGCAATTAACCGACTATGGTCTAGGTTTCAACAAAATTCCGATGTACTGCGACAACAAAAGTGCAATTGCCTTATGCTGCAACAATGTTCAATTCTCCCGGTCGAAGCATATTGACATTCGCTACCAATTTATCAAGGAGCAAGTGGAAAATGGAGTAATCGAGCTTCACTTTGTCCGATCTGAGTATCAATTGGCGGATATTTTCACGAAGGCTTTAGATCGCGCTCGAATGGAATTTTTGGCCGACAAGCTAGGAATGAGAACCTTCTCGCCTGAGACTCTTAAGGAACTGGCAGATGAAGCGAAAGAATAGTGATGGTAAACTATTCTCCGTATCCTTGGTGATCATCTGTATATATTGTTTATATTTTTATCCACAAAAGCAAAATACAAAAATATAAAACCATATAAAAACCATAAAAAATTGAAAAATCTAGGAAAATCCAAAAATATTTTTACTTTATTTTTCAAAGGCATGTCTTTTGGTACGATAATATTTACGGCTTTAGAAATGTTGATTAATATCGACACGTCCCCATAAATAGAGTTCGTACAAAAATTGTAAATATTTCATAAAACATGCCCTAATGGCTTGTAGTTATTTCAGACTGCAACCCGCTTTTCACATTAAAGCCAAGTATTTCTTATGAAAGCTTTGGCTCACAACGGGAATTAATTTTCTCGGGCAAGGTTTACTTTAAAAACTTGTAAGGGATCAAGTTTACTCTATAACTTGGTCTAACAAAAATATATGTACGCTTCAGTGCATTTATTTGTTAAAACAAGAGAAGTCTTGTTTTCATGAAGTTATCATCTCTACAACCATAGCAATCTACAATTGGTATCTACATACTCGACGATGCGACTACTCAAACGACGACTACAGCTCTTTCGATAGAACACGGGTCAACAATTGAGGGGGAGCAATTGTCAAGCATTCAGAATCTTCGATGCCGAACGTGCCAAGCTCACTAACTGGTGTCAAGACAACAATACCAATCATACACGTGGTGTCAAGAGATGACTTCAGACGTGACGAGGCGACCAACATATGCTGACAATAACCATTTGATCTTATCATATGATGTTCTCATCAATCAGGTCCAACCTTGTCAATTTTTTTTCTAATATGGTGAATATGTGATCGTGTTACAAATCGGTATCATATCTCATACATTTGGTATCATGATGATAAAAGGACTTGCATTTTTCTTCCTAAAACATTTGTTAAAACTTCATTAAATCAATTGATATTAAAAACATCGATTGGGTTAATATTTTTAATATGGGGAGAAAATGTGATTTAATATGGGAAATTATCAAAAATGGTTTGACTTAACGTGATGGCTCATCCCGACATGCGCGAAATGTTTTCAAATATCGTGGAATATGTTAAGAGGGAGCAAAACGGATTTGCATATCAAAATGGATTTTCATGGTGACATATACTTACCCAAAACCCATTTATTTCACGACGATGAAGATTGTGGTGACATAAGGATGGTAGGATAGGTTAAGTCCAATGATTCTTCTTAGACCGGAGGAATCTTCCCAAGGACATTCCATAGCTAGAAATAGTAGTCCTTAGGAAAGATGGAGAAAAATTGTGAACGTAGCTGAATGCCGACCAAGTACTTAAGTTAGCACTGGAACAATCACAACAAGGTGCTAGTTATGACGTATTGGTAAGCATTGAAGGGGTTGAAGAATGAAAAAGAATTGTAAAGATAAAGGGTGTAAAGAAAGAAGCCCTCCTTACAACCTTAGGCAGAAACCGGGTCAATAATATGCTATTGAGATCATTTTTAATGATTCTTGATACTGAAGATAGACATCATGGACCCAGTGATGCAATGCACAACTCATCCCAGCTAACTCAGATATCTCTCAAAAGATATTTGTTTTAATCACACGGAGACAACACGTTATCTATCCATTTATTCACTCCGAATAAATTGGTATTGAAATGGTGGCACTCCTCTCCAGCCTCCGATCACTAAAATCCAAAATGTACGATCAAGTCTAGAGCCATTTGAGATTATCAAATATCTCATTAGGACACACTTTCCTAATTCCTTGCTTCTTCACACACTGTGAAAAGTAAGAAAGATATTAAGAGTCATACGCAAAATCTTCATGATTTTGCCTGAACATCCGAGTAATGCAAAAGTATTTACAATGAAGATGGAAATCCTTCTTGAGCGAATATCAAAAAGCTCATGGTAGGTGACTTGTGCGATTCTTTATGAATCAAACTTGTGATAACTGGAAAGCAACAGTGGTTTAATTCTTAGCTGAACTTAAACACGTTCCAGGCCTCTATGCAATATCTAAGTGATCTTGCCAGAACACTCAGAGTGATACCTTAGTGTTCACAGTGATGAGTGAAAATCCTTCTAGTGTTAACCTTAAACAGCACTTGGTAGGTAACTTGCAAGATTCAATATGAATCAAGCTCGTGACAACTGGAAAGCAACGATGGTGCGATTCTTTAATGAATCAAACTTGTTCCAGGAATCAGAATTGATGGCTTCAATCATGCGGATAATTTTATCCAAATGATTCACTCTTTACGTTTGAAGTCAGCTTTGGACGGTCGAGTAAAGAGAACGGGTTTACCCGCGAAATCTTGTCAAGGAGATTTTTAATTAAATCTACCTGCCACAAGTACGATATTATATATCGTCCAACGGTCTTCACCGACCGGAGGTAAAATGCTACCGAATTAGAATGAAATGTTCAAAGCCATTTTGTTCGTGTCTACTTATGTTGCGGCATTTGAATACGGTGGCGTTGTGGGATCCAAGAAGAAGTCGTCCCCGCATGCTTATACTTTATGCACTTAATAACTCATCTAATTCAAGAAAGCCTAAAAGTTAAGTCTTCCGCTGTATCGAACTCTGAAGCTTTCAAGAATTATGAAGGTATAAGTATGTGGGACATGGTGTCACGAAGAGGCGAAGATCACAAGTGATGGATGCACAAGATCAAGGCAAGAGATTAATGCTCAAGATTGATATCAATGATCACATCAGCATGTTCACCTGAAAAGAAAAAGAAAAGAAAGACGAAGACTACGAGCTCAAGACAAGCATAGTATGCTAGGTTTATTATTGTAACTTGGGTAAGGCCCTTGTTTGGAGTGACCTCCCTTAGGGGGATATTGTTGGAAATACGTTTTACGTATTAGAAAGGATCGATCATGTCACACTCCCAAAATATCAGAGTATAATGGCGACAAGGGAGTGGTGACGTCATGATTATCATACACACATAGTCACGAAGAACGACCTCTAAATGAGACGTTCGGAAAATAGATCACTTGTAATTAATAAAATAAGTTGTTTTAACAAAGTGCGGAAGCATAAACTGAATACGGTTACAAAACATAGTTTTCTCAAATGGTACAAATGATCGTTGTTTCAAAGAAATGACGGCAATGCATGAGACCTCATTTAGCATCTTCCTTCTTAATACCTGAGAAAAACATTGCTAAAGTGTCAACATAAAGTTGGTGAGTTCATAGGTTTAGTTAGTTGGAAATGTTTAATGAACCACAAGATTTTCCCACATGTGATGACAATATAACAGATACAAAGTCATCCCAAAAGTATTTATTACAGTCTAAGCTCGTGACACCGAAGCGTTAACAACACCGGCAGTATAATCATATAAATGTAGCCCAAACTAGATGCCTAAACCCACGACATCCTATATCAGATTCAAATGAAACTGTGCCCGCTTGTCCCCTTGTTGGACAAGACAGACAGGGACGTCAATCCCGATAGATCTATCCATTACATTCGCGCTTACACAAAGTAATTAACGGTTCACGATTCACGGGCCAAAGCAACTGGGTTTTTAGTGGGACTTAGACTAATATATAAATCAGTAAATGCACTTGTGTTCAAACGTTAAAATCAAGCAATGTCTCACCCCAAAAGCAGTGAAAATAGTAAAGTATGGGGCTATAAACTCACCTCGTAAATTCAGCAAAGAGAACGAAGATAAAATAGCTCGAGAGTACGGTTACGCTAGCCGCGACCTAATTAATTATGAGAATCGAGTTACGATACGAATAATTGTATTATTAAATGACTCGACACCCTAGTTGTGCTTGACGAAACCATACGTTTATGAAAAAGTACGATTTACGGAAAAATACGATAAATAAAATCGGTTTATTAAATGGTCGGGTTTAACGGGTTAATTTATAACTTAAATTTTACAAAATTCGTTTTGGGCTTATAACTAAACTAATAAACACATAAGGCCCAAAATGGGAGTCCAAAACATTTACACAACAACCGGCCCAAGGGTCATTGACCTGGCCCGGTCCACTGGCGGAATAAACAAGGAACGGAGGGAGTACTAACGTGTGTTTATCACACACAACTTCCCATATCTGAGAGTTTACTCTCTCTCTTCCCTCGATATTAACTCCACCGTCCCAAAACTCTCTCTCTCTTAATCTAGATCGGTTCAAACCCTTATCCATGGCAAATATCAAATCATTGGGATATAATTAATCTTGTGTGGTGGTCTGAGGTGTTCTAGATCGTGTGAGATGTGGGGTTTAATCCCCACATCAAACCGATTGGTTTTATGATGTGTTCTCCCTTGCGGTTTCGTGAATCATTAGCCAACATCAAGATAAGTTTATTCTCCTTGTTTCTTTTAAAAGCTTTAATTGATTTTTGATTTAATAAGTATCAGTGGGTTTAATTTATTTGTATATACTTGTTGTAAATCATATGATTCTCGGATTGAAAATAAACAAAATTAGGGTTTTGAAATATTTGGGGGTTTTCATCAAAATCGGGTTTAAACATAATTAATTGATGTTTTCATTTATAAAATCAAACTAATTTTAATATAAAATCGATTTATAAAAATTAGGGTTTCGGTCATTTGGGGGTTTTTGTATAACTCATTTTTAATTAAATTAAATAAGGGGTTTGGGTTTAGATTAGGTTTAATTAACGTTCTAATTAATAAAAGTTTGATCTAGGGTTTTATGAAATTGGGGGTTTTTATATATTCGACTGAATCTCATATTTATGTGATGTTTCTGAATTGAAAAGTACTAATTTACTGTTTAAAAAGATGTTTAAATAATTAGGGTTTCGATTTGAATTGGGGGTTTCTATACCCTCGGCATGATTAATGATTTCTGTAAAATAAAACTTGATTAGGACATTTGGGTTGGTTGGTAATAATGGTTAATAATTTTGGCAGTAAGAACTTTGGTTGGTTTGCTTTGATTCTCGGTTTGGTTCTTGATTGGGTCTCGGTTTGGTTGCACATGGGTCTCGGTTTGGTTCTTGATTGAGGTCTTGATTTGGTTGGACATGGTCTCGGTTTGGTTCTAAGTCGGGTCTCGGTTTGGTCTCAATCGGGTCTCGGTTTGGTCTAAATTGGGTCTCGGTTTGGTTTAAATTGGGTCTCGGTTTGGTTGACAGAAAAGCAATAACATAAACATGTTTGCATTTAAAAAGTTTAACAATTTTTCAGTTTTTAGTTAAAAGTATAAGTCCATTACAATGACTAACACATTATTTCGTTTATTCGTAGGTTCGTACAAAACAAGCACATCTAGACTTCAAAAGAAAGACGAAAAGACAAAAGACTCACAATGGGGATGCTACGTTCGGTTTTGCAGGTTCGGACGGGATGAAGACTCTTGGTTGTGCAGGTTCGGACGGGACGTGTGGGTTGGCTGGACCAAATCTTCTACTCAGGAGTTGTATTGTGAAGACTTGTGCAGATTTTTGTGTTTGTATTTTGGACTGAGATAACTTGTATTTGGACATTGGATAATACTTTGGGTTTGTATATAAACTTGTATTGTTAGTCTAGGGTTAGTGTAAATCTGAAAATGTTTACTTGTGATATACCCAAAAGGGGTAAACTAGGCAAATGTGTTGTCCTTTAGTGAGGCAATAAACTATGAAGGTTATATGTAATGTAGACATGTGACAGAAATTTGAGACCCTTGTAAGGCAAGCTTGGCAATAAAATTGAAGGTTTATACTCAGTATATGTACACATGCTGTGACAGCTTATACACTCGACTCGGGTTCACAATGTTTAGGTTTAGACGCGACTGAATAATCCCGACACCAAAACCGTTTCGCATACGATCCCAAAACAAAAACAATTGTGCGAGACGTCACGAAAACTTAATAACTATAACAAATAAAACGTACGGCAAAACATAAGACGCTCACAAACTTGTGTATTGCATTCAACTTAATAATCGCGAAACATTGAGATGTTACATATGCTCTCCCTAAAAAGGGCTTTGTCCGCAAAGCAAAATGATTGACACGTTCATGTCGACAACTCGTCGATAAACAGTTAAAATACTCGTACTACATGAATAAATAAATGATGGAAATTTGACGAATGTCACAGTATTCCCATGTTTTAGAGATTTCGTCACGAAATCAAGACGTTGTTGTATTAGGTTGGTTAGCGAAGAGATGAGGATACTTGCTCTTGAATTGATCTTCACGTTCCCACGTGTATTCTGGACCTCTACGCGCGTTCCATCGGATTTTCACAATCGGTATACGGCTTTGCTTGAGTTGTTTAACTTGACGGTCCATAACTTCTACAAGTTCTTCTACAAAGTTGAGTTTGTCGTCGAGCTGAATCTCCTCCAAAGGGATAACGAGTGTTTCGTCCGCTAAGCATTTCTTCAGATTGCAAATGTGGAACACATTGTGCACTCGGCTAAGTTCTTGGGGTAATTCCAAACGATAGGCTACGGGACCAATCCTCTCTATAATCTTGAAGGGTCCAATGTAACGAGGGTTTAACTTTCCACGCTTTCCAAAGCGAATCACACCTTTCCAAGGTGAGACCTTTAACATGACTTTGTCACCAACTTCAAACTCAAGAGGTTTGCGTCGCATATCAGCATAACTCTTCTGTCGATCTCTTGCGGCTTGCATACGGCTCTTAATCTTAAAGATCTTCTCAGTAGTCTCGTGTATGATCTCAGGTCCAGTGAGTTGTGCTTCACCGACCTCTGCCCAACACACGGGTGAACGACACTTCCTACCATACAGTGCTTCGAACGGCGCTGCCTGAATGCTAGTGTGATAACTATTGTTGTATGAGAATTCCACCAGAGTTAGGTGTCTATCCCATTTATTTCCAAAGTCAATCACACAGGCTCTCAGCATATCTTCTAGGGTTTGAATGGTCCGTTCACTTTGACCGTCAGTCTGGGGATGATACGCAGTGCTCATATCCAACTGCGTTCCCAATGCCTTCTGCAGTGACTTCCAAAACTGCGAAGTAAATCGGCTGTCTCGGTCGGAGATTATAGACACAGGCACACCATGCTTCGTGACTACTTCCTCCAAGTACGTCCTTGCTAACTTATCCATTCCATCAGTCTCCTTGATGGGTAGGAAATGAGCCGATTTGGTGAGTCGGTCGACGATTACCCAAATCGTGTCGAATCCGGCTGCGGTCTTTGGTAGCTTGGTAATGAAATCCATAGTGATCCTTTCCCACTTCCATTCTGGCAGTTCGGGTTGGACCAATAATCCTGATGGTTTCATATGTTCGGCTTTGACTTTGGCACAAGTCAAACACTTGCTAACGTATGTAGCAATGTCCGCCTTCATGTTCGGCCACCAATACAACATCTTCAGATCATGATACATTTTATCAGATCCCGGATGTATGGAGTACTTTGACTTATGCGACTCATGCATAATCAAGGATCGTAGGTCACCATGGCATGGTAACCAACTCCTATTATCAAGGCATAACGTTCCATCCGAACGTGCTTCCAACTTCTTTATTATTCCTCCAACATCTTCAGTCTTAAGAATTTCTTCCTCGACTGCTTCTTTCTGAGCCTTGAGAATTAAGGATGGAAGGTCTAAGTCAATGGTCATCATTAACGCCTTCACCCTAAGAACTCTCTCCTTTCGACTCAAAGCGTCGGCCACGACATTTGCCTTGCCTGGGTGATAACGGATCTCGCAATCGTAATCACTGAGCAACTCTAGCCAACGTCGTTGTCTCATGTTGAGTTCCTTTTGATTCAAAATATGTTGTAGACTCTTATGGTCAGTGAATACAACACACTTAGTACCATAAAGGTAGTGTCTCCAAATCTTCAAGGCAAACACCACTGCTCCCAACTCTAGGTCATGAGTTGTGTAGTTCTTCTCGTGCACTTTTAGTTGTCTTGATGCGTAAGCTATGACCTTAGTCCTTTGCATCAGTACTGCACCTAACCCTTTTATGGATGCATCACAATACACCACAAAGTCTTCATTACCCTCAGGTAGGGCTAGTATCGGTGCTTCACACAACATCTGCTTCAACGTCTGGAATGCCAAATCTTGCTCCTCCTTCCACTCAAACTTCTTATCCTTTTGAGTCAATTCCGTCATTGGTTTAGCTATCTTGGAGAAACCTTCAATGAATCTCCTATAGTAACCAGCAAGACCTAAAAATTGACGGATCTCCGTGGGTGTTGTTGGAGTCGCCCAATCCATTACAGCCTCGATCTTAGCAGGATCAACGTGAATACCACTGCTGTCGATCACATGCCCAAGAAATTGCACTGTGTTTATCCAAAACTCACATTTGGAAAACTTTGCATATAACTTCTCCTTCCTTAGCAGCTCTAATATGGTCTTCAAATGCTCCTTGTGCTCTTCTTCGTTACGAGAATAGATAAGGATGTCATCGATAAATACAATCACAAACTTGTCCAAGTATGGTTTGCAAACTCGGTTCATGAGATCCATAAATACCGCAGGTGCGTTTGTCAAACCGAAAGGCATAACTTGGAACTCGTAGTGCCCGTACCGGGTTATAAAAGCCGTTTTATGAACGTCTTCCTCTCTAACCCTTAGTTGATGATATCCTGACCTTAAATCGATCTTCGAGTATATGCTAGATCCTTGCAATTGGTCGAAAAGATCGTCAATCCTCGGTAATGGGTAGCGGGTCTTTATCGTCAGCTTATTCAATTCTCGGTAATCGATACACATTCTAAAGGATCCATCTTTCTTTTTGACAAATAAGACCGGCGCTCCCCAGGGTGAGGAACTTGGTCTAATGAAACCTTTGTCAGAAAGTTCCTTTATCTGTTCAGCTAACTCTGTCATCTCGGCCGGTGCTAGACGGTATGGGGCTCTAGCAACAGGCGCGGCTCCTGGCGTAAGCTCGATGTGAAACTCCACTTGCCGTGCTGGTGGTAGTCCGGGTAAATCCTCTGGGAATACGTCCGGAAAGTCTCTAACGATCGGTACATCTTCTACTTTCTTCTCGCGATCTTCTTCTCCTTCCTTTTGTGTTACTTGAACCAAGAATACCGGACATCCCTTCTCAATGTATCTTTGGGTCCTGATACATGAGATGACTTCCAATCTTGATCCATTCTTCACTCCACTTCTTTCGCCTTGTATGATGAGTACGTCGTTTCCATAAGGAACACGGACGCACTTCTCATGACATACAATCTCCGCGTGATGCTTCGACATCCAATCCATTCCAATGATGACGTCAAAACTTCCCAATTCTATAGGGAGTAGGTCGATACTAAACGAACGACCTTGTAGTCTTACACTACATCCTTTCAGAATGACGTCGGTGGTTACTGACTTCCCATCGGCTAATTCTACATTATACTTAACGTCTAACGCAGTAGGGGTAACATTTAGGCGTTCACTAAATATAGACGACACAAAACTCCTATCCGCACCGGAATCAAATAGTACTGAAGCATAGTTGTTATTGACTAGAAACGTACCAGTCACAACATTGTTGTCTTGCACAGCAGCTTCAGCACAGAGATGATACACTTTGCTAGGTGCCGTGAATCCTCCAGGAGTACTAGTTGTGGCTCGGTTTTTCCCTCCTCGGTTCCCTTGATTCTGCTTCTGGTTCCCTTGGTTCTGATTTTGATTCCCTCGAATCTGGTTACTACGACCTTGCTTCCCACCGCTCGGACATTTGTTCTTGTAGTGACCTTTCTCTCCACATCCAAAGCAAGTGACATTTTCTCCTTGGCCACCTTGCGTTCCAGGTCCTCTTTGATTAGTAGAACGAGGTGGTGCTCGGCATTCCTTTGCCTTATGTCCCGCCTTCCCACAATTGTAGCACGTAGGGGGACATGCTCCTTCGTGGTGTCGACCATATTTTCCGCAGAAAGGTAGTCTCCCAGCGTAGTTCCCAGTATTTCCTTGTCCAGCAGTGAACACTCTTGCTACTTCTTGTCGCTTGTTCTGGTTGTAGTTGCTTGGGTTGTTGTTGTTGTTGGTATTGTTGTTGTAGTGGTTGCCAGACCACTTTCTTTTATCCCCAGTATTTTCTCCCAACTCCTGTACCACTTGGTACATCAGACTCTGAGCCATGTCGATTGCCTCGTGCAAATCAGTCGGCTTGGATGAAGTCACATTCCCTTTGATGCTCAAAGGTAGTCCTTCAATGTAGCGCTCCAACAATCGGTCATCGTTGGGCACCATTTCAGGACATAACAAAATCAGCTCTTGAAAGCGCTGATTGTAAGCAGTAAGAGCAGTACCCTTGACCTTCAGGTTCCACAGCTCAACTTCCATCTGCTTGACTTCATTTCGGGGACAGTATTTCCTCACAAACATAGCTTTAAATTCACTCCAGGGCGTCGCTTGGGCAACGTCAATGGTCACTGCACGAGCATAGACGTTCCACCAAGTCAAAGCACCATCCACTAACGTGCTTGACGCAAACTTCACCTTGTCGGCTTCAGCGACATTGCTAATCCCAAATTGGGATTCTAGCTTCTCAAACCATCTGGTTAATCCTACTGCTCCTTCAGTACCTCGGAAACTTACTTGCGTAACTGCACAAAATTCCTTGTAGGTACAAGTACGTGCAATAGCATTAGTAGCTCCTTGGTTGGTCTCCTCCTGTGTGCTAGCTGTACGGTTTGCTTCAGCGGTCGCGAGTGCCTCGGCCACTCGTTCGGCTATCATTTGGCTTAACAGGGCGGTGTCAATTCCACCGGTAGCGGCTGGCGGATTCTGCGTTTCGGATCTTCTAACTGGCGCCATAATCTAACAAGGTAATAGGATAATGAGTTTTGCCAGACATAACATGCATGGCACACACAACACAATTATGAAATGCTCCAAGATATAATACACAATATATAACGATCTCACAATTTTTGTAACCCATAATATCATTCACGAAATCGTTTGATAATACATCATAGTTTGTCTTAACATAAATAGAGGAAATAAAATACCAACTAGCTAAGACAAACTTCAAAGCTTAGTGGTCATACAGGGATAGGTCGATGGTACAAGATAAATCTAACTAGTGCCCTCACGGCGCTGATGAAGCTCCTTCTCCAACTCTGCTAACCTCCTCTCAACCACTAGCTCACGAGCCTGGGAATCTCTCAACCTAACATCGGTGTCATGACAAGCGGCTCTAAACCTCTTATCCAAGTCTGCAACAGGGTCATCCACTGGTTCCTCTAGTCCGCCTGTCTCCACCAATGGCTCTACTCCCCAACGGGTCATCAGGCTCTCAATCTCCTCAAGACGAGCGTTCGGCATGGATTCCATCTGATCAAGAACAGTAAGAAGCTGTCCTCGTAGACGGGTCATACATACTGTCAACACTGTCTCATCCCTGACTGGACTCTTCTTCGCCAGTGCCTCTAACTTATCCTGCACTTCATTGTACTCTTCACCTAACGCCTCTACAGCATCCTCCAACCTGTTCAACCGTGTCGTCACACATCCATCTGCCGCCCCAAGCATCACCACCGTCGACGTAGCTCTCCTAGGAAGAGGAGTCGTAGCTCTCGGTCCTGTAGAGATACCAGCGTCAGTAAGCATCTCCTGGTATACTGCAGGTACAGTCTCTGGTGGTGGTAGTAGTAATGGTGTCTCTGGGACAGAACTGGCAGGTGTGCGGGCTGCATGCCTGTCAGTGGCAGTGAAGGGTATGAGGGGTCGGTAAGGTGAAAGTGGTGGTCGAGCAGCTCTCCCCCGAAGACGTCGTCTCACATAGTAGAAAGGTAGAGTACCAGGTGCTGGAGCAGGAATAGCAGTCCTTTCTCCTTCGTCTTCAGATGAAGATGAGGAGATGTGTGCTAGGGAAACCTCAGGAGTAGCGGCATATGCAGTAGGAGGGTCCTCAGTGTCTGTGACCTCCATAGGCTCTCCTTCCCCATCTGTAAACTCCATCTCATCATCCTCTGTCTCCTCTACCGTCTCATCTCCAGTCACTGATGTCTGACCTGGTGACTGTACCACGTCAGTGTCTAAGTCATCCTCTCCCCCGCCTTCTAGGCTAAGAACATCGTCAGCTGATGCATCAGGAATACGGATCGGTGAATGACGAACCTCCTCAGCCTCTCTCTCTATATCATCATCTGAAACCATCCGGTACCACGGATATCCTAACGGCGATCCTCTAGGTAGTCCTACTGATGAACTGATGGTCGACTGTGAACTACGGTTGTAGTACGCTCCTGTAGACGTGGAATCATCGGATGAAGACATCGCTGTAATCATAAACAAAATAAATGTGTGTAAATATCTTATAAAATTAGTCCGTAAAAAGGACATTAACATAACATAGCAATCATTGTTGAATCCACATGTATCCCATATAACATAATTCAGATTTTGTTGTTGCACATGTAACCCATGTAAATATACCTCGTAATTGTTAAATCACATGTATCCCATTTATTAATTATGTATCTACATATACTTACTACTTACAATCTGTATGATAATCGATTAAACATAGAGCAGTTATAGTCTAGAGTTACTAAATGCAACCCAGTTCTCTATAACTAGTGCTCTGATACCAATCTGTCACACTCCCAAAATATCAGAGTATAATGGCGACAAGGGAGTGGTGACGTCATGATTATCATACACACATAGTCACGAAGAACGACCTCTAAATGAGACGTTCGGAAAATAGATCACTTGTAATTAATAAAATAAGTTGTTTTAACAAAGTGCGGAAGCATAAACTGAATACGGTTACAAAACATAGTTTTCTCAAATGGTACAAATGATCGTTGTTTCAAAGAAATGACGGCAATGTATGAGACCTCATTTAGCATCTTCCTTCTTAATACCTGAGAAAAACATTGCTAAAGTGTCAACATAAAGTTGGTGAGTTCATAGGTTTAGTTAGTTGGAAATGTTTAATGAACCACAAGATTTTCCCACATGTGATGACAATATAACAGATACAAAGTCATCCCAAAAGTATTTATTACAGTCTAAGCTCGTGACACCGAAGCGTTAATAACACCGGCAGTATAATCATATAAATGTAGCCCAAACTAGATGCCTAAACCCACGACATCCTATATCAGATTCAAATGAAACTGTGCCCGCTTGTCCCCTTGTTGGACAAGACAGACAGGGACGTCAATCCCGATAGATCTATCCATTACATTCGCGCTTACACAAAGTAATTAACGGTTCACGATTCACGGGCCAAAGCAACTGGGTTTTTAGTGGGACTTAGACTAATATATAAATCAGTAAATGCACTTGTGTTCAAACGTTAAAATCAAGCAATGTCTCACCCCAAAAGCAGTGAAAATAGTAAAGTATGGGGCTATAAACTCACCTCGTAAATTCAGCAAAGAGAACGAAGATAAAATAGCTCGAGAGTACGGTTACGCTAGCCGCGACCTAATTAATTATGAGAATCGAGTTACGATACGAATAATTGTATTATTAAATGACTCGACACCCTAGTTGTGCTTGACGAAACCATACGTTTATGAAAAAGTACGATTTACGGAAAAATACGATAAATAAAATCGGTTTATTAAATGGTCGGGTTTAACGGGTTAATTTATAACTTAAATTTTACAAAATTCGTTTTGGGCTTATAACTAAACTAATAAACACATAAGGCCCAAAATGGGAGTCCAAAACATTTACACAACAACCGGCCCAAGGGTCATTGACCCGGCCCGGTCCACTGGCGGAATAAACAAGGAACGGAGGGAGTACTAACGTGTGTTTATCACACACAACTTCCCATATCTGAGAGTTTACTCTCTCTCTTCCCTCGATATTAACTCCACCGTCCCAAAACTCTCTCTCTCTTAATCTAGATCGGTTCAAACCCTTATCCATGGCAAATATCAAATCATTGGGATATAATTAATCTTGTGTGGTGGTCTGAGGTGTTCTAGATCGTGTGAGATGTGGGGTTTAATCCCCACATCAAACCGATTGGTTTTATGATGTGTTCTCCCTTGCGGTTTCGTGAATCATTAGCCAACATCAAGATAAGTTTATTCTCCTTGTTTCTTTTAAAAGCTTTAATTGATTTTTGATTTAATAAGTATCAGTGGGTTTAATTTATTTGTATATACTTGTTGTAAATCATATGATTCTCGGATTGAAAATAAACAAAATTAGGGTTTTGAAATATTTGGGGGTTTTCATCAAAATCGGGTTTAAACATAATTAATTGATGTTTTCATTTATAAAATCAAACTAATTTTAATATAAAATCGATTTATAAAAATTAGGGTTTCGGTCATTTGGGGGTTTTTGTATAACTCATTTTTAATTAAATTAAATAAGGGGTTTGGGTTTAGATTAGGTTTAATTAACGTTCTAATTAATAAAAGTTTGATCTAGGGTTTTATGAAATTGGGGGTTTTTATATATTCGACTGAATCTCATATTTATGTGATGTTTCTGAATTGAAAAGTACTAATTTACTGTTTAAAAAGATGTTTAAATAATTAGGGTTTCGATTTGAATTGGGGGTTTCTATACCCTCGGCATGATTAATGATTTCTGTAAAATAAAACTTGATTAGGACATTTGGGTTGGTTGGTAATAATGGTTAATAATTTTGGCAGTAAGAACTTTGGTTGGTTTGCTTTGATTCTCGGTTTGGTTCTTGATTGGGTCTCGGTTTGGTTGCACATGGGTCTCGGTTTGGTTCTTGATTGAGGTCTTGATTTGGTTGGACATGGTCTTGGTTTGGTTCTAAGTCGGGTCTCGGTTTGGTCTCAATCGGGTCTCGGTTTGGTCTAAATTGGGTCTCGGTTTGGTTTAAATTGGGTCTCGGTTTGGTTGACAGAAAAGCAATAACATAAACATGTTTGCATTTAAAAAGTTTAACAATTTTTCAGTTTTTAGTTAAAAGTATAAGTCCATTACAATGATTAACACATTATTTCGTTTATTCGTAGGTTCGTACAAAACAAGCACATCTAGACTTCAAAAGAAAGACGAAAAGACAAAAGACTCACAATGGGGATGCTACGTTCGGTTTTGCAGGTTCGGACGGGATGAAGACTCTTGGTTGTGCAGGTTCGGACGGGACGTGTGGGTTGGCTGGACCAAATCTTCTACTCAGGAGTTGTATTGTGAAGACTTGTGCAGATTTTTGTGTTTGTATTTTGGACTGAGATAACTTGTATTTGGACATTGGATAATACTTTGGGTTTGTATATAAACTTGTATTGTTAGTCTAGGGTTAGTGTAAATCTGAAAATGTTTACTTGTGATATACCCAAAAGGGGTAAACTAGGCAAATGTGTTGTCCTTTAGTGAGGCAATAAACTATGAAGGTTATATGTAATGTAGACATGTGACAGAAATTTGAGACCCTTGTAAGGCAAGCTTGGCAATAAAATTGAAGGTTTATACTCAGTATATGTACACATGCTGTGACAGCTTATACACTCGACTCGGGTTCACAATGTTTAGGTTTAGACGCGACTGAATAATCCCGACACCAAAACCGTTTCGCATACGATCCCAAAACAAAAACAATTGTGCGAGACGTCACGAAAACTTAATAACTATAACAAATAAAACGTACGGCAAAACATAAGACGCTCACAAACTTGTGTATTGCATTCAACTTAATAATCGCGAAACATTGAGATGTTACATATGCTCTCCCTAAAAAGGGCTTTGTCCGCAAAGCAAAATGATTGACACGTTCATGTCGACAACTCGTCGATAAACAGTTAAAATACTCGTACTACATGAATAAATAAATGATGGAAATTTGACGAATGTCACAGATCACTCCAACGATAGTCCATGTAATAGCTCGTAGTTTAGTTATTTACACTTATTAAACAAAGCCCAAACCGAGCCCATAAGTTGTATGGGCCGGCGGCCAAATGTAAGCCCAAGCCCATGACATGAGCTTGGGTATATAAACCCTCTCCTTAGATGGAGAAGGTGGTGATTTCATTTCAAATAACACATAGTTCTTATACTTTCTCTCTCTGGAAGTGTGAAATCATGTATCTTTCTCTGTCTAAAACATAAGCAAGATTTACATATCCTATAATATCGAATCATCCGTTTAACGCATCCTATATATTCATATCATCTCGACTAATTGTTTACCATATCTTGTATATTTATATCATTTATGTAGAAAACTAGAAGGGGGGTTGAATAATTTTTACCGATTAGTTTTAATTACTTTCAAACTTTTTCATGATCGTGAATGGATATAGATGAATTGTGAATTAGCGAAGTAATAGACTTGAAGTAATAAAGAAACAAACCACAATGCACAATGATTAAAGTGGTTTGGCCTATCAAGATCTCACTTATCTTGCTCATACTTCCACTCCTCGAGTATCCACTCAAAAGTTCAACTTCACTAGTAAATGAATCTCCTTTACACCGGTGGAGAAACCTTCACACTTAAGCTTATAATCTTTAACGACACCTAAGCTAATATGTCGTGTTCTTAACAAAGACACAACAACACCTTTATACACTATACACTTGTGGTTTACAACACCAACCAAACTATTACACAAGTATATAGATGAATGGGTACAACAATGGTGATTGTATAGGTAACACTTAACACATTCACACAAAGTGAAGCCTTGAGGATCAAAGGGTAAAATAGAGATTTCTTGTAACCGATCTTGGAATGCATAAAGATATAAATCACAAGTAAGAAGAGAGTAGACAAGAGAGATTAGAGAGCTAGTATATGTGTAGAGATTATAAAGAGAAAAGATAGAGAAGGGGTGAACTTTAAGCTTGGACAAAGCTTGGTATTTATAGGCATACATCAGACAGGCACGAAACCTGTTGATACAGAGCTTTTGAGACCCCGTATAAAAATTATCGTTCTCGTGTTCTAATCGAATTGATCTAGGTTCTATGTGTGACTCTATTGATTTTGGTGAACAAAAGTTGTGTCGTTGTAGTAATTAAAAAGGTGCAAAGACTTTAATGTAAAAGTGCGTTAATTTAAATCTAAAACTAATTAAAAATAATGGGCAAGTATTTAAAAACGTGACTGAAATTAGAAGGCACTAAACATAAATGACGCAAACTTAAATCTAACTAAGGCAATCTTTAAACGCAACTAAAACTTAAACTAAGGCAAGGCTAAAATAAAACTAAGGCAAGGCTAAAATAAAGCTAAGACAAAATTAACTTAAAATGCGATTAAGGAAAAAGGCGGGAAAAATAAAGCTTGAAAATAAAAGACAGAAACTTAAAAAGAGATACTAACACAAACATGAAAGAAACCCCTTGATTCGGAAGTTTTGGCTCGGAAGATGTTGATTCGGAACTCTTCCGAATGAATTGCTTGACTCGGAAGTTCTTGAGTTCCGAATGAACCTTCTTGATCCGGAACTTTTCGAGTTCCGAATAAAACCTTCTTGATCCGGAACTTTTCGTTCGAAAGTACTGACTCGGAACTTTTGGTGTTGATCCGTAACTTTTGGTGTTGATCCGGAACTTTTCGTTCGGAAGTCTTCGTCCGGAACTTTCGTTCGGAAGATTTCGTCCGGAAGTTTCGTCCGGAAGTCTTGACTCGGAAGATTCGTTCGGAACTTCTAAAGTTCCGAATGAATTTGCTGATCCGGAACTTTCCCTTGGTCCGGAAGTTTTCGTCCGGAAGTTATCCGGATGAAGCTTGACTCGGAACTTTTAAAGTTCCGAACGAAAGCCTTTCTTCTCTTGGCTCGGAACTTTACCTGGAAAGATCAGATACAGCAACAAACACCCCCGAAGAACAAGGGATCACAGTAACAGCTAATCCACCACAGATTAAACCAAAATCAAACAAACGATTGAACTAAACTAATAACAAAACAACAATTAATCATAAACAAACAATCTATATCAATAAAACTAACAAATTTAACCACAATAATCAAAAACTCACTTGATCAAAATAAAGACATGAACATAAACATAAACATAAACACAAAAATCAAAGATTAAGAAAGGTGGATAAGAGATCAACAAGATAAAATAAAGATTGACAAGAATTAAATGGAAACTTACTTGAAATTAAAGGAATTTAATGTGCAAGACAAGGTATTTAAATTTGACAAGTATTTAAATTGACATGAATTAAAGGTGCAAGGTAAATAAATGGAAGACTAATTGTCACACTTAGCCAACAAAAATGAAAAGTGATTAAAACTAAACTATATGTAGGGGAGGATTAGGAAGCTTCCTCCCCTCTTTCCTTTTCTCTTAATTACAAGATTAAGTCCTTCCTTCTTTAATCTCCATTAATTGCACCATTAGTCCTTCATTCTTCTAATCTTCTTTAAACTTGGACTCTAATGACTTGTGGCTCGGGATTTCTTTTGAACTCGTCTTTTAATTCTTCAATAAAATAGACTTGAGTTCCTCGGCTTTTAGTAAACTTCCGTCTTTTGACTTTTTCTTCGATAAATCTTCCGAATTGGTCTTGGACTTCCGTTCTTTTTGCACTCTTGACTTCTCGACTCCGTCTTTCATCTTTTTCTTCAATAAAAGCCCGTGAATGCCCGTGAATGCTCGTGTTTTCTCCACTTTTCACCTTTTCGTCCTAAATCACAACAAAAACACAAACCACACATAATTCCGACATAAAAGACATAAAATACACGTTTTGGCTCGGTTATTATTGTAATTAAGTGGTAGAAAGGATGGGTGTTTACACACCTATCAAATCATCTACACTTGACCATTGCAATGTCCTCATGCAATGCATTAGTTACAAAGCATGTTTACATTTTTCATCATAATCAATCCACGTTGGCCTTTATTAAAGAGATAGAAACTATAAACATTCAAAGTAAAGAAATCAAAAGCATACCTTGGGTTTTGGAAGTGTCATGAATAATCATCATCCTCAAGTTTTCACTTTATCCAAACCAAGCTTAAAAACGAGATCATTGTTATTATAAGTTAGTAAACTAACACGAACTCATGTGGGCCAATTACTCACTTAGACTCCCTTGTTCCTAGGGGTATCTCTTATATTTTATTGTTGTCTTGAATGATCACGAGGATGCATTTTTGACTTATTTCGATAGTTATTAAGTCTGAAAATAAAGTGAACGATTTAATCAATAGTTAGCTAAAGGACAAAATCTTTTAAAACTGCTTCTCGGGACCTCATAAAGTTCATATCTTGGCATAACTCGCTTCGCGATTTGAGACCTTTCTCGAACCGATATTTGGCAGCGACTTCATACTTCAAACCTTGAGAGACGTTCATGAAATTATGGTCTTCTCTTCATATAGGAATTTCTTCACTTGAAGTTTTGAGAGATTCATACTTGGACCACGACTTCTTCATTTTTCTACAATCTTTATTTTGGACTTTGATATACAACGATCCGCCTCCTTTTATGACTTGGATCTATTTATCCTCATACCTTGTTAGGGTCTTTTCGGATACACTTCTCCATGACTTTTGGGGAGTTTTTGCTTTTCGTCGTGTGTCTCGATCCTTCATATTGATTTTCGATAAATGATTCTTCACATCACTTTGGATCTTTAGCAACAAAATATAGCCCTCATGCCTTGTTAGGGCCTTTTTGGACTCGCCAATCTTCGCATCCCGCTTCAATAAGTTATGCCTTGGCTATGAACTCTAATCCATACCGAGCAACTTTTAAACGATCTTGGGCTAGAAGCTAAGTAACTTTTCAAATCGTACAACCTTATTTATTGCAGATAAATTTATTAGCAAGCGATCGGAGAATATGCTTATAATTAACTCACATAAATTCACGAAAGAATACCGAACTTATAATTGACTCTATCATCTCTCGTTCTCCACAGTTTAAAATCTCAAGGAATGAGACTCGTGGATGCTTAGCCTATTAAGTCAAAGTTTTGGGTTTTCGAGTCGCCTATAGGATCTTGCAAACTCTTAGACTTTTTCAAGTTTAGAAATCGCGTTTTAAAGTTCCCTTGATAAACGACTCTCTAGGATCAATTATAGGAACTTGCGAAAAGTTCTTGTTCTTAACCCGTGAGAGTTAAGACTTTCGCGTTTTATAGCTCCCTATATAATAGCCTAGCAAAACTCGACTTAAACACGTTAAGGATACTAGCTAGAGTAACTTAGATAAGTAAACTCGGGTTGAGTCAAAAGATTCACAACGTTTGAAAACTAAAACCACTTTATTAAGCATTTATTCTAACAAAGAAAGAAAAATAACTATACAAAGGTAAAGACTAATAGGCCAAAATAGATCAAAAATTTTGAAAATGTCGAAAAATTGATTTTCCGGTTAAAATGAGGACAAATACAAGGAAAAGGCCACTTAACTTCGATAGAAGTCCCCCCTACACTTAAGATAAACATTGTCCTCAATGTTTAAGCATGTGGGAGTAAACTCCCCTACACTTAGGACATTGTGCACGTTGTTTAAATCTTGCTAAGGAAAGGACAACTAAAGAGATTCCTATTTTAATATTGAGAAAATATATAATAGTGAATCGAAAAGAGTTTAGGATAGAACCGGGAAGAAGTGGACACGGAGTCATGGGTCGTCAAGAATCATCAAGAGTGGATCATAGAGCGCTCGAATCCCTGATTAATAAGAGAGGAGAGGAAAGCAAACCAACGGGTCTCCCCTACACTTATGATAAAGAAAGCGAAAAGATAGATGCATGGGTTGCCTCCCAAGAAGCGCTTGATTTTTGTTAACCGAGTCATGAGCCTGACTCGACCTTGATTATCATAGGAAGAAGCATGAAACATATCCACCAGGATCAAAGACATAGTTTTCGTCCATCAAGTAGCACAAGCTTAAGGCGAACAAGGCAAGCCAAAGAAGAGTAGGCAAGGTTCCCTTAAGCAAAGATGGAGCACGGTGGAAGCAAGGGTGAAGTGGTGCAAGAAGATTTCCATAAGTTCCAAAGAGATTTCCTTTTATTTCATTAGGTGGATACTGAGATGGCTGTAGAATATCAATACCGGGGTCGAACACCTTTTCCTTTAAGGGAAAATAGCACTCAGGCTCAGCAGAGTGTGAAGAAGATCCGCGAAGAAGCACAACCTCGTCTTCAGATGATGGACAAAGAGGTGTTAAATCATACGTGTTGCGGATATTGGTGTCGACCAGTTTCTTCTCCTTTGAAAGAATGTGCTTCAAATCCAAAGTAGGATCAAGACGATAATCTTCAAAATCATAAGGAGGTGCATCACTCTCATGAGGGAAGTAAGTATTAAGAAATGCAGAGAAGTCTTCCTCAAATGAGTAATCGTCCAAAGTAGGATCGAGTGATAGTGGAGGATCTTCATCATGTGAAGAATCGCTCGAAAGAGTATCAGCCTCATCGAAATCATCATATGTGGGAAACTCGGGATACTCGGAAGTACAATCATCATAATCATCCGAATCTGAGCTAGAATCATCATCATAAGCATCAAAGACCGGTGGAGAATCATAAATGGGAGAAGCTTCCAAAGTGGAGCGAGAATCATCCACATCATCTTGAAAGAGTGGATTATCTTTGCAAGACTCGAATAGAGGATTGTTGTAGACGACGAAGTCCTCATGCACATTAATCATATTCACTGATTCTCGGCCTCCAAAGGATTTGCCTGTAAGCTTCCCCATTTTAAAAATTTGTGAATCATCCCTGACTCGTAAGATTAACTCACCTTCGGCCACATCCACTAAAGCGCGTCCGGTTCTCAAAAATGGCCGACCAAGTATTAAAGGAATACGAGGGTCCATTTCATAATCAACTACGACAAAATCGACCGGGAAAGTAAATGTGCCAACTTTAATGAACACGTCTTCGGCTATACCAACGGGGTAAGCGAGAGTGTGATTTGCAAGTTCGAGAGTCATCTTTGTTGGAGTGAGGTCGGGTAATGATAGTGTTTTCCAAACACTCAATGGCATCAAATTAATACTGGCCCCGAGATCAGCAAGGGCAGTAAATTCTTCAGTTTTGTTGAACACGCAAGGCAACACAAAACGACCGGGATCTCCAAGCTTTTCCGGAAGTTCTTTAAGAATAACTTCAGAGCAGTTTTCATTTAAGCGTGTGTTGGCGAGTTCAATCAGCTTCTCCTTCTTGTTAAGCAATTCCTTAAATGCTTTAACAAATTTGGGCATGTGGACCAGTGCTTCAAGAAAGCTAATGTTGAAGTTCATCTAATAAATCATCTTGATATAGTTCGACACTTGACAGTCATTCTTGGTTAGCTCGTTGGTCTTGCCTAAGCGAGAAGGGTATGGGATTTTTGAGTTTATAGGTGGAAGGTGTAGGTGTAGCAGGTAAAGGTTGAGATGTTGAAGGGTCCTTCCTAGATACATCGTCATGACGAGGCGGAGACGGTAATGGCGCACTAATACTAGGAGTAGGGAGAAATGGTGGTGGAGGAGGTGTAGATGATGGGGGCGGGATCGGTGGATCGACAATGGTAATTCCACTACGGGTGGTAATAGCACTCACATTAGCTCGCGGATTGGTGACGGTGTTTGAAGGTAGAGAACTCGAAGTCGAAGGTTGAGTGGAGGGCAAGAAACTAGCCAACATATTCTTTAATTCATTCGTTTGAGTGCTGAAGGAGGATTGAATATTATCGCGAACCTCGGTTCTAATGTCATTTCCTTGCTTCGTGATATCTCCTTTCAAATTGATAATTTGGCTCTGTAGATTCTTGATTTGCTCACCTTGGGTTCTCATTATTGCTTCAACATCGGGGTTAATGGGTGGGGTTTTTTGGGCGGGTTGGTGATAAGGATTAGAAGCTCTTGGTGGGATTTGGTTGCTTCTATTGTAGTTGTTGGCGGGGTTTTGGTTTTGAGGAGAAAAACCGGGTGAAAGGTAGTTGTTGGACCGGTAACTCAGCAGATTTCTATCCCCTTGTGGTCGAGCTTGGTAATTTTCCGGTGAATAATTACCATAAGCTGCATACACATTTTCCGGATTTCCTTGAGTTGAAGGACAATTGGTGTATGAGTGAGGACCTTCGCATGTTTTACAAGGAGCAGCAACAGCTTTAACTTGTTGTTGTTGTTGGTTTTAAGCCAAAAGTTGCATACTTCTGTTCATTTCAGTCAACACACGGGTGAGTTCGGTCATATCAGGATTTGCTGAAGTAGAAGAAACATTGACTCTCGGGTTGTTCCTTGAAGAAGCAAAGGAATCCCAGTTTTTGTGGTGAGTAGTCATGTTCTCAATAAGCTCTCTACACTCCTCGGGTCTCCTTTTCATAAATGTGCCACCGGCGGCTGCATTAATCGTATCACGATCTCGAAAAGTCAATCCGTTGTATAAAGTATCAATCAATGTGACGGGAAGCATGTTGTGGTTTGGACAACGATCAATCAAGACATTATATCGTTCCCAAGCATCAAAAAGAGATTCATCAGGGTCTTGCATGAAACCGCTGATTTGATTGCGAAGGCTTGTGACCATGGATGGTGGAAAATAGCGCGACAAAAAGCGTTGAGTCATGTCATCCCAAGTGTGAATTGAATTCTTTGGAAGACGATCAAACCATTTCTCGGCATGATGCGATAAATTATGTGGGAAGAGTTGTAGGCGAAGAACATCCATTGTGGCACCAGGCAACTTCATGCTTTGGGTGATTGTAATGAACTTGTCGAGGTGTTTGTTGGCATCATCATCAGGCAATCCACGGAATGGGTTAGTTTGCACTTGCTGAATCATGTGGTGCTTCAACGAAAACTCAGGAGCGTTGATTTGCATCGGCGAAATCGGTCCTCCTCGTCCAAACATGGTAGGTTGACAAAGCTCCTCCATTGTCCGAAGATCGGGCTGTGGAAGAACATTGTTGTTATTGTTGAGGTGCGGTGGAATGTTGTTGTTGACACCTGACATACTTAAATCTTCTTGAGTCTCGGGCTCTTGATAATTAGAAGATCTAGTACGCATACACCTGAAAATGCAAAAGAAAAAGAAACCAAACACAAAGACAATATATATACACAAGAAAGATAAAATATTTTTGGATTTTTGAAATTTTTAATTTTTATGGATTTTAGTCAATTTTTAATTTTTATGATTTTTTGAAATTTTTATGCAAGAAAATAACGCTCACGAATGAACGGATCCCAAAAAGCAATGCGTCTTTCACAGAATACCGTTAATCTTTACGAAAAGAGCCGGCAGCGGCGCCATTTGATACAGAGCTTTTGAGACCCCGTATAAAAATTATCGTTCTCGTGTTCTAATCGAATTGATCTAGGTTCTATGTGTGACTCTATTGATTTTGGTGAACAAAAGTTGTGTCGTTGTAGTAATTAAAAAGGTGCAAAGACTTTAATGTAAAAGTGCGTTAATTTAAATCTAAAACTAATTAAAAATAATGGGCAAGTATTTAAAAACGTGACTGAAATTAGAAGGCACTAAACATAAATGACACAAACTTAAATCTAACTAAGGCAATCTTAAAACGCAACTAAAACTTAAACTAAGGCAAGGCTAAAATAAAACTAAGGCAAGGCTAAAATAAAGCTAAGACAAAATTAACTTAAAATGCGATTAAGGAAAAAGGCGGGAAAAATAAAGCTTGAAAATAAAAGACAGAAACTTAAAAAGAGATACTAACATAAACTTGAAAGAAACCCCTTGATTCGGAAGTTTTGGCTCGGAAGATGTTGATTCGGAACTCTTCCGAATGAATTGCTTGACTCGGAAGTTCTTGAGTTCCGAATGAACCTTCTTGATCCGGAACTTTTCGAGTTCCGAATAAAACCTTCTTGATCCGGAACTTTTCGTTCGGAAGTACTGACTCGGAACTTTTGGTGTTGATCCGGAACTTTTGGTGTTGATCCGGAACTTTTCGTTCGGAAGTCTTCGTCCGGAACTTTCGTTCGGAAGATTTCGTCCGGAAGTTTCGTCCGGAGGTCTTGACTCGGAAGATTCGTTCGGAACTTCTAAAGTTCCGAATGAATTTGCTGATCCGGAACTTTCCCTTGGTCCGGAAGTTTTCGTCCGGAAGTTATCCGGATGAAGCTTGACTCGGAACTTTTAAAGTTCCGAACGAAAGCCTTTCTTCTCTTGGCTCGGAACTTTACCTGGAAAGATCAGATACAGCAACAAACACCCCCGAAGAACAAGGGATCACAGTAACAGCTAATCCACCACAGATTAAACCAAAATCAAACAAACGATTGAACTAAACTAATAACAAAACAACAATTAATCATAAACAAACAATCTATATCAATAAAACTAACAAATTTAACCACAATAATCAAAAACCCACTTGATCAAAATAAAGACATGAACATAAACATAAACATAAACACAAAAATCAAAGATTAAGAAAGGTGGATAAGAGATCAACAAGATAAAATAAAGATTGACAAGAATTAAATGGAAACTTACTTGAAATTAAAGGAATTTAATGTGCAAGACAAGGTATTTAAATTTGACAAGTATTTAAATTGACATGAATTAAAGGTGCAAGGTAAATAAATGGAAGACTAATTGTCACACTTAGCCAACAAAAATGAAAAGTGATTAAAACTAAACTATATGTAGGGGAGGATTAGGAAGCTTCCTCCCCTCTTTCCTTTTCTCTTAATTACAAGATTAAGTCCTTCCTTCTTTAATCTCCATTAATTGCACCATTAGTCCTTTATTCTTCTAATCTTCTTTAAACTTGGACTCTAATGACTTGTGGCTCGGGATTTCTTTTGAACTCGTCTTTTAATTCTTCAATAAAATAGACTTGAGTTCCTCGGCTTTTAGTAAACTTCCGTCTTTTGACTTTTTCTTCGATAAATCTTCCGAATTGGTCTTGGACTTCCGTTCTTTTTGCACTCTTGACTTCTCGACTCCGTCTTTCATCTTTTTCTTCAATAAAAGCCCGTGAATGCCCGTGAATGCTCTTGTTTTCTCCACTTTTCACCTTTTCTTCCTAAATCACAACAAAAACACAAACCACGCATAATTCCGACATAAAAGACATAAAATACACGTTTTGGCTCGGTTATTATTGTAATTAAGTGGTAGAAAGGATGGGTGTTTACACACCTATCACCTATCAGCCCCCTTACCTAGGGGTCCGTCGGGGTCCGACAGGTCTGACTTTTGTTGCCTCATAAATGTTTGTCCCATATCATAAGCAAGCATTGTATGTGGCTTGGTATGACTTTGTATATCTGGCATAAGAAGGTCAAGGTCAACATTTGATCCATTTTATTTTTCCATTTTTAGTTTATACAAAATTGTGTAAACTTTTTACAAAAGTTTAGTATATAAGTTCAGGGACCTAAAAGACTTATATGTTGCTTATAATTCAAACATAAAAATATATTTGATGTTTTGTTATTAACAAAACGTTAAGTATGATTAAAACGTAAATATCATTTAAGTGTGATATTTGTATTTATAATTTTCTATTCACCCGTTTAACCTATTATGTATATTTATATGATCTTGACCCATCTGTTAACATTTCAAAGGGGTGAGCATAAAAGCCTAGAAAATCAACCCGAGCCGAAAACCAAAAAAATCGGCTGAAACTAGAAACCGATGGTTCGATTTTTATTTTGTCAAAAACCGAAAACTTTCGGTTCGGTTTCAGTTTTCATCCAAAAACGAACCATAAAAACTGAACCGAACAAAACCATTTTAATATATAAAAATATATATTTAATATAATATAAATAAATAACAAAACCTAAATTTTAAATTAATATTCATTTTGTGAGTGAAATAGGAGTAACATATTTATCTTAATATCTATATGTGTGTATTTTTATGTATTGTGTTTACTTGACAATATATCATTATATATGTGACAATAATCATATATGCGTATGTTCACTTGCATAGTGTGTATCTTATTAATATGTGTACTTCTAGAAATTTAGGATAAACATTATGTGACTTATGTTGACAAAAAAATTTAAAGAAAAATAACTAATTTTCTATGTAAAACAAGATTTTAAAATAAATTTATCGTACCCAAATATAAATGATTGTTACAACCAAAAAATCGATAAACCAAATCGAACAGATTAAAAACAAAGGAAACTGAACCGTCCAAAACAGAACGGTTTCGGTATTTGGTTTTACAAAAACCGAATATTTTGGTTCGGTTTTGAATTTGACCAAAATTCGACCCAAACCGAACCGTGCACACCCCTAACGTCTTTTCATATATATCCATAGCAACCTTCACCCCTCTATTCCCGGTGCCGGGGAGCTTATAACTGAAGCCCCCCAGGGAAAGATAGGCATGTATACTCGTCTTTTTGATGTGGCCAACTACCGCATCCCTTTCACTAGGTTCCTTATAGACTTATTAGGATACTATGATGTACATATCACCCAACTACATTGCATAGGCGCGTGTAAGATAAGTCAATTTGAAATCTTATGCCGTGCCCGAAACATCCCCCCAACCGTAGAGTTGTTTAGGTTGTTCTACATTCCAAACCTAGTGAATGGCTGGCTTTCTTTCAAGAAACGATCCCCAAACAGCCCCGTGAGTCACAACAAAGCCATGGACTCACTAAAAAACTGGTACGGCCACTACTTTTTTATTAAGCAGTAGTGTGGCCGACTGAGTTTGTATATAAGAACAGATTACGCCCTGACTTTCCTCCCCAAGCCGGTACATATAATGCCTAGTATGCTCAATAAATATATAGAAACAGAACAGGGTTTCATAGGAGTCTACCCGAGTCATTCCCTTGCCTCCTAGGCATTAGCCGTAACTATTTTGGCCCGTCGAACAGATACCCCGTATTTTGGAGAAGCCGAGGCGAAGGTAGGGGTAGTATATTCATCCTCAAAGATATGTAAATGTGTAGTCCGTAACTAACATACCACTTGTTTTGCAGAAATGAATTTCTTGGAGTCCTACGTCAGGGAGTCCCGAAAACTATTCCGGAGGGAATGCGCCCAAGGCGAGAAAACGAGCTTCCATTGCTTGAACAAACCAGGAACGTAACAGTCGCCTTGGCAGCCGTACCCGACCCTCAATCCGACGAGGAAGATACAACCATTCAGAAGACCCCCATAGATTTTGATAATGAGGACAGAGACGTGGTGATGCTGGAAAATGATGTTGGGCCCTCCTCACAGCCTAAGACTGCCACCCATGCTCATGACGAGGAGCAGGGTGATAATATCGAGAGAACCACTTCCAGCCTTGCCCGAATGATGGGCGAGGATGATGAGGAGGAAGTACAGCAAGACGATGAGGAGGAGGAGGAAGAAGAGCAACCCGTCCTAAGGCGTACCCGAAGAAAGATTGAGAGGGCAAGAAAGGCCACTGAGGCCATTTTGGGGGAGCACAATGCCCTAGTCAAGAGACTGTGAAGACCACCCCCTCTATCAATCTGGTGAAAGCACAAACCAAGCCTCGGGGATGGCACATGATGCCCATATAGCCCAGAACGTGCAACCCCAAGCTGTTGAGGCAGTATCATAGGTTCCTCTTACTTCGTCAGAGCTGGAGAAGACAAACATGTAAATCGTCCTCATATGTCTGTGTCATTGTTTTTTTTGTAGGTCAAAGGTATGTGCCTTTGTAATGATACTTATGTGATTGATGTTGTTTTTCGCATGGATAACCAAGCTGGTACCGCGTCAGTCCAAGAGACGAGGAAGGGGAAAGAACCCATTCGTCAAGCCTCGGTGCCCAAATCTGGCCCGGCCTTCGAGGAAGGTATCCCAACTGCCTCACAGGAAATTCCTGTATCCGGCCCCTCCACACGCTTTAATCCTGAGTGGAACACATCCACTACTGATAGGATGAGGGATGCGGAAGAGTGTCAGGACTACCTTAACCATTGTATTCCTCCTGGCCTTGTGAAGGACATAAACGCACTAAGTCATCATGACTTAGTGGATGAATACAATAGGGCCCTGGTGCATCAGATGGCCATGGGCACATCAATGCGGGTGAGGTTTGAGGCCGCCCTAGAGCACGTCCAGTCTTTAAAGAGGAAGAACGGCCGTAGGGAAAAGATGATTGAGGAAAATGAATCCAAGATTGCGACCCTCCAATCCCAACTTGCCACAGCTGAGGAAACCGTGAAAGAACAGGCCGCGCACGCCACTGCTCATGACAAGCGTGTTGCCGAGCTCCAAGCCCAACTTGAGGCGTCAAAAACTAAGGTATTTATCTGCAAGGTGTCATGCCCGCGTCCATATTATGCGTGCTTTATTCTAACCTTAGTATAACACCCACAGGTGGCCGCAACCGAAGCATTGGCGAAGACCTCAGCTGACCAGGTATTCGCCCTCTCGAAGGAGCTAGAGGAGGTATGGGCGTTGGTCAAGGGCAAGGAGACTTTGAAGAATGAGCTTGCTAAGGAAAGGGCAGTGCTGGAACGGGTGGTTAAGACCTCTGCGCAGAAGGACGCCGAGTTGGACTCCCTCATCACAGACCGTGAAGAGGTGTTGTACCCCCAACTACTCACAGCCATTGCTGGCCATAGGTGGATGGTGGATCATGGGGCGCGTCTGGCTGTTATTAAAGTAATGGAGGCTCCCCAATTTGTGCAGCATTTTGCTGATCTTCTTTCGGACGTTATTGACCGTGGCCGACACGAAGGTATGGTCATGGCCGCAGAGTTGATAAGCAAGAAACAGAATTTCACCAAGCATGCTTACTTCAACCACAGGGCTGCAGAGAATATGAATGCGTCCATGGCTGTTATGAGGGATTTGGAGTACCCTTTCTTGGCCGAGCTTGAGTCCACAAAGGACGCGTCCAATAGGGAAATCATGGAAAAACTATGTCTGGACGCGTGCTCGCAAGGTGAGGGAGACTCCCGGGCCCATTCCGCGCCTTCGCCTAGCCAGCTCACCCTTCCTGTTTATGAGGACGTCACGAGGATCGTGGTTGGTGAACAGACATTAAGTGAGACGTTGGAGGCGAACTCGGTTCAGGCCCATAACAAGAAAGACCATGGTGAAGCATCGTCGTCTTGGATAGCCGAAGAGACAAAAGAGATAGGCAAGTTTCTCCCCCCTATGTAGGGCGTACTTCGATGGCTTTAATTTCTGAACACTTGTATTTGTAACAAATATTCGTCCGTTGATGTCGACGACACTTTTGTGTAACATTTCATCTGAACACTTTCAATATGATGTGTATGCGTCCGTGGTGATCACGACAATTTTGCTTGTTTATATTGAAACTTGTTTATATTCCTTAGATATCGTGTATCTGTTTTGCATGACGTGTCACGGCTGATTAAGAATAAAACCAAGTCTATAATCTACTAGACGTGCACCGTGTGTCTTTATCATGTCTGGCACTATATAAGTACGGCATGTGGAAACTTATTACAACGTCTTGTAAATAAGGTGTCTAGTAAGGATACATGATCCGCGTCACTGGGGTTGCATCCCTCTTATGCGACAAGTTGAATTATTAGGTTCACTTAATCCTCTTATCCCATCTGGGAGCGAATAGTACATGTACGGTTTGAATTAATGCATATGAACAAGTAATAACATACTGGGGAAATAAGAAATAAATCTAAAAAACATAAGACAATAATTTGCACAAGAACAACCGTGGAGCTAGCTAGGCACCACGGCATTCTATTAGAACGGTTACGATTTTTTGACAGAATTAAAATCCTAAGACAAATAGAACCTAGAAAGCATGAAAACAAAAAATACATGGATCTTCATTGAATCTGACCACAACGAAGTGTCCATGCGGAGGCCGTAGCCCTTTCAGATGTAGCATCTTTTAAGGTTGCAAATATTTCATGTACGGTCCAAGTCACGGCCATCCATATCACGCAACTTGTACGCACCTAGTCCCAAAGCTTCTGTGACCTCATACGTCCCTTCCCACTTTGGACCAAGCTTCCATGTGTTCTCCGCGCGACTTGCCTCGTTAGCACGATAAACAAAATCCCCCGGTCGGAAGGAAACACCCTTGACTTTGGAATCGTAATAAGCTTTCATACGTGCCTTAGACTTGGCCTCATTGATGGCTGCCATCTCTCGTTTCTCCTCTAACAAGTCTAGATTGACCCAGAGTTGCTCATCATTTGTGACGACGTTAACCTCCGCAGTGCGGATTGTTGGCATCCCAATTTCTGCTGGGATAACAGCCTCGGTTCCGTAGGCCAACGCGAATGGAGTGTCCCCATTGGCTGTTTTGATCATTGTACTGTGTGCCCATAGGACATGCGGCAGTTCATCTACCCACTTGGTGGTTCTTTCATCCAATCGTGCTTTTATACCCTCACCCAGGCTTCTATTTACCCGCTCTACGAGACAGTTAGTCTATGGGTGTTTAACCGATGCGAAACCCCGTGTGATGTTCAACGTCGCGCACCAATACTTAAATAGATTATCCGCGAACTGCTTTCCGTTATTCGAGATGATCTTGCTTGGCAAACCAAAGCGACACACAATATTTTCCCAAACAAACTTTTTCACGTGTTTGCCCGTAATCGTTTTGACCGCCTTAGCTTCTATCCAGCGAGTAAAATAGTCCATAGCTACAATCAAGAACTTAACGCCCCCTTTGGCAACAGGAAAAGGTCCTGCTATATCAATCCCCCACTTATAGAATGGCCATGGGGATGTGATGGGTGTTAGTTCTTTCTGTGGATGTCGCGGTACTGGCCTGTGTACTTAGCAATCACTGCATTTAAGAATCATGTCTCGTGCATCCTGATGCATAGTCGGTCAATTGTAATATGTGCGTAAAGCTCACGCCACTAGTGATCTAGGGCCTGCGTGCATGTCGTACGACCCTTCATGTATCTCACTAATCACATAGCTAGCCTGGCGCGGCCCGACGCATCGCAGCCACGACTGTAGGAAGGAACGCTTGTATAGAACACCATCTCGGAGTTCGAAATGTTGCGACTTCCTTTTAATATGTCGTGCCGCCTTTTCGTCCTCCGGAAGGGTCTCATCAGTTAGATAGTTGATGATCGGGGTCATCCATGTAGGTCCCTCTTCTTCAACTATGGTCGCGATTTCTCCCCCTATACTGGACTTTTCCTTGAATATTTCAACCAACACTTGCTTGGATAAATGGGCGAAGCTTGTAGACGCAATCTTGCTAAGAGCATCCGCCTTCTTGTTCTCGCCTCTTGGTACTTGCTTGATGGAAAACTTTTCAAAAATGGCTATGAGTGACTTAACTTTCTACAAGTATTGGATCAATGTATCCTCCTTAGCTACGTACCCTCCTAGGATGTGATTCGCGACGAGCCATGAGTCAACATAGGCCTCAAGGTTGCGGACCCCCATCCTAGTGGCGATTTTTAAACCCGCAATCAATGCTTCATATTCTGCCTCATTATTCGTGGCTGTGAAATCAAAGCGCAAGGCGTAGGTAAATTCCATTCCTTCCGAATTCGTGAGAATGAGGCCGACTCCTGATCCGTCCGTGCAAGAAGATCCGTCAGTAAACAAAACCCATGGTTCCGTTGGAATTTCTTTTTTTTGCACCATTGGTTCGTCCTCCTCAGGTTTCTCAATTAGGAAGTCTACCAAAATTTGGCCCTTGACGGTTGTCCTTGGTCTATAAGAGATGTTATGTTCTCCTAGTAGGACGCTCCACTTCTGTAATCCCCCGGCCACGTCCGGTTTAAAGATGATCTGTTTTATTGGTTAATCAGTGATAACCATAATTGGGTGCGCCTAGAAGTACCGGCGCAGCCTTTTCGCGGCGTAAACCAGTGACAAAACCAACTTCTCCATTGATGAATAATTCAACTCCGGCCCTTGCAATGCTCTACTTATGAAGTAAACCGGAGCCTGGACTGAATCCCAATCAGTCATAAGGACCGCGCTGATTGCTCCGTACGTAGCAGACAAATAAATTAATTAGCTCCTTCTTAGGTCGGGGTGTAACTAGCATGGGAAGAGCCGCGAGATGTTGTTTGAGATGCCCAAAGGCTTCCTCTGCCTCTTTTGTCCAACAAAAGTCTCCTTTCTTCAAGCACTTATTGAGTGTTTTAAACAAAGGGAGAGACTTCTCCGCGGACTTTGACAAGAACCTATTAAGCCCGGCCAGGTTTTCATTGAGTGATCGTACCTCCTTGAGTGTCCGAGGGGATGGTAGCTGTATCACGGCGTCCGTCTTCTCTGGACAAGGTTTAATGCCGTTTGGATTAATCATATACCCAAGGAACATTCCTTCGGTTGCTCCAAACGTGCACTTTTTTGGATTCAGTTTCATGTTGATTTTCCTCAACGTGTCGAACGTCTCCTGAATATCACGGAGAAGTGCTTCCTCCGTATGGCTCTTGATGACCAAGTCGTCAACATAGACTTCAAGGTTACGGCCTATCTGCGAGTCGAAGGCTTTATCAACAAGTCGTTGATATGTCGCATCGGCGTTCTTTAGCCCGAACGGCATTTTGTGTAACAATACACGCCCTGACTAGTGTGAACGCCGTCTTCTTCTTGTCTTCCTCCTCCATTTGGATCTGATGGTATCCTTTGTACGCGTCTAAAAAACATTTTAAAGGGTTTCCGCATAAGGATTCCACCTTCCAATCAATTTCTGGTAACAGATAGCAGTCTTGCGGACAAGCTTTGTTCAAGTCTGTGAAGTCCACACACATGCGCCAGCTCCCGTCATGCTTCTTGACCATGACCGGATTGGATAACCATTCATGGTAATATACCTCGCGCATAATTCCTGCGTCCACCAACTTCCGTACCTCTTCCAGTATTACCGGGCTGCGTTCTGGTGCTTGACCACGCTTCTTTTGCTTAACAGGGGGATATCCTGGGCGGATTTGAAGCCTATGTTCTGCTACCGAATGCGGCACGCCCGTCATATGCTTTGGCTCCCACGCGAATATATCAAGGTTTGCCTTTAGGAGAGAGCACATGACCTTCTTCCCTTTTTCTGATAGCGTTCCCCATATGGCTACCTCTTGCTCCGGGTAGTCGGGGTGGATTACCACCTTCCAATTGGGGGGTGATGATCCTTCCTTTATGGGAACTGGCTGGACTGGTGTTGTCACGCCGTGGCACTCGTTTTAAAATGAGTTGCTGGGAGTGACGAGGAAGAAGACATATTAACAGGAGGTTACTTTTTAAAAATTTGACTAGGGTTTTTAAAGGGGTGTGTATTTTTTTGGCCCAATATTTTCTTAAGTGTTTTTCCCCAATATTTTTTTAGATACATATATTGTCAAATGTTTTTTAATGTTTGTAATTTTGTTTCAATATTTTTCGAGTGTAGTTTTTATTTTTAAGTATTGTTTATAATTTGAATTTATGATATGGCACACAACTCCAACTAAAAATGGGTGCCATAGCAATTCGAGTGTCATAGCCCATTTTGCTGACATCACTTTTTAGCTACGACACCGCTTCTATGACACCACCGTTTCTTGTGCTCTTATAGATACGAATCACATCAATAACAGAATAAATATAAGAAAACAAAAGATAGATGATATTTATAAATGAGACAAATCGATTCTTCGATATTTTATATTAATGAAATAAAGTGACTCCCAATTAATTAACAAATTAATATTTTATTATCATTTCAAATCACTAAAATTACAATCCTAATGCCTTATTTATAACAGAATTGCCTTAATACTCTAACTTTCTCACCCATGAAAATAAAATAAAAATAAATTAACTAATAATAATCTAAAATACTCAGGATAAATGAGAACTTATAAATACTCTCGGTATCAAGAACACCTTGTTCATAAGGTGTTGCTTTAAAGCGTGATATTAAGTAATTTCGAGATTTCATGTTCTTCTTTGAGGATGAACTGGTTGTTGTTTCAACCAGACATCGGTCAATAGATATCCAAGACAGATTTCACATCTAAGCTTGGAGATAATATGTTTTGCTTGATTTTGTTTGCTTTTTCTTGCAAGTGGAACGGAACTTTGCTCAACATGTGTAACAGATGCAACCACGACAAACTCGTTCTTCTTATTTTTCACATCTCATTCGAGCACCATAAGAAGCACATCTAACTCATCGATTAACTTCTGCCCTGAATTTTAGCTCGTTATCAAAACTAGCCATGTATAGTCGGCTTTCTCCACATCTCAAGTTTCCATAAACTTCTCCAAATTACTACAATATTCACCACTTATTCTATTTGTAGCAAGTTTTTTTTATATCTTACAATGTCTTCATCAGACACGCAACCACCAAGTTTTCTTCTGGTCTTAATCCATCGTCGAGATCTTCATTGACAAAGATGTTTGACTTAGGATTTAATATTGTATCTTTAGATGCTTCCTATCTTCTTTTAAGATCACATCACTTCTCTCATTCTTCAACCTCCTTAGTAAAACCTATTAAAATCGCACACTTCTTCAATATATCTATAAGCCTTTCATCTTTAAAGGCCGATTCAACTATCATATCCTCCAATCCGTTTATGACGTTATAAATTCGCTCTTTTGTGTTAGTCATGGCTAATCTAATGATGAACAGTTTGAAAAAAAAATCTTTGAAACCCTAGAATCAAAACATCTCTATTATTAGTTGATACGAACAGAATCGATAATAGAAGAAAATAAGAAAATAAAGAACACATGATTTATGTCAATGTGATAAACCCCGCGATGATTTATAATAATAAGATAAACTGACTTCTCAAATTTGATAAACAAATCAACAATTTATTATCATTCCAATTTATTGTCATTCCACATCGCAAGAATTACAATCCTAGTGCCCTATTTATAATAAAATTGTGCTAATACCCTAACTTTCTCACCAAAATATATACTAATAGAAAGAAACTAAGATAATAATATAAAATACTTACGTAGGATCGTATAATTTACATCGTTTTTCACTTGCACAAAAAAAAATCATGCATCCTCACTAAAGCTAAACACTTTTAAAAAAAAAACTTATCATTTTATTTTGTTTTTATTTTCCTTAAACTTGTTAAATTGCCATTCATTAAATACAAAATCAGAACCTACAATATGAAATTAAAAAACAAAGAAACTAAAAAAATAAAATTACGTAAACCACTACATTTCACCTCTAAATTTTTCACGAATATCTTCTTCTTGTTGTTAATGATCATGTCATCCTCATCCGATAACTCTGTAGTGCTAGTGGCGAGAAACGTAAATTTTTCCAATTTCATGGAAGTCGTGTTATGCTCTTGAGTCATAACTTACATCTCTTGAGCAGCCTCTCGTTAAAGTCTTAATTCCTTTTATACGCTCTTCTTAATATCTTGTTAGTTATTCCTTATGAATTTGATTTAGTTTTTTCTCTTTTCATGGTTTACCGTGGGGACGTAGTCTCGAACTATCTTTGAATAGCTCGGTCGATTCACGGTCATCATTTAGATTGACGTGTATGTTTGCATCCCCTTTGGCGTGTTTTATTAAGATTCCCCATGACTTTCTTGATTAAACAATTTTCCATAACGTTTATATATAGAATTGGACTTTTGCATATTAGAGTTCAACATTCTCCACTTTTCCGTTAACATGTTCTTGGTACATCAATTTGGATCACTTTTGTTATCTAATGATTTTTGTATGAAGAATAACGTCTCTCCCAACTGGTCCCAAAAGGTTGATTGAGTTCGCCAAGAACCCTATGATAGGGCTTAGTTTGTTTCCCAAAACACACTATAGCTTATGGTCAATGACAAAAAATCTTTGTTTATCTAAAATGTTTCTAAATATCCTCTAAAAGTATAAAAAAAGCCTTCTAAGATATTAATAATGAATTATTAGAAACCCTAAAATTCGTCCAATATCTTCTTCATACATTAATACACTAACAATTACTGCCGCAATAGACGTACCACTACCACCTCACACCCTGCTAATGAGGAGGTAGTTATGGAGGGGTCGAAGATGGAGTTGGTTGAAGGTGAAAAGGGTGAGATTGAGGTGATGGTAGATTGTAGAGATTATGGAGGAGGTTAAAAGTTAGGAGGTTAAAGATGCATGTAGTAGTATTTATAGTTATTGTGGTAGGAGGTAGTGGTTAGGTTAAGATGAACGTGGTTGTATTTGTCACAAACGTGAATTTTGAATCTATTTAATTTACGTGAAATGCAATGGTTTGGGTTAGACTTGTGTGTCTATTGATACTCCCGATTGATTTTGAGTATTTTGTGTACGGAATTGAAATTCTGTGAAGGACGTCATATGAAGAATTACTTGAACTACTATTATTCGTTACATTATGTACTAGGATTTTATTTTAATTTCTTTTTTGAAACGACATTAAATTCCATCAAGAGTTTCGCTACGCACATTAAATATTTCACACAATATCATTACGACACACATAGGAAATTTCCCATCTACCAAAATTATTTGAAACTACTACTAATACCTAAGTTCCATGCTACATATACACATTTAAACATTTTGCACTATATTAAATCCTTCAAGACCATTTTATCACAAATATACTCTTTCCCATGGACACTCAAAGCCGGTCCCCCCCCCCCCCCTCCTCTTTACCAAAAATCACACGTTTTACATTTACCCTCACATGCCACCCTTGAATTTGGCTAGTACTTTCATCCCCCATTAATATTTGTACCACCTTGTTTCCTATCCTTCCTCTCAAACCGTGGAACACCCCCTTTCTCCCATGGGCCTTCATTTAAACATTGATCTTGCAAATAAAATCTGCAACTAGTCAAACCTAGTACATCCTTTTCCCTTGTTTCTGCCCAAGACGCAACAAAAGGAGGGTTTCCTCTTCCCAACACCATGTCATTTCCCATGCTAGTTCACTTGGGATAATCTTTAGTTACATTCAAACGAAGATCTCCAACTAAACCCTAACTAAGATTTCTTAACCCTAAACTCACGCTCTTGCCTATAAATACAAGTCATATTCTTCCATAAACTCACACACTTGAAAACTCACTTAACAAAGCTTTCAAAACAATAAAATTCATCACCCCCTGTTGGAAGCCTACTAGTCGCTACCAAGACAAAGGGATCTCGGGTTGGTTTGTATAAGCTAAGGTTAGATAAGTTTAAAAGGGTTTCGGGTTGAGGAGGCACTAGTTCGTGTTTACGTCTCTATTGCCTAAACCAAGTACCTCTTGTAAGTCCTAAACCCCCACTTATATCTAATATTGGTTGGTATTAATACTTGCTAAAAAAATGTTTTTGTAAACTAAAACATACCAAGTCACGGGTTAGATTGGTGGTGGGCATTTACTTAAAGTAACTAAATTGATCTAATAACGACCATGTATGTGTGTAAGTTGAGACCTAGGAAACATATATGTGAAGTTAGGAATGATTTTATGCGTGTACTAAAAGTAAGCAAATATAAGAAGATACCAACCCTTAAAAACCCATGCGTGGAATATAACGATGTATTGTATGTGGCCATTGGCTGTAAATGCTTGCATGTAGAAAACCCTAAATGACCCCCACCCCAACCAAAGTGATTCACGTTTATGTGTGTGCTCAATAGGAGCATGAAGCATGAACTAGACAAGTGTGCAAACACAAACCCTAATTGTTTAATATTGATGCGTGTATGTGTTAATAGTATGATTCCAAGCTATGGTTGAACGTGAGTATGGGTGTTAAAACCATGAAGAAAATGGAAAACGTGAATGTGAACGTGTGAGCATGCATGGTAAATTATTTCTAAAACCTTGTTTGGGCTGTGGGCGTGTTCAGGGATTCATCAAGACTAAAACAAAGCAAGTAAATTTGTGTGGTAAATTGTATGTGTTATGTGAAAGTATATGTATGCTTTTGCTATGTGTGTATACCTTATATTTCTGCTATGCGATTATGGTTAGTATGGTGTGAAGGCTATATGCATGATAAGCATATATAATCTTTCTCCTTTAGTACTGCGAACAGTGGTACACCAACAAAACAAAAATAGGATTCCTGAACTTGCCCATGTAAGGTGAGTATGTAGGTATAGTAATTATGCATGAAACATATATATGTGTTGTGCGTGTACTTTTACATATAAGTTTGCATAAGCAGAAAACATGCAAAGCTAGGAGGAAATAGTATGAACTGTTGAATACTAAATCTATGGAAATGTATTGTCTGATTGCGTGTTTATAAAGCTTAGAAACAAACCACTCTACGAAACTTAGTTCATGTGTATGTGTAGATGTTGTATGTGTACATGTATGATAAATAATAGAAAGCAAATAGGACCCCTCCCTATTGTAGCTGACGAACAGTGACTCCTATAATGATAGTATGCTATGTATTTATGTAGGGTAACATTGAAAAATAAAAGGACCACTTTCCCTTGTGATGCTACATTTATTGTCATGTTTACATGTATAGTGATACATACTTTATTTAATCTAGGTTACGGATTGTTTTGAGCTATCATTTTTCCGTGTCTACATTTGTGCCATCATGATTTGCTATTTCATCGAGGTGAGTTTCATAGCCCCACTTTTAATTGTTTTAACTATTTTGGGGTGAGAGCATTGCTTGTTTTTAACGGATGAACATAAGTGCCTTAAACTGATACGTTTGCCTACATGATGTCTAAGTAGCGATATCCCTAGATGCTTTAGCCCACTATCGTGAACCGTTAATTACTTTGTGTAAGCGCGAATGTTATGGATAGATCTATTGGGATTGACCTCCCTATCTAATGTTGGTTGTGTGACCAAATTAGATACACTTACATTTGAGTCGTTACGAATGCTTTGGGATAGGCATTTGCTCGGGCTCCCATTATATCTTGTTGGTTGGTTAACGCTTCGGTGTCATGAGCTTAGACGTAGGTTGTTGAAACGTATACTTTTGATTATAATCTTGTATTTGTTATAAGATTATATGCCGGTTGCCTTGAAAATCTTATGGTTCATCGATCTATTTAAACTTAAACCTATGAACTCACCAACCTTTGTGTTGACGCTTTAGCAATGTTTTTCTCAGGTATCAAGACGGAGGAGTGACGTGGTTATGCATGGAAGATTTTTAATAAAAATGGTCGTGACTAGTGTATGGATATTTGGATCAATGTTAAAGTCTTTTGAAACAATGTTTTATTATGATCTTGTGTAAATCGCTTCCGAACAAGTTTTATGATTTTAATTAAATGAAAACGGCTTTTAAATAGTCGTTCTTTGTATCTATGTCTTATGATAGTCATGACCGTCGCACCCCATTGTGTTGCCTTACTCTGATAAATTGGGGGTGTGACAGATTGGTATCAGAGCTGTAGTTATAGAGAACTAGGTTATTTTACAAAATGATTTTTATAAACGTAAGTCAAAAATTTATTTATCGGAAAAATAATTCTAGACTATAACTGTCTCTCAAAAATCTCCAAGAACCACTTCACTCCACGTCTTCGATAAATGTAAGTTGTGACTTGAATTATTCCACTTGATTTGCCATGTTAGTTCAAACTTGATTGCTACGTGTTATTGGCATTAAGTATTTCCTGCCTTGTTTGAATGATATGTACGGTGTACTTATAGGAATGTGTACTAAAACGATTTTTTTCTAATATTTTGAAGTACAATACCTAGCATCCTTGTTTGGATTGTTGTGCTACTAAAACGGTTTGTGCCATGTTTATTCGAACTAAGATGGTTTGTGCCATGTTTGAATCGAACTAAGATGGGTTGTGCCATGTTTACTTGGGGTAAAACATACACATATTTATGCTATTACGTAATTTGTTAAAAACAGTCCACTGGACTACTATGAACTTTTTAAACACGTGTGTGTTTCTATGTTACCCTATATTGATATACACCGAATTAAAAATATTTGCCAAAACAGTACTTGGGCACGGTGAGATTTAGTAATGGTTGATGATGAGTCGTGAGTAAACCCAAAGACCAAGACAATTCATCAAAAATGTTAAGGGGTATAACGATACTTAACAAGGTCTCAAGGCTGTTCTTGTTTGATTGGGTTGCGAGACTAAGTTAAGTGCCAGTCGTTATACAACTTAGGGTTTTTGATGAGTTTTCTTGAGGATGGGTAAAGCTCATAAATTTACATGTTGCGTGATTATAACATATTTGATTAGTTTTGTGTAGGTTTAATCAGTGTTAAATTATGTGAGTAATATCTAAAGACGAGTAAATTCACCAAAGGTGTTAAGAAGTTTAACGACTAATACTTGACTGGACCTCAAGGTTGTTCTTGTTTGATTGGGTTGCGAGGCTTAGTCAAGTGCCAGTTGTAACGCAGCTTAAAATTTTTAGTGAATTTCCTCGAGGATGGATAAGACTTACATGATCTGACAAGGTGATTACCTCATTTACGTTGGATTAATACGGTACATTAGTATCATTAGCTTGAATGGTGTGTGAACGCTGAAATGATTAACGTCATCGTGCCAATCTCCCTCCGTACTTAGAAGCTACCCATGAACTAGAAACCGTTCAAATATATATATATATATATATATATATATATATATATATATATATATATATATATATATATATATATATATATATATATATATATATATATATATATATATATATATATATATATATATATATATATATATATATATATATATATATATATATATATATATATATATGTATATATCGTGTCGACCCGTTCGTATATTACTCTTCTATATTAATACGCGTCATCGTTTCCCCATTTTAGAACAATGGTGCGAACCCGACGAGCTGCAACTAACCTAACTCGGAACAACAATAATACAATCGACAATGATGCACTCGAGCAACTAATTGCTCAGCGTGTGGCAGAAGCAATCGCGGTTATCGAAGCTAACCGAGCTAGCACACACGAAGAAACCAGCAGACCCACGACTACTACTCAGACATGTACATACAAAGAGTTTCGTGCTTGCATGCAAGGGGATTTCAAGGGCACTGAGGGCGCAGTTGGCTTAGCTCGATGGTTCGAGAAGCTTGAGTCCATGTTTGAAGTTAGCAATGTGGAGGAGAAAGATCGAGTAAAGTTTGCTTCGAGCATGCTATTGGATGGTGCACTGACCTGGTGGAATATCTACATCAGATCGGTTGGTATCAATGCTGCTCATGCCATTCCTTGGAGTGATTTCAAACAAATGATGACCAAGAAATACTGCCCTCGAAGTAAGATGCAGAAGTTGGAAAATGAACTATGGAATTTGAAGGTTCAAGGAACGAAGATTGAATCCTACACCCAGCGTTTTCAGGAGTTGATACTGCTTTGTCCAGAGATGGTTTCAACCGAGATCCGAACAATTGAAAGATACCTTTATGGGTTACCTCAAAGCATCAAGGGAGATGTAATGGCATCAAGGCCGGTGGATATGCACGAGGCTATTACCATGGCTCACAACTTAATGAATCAAGTGAGCGGAGAACTAGGTGAGGATGCCAAAGCCGGCAAGAGACAATGGGAGGAAGACCATTGGAAAACTAAGGAACAACATCAAAGCAAGAGACGAGGTGGAGTGTATGTTGCTGGGACAAGTGGAAAGAAAGGATATGCTGGAAACCTACCATACTGCGTGGAATGCAACTTTCATCACCACAGCCTTTGTCCCGAGAGATGTGGAAACTGCAAGAGGATCGGTCACCAAGCAGAAGATTGTTGGACCTCTACCCAATTGACATGTTATGGATGTGGAGAAGCAGGACACATCAAAAGGAACTGCCCAAGCCTGGTGAACCAGATTGAGGACGGAGAAACATGTCAAGCCTTAGTGGTGCTTGAGTGATTAACAATGCGGGCAAACAAAACCTTATTAGGAGTCGTGTATTTTTACTTCTCTATGGACGTCGTCTGTTATGCATTTGTTATGAATTTGGATTCTTTTCTTTCATGAATGAACTATGAACTAATATTATATTAATCGAATATCTCAAAGAAACAATTGGTGACGAAAAGGAGGATGGAACCGTTAGACCCGAGACGTACGTAGCCTGATCAACTACGTATGATCGTGGTCAAACGCGAGTATGCTCATAGTAGTCATCGCAAAAATAAGATAAATTAGCAAAGTAAATTCCCAATTCGCGTTATTTGCCAAAGAAAAGAATAATTGTTTAGCGCTATGAACGCCAAATATCCCCATATTGCCGTTTAAGTTAAAAGAGCCACGTGAGACTTATAAGTAAATCACTTATGGATACTTTCTCCGTCATCAAGACGAGCGAGACCTTGTAAAACGCAAGCCTTTGGGAAAATTTATGTTGGAGACGTCATCATGCTAAACGTTGCACCATAAACGTGTCATTTGTTTTGGAAAAAAAAAAACGAAGGGAGTTAAATCCTTGATACGTTGGACCGTTCAAGATTACTATTAGCACAATTATAGGCAGTTATGCGAAGGACGACAACACGGGACCCTTTAAAGTGGAGATGATACGTAAAACGACGCGAAAAATTATTGAAACTCATTTAACAAAACCGACGTCCCTGAGACGATTTAATATACGAGAAAAGACATACTAGTATAAGCCTTAGGGAGCGATATAGAATCGGAAGGAATTTTTATTCGTTCTAACCCTAATAGCAATGTTAATATTAGCAAGAAGCTAAGGAAAACGAAGGAGTTGGACGCCAAGAGAAGTAGATAGAAATTCAAATTATCTCTTGGTTTGTTAACATGGACGTGCTAGTTTTGAGGACAAAACTCAATTTAAGGGATGTCGGATGTCACAAACGTGAATTTTGAATCTATTTAATTTACGTGAAACGCAATGGTTTGGGTTAGACTTGTGTGTCTATTGATACTCCCGATTGATTTTGAGTATTTTGTGTACGGAATTGAAATTCTGTGAAGGACGTCATATGAAGAATTACTTGAACTACTATTATTCGTTACATTATGTACTATGATTTTATTTTAATTTCTTTTTTGAAACGACATTAAATTCCATCAAGAGTTTCGCTACGCACATTAAATATTTCACACAATATCATTACGACACACATAGGAAATTTCCCATCTACCAAAATTATTTGAAACTACTACTAATACCTAAGTTCCATGCTACATATACACATTTAAACATTTTGCACTATATTAAATCCTTCAAGACCATTTTATCACAAATATACTCTTTCACATGGACACTCAAAGCCGGTCCCCCCCCCCCCCCCCTCCTCTTTACCAAAAATCACACGTTTTACATTTACCCTCACATGCCACCCTTGAATTTGGCTAGTACTTTCATCCCCCATTAATATTTGTACCACCTTGTTTCCTATCCTTCCTCTCAAACCGTGGAACACCCCCTTTCTCCCATGGGCCTTCATTTATACATTAATCTTGCAAATAAAATCTGCAACTAGTCAAACCTAGTACATCCTTTTCCCTTGTTTCTGCCCAAGACGCAACAAAAGGAGGGTTTCCTCTTCCCAACACCATGTCATTTCCCATGCTAGTTCACTTGGGATAATCTTTAGTTACATTCAAACGAAGATCTCCAACTAAACCCTAACTAAGATTTCTTAACCCTAAACTCACGATCTTGCCTATAAATACAAGTCATATTCTTCCATAAACTCACACACTTGAAAACTCACTTAACAAAGCTTTCAAAACAATAAAATTCATCACCCCCTGTTGGAAGCCTACTAGTCGCTGCCAAGACAAAGGGATCTCGGGTTGGTTTGTATAAGCTAGGGTTAGATAAGTTTAAAAGGGTTTCGGGTTGAGGAGGCACTAGTTCGTGTTTACGTCTCTATCGCCTAAACCAAGTACCTCTTGTAAGTCCTAAACCCCCACTTATATCTAATATTGGTTGGTATTAATACTTGCTAAAAAAATGTTTTTGTAAACTAAAACATACCAAGTCAGGGGTTAGATTGGTGGTGGGCATTTACTTAAAGTAACTAAATTGATCTAATAACGACCATGTATGTGTGTAAGTTGAGACCTAGGAAACATATATGTGAAGTTAGGAATGATTTTATGCGTGTACTAAAAGTAAGCAAATATAAGAAGATACCAACCCTTAAAAACCCATGCGTGGAATATAACGATGTATTGTATGTGGCCATTGGCTGTAAATGCTTGCATGTAGAAAACCCTAAATGACCCCCACCCCAACCAAAGTGATTCACGTTTATGTGTGTGCTCAATAGGAGCATGAAGCATGAACTAGACAAGTGTGCAAACACAAACCCTAATTGTTTAATATTGATGCGTGTATGTGTTAATAGTATGATTCCAAGCTATGGTTGAACGTGAGTATGGGTGTTAAAACCATGAAGAAAATGGAAAACGTGAATGTGAATGTGTGAGCATGCATGGTAAATTATTTCTAAAACCTTGTTTGGGCTGTGGGCGTGTTCAGGGATTCATCAAGACTAAAACAAAGCAAGTAAATTTGTGTGGTAAATTGTATGTGTTATGTGAAAGTATATGTATGTTTTTGCTATGTGTGTATACCTTATATTTCTGCTATGCGATTATGGTTAGTATGGTGTGAAGGCTATATGCATGATAAGCATATATAATCTTTCTCCTTTAGTACTGCGAACAGTGGTACACCAACAAAACAAAAATAGGATTCCTGAACTTGCCCATGTAAGGTGAGTATGTAGGTATAGTAATTATGCATGAAACATATATATGTGTTGTGCGTGTACTTTTACATATAAGTTTGCATAAGCAGAAGACATGCAAAGCTAGGAGGAAATAGTATGAACTGTTGAATACTAAAGCTATGGAAATGTATTGTCTGATTGCGTGTTTATAAAGCTTAGAAACAAACCACTCTACGAAACTTAGTTCATGTGTATGTGTAGATGTTGTATGTGTACATGTATGATAAATAATAGAAAGCAAATAGGACCCCTCCCTATTGTAGCTGACGAACAGTGACTCCTATAATGATAGTATGCCATGTATTTATGTAGGGTAACATTGAAAAATAAAAGGACCACTTTCCCTTGTGATGCTACATTTATTGTCATGTTTACATGTATAGTGATACATACTTTATTTAATCTAGGTTACGGATTGTTTTAAGCTATCATTTTTCCGTGTTTACATTTGTGCCATTATGATTTGCTATTTCATCGAGGTGAGTTTCATAGCCCCACTTTTAATTGTTTTAACTATTTTGGGGTGAGAACATTGCTTGTTTTTAACGGATGAACATAAGTGCCTTAAACTGATACGTTTGCCTACATGATGTCTAAGTAGCGATATCCCTAGATGCTTTAGCCCACTATCGTGAACCGTTAATTACTTTGTGTAAGAGCGAATGTTATGGATAGATCTATTGGGACTGACCTCCCTATCTAATGTTGGTTGTGTGACCAAATTAGATACACTTACATTTGAGTCGTTACGAATGCTTTGGGATAGGCATTTGCTCGGGCTCCCATTATATCTTGTTGGTTGGTTAACGCTTCGGTGTCATGAGCTTAGACGTAGGTTGTTGAAACGTATACTTTTGATTATAATCTTGTATTTGTTATAAGATTATATGCCGGTTGCCTTGAAAATCTTATGGTTCATCGATCTATTTAAACTTAAACCTATGAACTCACCAACCTTTGTGTTGACGCTTTAGCAATGTTTTTCTCAGGTATCAAGACGGAGGAGTGGCGTGGTTATGCATGGGAGATTTTTAATAAAAATGGTCGTGACTAGTGTATGGATATTTGGGTCAATGTTAAAGTCTTTTGAAACAATGTTTTATTATGATCTTGTGTAAATCGCTTCCGAACAAGTTTTATGATTTTAATTAAATGAAAACGGCTTTTAAATAGTCGTTCTTTGTATCTATGTCTTATGATAGTCATGACCGTCGCACCCCATTGTGTTGCCTTACTCTGATAAATTGGGGGTGTGACAGTATTTATGATTATGGTGTTAGCAACTGGTTGTTATAAAAGTGTAGAAAAAGTATGAAGTTGAAGGTGAAAAGATGAAATGAGTAAAGAAAAAATGTATATATATATACTTACCATCCATGTGAGCATATCTAAAAGCATTGAGTGCAAATTTTATAAGATTTTTTATCAAAGGTAAATTTTATTAAGTAAGGAAGAAAAGTAACAAAAAGACAAAAAGAATAAAGACAAAACTAATTAGGACAACCCCTAATTAATAGCTTTGGCAAACCAAAAAAACAAAATGACAATGGACAAATTTCATGTTCAAAATACATAACAAGCAAAACTACTTAATACCATAAGAACTAGATATTAAGCAATACTAAGTCTAAACTTGATCACAAAGAAAGACCAACTCTTCTGCATTCCAATGGCACACCAAATATCCAACTGCTTACCACAAAGATGGATGTATTTTTGAATCCATGAGCAACTCTAGAGCCAACCAAAGCCACCTAATCCCTGATAATACATCTTCTCCCTATAGCAAACAAAACTAGGACCAACAAGTAATAGATAACCTGCAACCGCCACACTAAAATGGAGAACCCTTACAATATATGAGATAGCTAGAGTAGCTTTCTTCCCAAGAACCCACCTCCTTAAAAACCTTATCAAAGAAAATCCAATGGGGAAAACCCTAGACAAGGAAAAAGAGTGCATGCATCCTAGGAAATCACACAAGACTGAGGCAAAAATACCAAAATGCCTATAATCTAGATACTCTATAGACATAAGGTAGAAAAGATATGATTTAACATCACAAGGCATGGAAACTATAGAGGCATAAACAAAACCATGCACAAGAGGAAATCATTATTCTAAGCATAGATGACACATTTTTCAGCACACTCTAAATGAGACATCGCCCCCTAGACAAAGCCATAGTTTATACACACAATCATCTAAGCCTAAACCCTAAACCTCCAAAAACAGTACTCTCCCAAAATCTCAAATAAAAAAAATAATAACATAATCATAAGGCCAAAAGAGAAAAAATATACCTCAGATCATCAAAAGGAAAACACCATACTTCCTAAGAAGACTTCCATATCAGGAACTAAACAAAGATAAACCCAGCACCAATTATAATCCCATAACCCGATCCCCCAAAAGACCACATATAAAAGCATTGCGTGCAAAATTTTATACGTTTTTTTTTTGCTTAAAGGTAAAATCTTACTTTTCTATTTGTCGTTCAAAATTTTGTAATTTATTGTTACTTAAACCTTACATTATGTTTTTTTTCACTTAACCTACAACTAACTGACAAACCCAAAAACATCCTCATTAACTTGCATCTAACTTACACTTTTGATAATCCACCATACTCAATTAAAACGCAACCCAATCAATAGAACTAAATAAAAAGAATAAAAAAAACACAACCGGTGACTCTCTTGTTAACCAAAAAGCGATCCAACCATCCAACGAACACCAACTAAAGGTGTGTTTAGTTTTTTTTAAGGATCTTAGTGCAATGAGAATTGGGTCCAAATCCCTTTGATCTTCTTATTTTACATTCACATCAAACTGTCTCTCTTCCTACTAAAAAACTTATTAAGACATTCAAATAGAACCAAATAAAAAAAGTAAACAAACCCTAAGTCAACTTTTAAAACTAACTTGATGCCGCCTAGAAACCAATGAGGGGCCGTTTGGTTCGCGAATATTAAAACCATGTATTTAAAATTACGGCTAATTTGAAATCTTGAAGTTTTAAAAAACCTGTATTTTAGAGTACTTTTCTTGTTTGGTTGACAAATATATATTTATAAATTTATAATATAAGTAATGATAAATGACTAAATTATCCCCTTCTTCTACAAACACATCACATTATCCAGATATATAAATCTCACCCTTTCTTTTTCTAACCAATCAACAACTTCTAACCTTAAAATAACTAACCAATTAAACTGATAACCATAATTTATTGTAGCAGCAAAAATAACATTTATTTGATAAAAACTTAAAAAATCTTTACCCGACATGTAAGAGCAAAAAACCATTGTGACGTTAAGGTTTAAACTCTTGTAGGGATCAAAATATTGATATAGAACACCAAATAAAAAAACATATATTTGATCTCCACTTGTTCAACGATTGATACAACTAAAATTATTTCATTTATAATTTTTTTTGAAGATATAAGATCTATAGCAAATAAAACGTGCATAATCAAAGTAATTAAAAGATTGATGCGGTAACATTTATTAGAAAATATAAGATCTAAACGCAATTAAAAAAGTATCATCAATGAAACTTGAAGCTATGACAAAAAAAAGAGCCACAAATGAAGAAGAAAGAGGGCATTACATAAGGTTATTATTGTCTGTTTTGACTAAACGTAGTGGCTGTCTTTTAATTCCACTCACAAATGAACGAGCTAAAAAAACGTCCCTTTTAGTGGGACCGGATATAAAAAACCCTCTATCTTTTCTTACCAAACACAGTTTTTATTAATTTTGATATGTAAATGCAACAAAAACCATCAAATGTTGGTGAACCAAACAGGCCCCGAGTATTTTCATTATTGCACCTCATAGTACTCAGTGGCCACCTCAACGCATGCCACTTGTTTGTTTTTGACGATAAGAAAAAATTTAAAGCTTTCCTATTTACTTGAATTGAATGGACAAAGGGTGTTGGGCCCATTATCCACCGGAGAATACTATTATTAGAAAATTTGACATCGTTTTAACACTTTAACTGCTAGTTTAAATATAACATTTTAGAAGTCTAATTATAGATTTTAAATACGGAAAGTTCCGAAACATTTTATATTGTACGTTAATCACCGGTAATTTAATCACCGATACGATACTCCCATAATATGTCTCTATCCTTCATTCGAATATCTACCTTGACAAATCTTTTTGGGTCCATTTATGATCGTTCCACAAATTCAATGATTCAAATGTTCCAAGTTTAGATGCTAGCTAGCTAATGTGGGAACAATGGTATCATGCATGTGGAACGCATTCCCATCATAAAGTCCTAAAGTTGCCTAGCTCGTTTTTCCATCGTCACTTCCATGGAAGTACCATATCTCTTTCCTTCTGGACCCAGCCACAATCACTATCCTCGGAGTCTTTTATACTTAAATATAAGTGTAAGTTACCTACTTGACATGCCTTCATAAATGAGACAAGTAAACATAAACTCTTTTGAGGCTAGTGCATGACGCATCTATATATGCTTGTCACGTAATAGCCAAATAACGGCTATGTAGTTGTGTTAGACCGTTGTTGAATGTAATTCAAGCTGGTAGATCTGTAATTATTTTAGAAGGACGGGTTATTTCATACATGCCAAAAAAACGGCTATGTAGTTGTGTTGGATCGTTGTTGAATGTATTTCAAGCTGGTAGATTTAAAGTATTTATTTTAAAAGGACGAGTTATTTTATACGTAACAAAATAAAAAATATTCAAAAATAATTTTGAAACGAAAGTAATAATTTGTACACTATTTGTTACAAACTTTGGGAAACCGAAACCCTCCCCAGTTCCTTAAGAAATCCGTCACTATGCATGTACACAAACATTAACGAAGCTTCAAGGTGATACGTTGAGCACCAGCTATTGGAGATAATCGACAGACAAGTCACTATGACTAACATAAACATTAATGTTCAGGGAACTTCAATTCTATAATTTACGCTTTGATACCATTCTCAAAGATATGCATGCATGTCTATATTGTCAAACCAAGGCTCAAATGTCAAGTTTCTATAACAAACTTCTGGATGAAAGTAATTGGGTTGTTGTTGATTAGTAGTTTATTTTAATCAAAATATGAGTTAACTAGAACTCTAGAAGTTAATATGGCGAGTATGGTCAATGGATTCATTAAAATAAATGTTAGTAAAAGTTATATACTTTACAATAGGTTATCTTATCTAATAGCCAATGGTCGTGTTTTGTATACGGACTGTCGTATGATTCGTTTCTATTTACTGATATAAAATTGTTGTCCATAATTAGAAAGTAAAATTTAAATTACTTCAACGTGTAGCTCGGTCTTTTTAATTTTTTTCCTCTGTTCTTGTAGGTCAAATCTACTAGAACTAGTTTACCATGACCCTACGACTTGGAAGAAAAGGAAATCTTTGTCGTTGAACTGTTTTAAATTGTTCTTAAGTTAAAATTCTGCTTATAATTTTGATCGCTATCCATCAGCAAATCTAGAAACATAATAATAATCTGTGTGTATTGTTTCTTTGGTCAAAGTGTGTAATTGCACCTCAGACATGGTTAACTCAAACTCGGTTAACCGGGTATCTTACCATCTCGCAAACTCGGTTTAATTGGGTCTTGACTCGGTCACGTGTTATCTATTATCTATTATATCTAATAAAACACAGTTTTATACAACTTTTTAAAACAGTCATTGTAGAACTTTTAAAGCATTCATCTAATTAATTTTTTCCTAATATAACTTTAACTATAATAGTGCCACGTGTATTTTTGAACTATCAGCCATTATAACTAATTTCTTTCAAAAGTAACTTCTAAGAACATGTTGTTAGCTGGATTTTATAAATACATAACTGAAAAGAGTCAAAATCTTTTTTTGAAGAGAATTGATAGTATTAGTTCAAATTGATAACTTTTTAAGAGAATTGATAGTATTAGTTCAAATTGATACCGTACCAAGTAAACCAAATTAATTAGTTTGCAAAATCATTTGAAATAAGCAATCTTATTATTTTGAATTTAGATTTATAAAGAATGAACCGGCCAACTCGGTTATTCACATGGCATCTTATTAATATGGTTTTAAAAAGTTAGAAGAGTAGTTTTTATTTCTCAAGAGCTCTTACTATTTAGATTTAGATTAATTATTAGTTATTCCTTTTATTATTTCTCTTTCTAAATAAACTACAATAATTTTTTGGTTTTGTGTTTGTACATGATATGATGTAGTAGTATTCAAAAAGTTTCCATGAAAAAAGCATGTAGATAGGTCGTCAGGTCGATCACCATTTTGTTTAAAGGTGTGTAAATATTTGATAAGAACATGTGTTTAATGTAATCGCATGCTTTGATATGCTTTCCGTTTATTTTTGTTGTGATGTTTAGAATTTTTTTTGTAGTTTGTTACGTTAAGATCAAAATCTTCTCCTCATTGTGTGTAATCTTGAATTGTCTTCTTCATATGGTATTATCTTTATGTTTATTTCTTCTGAAGATCGTTAGACAAAACAAGCATATATAATTGGGTTTGATTTGTTTAGATTTTTAGCTATAATTCAGTTTGATTCGTTTATAAAAAAAACCATAATTGGCACATCGTTAGTACATTTGGGAAAGAGATCATGAGATTATTAGTTATTTTCAGAGGTCCTAGGAAATTTCATGAAAGTGTATCGATGTGTTATAGTTATTTCGCTATTGAATGCATATGGTATGTTTTGTATAATAATTTTTGTTGAAATTACTGATGTATAAATACTATGGATTCATAACGATTTTGATTTAACCTCAAAATCTTTCTAAATATTTCCCAAATAAGTATTATGTAGGAAAGATGCATGTCACGAGGAGTTTATCGAGTGATACGCGAATGATTCCCAAACTGACGCAAGTTTGTCTTCTTTATTTAGGTTGAGCCACGCAGTATAAAAATAGATTTAGCTTACAAAGAGTATTTTACCTACGTTTGATTATCATATGAGGAATTAGTTAAATATAATCTATGTCACTATATGTGAGATCAAGTAATACTATGAATGAGTTACTTGACATCACATATACATTACATAGAGTATATTTAACTGTTGCATAGTGATAGATCTCACATTTTGTTGTAATGATCTCACAAACACTGATAGATAATTTTGCAATTTAACAGTGACAAACTCAAAACACTAACACAAAGGATAGGAACTTCGTTTTTTATCTTATGGGTCACGTAAAGAGGGATACATATGTGAAAGCCAAACTCTTTTTTTGAAGTTGAAATTTTGTATGTTCCAAGTCTATGTAGATAGTAAAACCTTACTGGTGATAAATTAGCTTAGTGGTCTATTTTTATGCAAGCATGCTTAGAGGTTTATTTAATTGAGGTGATAATTGGTGACATTATATTTGCATCTAATAAATCTTTATTTTATTGTTATAAGGAATTATATCACGTTCACGTATCATGGTAGGTAATTGAGGGGAACTTTTTTAACTTGTGTTTTGATTTGATATTATAAGCCGATTAATCTTAAAGCGACTATTTTTTATAAATAGTCCGAATTCATCGCACACGAACTTTCATGGCCAATGAGAGATTAATTTTCTTCCCAAAGTTCGAACCGAAACCTTTTAACACTTCCGTCCTAAAAGGCTAGGTTTTTATCGCTAAGAAAGAATCAACAATAACAAAAAGAAACATGTATGTTTTTATTGTGAAAACTTAGTTGTTATGTGCCTAATCACGGACTTAGATTAACAGTGGGAGTTCTCATAAGGGAGATGATTTGCACACGCTATAAAATGATTGGCACACTCAAAATATGTGTGTGTTGACATTTTTATCCTTAATGCTTTTATTAAAAGTTGCTCACACTATCTAATGGAAGGATACAAATGTCAACACACACATTTTGAGTGTGCCAATAATTTTGTGGAGTGTGCAAATCACATCCCTTCTCATAATATTACAGAAAATTGAAAGTTACATTGAAACCACTGTAATTAATGAAGACCATTTTAGTAAATGATTACTTATCGCAAGTATTAGAATATCACATTAGATTAAGTGCTTGCGTTCAAAGAATTAGAATATCAGATTAGATTAAGTGCTTGAGTTCAAAGAATTATAAGGAAGCAGATGCTGTGTTTGTCTTTTCGGGATGACAATCAACAAAAGTTAGGAAAAATCCCTCTCGCGGGCAAATCAGTTTCTATTTGTTACGACCTGTTTTTACACACAACTGCCTACATGTAATCGTCTTACATTGGGAGGAAACACAGATTAAAGATTGTTATTTGTGACAAAGATGGAAATCTATCTAATACAACCACCAACGTGGTTTACAAAACAAAATTTACGATTACATGTATATGTACACGTATCTCGGATTAATAAAAAATATAGGATTGAAGATGTTTAATTTCTTTTTTGGATTATTTGAATTATGTGTTTCATATAACATGTTTGATTATGACCAGTTGTATACCCTACGTTTGTTTATCCAAATGTATTATTTTTCTAACTTATAATTTTATAAATGTATTTTTTTCGAAGTTACTTAAACATACCCGTAAATTTCACGGGTCTTTTAGCTAGTCACAAAATATAACTCTGTTAAAAACTAATGACGAAGATAAGGCACTAGATTTTTTTAAATTGTTTCTTCTCTCGCTAAAAAACAAATACATGTCTAGACACTTTAGGCGGTATCATCGTTGGTAGAAAGTAGAAACAAGATCAACAAAGGTATGAATTATTTTTTTAGCATATGTTCTATTCAGTTTAATGTAATTTTTTCATGTGATCCTGAAATTTATGCTTGAAACTATCAAAGGAGCTTTGCTTATCATTTCCTCGTTGCAAATATTTAGTTAGTCGGTCAATAAGTGCTTTTAAGAAATAGCTCATTGATTCAATCTCAACTCCTGACTAATTAAGTCACTGAAATAAGTGTTTATTGTCGAAGATTTGGTATTTGAAGAAGGATCGGTCTCCACCCAAAACGATCCATGAGATCAGGTTTTCTTCGCCTATTCAAACCTTTTTAAAAGATTTATACTCAAAACTAAACTCCTATAATCAAGTAAACTTGCACACAGGCACATCCATAACGGCTTGTCTTCTTGAATGGTTTATCTTTGGCTTGAATTTGATAATCGTGTTTTTCATTAATGAAGTCAAATACAACAAATAAAACAAGTATGCAACTAGGGAAAAAGTTTGAAAAATCGAAGAGAGAAGGTTGAGATGGTATGATTTTGTATTGTCGATCATCTTATTGTATTGTGTTAAGTAGGTCGCATGTACGTTTAAGGAGAGAAAGATGAGGTGGCATAAAAAATTGTAGATCGACGGGGCGTTACTGTGAGTAGCCTTACAACATTCAAAACTTTTAGCTAAGACCCTTGTCGTAGCCAAATGTGGTAAAATGTAATCTCAAAATGTTTTCTCGATAACGTGTCGTAGCAAAAAATGTTGTCGCGTAAGGTTCGTAGCAAAAGTTTTGGCGACAACGAAGGGTTAGCTTTCAGTGACGTCGGGGGGCCCACCCCTAAATCAACACAAAATGGTTTGACTGGCGTGGCATTGTGCTTTCAACGACTACAAACGCCGTCGCTAATTAAATTTCGCAATTAATTGTTTCAACTAATTTTTTATTATATAAATATAAATAATAATATAAAAACCATTATTTATACTTGGCGGGAATCAATTTAGCGACGACATGGTCGTCACTAAGAACAACTCTCAACATTGGTTGCTGCCACTTTTTGTGACAGAATTAACCACGGCTCCGGCGTCGCTAAGATACCTGTTATGAAAAAACAACACCTAAATGCCAGAAATCCATATTTATTCCAGAAAAATTTACCAAAACAAACTTGGAAATCACCCACAAACTATGATGAAAAATGTTTCTTTTCATTGATTCAGTCAAAAACAACCAGAGTAACTCATAGTATTCGTTTATAACGATACAATAAAGCTAATACATAAAGTATTCTCATAATGAAAATAACATAAGGATATGTTTCAATACAAATACTAATAGCCTATATAATCCCTACTCGTCATCATAAATATAAGCATCATACTCACGGTTATCGTCGTTACTGTCATTATCATCTTGCTAGTTTTAGGATCAAAGGTCAGGGTGCAACAATTATCAAAGGCCGCCAGGAGTAGAACTAGGGGCGGGAGAAGTAGAGCTAGGGCCGCCAGGAGTAGATATAGAACTGGGAACACTTGGGGAGTGTATAAATCGGGGATCTAAAAGGAGTACCTTGTTGTCTGTTGAAGAAATTGAAAAAATATTTCAAGGCGTTTTGTTGACATTCAAATGTTTTCCTTTGCTCATATTTTCCCAAAGAATGTTGCCTCTTCAAGTCTTCTACTTGCTCCCGGGTACAATAAGCTGGTTCGGTTGTGACCTCTCATAATCCAAATTACCCGTACCCGCTAACGTCCTGCTTACACCCGCTATATACACACAATTTATGCTCTGACTGACTTCAGCCAAGATTTTTATGTCTTGGGCAGGATGGTTCCGGAAGTGATTGCATCTTAAATTGCCTTAAATTCCGCCTGTGTAGTTCAAAAAACTAACGGTTAATTTAAAAATGATGGAAGGGTGTTTTGTAATTGATGCAACAATTACCAACACCCCTGTTGCAGGATCTGGAATTACATCAATCATGGAGGTTAGTATATTAAGTATGTAGGATGTGAATTACATAAAACATTTGGAAGGAAAAATCAAAGTCCTTAGAACGAAAAGGGACGGGCTTTAAGACAATGTGCAATGTAGTTAGTTACGCAAAAGTTATACTACTAACTGAGATTCTAAGAAAAATAAGAATGAAAGAGTAATGGTTCAGATGGAAATATATGCATTGATATTATATTTATTGTTACAACTAAACCTATTGAAATGCTTTCACATGTGCCACTTATGGTGCACTTATGGTGCAGATAGATTTTACGCAAACACATAAATTCAAAGTGTACTTACCAGATGAGGTGAGACATTTTTAACAACACCCAACCCACAAATTCCTATAGGAAACCTTCCCTTTGTTCCATCACGAAAGTCGCTACTTGTAATGATATTAACACCAAATTCTGCATTATGTAGATAAAAAATCACATGTTTAGAAATTTTTTGAAGCTCAAAATAACCAATAATTCTTAAATATGAATCACATATTTATATAGTATATCATAGAAGAAAAAGAACATGTATGGTATCATGTGTGCACCCATGAGCAACAATATAGTCAAATTTTAGACAAACAATGAAGCAATAGCATGTCAAGATAGTTAAATCATATGCTAAATTGAGATTGTGCCTAATAGTTAAGAGAAATTTACAACGAGCTATTTTATGTTGAACCATGTAACAAAAAGATACTATAAATTTTTACATCCATGACATTAGGCAAGTATCACTCGAACAATGAAAGCGTATTATCACAGTTATGTCTTTTTGTCATTCCCCCAACACCAAAACATATTATATAGATACAATGAAGCTTCAGTTAGGCGAAAACAACATATCCGCCATTAGGGTGTATATTGGCCGGTTCAACCGGATTTTGGATAAATATGAGCTAAACCATAACTATCAGTTTAATACAACTTCATGATGAACCACCTGTGTAGGATATGAAAACGAACTGGCCAAACTTTGGTTCCAACAGATCCGCTGGTCCTTTAGTTTTGTTGTACATTATATCAATCATATGAAAGGTATGATTGAACTAAGAGTTTAGGTGTGTGTCAACAATATAATTTGAGATAACAATAATTGTAAATATAAATAAATTGCTCCAACATTAAGGAAAACACTTAGTAGGCCAACACATAGCAAAGTTATATCATTTGAGATGAGACGACTAATCAACCATTTAACCATAAACAAACACATCAAACATGAAAAGGAAACATATAAATAAACAGATAATCACTTCTAAAACATAATGCCAAGCAGTCCTAATCCATACCTCGTAAATTACTATCTATATCCAAACACCACGTTTACAACGCACTTTACTAACAAGTAAAAACTAAACTTAACATCACATAAACCAAAATGTGAATTGTAGCAAAATATAGACAAACCTTCGACGGATGGGAAGGCGGCTGGTGGTCCGGCTATGATGGTGGTAGTTTCGTGTGCACAGCGCGTCAGTGTACGTGTGTGGGTTGAAGGTGGTCGGGTGGGGTTGAAGGTTGAAGGTGATTTATGGGGTTGAAGCAGTTTTTGTGAGGAACAATCAAGCTATGTTAACTGCTACTATAAAACAGATTAGGGGCGATTGTTTTGCCGAAAAAAAGAGATAGAGAACTACACGTTTCCACTAATGAAAGAATTTAAATTTTTAATCATAAATATAAATCATTTCAATGAATTATAAATACTTTACAATGATTAAATAAATTTGAAATTATTTATAAATAATTTTATCTTTAAAAAATAATTTTGATTAATTATAAATCAATTTAAAATGATTTCAATTAAATAAATATAATGCTAATAAACTAAAAATAATATATAAATGACTAAAATTAAATAAAAATAATTTATGACAAAATAAATAAAAGATAATAGAAAATGAACTAAAGTAATTGAATATAAGTTGATATTATTCAAATTACTTTTTGCACTAGACGATTAAGTTGGAGGTGAAAACGAGTCGAGCCAAGTGAATTCAAGGACGATTAGAGCTTATAACCATGCAGTTAATAATGTTACTAAATATGGCAAGACTTTACAAAATTGAGTAGAAGAAAAAAAGAAAAATGAAGCAACATTATTGACTTGGTTTGTTGTCGGCGTCGTTGTCGTCTTTGTTGTCGTTTTTGTCGTTGTCATTTGATGCGTATTTTCTTTTTAAATAAAAATACTTTAGGTCATAAATTTATAAAATTCGATTTACCAATCACGCACTAACGAGTAAATAAGTCGATAGTTTGTGGTATAGTCGGTAAACCCGGGATTGTCCCAAGAGCTAATGTATTTGTCAATAGTTTGAAATGTGTCATGAATTAAATAGAATAATGATTGAAAGATTAATTATATTAGGAACAGAAAATAATCATAAAGCAATTAAAGATAGGTTTTATAATCAGAGGAGAAAATGTAATGGCTAAGTTAATTCATTGTTATCTAGTTATGACCATTTTATTAAGTGTAATGCCTAATTATTAATTGTTTACTGGTCATAGTGTCAGCAAACTCGCTTCTTAGTTTGTGTATGCCCTATGTATCCTAAATCTTGGCTATAATGGATCAAAACTATCTACGCATCTAGTTAACAATGATAGAAAAGGGAAAGAACAATCAAATCACAAGACCGAGATCTATAGTGGTTCGGCTACGAAACTCTTCTTCGCCCTACTCCACTCCACGAGCACCCTACTCGAGATTTCACTATTCAACAAGCTCCCTTTAACGTGGAGAAAATCGTATATATGTATCAGTTGATATACGTATAAGCTGATATATGTATCAGCTGATATCATTTGAAGGGCATGTATTAAGTAATCTTTGAATTCTTTGACAATGAATTTAACTATAGTACGTTGACGTTGCTCGCTGAATTTATGCTTTAGTTAATCTTGATCAACCAGCTGCTAACCTTATGAGTTGGTCTTTGATACTTAGACTAGTGTTTGTTTCAATATAGACAAAGACAATTGAGCCCTGAATTAGCGCAACATATTTTGAAGTTATTCTCATATATTTTGTAGATTTGAACCCACATAGTACTCAAACCATAAGGTCAACTATTTAAAGATAAACATGTTTGAGACGAGAGTAAAGATTCTAGAGGAAAGATTGGAATTAGGTGCAATAATTTATAAGCTTTTAGATGACGTGGAACATCTTTGTACTAATTAGTAATTCGCATGTTTAATTTAATGTGTTCATCTCTAGGTTTATTTAATGTGTTTCTTGTTAGGTGCGATTGAGTTTGTTGCTGATGTTGTTGTTGTTTATTAATGTATTAATGGTTAGATAGTTAAAATATGTATGATTATAACAAGTTAATTTGATAAGTTGATGAAATAATCCATGAAAAATGTTGACCTCATATCTTGTATATCAATATTTATCTGCTTAGTATCTCATGTATAGTCATATCATCTCGACTCATCCATTTATCCTCTCATGTATGTTCGTGTAACATCTCATGTATATTAATATTATATCGAATCATCCGTTTAACGCATCATGTATATTTATATCATCTTGACTAATTGTTTACCATATCTTGTATATTTATATCAATTCTGTAGAAAACTAGAAGGGGGTTGAATAGTTTTTACAGATTAGTTTTAATTACTTTAAAACTTTTTCATGATCGTGAATGGATATAGATGAAGTGTGAATTAGCAAAGTAATAGACTTGAAGTAACAAAGAAACAAACCACAATGCACAATGATTTAAAGTGGTTTGGCCTAGCAAGATCTCACTTATCTTGCCCATACTTCCACTCCTCGAGTATCAACTCGAGAGTTCAACTTCACTAGTAAATGAATCTCCTTTACACCGGTGGAGAAACCTTCACACTTAAGCTTACAATCTTTAACGACACCTAAGCTAAGATGTCGTGTTCTTAACAAAGGCACAACAACGCCTTTATACACTATAAACTTGTGATTTACAACACCAAACACACTAATATACAAGTATATAGATGAATGGGTACAACAATGGTGATTGTATAGGTAACACTGAACACATTCACACAAAGTGAAGCCTTCAAAGATCAAAGCTTATAATAGAGATTTCTTGTAACCGATCTTGAATGCATAAAGATATAAATCACTATAAGAAGAAAATAGACAAGAGAGATTGAAGAATTAGTATATGTGCAGAGATTATAAAGAGAAAAGATAGAGAATGGGTGAACTTTAAGCTTGGACAAAGCTTGGTATTTATAGGCATACATCAGACAGGCACGAAACCCGTCGGCCCCCTTACCTAGGGGTCTGTCGGGGTCTGGCAGGTCTGACTTTTGTTACCTCATAAATGTTTGTCCCAGATCATAAGCAAGCATTGTATGTGGCTTGGTATGACTTTTTATATCTGACATAAGAAGGTCAAAGTCAACATTTGATCCATTTTATTTTTCCATTTTTAGTTTATATAAGTTGTGTTAACTTTTTACAAAAGTTTAGTATATAAGTTCATGGACCTAAAAGACTTATATGTTGCTTATAATTCAAACATAAAAATATGTTTGATGTTTTGTCATTAACAAAACGTTAAGTATGATTAAAAATTTAAATATCATTTAAGTGTGATATTTGTGTAAAACCCGTATGCTTTTACCATGAACAGTACACTTATAATCGTACGTAAAAGATTAGAACTTTCCTTTTATAACATGAATACGTTTCACGGATATAAATTACAAGAACTACGTATGTGTTATTACACGATAAGTATTAAGTACGTATTAATGCACGGTAATTATTATCAATAATAATTAAAATCACGAACATGAAATCATGAACGTAAGAATCACGAACATATAAGTATGTATTTACGGATATTATTATATGATTAATATCGTTACGTACAAGTATTTATAATAACACGAATATTTAATAATAACATAACGTAAACACGAACACACGAACACATAATAAATTAGAACACGGAAAAGCTTCGGGTTTCCCATAATGGGCCCCTTTAGCCGCAACACAAGAAGAGAGAAAGGCCCAGCCCATTTTTAACTTTTACTAAATAATAAATATGGTAAATATTCATTCACAGAATAATTTTAAGAAATCTCAAAAGCCTAATGATGCGTGGTGTTGGTAACAAGTTTTAAATTTATAAACACGAATTACCGGATTGACTAAAAACGCACGGGCAAGTATAACCCTTTCGCTTGTGTATAGCTTTTATGTGGTAATACCGAGATCATTCACGGGGATTTGGAAAACCTATGATTATTTTAAAATGAAACTATAATCGTTGATTGTAGCAATGGTTGACAAACAAATAACAAGTAAAAATGATGAGATTAATAATATGATTAAAGGTACACTTGATAAAGACTAGTTTGAGCATTCGTAATCGTATGATTGTGATGACACGTTAACAAATATGATTATGATAATTAGATGGGTAATCCAATATATTGTTTTCTAAAGCTTTAATCTTCGTCAAGACCTTGGTTAAAGAAAACAAGTATTAGACTCAATCACTCAATTCAAGACTTAATCCAATTTCAACACGTTCGATTCACGGTCGTTTCACGAATTTGCTAACACTTATAATTATGTTTCTTGGTAATCAAAACTTCTTAAGAAATGATCAATACAAAAGATAGCCAATCATAGACAAACCGACTATGACTTGTTGATAGAAAATAACCCTTTCGACCTATGAAATCTTTACCAACAAATTAAGTTTTGATAGCAATTGTCACTTGAAACATAAATATCAATGGATCATAGGAAAGCTTGACATTGAATTAAACATAGATCACAATCACAACCGTCACTTCATACTACAAACATCTCCTACCAAGTGTAGAATGAAACTTAGCTACTCATAACAAATGATAAAATAAACTAAAAATAAAAGTATTATAAGTCATAATCAAGAGTCTTACAAAGTGGAAAAATGTTACTAATGATTAGGGTAATGATCCCTAAGAGGATGTTTGGTACGAGTGAATCATAAAGAAAGGAATTACATTAAAGAATTGAATGACTAAGAAAGAGAATTAGATCGAAGAAACAAGATAAATTCTATTGTTTGGTATAAATAAAGAATCAAGAAAAAGAATACTATAGATATTGATTATCTTGTTTGGAACTCACTGAGAACAAATTTATACAGAATGAAACATAATTATTAGAACAAAAATGCTTTAATTAGATTTAATTTTGTTTTTCACTTTAATATGAAAGATATGTCATTTTATCATATCTAAATCATTGAATAACTTTCGTTGATTTTGCATCAATTGATCATCTTATAATACATGCTTCTTCAAACTTAATTTCATATATTTTTACTACAACTTTTTTTTTCAAATAATTTAATGCCGTACTACTTTATGAAATAGATAAACAATTACACTTCTCATGGCAAAACAAAAACATTAATAGCTAGAAAAAGTGAATATATATTCGAGAGCAAGAGATGATGTTCTTACCCATCATTCGAAAATCATAAGCTAAAAGTGTTTATTTTGATGTTTATGAAATATAAAATAAAAATAAAGATCAAAATAGATGAAGAAAAATAACATGTAATGATGACGTGATTGAATGAATTTCAATGGAGATGGTATGAAGAAAAAAATAAATATTTTGATGTTTATGAAATATAGAGAAATTTGAAAATTTCCTAATTGATCATAATGTGTGACGCATATGGTATTGCCTTTTGATTCTTGTGTGAATGTGACAAGGAATGACTTTTGTCTAACTTGGGTGATTCTTTAGATTCTTTACTTTTTTTAGAGAATGAATATGATGGAATGAGAATGGTGTTTTGATTCTCTCTTTCCATTCTCAATATCAACCAAACTACGAAAACCCCTTGATTCTCTTTCTTTCGTTTCCATTCTATCGTACCAAACATCCCCTTAGAGTTTCGTGATGATAACTTTGCTTATCGGACTCAAAATCTGACTTTTCTAGCACCACCTTATTCAAATCCGGGAATGGGAGTTTGGACAAGGATGAGAGAGTTTATTTGATATAGTAATGAGAAAATGATTAAAAGGCTTATGAATTCTATGGTTACATGACCCCAAGGGTCTTATTTATAAGCTAGTTGATGGCATGGAGTGAATGCATGGCTTGGAGCCAAAGACAAATACTTGGAGCCAAAGCATGTCTAGAAACTTCTTGTGTGGTCTTGCATGTATGCAGACACATTTTTGCCTAGACAAATGTTGGAGGCAACTTTACTCATGATGGAGGCAAATGAACTCCCATTTGATGTTGGAGGCAAATCAACTCCACTATGATGGTGGCAACTTCACTCTTGCTAGTGGCAAGTTGGATGTATGTTGATGGTGGCAACTTTCATGCTGAATATCTTTATTTGCTCCTTGGAAATACTTGTTCTTGCACCCGAAATTGATCTTCAAAGGCTTGTAACTTGTATGCGGGTCTTGAACTTGACTAGGATTCTTCGTACTCGTACAATTCTTCATTTTTATGTTGTTTTATACTCCATTCCTGCAATTGGCTACACAAAGACTTGCAAACACAATTGGGCACAAATATGCACAAAAGTATCATATAATTAACCAATATACATGTACAAAAGTACGGATAACGCTCCTAAAAACATGTTGGATTTAGGCGTTATCAAATCCCCTCACACTTAAGTTTTGCTTGCCCTCAAGCAAGAAGAAAAGAAAATTAAATCCAAAGGCACATGTATCTTTACAAAAAATTTCGATGCAAGTCTACCAAGTACAAGTACAAGATAAAACTCATCGTCTTAAGTTTTTTTTAAGGTTGAAAAATTGAGATATGAAGTCAATACCCATAAAAATCTAGAAAGTCTTTTATTTCTAACTATACTACACTAATAACATATGAATTGAAGCAACATGTATCACGACTTAGCACATTGGCTAATCGATACCTTTTATTTCTTCTTCTTCCTTCAACTTCATAACATTATAGCTCATTGGCTATTTATTTGTCTTTTTGATTTTTTTCTTTCTTTTTCTCTTTTTTTTCTCTTTTTTTTCTTGGCTAAAACTCCTAGCCATGGATCAACATACTTACAAAGTTCATGTCGTATTGACATTCATGGAACTTGCAACTTTCTCCTATTTTTTTGGATTTTTCTTCTCTATTATATGAGACTTTGACTTGGGTAATTTTGACACAAAAATACATCTCAAATTTTCAAAAATTACCGATTGGATAATTTCTTAATTTATTTATATACATTACTTGAAACTTTTTATTTACGAGGGCAAAACAAGAACAAAAGTTTTAAAATAGCCCAAAAATATGGCAATTAAGCATCTTTTTCTCGATTTCCCTACAACCCCCTCACACTTAAGTTTAGCATTGTCCTCAATGTGATAAAACTGAACAAAATCAAGGTAATGAGAGAAAAACCAGAATCACGGGCATATCAACTTGCGGTACCTACAAAAATGATAAAACACACAAAAATACGGAAAACACTCTATTTTTGGGTTTTTATAGGTTTGTATAAAAGCGACACATGCTACACCCCCTCACACTTAAGCAAAACATTGGTTAAAAATGTGGGGTGTAAGCATGAATTTATCGTAAAAAAGAAAATCACACTTTAAAAAACATAAAATTTTAAAACACACGGGTTGCCTCCCGAGAAGCGCTTATTTTTTTATAGAGTCATCAGCCTGACTCGTACTTCTTTTTAGTTTTCTTTATTTTCTTTGAGCGGAAAGTGTTCACTCCACTTCTCATGGTATAGTTTAACACGGTGTCCATTAACAATGAAGCTTCCTCCATTCTTGTCATACAATTCAACATAACCGGACGGGTATCCATGTTTTACTATAAAAGGACCGTACCACTTTTGTTTAAGCGTGGGGGCTTTGAATTTATAGCGCATATTAAACAAGAGAACTTTATCTCCTTTCTTGAATTCTTTTCGGATTCGAAGTTTCTTGTCGAGATAAGCTTTGGTACGTGCTTTGTACAATTTCCAATTCTCGTAAGCTTGGAGTCTTAATTCATCGAGTTCATGCAGTTGAAAGAATCGGTTTTCTCTAGCGATTTTGAGATCGGGATTACAGCTTCTCAATGCCCGATAAGCACGGTGCTCGATTTCGAAGGGCAAATGGCACGTTTTACCGTACAATAAACGATAAGGTGTTGTGCCAATTGGTGTCTTAAAAGCTGTTCGGAAATCCCATAGAGGTCGTCAAGTTTCCTTGACCAAACGGAAGGATTGTCCTTAACCGTTTTTTCGAGTATTCGTTTTAAGGATCTATTGGTATTTTCAACTTGTCCACTCGTTTGTGGATGATACGCGGTTGCAAAGCGATGGGTGACTCCATAACGCTTTAAGATTTTCTCCATTTGTTTATTACAAAAATGGGAACCTCGATCACTAATTAAAGCTTTCGGCATTCCATAGCGAGAGAAAAGCTTTTTCAGAAAGTTGATTACGGCTCGTGAATCGTTCGTGGGTAAAGCTTCAGCTTCGGCCCATTTGGACACGTAATCAATAGCGACTAAGATATATTTGAACTTATGGGATTTGGGAAAGGGTCCCATGAAATCAATTCCCCATACATAAAATATTTCGTAAACTTGGATGCTGTTTTGAGGAATTTTGTCTCTTCATGAGAGGCTACCAGTACGTTGGCAAGCATCACAATTTTCGACTAGAGTGTAGGCCTCTTTAAAAATTGTTGGCCAATAAAAACTAGCATCAAAGACTTTTTTCGCGGTGGTTGAAGGACCATAATGTCCCCCAGTATGGCCATGATGACATTCATCAAGGATCTTCCTTGTTTCCGTGCCGTAAACACATCTGCTAATCATGCCATCGGGCCATACCTTGAAAAGGTAGGGATCTTCCAAGAAATAGTGTTTTAGGTCGGAAAATAATTTACATTTTTGGTGATAGGTTAAACTTTTTCTTAGAATTCTTCCAACGAGGTAATTTGCAAAATCTGCAAACCACGGAGATTCATCCGTAGAGATTTTCATAAGAGTTTCATCGGGAAAATAATCGTCGATATCTTCGTCCCTTAACTCTTCTATGTTTGGATTTTCAAGTCGCGGCAAATGATCGGCTGCGACGTTTTTAGCTCCTTTCTTGTTTTGGATTTCGATGTCAAATTCTTGGAGTAGTAAAATCCATCTAATAAGGCGCGGCTTAGCATCTTGTTTTGAGAATAGATATTTCAATGCGGAATGATCGGTGAATACAATCGTTTTCGACAACACGAGATAGGATCGGAATTTGTCGAAAGCAAAGACTACGGCAAGTAGTTCTTTCTCGGTGATTATGTAGTTGAGTTGCGCGCTATTTAGAGTTTTGCTCGCACAGTGTATAGGACGGAAATGTTTTCCTTCACGTTGTCCTAATACGGCTCCTACAGCGAAATCGCTTGCATCACACATAAGTTCAAACGGTCGCGACCAATCTGGTGAAACCATGATCGGTGCATTCATTAACTTGTCTTTAAGCTTGTCAAATGCCTTTATGCATTCTTTATTGAAATCAAAGACTACGTCTTTTTCAAGGAGTTTGGTCATCGGTCTAGCGATTTTGGAAAAATCTTTTATGAATCAGCGGTAGAATCTCGCATGACCTAGAAAACTTCTAACGGCTTTAACGTTAGTGGATGGTGGTAACTTGGATATCACTTCGATCTTGGCCTTGTCTACTTCCAATCCGGCTCCGGAGACTTTGTGTCCAAGCACAATTCCTTCAGTCACCATAAAGTGACATTTCTCCCAATTGAGCACGAGATGAGCTTGTTTGCATCGGATGAGCATGCGCTCTAGATTAAAAAGGCAAGACTCGAATGAGTTTCCGAAGACTGAGAAATCATCCATGAAAACTTCCATGGATACTTCGATCATGTCTTGAAAGATTGCGATCATACACCTTTGAAAAGTCGCAGGTGCATTGCAAAGAACAAAAGGCATACGCTTATAAGCGAACGTCCCAAAGGGACACGTAAAAGTGGTCTTGTCTTAATCGGATGGTTCGATAGGTATTTGAAAATATCTGGAAAATCCATCGAGAAAACAAAAGAATTTGTTCCCCGCTAGTCTTTCCAACATTTGGTCCAAGAATGGTAGAGGAAAATGATCTTTTCGTATGGCATCGTTCAATTTGCGTTAATCAATACACACACGCCAACCGGTAACGGTTATTGTAGGAACAAGTTCGTTATTTTCGTTGGTCACAAGAGTCATTCCTCCTTTTTTTGGAACGCAATGAATAGGACTAACCCAAGGACTATCCTCTATGGCATAGATGATTCCTGCCTCAAGGAGTTTGATTATTTCGGCTTTCACTATTTCCTTCATGTTTGGGTTAAGTCGACGTTGCCTCTCAATAACGGGTTAGGCATCGTCTTCGAGATTGATCTTGTGTTTGCAAAAATTTGGGCTAATACCCAGTATATCGGATGTTTTCCAAGCAAATGCTTCTTTATGGTTTTTGAGCATAGAAACGAGACGTTTCTTTTGATCTTCCTCGAGCTTGGCTGAGATAATCAGCGGAAGGAGTGAGTCCTTCTCTAGATAAGCGTATTCGAGATGTTCGAGAAGAGGTTTCAACTCAAGATCCGTCGGTGGATCATGAATAGATTTGTGAATTATAAAGTTCGATTTTGAAGGCAAAACTTCAAACGGCTTGTTTTCCTCTTCTTCGAGAGTTACTTCAGAATCAACGGCCATGAATTCTTCGAATTCACGACCACGATTGGTATCGCTAATCTTTTCTGAAGTTGTTTGGAATGGTGCGTTGTCATCAAGCGATGCGTCTAACTCTTCTTCCGTTACTTCATCGATAACATCCATGCGAAATCATGTGTCATCATTAGAATGGGAGTGTTGCGTAGCTTTATCGATTAAGAATGTGACTCGATCGTCACCAACTCCAAGGTTGAGTTCTTTATTCTTCACACGAATGATGGCATCGGCGGTGTGTAAGAATGGTCGTCCTAAAATGAGAGGGACTTGATGATCTTCCTCCATCTCAAGGATTACAAAGTCGGCGGGAAATATGAATTTGCCAACTTGAACAAGCATGTTCTCGGATATCCCAATGGGATATTGGTAGGTGTGGTTAGCCAAACGTATACTCATACTCGTAGGTTTCAAAGTATTGTTTGAAAGATTCTTGTATAATGAGTATGGCATAAGATTGATACTTGCGCCTAGATCGGCTAAGCCGTGACATTCGCTATTGTTGTTTAGGGTGCATGGTATGAGAAAGCTTCCCGGATCTCCAAGCTTTGGTGGAAGTTTGCTTTGCAAAGCTGCAGAACATTCTTCATTTAGAAACGCAACAGAGATTTGCTCCGTCTTACTATGGTTGCTCACAAGATCTTTGAGGAATTTCCCATAGTTGGGCATGCCGGTTAAGATGTCAACAAGTGGAACGTTGATCTTAACTTCCTTGATCATCTTAAGGAATTGGGCACTACGAGCCTCCATCTTTTCTTTTCGTAGGCGTTGAGGATTCGTAATTTTTGGTTCATACGCCTTCGGTGTTGGTGTTGGAATGGGTGTGGTTTGTTTTGGTTTGGGGTTGGAAGGAGGAACGGTTTCTTCCTTCTCAGGCTCATCGGCCTCGTCTTCACTTTCATCGGCAAAAGTGGGAGCTTTGGTGTTCGAGTTTTGTGGTGGATCATAACTTAGCCCACTTCTTGTGAATACGGCATTCACATGTTCATTACGGGCGGGTGGTGGGCGGTACCGTTTATCCGTAGATGGTTTTGGGTTTGTTTGAGTGTTGCTTGGTAGCGAAACACTTGGTCGATTGGCTAATTGATCGGTGATTCGACCAATCTTGGTTTCGAGATCATTAATGGTTGCGGTGTGGTGTCTTTGTCCTCTATCAACGTTGGCTTTGAGATCGAAAAATTGGTTCTTATTGAACGTGTTTGTCGATTTTTGAGATTCTATGAAAGCTAACAACGTTTTCTCTAGGGTCCACTCTTTGGGTTTCTTTTCGTTTGATGGACCGGAATTATCGTTCTCACGGGGTTGTGAGCTATGATTTTCGTTTTTGGGATACTCACGCCATATGCCGGGATTTCTACCGTAGTAGTTACCTCGATAACCACTTCCTCGGTATCCTCCTTGGGCGTAGTTTGCTTCTTGTGGCGGTTCTCTTATTGGTGTATCATCACACGCCGTGGATGGGTGTGGTCCTCTGCAAAGAGTACATTCGCCTCGCATCTCTTTCATTTCGTCTTTGATGGTTTTGAATTGCGAGTCGAATTTAGATATGAGAGCGTCCATCTTTTCCATGAGTTTGGAATTTTCGTCACTTTCAACGAAAGCAACGGGTTTCTTGAAAGGTTTGGTTCGGTTATCTTTGGACCAATCGAGTTTTAAGAGAACTCGGTCCTCGAGCAATTGATATGCTTCGTTTGGAGTCTTATAAAGAAAGAGTCCACCGGCGTCAAGGATTGCTTGCGTCGGTTCATTGAGACCATGATAAAAGATTTGGATGATGGTTCCTTTTAGTAAACCATGTCTATGACAACTACGAAGTAGGTCTTTCATTCTGTTCCACGCATTAATGAGTGTTTCTTGTGGAAGTTGGGCGAAACCTCGGATTTCTCCCATGAGTCTTTCGTACATGACGGATGGAAAGAAACGGCTACCAAAAGCGATTCTCATTTATTCCCATGTTTCAATGGTACCGGGCGTCAACTCGTTGTACCAAACTCTTGCATCTCCGGATAGAGATGATGGGAAGAGTTTGAGTTTTATGGCGTCTCCATCGACGTCGGCTCCATAACGGAACATGCCACATATTTCTATGAATTCGGATATGCGTTTATGCGGATCGGCCCGTGTACGGCCGTCAAATTGACGGTCTTTGATCATTGAAAGGTGATGACATTTCACGGTAAAGTTTTCTCCAAGCTCAACTTGAACAATAGCAGCCTCGGGGGTAGGTGCTACTACTCGGTCGGCTGCCCACATTGATTGATCGTCGGTCATTGGAAATGGTAGATCGTTAAATGGGTTATAGACGACAACTGCGTCTAAGAGATTATCAAATGGTGGGTTTTTGGTTTTTGAGATTCGGTTTTCAAAAGAAACAAAGGGGTGTTTCTTGCGGTTTTTCTTTCGAGATTGGTGAATATAACGTTCGGGATCGGTGTATGGACTAAGCAATTCTTGACCGGAAAAACGTGTGTTCATTCAAGTCTTGAACGACATTTGAAAAGGATTACAAGTAACAAAAACAAAATCAAACAAAATATAACTAATAAGAAAATAAGTAAATAGGAAATTAAAAAAACTAAACAAATTAAAAACATATTTTTTTTATTTTTTTTTTAAATCTGGGAACCTTGCCGACGACAGGAGGGTGTTGCCGGACGACAAATGTCCTTCTGTTTGTCGTTGTCGGCGACAGAGCTAGCTTGTCGGACGGCAAGTTGGCTTCTGTTTGATGGTTGCCGGCGGCAGGAGGGTCTTGCCGGCGGCAATCTCTCCTGTCAGATTTTTTTTTTGATTTTGGGTTTGTTTGCAATGAGGACACTACAATGGGTTTGATTATAGGATGATTTGAGAACTAAGAACACAATCAAATCCCCGGCAGCGGTGCCAAAAACTTGATGCGTGGTGTTGGTAACAAGTTTTAAATTTATAAACACGAATTACCGGATTGACTAAAAACGCACGGGCAAGTATAACCCTTTTGTTTGTGTATAGATTTTATGTGGTAATACCGAGATCGTTCACGGAGATTTGGAAAACCTATGATTATTCTAAAATCAAACTATAATCGTTGATTGTAACAATGGTTGACAAACAAATAACAAGTAAAAATGACGAGATTAATAATATGATTAAAGGTACACTTGGTAAAGACTAGTTTGAGCATTCGTAATGGTATGATTGTGATGACACATTAACAACTATGATTATGATAATTAGATGGGTAATCCAATCTATTGTTTTCAAAAGCTTTAATCTTCGTCAAGACCTTGGTTGAAGAAAACAAAAATTAGACTCAATCACTCAATTCAAGACTTAATCCAATTTCAACACATTCGATTCACGGTCGTTTCACGAATTTGCTAACACTTATAATTATGTTTCTTGATAATCAAAACTTCTTAAGAAATGATCAATACAAAAGATAGCCAATCATAGACAAACCGGCTATGACTTGTTGATAGAAAATAACCCTTTCGACCTATGAAATATTTACCAATAAATTAAGTTTTGATAGCAATTTTCACTTGAAACATAAATATCAATGAATCATAGGAAAGCTTGACATTGAATTAAACATAGATCACAATCATAACCATCACTTCATACTACAAACATCATCCTACCAAGTGTAGAATGAAACTTAGCTACTCATAACAAATGATGAAATAAACTAAGAAATAAAAGTATTATAAGTCATAATCAAGAGTCTTACAAAGTGGAAAAATGTTACTAATGATTAGGGTAATGATCCCTAAGAGTTTCGTGATGATAACTGTGACAATCCGTCAATTTATGGTTGATATTTTATTCTCGAATATTATTTAAAAACATTAATTTTATGTTACAATATGAACTCACTTATTTTTGGGAAGAAATTTGGATTTACGTTTTGAAGTAGCATTGACTACGTCTAAACCGGAGGATTCAACGTTACGTGCTTACGTTTACATACACCGTCTTTGGTGACAGTCCGGCATTTCAGAAAATAAATTTATCCGTGAATATTATTTTGGAGTTTTAAATTTGTGTTGGTTCATAAACTCACAAATTTACGAGAAGAGATTAGGACTTACGATTTTATTTTAACGTCCTTTACGACTAAACCGGAAACCCTAGGATTACGTATTTACGTTTTCGAACTCCGTTTTTGATGAGACAATTTTTATTGGATTCGTTTTGTGACGTTGATTCATAATTTATAAAAATGTTTTTCGTAAAATGACCCGAGGGCACGCAAATAGAGGAAACTAGAATCGAGGAGTACCTGTAAATAAATGGGGATAAGACAAGTGGGACACTTGTGCCACCCCCATCAAAACCGGCCCAAGCAAGCTACACAACACCCTTTGAGGTGTCAAAGTGTAAACAATACACTTACACTTGTCTAGTTAGCTTACAATGTAAGCTATACTTTCCACTAACTAGCTAAACCACTAGCCAAAACCACACACTCATTTCCCACACATGCAAACAACCACATTTTATCTCTTCCTCCTCCATTGATTTCGTCCATATCTCACAAACAACACCCTCATTTGATCAAAAATCAACCACAAAATCTCATGTTATTCATATACATGTTGATGCCCTTTTGAAGCCCTATTGATTGGTGCAAGTTATAACATCCAAGGAGGAGTATTCATGGTGTCTTGGGGCTGATTTCCCACAAGGTGTTTATGAAGAATGGTGGTCTTGAAGATGGTCATGGTTATTCACAAGTTTCTCCATCAAAAACCATGTCCAAATCATAACCTACATCAACTTGGTGGTATAAAGATTGTCCTCCTAATCTTCTTGTTATTTTGATTATGTAAACATGTATTTTATTTCCTATTGTATATGTATATGATGATTATATGATGATAAAAATGTTATGTGGGGATTTGGTGTTGATAAACATGATTAAAAAGGTGAAAAACTATAAAGAACAAGGCTAAAATCTTGCTTAAAAGTGATGGCTGTATAAAACAGTAAAGAAACAGGTCATGGACTGATAAAATGATGAAGTAGAATCCATTTACAGTAAGCTATATGTATTGTACACATGTGAGAGTTGGCCATGCAATGGAATCATTGTAATGAGTGAGATATGATCAAAACAAGTTTAAGGTATAAATCTGAGTTCACTGTTTTGGACGATTTTTATAAAATACTTAGAAGATGATTCAACAGTAGCTATAGAAGAGTTAAATGTAGCACATATCATGTAGTTTATGTGATAAAAATTTGAGCTTCTATCTCCATATAGAACTCAAGATATGGCAGTTTTGGTGAAAATGAAGATAAAAATCAGATTTTTGGAAATTAAAGAATAATACTATTATATAAGCACTCAAAATTTAATAGTATAAAATATAAATTAAAACCCACTAACTTATAAAACTTATTTATATAAATAAGTAAAAGGGTAAATGAATGAATAACTTATATAAATGGTAGTGAAATAATACTTATAAGTTATAAAACTATAAACACTGTTTTTACGACTTTTTCGGCTAATACCGTAAAAATTAACGTTTTTGTTAAATAAAACTTAGATGGTTGCACCCGTCTAATGAAAACTTTATAAAACTTATATACTGATATATAGACATGTATAACAAGTAAAAACCGATAAAACCCGAACTATAAGAAATACGGACATTTACGAGCTAATTAAGCATATTGGACTAATAATTGGACTAAATAAGATAAAAACTTGTAAAAAGAACTTATTGGGCTTAACCCATTTGGACCCAACTTGTAAGGTGTAAACACTGATAATATAAGTATAAAATGGATTAATAAGAGTTAAAGAACTCATAATAAGTTTATTGGGCTTAAAACACGTAAATAGGTAAAACTAGTAAACTAGTATAAAAGTTATCGACATATAACACTAGAATGAGTAAACGAGAATATGTAAAACCACTTGATCATCATATGTATATAATCATCATATGTATACATAATTTATATTTTTATAAAGTCATTGGACAAACGTCTAAGACCGATTATTCTTTATATAGGTTTCCGTGATTGAAGCACGTACTGTACACCCGAATTCCCGATAACCCGCCTTCCCACATCAACGTGAGTTCATAACCTCGCACTCTTTTAAATGTTTTTATAAATGTTTTATAAACCCGCGAGGGAGATAACATGTTAGTTTTTATAAAAATAGGACACCATTTGTCCCGATTGCTTGTTTATTGATTTGGACCCGAATGATTGAATGACCCGATTATATGACCCTATGAATGATTAAAGGACCCGATAGATGAAATAAAAATGGATTATTAAAGTTAGGTTATGTCACTAAAAGTCCCATTAGCATGAATTGTGAACTACCGGGATTTGGTAGACGCTTATGCATTTAATAGTACTATTTGGGGACGATCACCCCACTTCGCGCCTTGACGGTTGATCCCCGTCGTGCCACATTGATTGGTAAGCGAATTTATGTATGAGAAGATTTCCATAGCATGACCTTTGTGACGACACGCTACTTTAAATGGGCAAAATTTGGTATCGGGTTAGCTACCCGTTGTTGGTTTAGTAAGGTAACAATGTCATGCGGCTTATAATAATCCAAAACTAATGAAATACTACTAGACGCTCCGAATTACGATGTATTGTCTGACTAGCAATACTGGGTCATACTATTGATATTATGTTTGTGTTTTGGTTTTCATAACCATATTCATATAACGGTTTTTATTTTCATACAACGTCATAAGACGTATTGTATGACGTTTTTAAGACATTGGCTCGTATAATGATTTTTAAGGCAAACGCCTATATTATGATTTTGATAAAGATTTGTATAAAATGATTTTGACTATTTTACGGCCTATTACAATGATTTGTACGAAATGATTTTTGGTACTAATTTTATACCAAAGTTATATTGATGGAATTTATTAAACTCTATGAATTCACTCGGTGTTATCGCTGACCTTTTCTTTTAACATGTTTTGTCTCAGGTACTTGAAGGTAATTCTCGGGAAGACGACAAGAATTCATGGCCCGCACTTAAACAATATTTTCCATTCAAATATTTTGTAAAACTTTGTATGAAATAATATGACTTGGGACCGATGTAACTTTGATATTTATGAATGGAAATGCTTTATTAATAAACGACGCGATTTTTATGCGTTTTCTATGATGTGAGTAATGTGCTATCCCGTAACACCAACGAGTCTTCCGCTGTACTAAGTTGTATAAATTTGGGGGTGTTACAGTTTGGTACCAGAGCTCTCGTTATAGAGAACAAAAGATTTTTAAAACCAAGGTTTTGAATAAAACATTTCAAAATCTTTTAACTATAAACGTTTTTCTAAAAATGTCAAAAAATCTTTTGACTATAACGGTGCCGAAGAATTCCCGAGTTACCGACAAGGCAAAGACTGAGAAGTGTTATTTTAATATATATATAACTTGGATTATATATATATATATATATATATATATATATATATATATATATATATATATATATATATATATATATATATATATATATATATATATATATATATATATGATGTAATTTTATTACATGATTGTTTGATGATTATTTTGATATTTATACGAGGTATTTATACGACGTAGATTGTCACAAGAAACCCTAAAATCCCCTAGTAAATTAATCGAAGCTATTCTCGTAGGAATTCTAGCTATCCTAGATCTAAATCAAGTTGCGGATATTTATGATCCCACCAAATGGTTGATATTCGTAAAAATGTAGATATTAGTTGATTGTGATATTAAAAAAGAATTGGCGAGATTAAATCTGATATCGATGTCATGACGATCTTTCCTTATAGAGTGGAGTTTGACAAAACGTTATCACCTGGAAAGATGTCATCTGATTCGTTGTCATCCAATTCTTAAATTAAAATCGAAAGGGTGAATGTTGCACTTGAGGCTGTTATTGGAACCATTACCCAAAAGCCTCATGCCACTAATACCTTTCCGAGAAGTCTAGTTGAATGATCAAGTCATTTCATATTAATGACTCATTTGATAATTGTTGTTGTAAGAGCTAATAGGATTGGAAATTAAGTGTTGATCATATCGAGCTTTTATTGCCCTATTAAGGCCTAAGAATAAGGTTGAAAGTATTGGAGAATGAAGTAGGATGTCGCATTGAGTATAAGTTTATTGAAAACATGAATAAAGTAAAACTTAACCTGTATGGAATATGAGATTGTTAATATAAGTCATTAAGTTCTGTGATTGAATTATGTTTTAATTGATTGTTGATTCGTGTTAAGGGTTGTTCCTAGGATATTGTCCACTGACGAGGATGCCCAGTGTCCAAGAAATAAATTGAAGAAATCTTCTTCTGAATTAAGACCGATGGATCTTTTGGGACATGTGGAACACCTAATGACTCTTGTAGATTAGTATTCATTGTGGTATCTTTTAAAAATAATCCCTAACTTAACTGTGACATCAGTTGGTAGGATGAGTTCTGAGAATTGTATGACATAGTGACACGCAATGTGTTACGGTACAATTTTGACTTGTTTGTGATTAATGAAAAAGACTACCTTTGATTGCTAAATCCTACATGTATCGATGTTATCTATCTTTTCTTGCGTGTTCCTAATGTTCGCATTAGTGATGCAACCATTGAACAAGTACTCATATTGATTGAGTTACGTTGTGAATAATTCTTGTTAAGTGCCATCGAGATCATGAACCTCATGATTAACCGGCTAAGCTCATTTCCTATCGTATTATAGTTAAGTTCATTGTGAACAACTCTTCATCCCTCTTTTGCAGATCACACATTGTTTTTATAAAGTTATCCTTTGAGAAAATTTAATTTTCATCACAATAAGGATTATTCAAAGTGAGATTTATAAGTGATTGATATCAAAATGAAGTTGTTTATGAGACGCTTTGGAAACTTAATTATTTCCATAACAAAGAAATTCTTTGTAAATTTATTCTTGATTCTTATTTAAGAATTAAACATGAATATGTTTTTATTATAAACATGATGATAAAATTTTGACGAACTGAGTATTGCATCGTTAATCTTGAAATTGTATATAGTTGCGCGCCTACATACAATTTGGAATGGACCATGCAAGGCTGATTAGTAGTCACCATAAAACTAATGAATAAACACTACATTTTCTTTAAAAATTGTGAAAGATTAAATTTTATGAGATCTGCAAGAAGTGAAAAATAGGGACACAGTGTTAGGGACACCTACATATGTGCCTGTAGCATCTATTCTTCTGAGTTGAATTTACTCATCTGTGGAATTTGTCTTATTTGACAATTGATATTCCCTTCTTGTCCAATTCTCCCGTAGTGAGATTCTTAGGAAAAGTATTTGATTATCGAGTGTTGATGCCCGACTAGATGTATCGACGTTCCTATCATTTCTTTTGATTTGATTTCATTTGAATGACCTGGGTAACGATCCGAGGAGCTTTCGAATGCGTACTCAAATTATGAAAACATGGGATGTATTCATATTCATTAAGTGTTTTCGTCTGTATCTGATTTGAAATTTCATCGCATAGATTATGCGTTGACCTTACTCTTCTAAGGTTAGTTATGTCTCCAGATATCCTCGAATCTGTGAAGGATTATGAGTTATTATTAGTCTTTTGAGAAGATCACATCTTATCGACGACAATAAAACTAGAAAGTTGATAGTGCCAGTAGAATGGATTGATTGATTATGACATGACGACATTGTCTTAATTGATGGGAACTCGAGTAGAATTCCCCGAAAAGATAAGATGTTGATTATCAAAAGTGATCTAAATAATTCTTGATGGATGACCATATCCTGCATTTAGACTTGAAATTATATTGTGATTGGTTGTGAATTAGTCATAGATATTATAATCTAGAAGAACCTAATATGAATTTATTAAAAGATGTTTATCTTATCTGAAACTTTAGGAGGTATTTGTTGGTGAATTACCTAGACTTTCGCCATTAAGGCAAGTAGAAATTGGTATTGATTATATTTCCGGTGCTGCACTTGTGACTTGTGCACTGTACGTCAGCACCATCTGAATTTAAGGAATTACCGTACAACTGAGAGAGTTGTCGGAGAACGATTTTATTATACCAAGCCTGTCATCCTGAAGAGCTATGGTGTTATCATTCCTTATATTTATAGATTACTGTGAACTGAGTAAATTGACAATCGAAAACGATATCCATAACTCGAAATGGAAGATTTGTTCGATCATTTACAAGGTTTTAGCGTATGTTTTAAAGATTTGATCCATGGCATGGTTATCATCAACTTCGCATCTGCGAAAAAGATTATCTATTCCAATCACTACATCCGGTGCTTGTAATGAACATTATGAGTTTCACATAATGTCGTTTGGATTAACCAATGCACATGTAGCATTCATAAATTTGGTAAATCTCGTGTGTAGGCTGTAATTTGATAAATTCATGCTCGTGATCATTAAGAACTATTTGTTTGTTTATAAGAATAATAATGAGTTAATAATTAATTATAGATTGCCCTGAACTGGCCGAACAATGAAAACCTGAACCTTGAATAATTGATATGTGATTAAAAACTTAAACCTTTACAGTATTTGACTATGTGATTAATAGATAATGGAATATATATTGACTCTTTAAAATTTAGAAGTCATTTAGAACTTTGAGTTATACTAAAAAGAAAGTGCAAATATATTTTGACAAATGTTTTAACAAAGGATTTTAAGGGATTATTCCCTTACACACAAACCAGTTAACTAAACTTCTGTTTAGGGGTAAATGTTTGTGTATACCTTAAGATAACTTAAGAAGAATTGAGGAAAACATTTAAACCATAATTGAAATTTGAAACGATAATTTCTGCCTTTTAACTAAGAAAATTTTGACCAAAATATAACCAAAGATTTTTCAAACATTTACGAATATTATTAATTATTTTAATTATTTTCGATAAATCAACAAAAATCTTGTTAATTAGATTCAAATTTATTTTGAACATTTTATATAATTGGTCGAACTAAGAAATTTAAAACTTTTACACTTCATAAAAATTAACTAACAATTATTTAATTAATTATAATAATTATTATCGACGCTTTAGACGACGGATTGAGTAAAACAGATAAAAATGATAGTAAAGACGAAACTGAAACATAGAAGATATGAAGAAAGAATTTTGAATAAATACGGTTATGATATTTATTTCATCAGGAAGGTGAACGTAATTACTGACGCATAATATATAAAGAATACCTGAGTGAATTGTGGACATGATAATTATATCAGCATGAGAAGTGAATATAGATGCCGACGCATTATGTATAAAAGATAAAGAACCAATTAGAATGTATTTCTTAATAATGAATGTGCAAATTGCCGAATAATTTAAAATATAGCCGATGTTTATAAGAAGGATAAAGAATCCATTAGAACGTGTTCCTTAATAATGAAGGTGCAAAATAAATTGCCGAACGATATAAAAATAAACGATGTTTGTAAGAAGGATAATATAAATGGTGAAAGGTTTCACGGCTAATGTGAACCATTAGAATTGAGAAGCCAATAGCGTTAAATATTTTAAAGGCCACTTGTGGTTGCCTAAATATGGAAGATTGTGAGATGTAGTTAAATTGGAAATCTTGTAAGTATAAGTATTATATGTATGTCATTTTTGATTAAAAATATCTTTGTCTGAAGAAGTTGTACTAATGACAAATTATGAAGGCAGACATCGCCTCATACATTAGTAAACGTCTAAGCTATTGCAAAGGTCATCATCTGAATTTGGTTTGATTTTGGTCATCGTCGACAGACTGACCAAATCTGCTAATATCATTCCCGTTAATGATAAGTGCAAAAGAATTATGTAAACATAGTGCGCCTGTATCGAACATCTTTATCAAGATCCTCGCTTCGCATCGAATTTCTAGAGATATGCTCAGAAATCATTGAGAACGAACCTTGATGAGAGTACTATGTACCACCCCAATCGAAGGGACGAGGTAAAGTAACGATACAAAGTAATATAAGTGATGTTTTATGTTTGAATGATTGACCTTTGGTAATAGACCGTATAATTGTTTTCCTTTGAAAAGCTTATCATTGATAACCATTGTGTTAGGATTAAGATCGAATCTTGTTAGGATCTAAATATTAGAGCATCTGTAAGCAGAAGTTGAGATGAAGACACCCGACATACACCCATTGTGAGTTGGACATGTCTCTTAGGTTTAAGGTTTCCTATGATGGCGAACCTATCCTTGCAAAATACCCGACGCGCGAGATCTAAAATGAATATTGAAATTAGGATTTGATTATTGACAGCCGGTAGTAGGCAAGAGGTTATGTGAATGTGAAATGTAGATCTTGAAGTGCTAAATGGGTAGCAAAGTTATGCCACAATTTTTAAACTTGGAAAATGAATTCATGATCTGACAAATCATGGGATATAAGTCCCCGTTGTATGGGACCATTGAGATGGTATAAAAGATTGGTTTGAAAGGCGTATAAGCTGGATCTACCCTAGGACTTCAAAGACTGCGTGAATTATGTTTCGTATATCGAACTTGATGGAATATCTATCAAGTGAGAATCTGATTATTCTTAGTAGAGTTTAGATCGGCGAAAAGTTGCATTCATCAGAAACCCGTGAACATCATGGATAGAGAAAGTAAGTCAACACTAAGCCTGATCTTATTCCCGTAGTTATGTTTGATGAAACTCGCGTATTGTAACGAATTGCACTTGTGAGAAAAGACCGAATGTGGAGGAAATACCCACATGGCTTTAACTCTATAAGAAGCGAGTAGTAAGGTAAGATGATCTTTGAGGACAAAGATCCTGTTTAGGGGTAAATGCTGTGACAATCCGTCAATTTATGGTTGATATTTTATTCTCGAATATTATTTAAAACATTAATTTTATGTTACAATATGAACTCACTTATTTTTGGGAAGAAATTTGGATTTACGTTTTGAAGTAGCATTGACTACGTCTAAACCGGAGGATTCAACGTTACGTGCTTACGTTTACATACACCGTCTTTGGTGACAGTCCGGCATTTCAGAAAATAAATTTATCCGTGAATATTATTTTGGAGTTTTAAATTTGTGTTGGTTCATAAACTCACAAATTTACGAGAAGAGATTAGGACTTACGATTTTATTTTAACGTCCTTTACGACTAAACCGGAAACCCTAGGATTATGTATTTACGTTTTCGAACTCCGTTTTTGATGAGACAATTTTTATTGGATTCGTTTTGTGACGTTGATTCATAATTTATAAAAACGTTTTTCGTAAAACGACCCGAGGGAACGCAAATCGAGGAAACTGGAATCGAGGAGTACCCGTAAATAAATGGGGATAAGACAAGTGGGACACTTGTCCCACCCCCATCAAAACCGGCCCAAGCAAGCTACACAACACCCTTTGAGGTGTCAAAGTGTAAACAATACACTTACACTTGTCTAGTTAGCTTACAATGTAAGCTATACTTTCCACTAACTAGCTAAACCACTAGCCAAAACCACACACTCATTTCCCACACATGCAAACAACCACATTTTCTCTCTTCCTCCTCCATTGATTTCGTCCATATCTCACAAACAACACCCTCATTTGATCAAAAATCAACCACAAAATCTCATGTTATTCATATACATGTTGATGCTCTTTTGAAGCCCTATTGAATGGTGCAAGTTATAACATCCAAGGAGGAGTATTCATGGTGTCTTGGGGCTGATTTCCCACAAGGTGTTTATGAAGAATGGTGGTCTTGAAGATGGTCATGGTTATTCACAAGTTTCTCCATCAAAAACCATGTCCAAATCATAACCTACATCAACTTGGTGGTATAAAGATTGTCCTCCTAATCTTCTTGTTATTTTGATTATGTAAACATGTATTTTATTTCCTATTGTATATGTATATGATGATTATATGATGATAAAAATGTTATGTGGGGATTTGGTGTTGATAAACATGATTAAAAAGGTGAAAAACTATAAAGAACAAGGCTAAAATCTTGCTTAAAAGTGATGGCTGTATAAAACAGTAAAGAAACAGGTCATGGACTGATAAAATGATGAAGTAGAATCCATTTACAGTAAGCTATATGTATTGTACACATGTGAGAGTTGGCCATGCAATGGAATCATTGTAATGAGTGAGATATGATCAAAACAAGTTTAAGGTATAAATCTGAGTTCACTGTTTTGGACGATTTTTATAAAATACTTAGAAGATGATTCAACAGTAGCTATAGAAGAGTTAAATGTAGCACATATCATGTAGTTTATGTGATAAAAATTTGAGCTTCTATCTCCATATAGAACTCAAGATATGGCAGTTTTGGTGAAAATGAAGATAAAAATCAGATTTTTGGAAATTAAAGAATAATACTATTATATAAGCACTCAAAATTTAATAGTATAAAATATAAATTAAAACCCACTAACTTATAAAACTTATTTATATAAATAAGTAAAAGGGTAAATGAATGAATAACTTATATAAATGGTAGTGAAATAATACTTATAAGTTATAAAACTATAAACACTGTTTTTACGACTTTTTCGGCTAATACCGTAAAAATTAACGTTTTTGTTAAATAAAACTTAGATGGTTGCACCCGTCTAATGAAAACTTTATAAAACTTATATACTGATATATAGACATGTATAACAAGTAAAAACCGATAAAACCCGAACTATAAGAAATACGGACATTTACGAGCTAATTAAGCATATTGGACTAATAATTGGACTAAATAAGATAAAAACTTGTAAAAAGAACTTATTGGGCTTAACCCATTTGGACCCAACTTGTAAGGTGTAAACACTGATAATATAAGTATAAAATGGATTAATAAGAGTTAAAGAACTCATAATAAGTTTATTGGGCTTAAAACACGTAAATAGGTAAAACTAGTAAACTAGTATAAAAGTTATCGACATATAACACTAGAATGAGTAAACGAGAATATGTAAACCCACTTGATCATCATATGTATATAATCATCATATGTATACATAATTTATATTTTTATAAAGTCATTGGACAAACGTCTAAGACCGATTATTCTTTATATAGGTTTCCGTGATTGAAGCACGTACCGTACACCCGAATTGCCGATAACCCGCCTTCCCACATCAACGTGAGTTCATAGCCTCGCACTCTTTTAAATGTTTTTATAAATGTTTTATAAACCCGCAAGGGAGATAACATGTTAGTTTTTATAAAAATAGGACACCATTTGTCCCGATTGCTTGTTTATTGATTTGGACCCGAATGATTGAATGACCCGATTGTATGACCCTATGAATGATTAAAGGACCCGATAGATGAAATAAAAATGGATTATTAAAGTTAGGTTATGTCACTAAAAGTCCCATTAGCATGAATTGTGAACTACCGGGATTTGGTAGACGCTTATGCATTTAATAGTACTATTTGGGGACGATCACCCCAGTTCGCGCCTTGACGGTTGATCCCCGTCGTGCCACATTGATTGGTAAGCGAATTTATGTATGAGAAGATTTCCATAGCGTGACCTTTGTGACGACACGCTACTTTAAATGGGCAAAATTTGGTATCGGGTTAGCTACCCGTTGTTGGCTTAGTAAGGTAATAATGTCATGCGGCTTATAATAATCCAAAACTAATGAAATACTACTAGACGCTCCGAATTACGATGTATTGCCTGACTAGCAATACTGGGTCATACTATTGATATTATGTTTGTGTTTTGGTTTTCATAACCATATTCATATAACGGTTTTTATTTTCATACAACGTCATAAGACGTATTGTATGACGTTTTTACGACATTGGCTCGTATAATGATTTTTAAGGCAAACGCCTATATTATGATTTTGATAAAGATTTGTATAAAATGATTTTGACTATTTTACGGCCTATTACAATGATTTGTACGAAATGATTTTTGGTACTAATTTTATACCAAAGTTATATTGATGGAATTTATTAAACTCTATGAATTCACTCGGCGTTATCGCTGACCTTTTCTTTTAACATGTTTCGTCTCAGGTACTTGAAGGTAATTCTCGGGAAGACGACAAGAATTCATGGCCCGCACTTAAACAATATTTTCCATTCAAATATTTTGTAAAACTTTGTATGAAATAATATGACTTGGGACCGATGTAACTTTGATATTTATGAATGGAAATGCTTTATTAATAAACGACGCGATTTTTATGCGTTTTCTATGATGTGAGTAATGTGCTATCCCGTAACAACAACGAGTCTTCCGCTGTACTGAGTTGTATAAATTTGGGGGTGTTACAATAACTTTGCTTATCGGACTCAAAAACTGACTTTTCTAGCACCACCTTGTTCAAATCCGGGAATGGGAGTTTGGACAAGGATGAGAGAGTTTATTTGATGTAGTAATGAGAAAATGATTGAAAGGCTTATGAATTTTATGGTTACATGACCCCAAGGGTCTTATTTATAAGCTAGTTGATGGCATGGAGTTAATGCATGGCTTGGAGCCAAAGCATGTCTAGAAACTTCTTGTGTGGTCTTGCATGTATGTAGACACATTTTTGCCTAGACAAATGTTGGAGGAAACTTTACTCATGATGGAGGCAAATCAACTCCCATTTGATGGTGGAGGCAAATCAACTCTACTGTGATGGTGGCAACTTCACTCTTGCCAGTGTCAAGTTGGATGTATGTTGATGGTGGCAACTTCCATGCTGAATATCTTTATTTGCTCCTTGGAAATACTTGTTCTTGCACCCGAAATTGATCTTCAAAGGCTTGTAACTTGTATAGGGGTCTTGATCCTGACTAGGATTCTTCGTACTCGTACAATTCTTCATTTTTATGTTGTTTTATACTCCATTCCTGCAATTGGCTACACAAAGACTTGCAAACACAATTGGGCACAAATATGCACAAAAGTATCATATAATTAACCAATATACATGTACAAAAGTACGGATAACACTCCTAAAAACATGTTGGATTTAGGCGTTATCACCTAATCTTTTCCTTGCTCTCTCTTGGTCGGCGGATACATCACCAAAGGAGGTGATTGGATTGATTGTTAGCTAAGAAATCATAAAGGCGTATTCGTGTGATCATTGTGCATTCATTCCATGTATTTTGGTAATCCAAAACCTTTCTTTTTAATTCTTTTTATGTTTTATGAACATGTGATCATGGGAATAATTAAACAAGATTAATAACATGTTAAAAACCATGGTGGGTAAATTCATTAAGGTTCTTTCGGGTTTGGTTGTTCGGGCGCCACACAAACCGAGAGCCACAAGGCTCTCGGCGTCATTTGGTTCGCACCACCAACCGAGAGTGATGCCTCGGTGGTGTTGGGGTCCCGGTCGACAACAGGTACAAGGCACTTCGACTCGCGTCGGGGGTGTCTTGTGGTTTGGGTGGGTCTCGGCAGCAACAGCCCCCACCACCGGCTTAAGCCGGTGGCTATTTTAGGCAAGCATGGGGGACACGTAGCAGGCAGGGGGAACCACCGACAACTGTCGGTGGGAACCTTTTGGTCAGTGGCTAACCGAGAAGCAGGGGAAAACCAATGGCGCAGCCTTTGGCAGTTTTTGCGAAGGCAGGGGCAACTGGCATAGCCGGTTAGCCACTGTTTTCGGGTGTGTTTGGTTCAGCTGGTTCACGGGTTTTCACGGGCCGGTTCATGACATGTTTTAATTATATAAAACACGAGTTCAGTTCATGATTACTTTTACAAGTTTATTTAATCTTACAAGTATATTTATTTTATAAGTTAATTAAAATAATTTACCATGGCATATAATTAATTTAATTAAAACATGGACTTAGGTTTATTATTAATATTTAATAATACATGATTTTAACCTAACTATTTATTTATGTAATTTAGACTATAGTAATTAAATAATTATTAAAACATGACATATAATTAATTAATTTTCATGACTTAGGTTATATTAATATAAATATTGATACATGTTTTAACCTAAGTATTATATACACTTTAATTTAATTAAATCATGATTATATTTAATTAAATCGTATAACATATAGTTAATTTAATAAACATGTTATAATTAATAAACTATACCATTAATCACATGATTTAGTATATTTAATCAGTAAAACTTAAGCTTATTTTATTAGCTTATTAACTCAGCTTATTTCTATTTTTGGAAACTTTCTATTTTGGAAACTTTCTATTTTGGGAAACCTGCTATTTTTAGACAGTTACTTATTATTAACAAGTATAATAATACAAGAAATACAAGTAATACTTAATCAGAGTATCCAGAATACATGATAAACACAGCATAACGTTAAAATCAGTAAAACAATACATGAACATATAAAACAAGCTAAGACATGATATAAAACCAGTTACGTACCCAGTAATCAAAATACTTATACACGTATACTGTTGTAGCATTAGTGAGACCGAAATAGGACTCCCTTTCGTTCGTCTTCTTCGTTCATTGGACTTAAGGTACGGATTTCATGTCCTTCAGTATAGACATTCTTTCCTTCATTAGGATTTCCCGTATGCAGCCAACTGTTTTCCCCAGTAGTTATAGATTAAATGCTTATGTTTTATTAGTTACCTTAGCCATATACATGCATGACCAGTTTCACCTAGTTATGGAGGTACCATAACCATAACACTAGAGGCACTAGTGTTATGACTTCACCACGACGGAGTGATAGCTCGTGGCGGCCCTTTTCAGTTATTTGGCCATTATATTATTATATTATCATGTGGGGCGTATGGGTGCATCCTAGTTACATGTTTCAGTCAGGATTTCATGGTGAATGTGGTGTGTGCCTTGCATCCTTCAAAAGGAGCTGATCCCTCTTACCCACTTACCAGTTAATTAGAGGCATCCCCTCTAATTTGCATGACGAGGTTACCCCTCCAAGTATTCATGCACGTTGTTGACCTCATGACCTATATTGGCTTTTGGTACATTAACTAATACAGATTTTCATGAGTAACATAAGCTATGTTTTCAGAACTAAAACCAGTTAACATGACAGACAACTAGGTTTTCCAGGACTTATACATTCCCGCTACTATTAGTCTTATTTATGTTCAGCCATTCATACTATGTCATATATCCGTGTACTGAGCGTTATGCTCAGCCGTTACTTTCCTTTCTATGTCCCAAAACGGTAGGTACCCAAGGACAGACTCGGGCATTTGGAGGACGTGCATAGGATGGAAGCTGCCATAGACTTCTTCTCCTTTTGCCTTCATATACTTATGCTTGTTTCGTCTTTCATTCATTTCATTTACTTTATTCATGTTTTGGGCTTATGTTTGGGAACCAATGTTTGATTCTGGTTTTCCCTTTGGTCATGTATGTTTTAGTACATATTACCTTGCATGCTTTGATGACACGCCATAATTACGCGTAACGGTCCACTTATTAAAGTGGGGTGTTACAATTATGGTATCAGAGACCGGTTTCGACCTGTAGGCTCTAAAACTTGACCTGTGACTAGTGGGTAGTCATCAGAAGCTTCCTAAGCCAACGCTTGTTATTCCGTGTATTTATGTTTTCAGCACCTTGTTGTTTTAACCATGATGCTTTCATTAGTATTGCTTTTACTAATATGGACTGAAAAACCGTCATCCATACTTAGTTACGTGTCATTTTTCTTGCATGATGTTCCTTGTGAATTGTGGCTAATATGAACTGGACCCCAGTAGTTCATACTTGGTCACATAAAAAATTTTCTGTTAAGTTTTGAGAGTTGAGTTTCATTCATTTATTCCATGTATCATTGTCGCAGGTTTATGACTAAGTAACGGTTGGTACATGACTGTCCCTATTTAGTCGGATGTGCTTTTATCGAAACTTTTAACTTTTGGACTGACCCATAGGCGTCCCCTCGCCATGTATTTTGTTTTGGGTAAACTGGCCATAGGCGTTTACCCTCGCGCATATAAAGGTTTTCATAAACTGCATCATGCATTCACGCACGGTTTACATGCATAAAATTTTTCTCATGATTTATTGGCATAAATTTTTTCATGTCCCCTAATAAGTCACTCAGCTGAATACTACATGAATCACAGTCATGAGAATGACTGTCATGGAACTGACAGACAAGATGATAATAACCACTACTATACAACAACTATCCTATCATTTGCAACAGAATCTCTGGCCACGGACGTGAACAGAAATTCAAAGGGTCGATCGTCCAACCGATCCGCCAATTCTGGCATAATAACCTAATATTGGTATTCCACTTGTTTCACACCTCGAGACACATGTCAAGACATCAGTCAAGACACATGTCTCACGTATGCTTTCTGAAGACACATGTCAAGATACCAGTCAAGACACATGTCATGCTTATACTTCCCAAGACACGAGTCAAGACACATGACTCACGTACACTTCTGGAGCACCCCTAAGAATTTCATGTTGATCCCAAACTTAGATCGATTTAGCTTTATGTATACGAGATTAGATCAAGTAATACACTTAGAGAAACCTTTGTATATGTATATGACAATCTAAGTGTTATGCGGAATTAACACTTAAACAAGAACACACAAGATGTAAACAAACTTTCACTTTGATTAATGATATCAAACTTGCTTACAATGAAAGTAGTTTAAGTATAAAAACTTATATTGAACATTAACCTAAAGGTCTTCTTTTATAGACATAAGAAGCCTTGTACAATAATCTACGTATCAACTATTCTAGGTAAAGATAAATACAGAAAATACATTGTTGTTCCTATCTTTACTAGAAGTAATCTAGAATACAATAAACGCGTAGAGTATATCCATCCATCAGTGCTTGTCTTCAATGTATCAACGCTTGACTTTGTCTTGTCAACGCTTGATCTGTCAGCGTTTGTTTTACTCATGTCAACGCTTGTTTTACTCTTGTCAGCACTCAAGTAGACTGGCTATAATTTATTCCCAACAATCCTCCCCTAAACTTGATATCTACTCTAATGATCAAGTTTCTGAATAAACATTAAGGACTAGAAGGAATCTTACAAACCTTCTCATATTGGTAATAAATAAATCTGATCAAGTCTTTTCCCACGTCACTTGAATAATCAATTTCCAGCTGAGTGTTCTTCATCTTCTCCAAGACTTCCTTGGACATGAAGTAATGACCATCCACAAGTAGATACTCAGCAAACTTTGTAGAACTCAAATAATAAACACCAGCAGCTGAATACAACCTCCATTGAAGACCACTGAGATCATCTTCAAGATCCTTCCAAATAGCAGGATCTTCATCAATTGGTCCACACTTTCTCTTGAATGTTGACCACAGTTTTATTCCATTGACTAAAGTTGGTGCTTCAGTCCCATACTTGGCCTCTAACAACCTCCATAGGTCTACCAAGTCTTCTTTGTCAAAACTTGCAAACAAAGATATAAAAGTGGTAAAAGTGTGAACCTCTTTTCCATACCTGCCAATCTTCCAAAACCCACAATCATCTTCTTCATAGCTTACAATAGGGTTTCTGGAATCAAGTGGTAACACTTGTACCATATCTGAAGCTTCTAATGGTGAGAGCTTGAGGCTCTTTCTTATAACAGCTTCACTTGGATGTAGTGGATCCATATTATTGGGAAACTCAAGAAAAACTCCCTTTTTCACTGGTCTGGGAACAAACATTACCTTCTTGAGCTCCATTTCCTCTGCAAGTTCTTCTTTTCTTTCCCCAGAAAGAAGTCTTAGAGTGTTTGCTTCCTGCACTCTAACCCAAATGGGATAAGCTCTACATTCCAACTCATCAAATGTCAACCCAGTCAATTTCTTATAAGTCCATCCTGTTCCATGACATCTGAGCAGCATGAAGTACAACTCCTTTCTATCCCTTTTCAAATTTGAGAGAACATTGCTTGCTTTGTGTTTCAGTATGACCTTGTGATGTTGATAGTTTTGTATACCTTTTTAGGAAAAGAGGCAACAAAATAGTGGTAAGCGTTAAGTGTCGGTTTAGGAAAACCAAGCACTAATGACCCTTAAGAAAAGTGAGTTCGTTCTCTCGAGGAGGCACGTGTGTTGTGTAATGAGTTGATTTTGATTGATGATTTTATTAAGAAGAAAAGAGAAGAGAAAATGACGAAGACGTAAAAATAAAAATTAACGAGAAAACCACTACTAGAAAGTTAAGACGTAGAACCTTAAAAACCAAAAAAATTAAAATTTTAACCTAAAAATTCCTAAAAATTACTAAAAATCCACAATAAAATTCTAAGAGTTTACAAAAAATCAAAGCTTGCTAAAACCTTTTAATTAATTAAATAATGACTTTTTAATGCTAATTAAAGCCCTAAAAATCACAATTAATTATTAAAAAGCCTTAAACAAGATCTAATAGTTTTTAAACCTCAAAATTAACCTAATTAAGCTAAAAACTATTTTTAAAAATTTTAAAACCAAATTAAACTATTTTTAATTACTTAAAAACTATTAAAATCTATTAAAAATTAAATTAATTCTAAAAATTAAATGAAAAGCCTAAAAAATATTTTGAAAGTGACAAAGTTCCTAATTTAATGTCTATAATATAGGAAAAATGAAAAAAATAGAAAAAACCAACTTTCTATTTTTAGCAATAAAATAATATTAAAATAATCAAAAAAATAAAAAGTTTTAAAATAAATTCTAAAAAAATTACCAAAAATCTAGAATATTATAACTAAGACAAAAATGTAATTAAAAGTTCCTAAAACCTTTTTAATAATTTTATATTAAATTTAAAGTTAATAAAAAACCCTAAAATCAAATAAAATTAAAAATAAGACTTTTTGAAAAGTTTTTTTGAATGTAAACCTCAAATAACTTAAATAAAAACTAAAAACTATTTTTTTGGATTTTTAAAATACTATTTGCTATTTTTAAATGACTTTCTAAAAATTAAACTAAAAATAATCCTAAAAAATAAATAAAGAAAGGGAAAAATAAACTTTTAAAATAGAAAAGTCAAAAACCTTAATAAAGTCCTAGGAAAAATGCTAACTGGCTAAAATGCTTAATGAATAAGCTGGAAAAGCACAAATAAGCTACGGCTTATTTTACAAAAGCCAAAACAAAACCACCTTAAGTAATTTTCAAATGCAACCCTAGCAGTCAAAGACCCTAGGGCGCAATGGTAACGTGTGTGTGTTGTGAGGGGGATGGCGCAGGTTCGAGTCCTGGCCAGTCCTTTTTGGTTTTGTATTTTTTTTCTTTTTAAGCTTTAAACTCAAACCAGTAACCTTTTTAATCTTCAAACACAAATCCAAATTCAATTTTATCAAGATATGATCAAGATGTAACCAAAAACGAACCCAGTTGGGTTTTTATGAACTCAAAGGAAGAAGGGTATCTTCACAAGTGAATTTGAGATCAAGAGGACTTGATCATGAGTATTTGGTGTTGATTTGTGGACAAGAAGGCACCCTTGTACTCTGTTGAGTACAAGGAGTCAAGATAACACACAAAACAAGCAGATTGCAACACAAAATCAAGCACACAAAGCCAAAATCAAGTTGCTGGTGTACTAGGTCTAGGTCTGAGAGTGTGATTGCTGATAAACTAGGCACAAAGGTGAGATTCCAGGCCAAATCACTTGCACATAAGTTGATAACACATCACATAACCAATACACAATCCTATAATATCCTATCACTTAGCAGATTATAAAGATTGAAGCACCAATTTCACCAAAAACAAGCAGAGATGAGCTTAACTGTTTTTATGCTATATTTTCACTTTTTAGCTTGCAAATTGATTCAAAACTTGTCCAAACTGAGAAACAAACTAACAAACTACCCTATGCTACCCTATAGAGTGTGTATAACAGGATTAAAGCTAAGATTTAAACCATTAATCCATATAGAAACCTTATCCCAAACACTCCTTAAAAACTGATAAACACAATTAAACAAGCAAATCTCTTTTAAGCTACTCCAAACTGATTCAAAAAGCTTCTATCATGCATATTACACCTAGAAGAACTCAAATCAAACCATATGAACAACTTAAACACTTTTCATGCACAATCACTAAATCACATAAAATTTTCAGAAACTAAAAATGAAAAGGGGAAACAAGAACTACCTTAAGGGTCCTACATCCAGGACCCTTTGTGACTGCCAAGTCACCTCCTTTCAGGTCCGGACCTGAGCTGGACCTTTAACAGCAACAAAACTTACAACCCTGCTAAGATCAAAAGAAATTACACAAAATATGCAATATTCTGTTTTTCTCAAAACCTATTTAAAAACTTTCAAAACTTCTCAAATGTTTTTCTAAACTCACACTTAGAACAAACACACTTAAAATATGCTATTACAAACCTTGAAAAAAGATTCACCACAAATTCACCAATTTCAGAAAACTTAAGATAATTTTGAAAAACCAAAATTACTTCAACAATTTTTCAATGGAACTCAGATTTTATTCAACAAACAATATACCAACTTTTAAAAACAGTAAAAGGAATTACATTTATAACAAAATACCAACTTTAATTTCTTAAAAAGGAATTACAATTTTTTGGAGTAAAAATCTGGAACAAGTGAAATAGAGGTACATGCACCTCTATTTATACACTGAATAGAACTATCTAGAACTATGAACTAATGCTAAACCCTAGCTCTTGATTTCCCTGAAATGCCCTTGCTGAAAAGTCTTGAAAATTTGGTCAAATTCGGATTCATGTGATCATGTGAAGATGCCAGGCTTGCAACTTGATCTTGGCCGTTTAAATGAACTTGGGGACAAAGGAAATGAGCTAAATCGTTCAATTGGTCGGGTTTTGGGATTGTGGGAAAGAGACGAGTGCAGGGGAGGGGTCCACAAGACACATGGGTGTGTCTTGTGGTGGGTTATGAGGTGGGTTAGGATGAGGTGGAGTGTAATCAAGGTTCTGGAGTAATTAAGGGAAAACCCCTTTGTTTTGCTCTTGATTGTGACTGGGGTGGATTAGGGTTTATGGTAATTAGGGAGGGGGGTTTATTCCAAAAAAGGAAAAAGTTTATTTGAATTGGGTGTTAGGAGGGAAGGGATTAGGGTGAGTGGGTTTGACTGTTTGACTTGACCAGTTTAATAAATTAAACCGGGTTGTGGGTTTAGGTATTGGGCTGGGTAAACGGGTTGGGTAATGGTGAGGTGTCACAGTCTGGTTGGGTGGGGAGGTTTGGATGTTTGGCAGTTTAGGTCCCCAAGTTTTCTTCTTTTGTTCATGTTGTAAGAAAAGCTGTCAACGCCTATTTTTACTTGTAACAACTTTGCCATAGTTGTCATTTATGGCACAACTTGTTTAGAAACTTTTTCCAAGGGCTTCTTTTGTAATTGTAGCATTATTCAAGGGCTGAATAAGTAATATCTTGAAACTTTAAGGACCCACTTGTAATATTTGAGATTTACAAGGGCCTAAAGTGACAAGTCTTCAATAGTTGAGGGACCATTCTTGCCAATCTTCAATTCTTCAAGGGCATTTTTGTAAAATCCAAACTTGGGCCCGGTTCATTGTGCGACTTCGTTTCCCGTGTTCGTTTTTGAATGATTTATGTGATCTTTTGCCATTTCCTCAATATCCGTACCTAAAAATACACAAGTAACAAACACGAGCATATATTTGGTATATTTGATGATATTTTATGCATTTTAAGCCCGATTTGGACGATGAGACCATGTATAAAAGCAGTCTCATCACTCCCCTATACTAAACCATTGCCGTGCCCTCACGCAATGCTAGAATAAAGTATCATAGCACCTCCAAAATTCAATTTTATTCACTTTATTGAAATGATAAACTAGCTATACTACTACTATTACTACTACTTGCGTTTTAGACATAATGTATGATTTTCATCGCAAAATGGGACGTTTAGGTTCATAGAATAAGAACACGTGAATGCTTCGTTAGAAATAATTTCATCGTCCTCGATTTTCACTTCAATTCCATGCCAAGCGTGCAACGAGATCATTGTCATTATAAGTTAGTAATGCTAACACTACTCATATGCCCTAATCACGTACTTATTCTCCCATTATTCCTAAGTTGTATCTCTTATATTTTATTTTGTCTTAATGATCACGAGGATACATTGTTGACTTATGCGATAATAGAGATTTAGGTCTAAAAATAGAGTCCTAACGGTGTAACTAAGACCATTAAATCAATAATCCCTCCTAATAGACAACGATGTTAAAAAATTAAGTTGACAAGAAGAATCGATAAACACGGTTTTATAACGTTTTTGAACATGAGACTTATTACCAAGACTTTTATACGCCCCTAACGGAAGGGCCTTATTATCTTTGGTTTACCTCCATCTTTTATTCAACTTCGCCATGAAGCTTTTATTATGACTTCGGTCTTGCCTTGCCTTTTATTATCCGCCTCATCGGTGGTTTTATTAGCCAAAGACGTATATCCTCACGCTAAAGCGAATTTTGGATCTTTAAAGCTTCGAAGATTAAGGCTTGATTCACTTTCAATTTTGCATAGATTTTAGGCCTTGTGGGGCTTCAAATTGTTTGCTAGATTTAGGTGAGCACTTGAAATCTTTTTATTGGGTGAAGCTTTCGATTATTAGGGTGCCAATACTTCAAAACCGTGACGCTGGCGATACCTTAATGTCTTCCCAATTTAATTACACGGAAGCTACTAGAAAAGACTAGAAACCCAACAATCCTAACTAAACCGCTAAATTAATATTTGTTAAGCAAAAAATATTTACAAGCGAAGGGAGAATAAGCAAACAACGAGAACACATGAGTTTTTGAAAGAATACGAGTACTCTACGTTTAGCATAGTAACTTATAATTAACTCTATCATTTCTCGTCCTCATTTAAGAGACTTAGCCTAATGTGAAGTTAAGGAATCAAAGCTAAGTGCTCAACACGCACGGTCGAGTCAAAAATTACTCTTATTCTCGCCATCGGAAAATCTACATTCGTGTCTTCAAACACTTATAAAACATGAGAAAATTTTTAAAATTTGGCCATTTTTAGCCTTATTTTGCAACAAAACGATACAAAACGATAAACTTTGGAAAGCGTGAAGGTTTGGCAAGGCAAGTATCTATTCACCCCCATACTAAAGTTAAACATTGTCCTCAATGTTTCGAGTCTAGGGGTGCAAATACCCCCATACTAGAGACGTAGTCGAATGCCTAATCTAGCATGAAAAGTAACCATTAAATTAATAGCCGTTTATGAAGTGTGCTAAAAACCTAAGGTTAGAACATAAAAGGATATATCATGGATATTGGGAAAGGACTTCAAAGCAAACGATTCGAGTGCTCCCATAAAACGAACACGAGAGGCTCCAATCGTGAAGATCATGATCTAAAAACCACAATGCACAAACAACCACGAAACAAAGGTTGGAAGGGAACAAATCCCCTCACATTAACTAATTAGAAAGCAATAATATGTACATGGATAAGCATGGGTCTCCCCCACGAGGCACCTTGTTTTTGATAACCGAGTCAAAAGCTCGACTCGAATCCCCATAAATGTGATCATTTAGGGATAATCATGGTGTGGTCAATTTTTGGTGGGACTTACATGATAAACAAGGCCCAAAAACAACCGGTATAAAGGACTAAGTCCTTTGATGGTGCAAAATACCGGGATCGAAGATGGCGTTCTCGTTTTCATTGGAAAAACAAATCAACGCCACTTCATCATTGGTCAACAAAAACTCAAAGAGTTTCAACAAAATAGGAGAGAATAAATAGAAGGGTGGGACAATGGGTAAGTCATGAAAACATTGAGCTACTCGAGGTAGACTCGCACCAATCAAATGAAAAGATTTTCCATTTATTGCATCGGTGGAAGACCGAGATTTCCCTATATAAGCAATTCCAGGATCAAATATCTCGTCCTCGGTGGAGAAAGGGGAGGGAACATAAGGGGATTCCCCCACACTAAGTCCACACAAAGCATCGTCAAAAGGAGAAGACGAGCTTGTAGTACTCAATAAACGCGGTGATGACGGAGTTAGAGTTGTAGAAAAATCTTTTAAATTCAATTCAAAATCTTTTCCTTTTTCATCTTTTACACTCTCTTTGTGAAAACCCGATTTGATTATGTCAAAAATATTTGGTGTATCTAAAGCAATGTTAGTCACACTAAAAATTCTCACATTTTGAAATCTTTTTGGTTTAGGTGGTGGTAAGTTTTCAAAACGTTTGTCAACAAAGAAAACCTCCCCATCGGGATCAACGTATTCATCATCCGAAGAATCACTCGAGATTGGAAACGTAGGCTTAACACTCTTAACCTCCACCGGCGGAGGGGACGGAACTTCATTTTTCTCAACAACTCCTAAAACTCTATTTGAAATCTTTTTGCAAATGTTTTTGGTGGAATTGACATTGTACAAAGATGTGATAGAATACACATGAGAAAGAGTGGAGTTTTGGGTTGGATTAATGACGAGTTCTTCCTCATTGAAACGAAGAGTGATTTTTCTTGCATGCACATCGATAAGTGCTCTCGAGGTATCCAAAAAAGATCGACCTAAAATTAACGGAACTTTAGGATCGATAGGAATATCAACAAAAATAAAGTCTACAGGATAGTAGAACTTTCCAACTTTCACAAAGACGTCCTCGGCAACTCCACAAGCTAGAATCGTAGAATGATCGGCCATTTCGATTGACATTCTTGAAGGAGTGAGATTGGGAAGATTGAGCGATTTAAAAATCTCAAGAGGCATCAAATTAATACTAGCACCAAGATCGGCCAAGGCGTAGCATTCTTCCATGTCTTGGATAGCACATGGGATTAAAAACTTTCCAGGATCACCGACTTTTTGAGGTATGCGGCTTAGAAAAACCGAAGAACAACTAGACGATTTTTGCAATTTCTCTTTGTTATTCAACATACTTTTGAAGTTCGCGGCAAATCGAGGCATCATGACTAAGGCGTCGGCAAAACTTATATTGAAATGCAAGTCACGAAACATTTTCATAAAGAGTTCAAATTGATAATTATTTCGTTCTTGTGCCTTTTCCTTGTCTCGTCTTGTAGGGCAGGGTAAAGGTGGTGTGGGTTGGGGCAAAGTAGGCATAGGCATAGGCCTTGGAATCTCAGGTTCCATGATTGGTGTTGGTTCAACCGTAGGTGTGGTTTGAGCGGTACTACGTGGGCTTGTAATTTGCTTCTTTTCAACCACAACCTCAGGTTCTTTCTCTTTTCCCTTCTCCATAGAAGTACTTGGACGAGAAATGGGTTCATTGAAAGTTTTACCACTACGAGTAGTAATAACCTTCAATTCTCCTTTCGGGTTCACGATGGTATCACTAGGAAGACCACCCGAAGAAGAGGGCTTACACATGATAGCTTCAAACATCTTAGCCATACGGTCCTCAAACTTAGATTGCCTAGCATCCGCTTTTAACAATTCTTGCTTAATCTCATGTTGTCCTTGCTCCATTTTTTGTTGATTTTGTTGGAGTCGTGTGACATTTCCTTCCATTTTATTAGCATGAGTCTTAAGTTCATTATCAAGTTCGTTTTTAAGCTCGTTTTTCAACTCGGATCTTAAGCTAACCATTTCACGTTGCATATTATCAAACTTAGCATCATTAGCCTTAACATAATTCAAAAATTCTCCTTGAAGATTTTTGGTGTGATCATTTTGAAAACCTTGGGCATTGTTTTGAAAATCACGGTTTTGGTTTTGATTAGAAATTTGCCCATTTCCACTTTGGTAATTACCCTTGTTATAATTCCTTTGATTTCCTTGGTAATTTCCACCTTGGTTGTTGTTGCGATAATTATTAGCATTTTGATTTGGTGGAGCTTGATTTTGGCGGGAACCTTGACCGATTTGGTTATAAGTTCCCGTGGCTACATAAGCACTCGAAGTGTTACCATCCGCGGTAATGCACTCGGAAAGATCATGAGCTCCACCACACGACAAACAACTCTTAGAAACCGCTTTAACCGAAGCGGAATTTGAAGCTTCTTGAGCTTTCCAATGGGATATAAGAGTCGAAAACCTATCGAAAAACCGATTCTCCTCATTATCTTCATCTTGTAAGGCATTGATACTACGAGACGATGATGAGCCCATTTTGGCAACACTCGGTGTGTTACGAGGGCTATAAACCTTAGACCTATTCTCAATTATGACCAAAGCTTCTTCAACCGTTTTACACAAAAAATTACCACCCGCGGCGGCATTCAAATAATCTCTTTCATGATCGTTAAGTCCATTGTAAAACGTGTCGATTTGGTGCAAATCGGAAAAACCGTGATGAGGACATTCATATAACATCTCCTTAAACCTATTCCAAGCCGTAGAAAAACTTTCATTTGATTCTTGTGAAAATTTAGAAATCTCATTTTTCAAATGCGTAGTCTTAGAGGGCGGAAAAAATTGGTTCACAAACTTTGAAACGAGATCCTTCCACGTCAATATAGAATTGGGTGGCTCTTTCTCTAACCAAATTTTAGCGGGCCCCGCTAAGGAATACGGAAAAAGCATCATCTTAATCGAGTCATTCGAGACATCCTTGAATTTGCAAGTGGCGGTAAGACGATTAAATTGGCGGATATGGTTGTGGGGATTGTCCTTCTCATCACCACGGAATTTGTTGTTTTGGATCATCGACAACAAACCCGTTTTCACCTCAAAATTCTCCGCAAGGATTGCGGGAATCACAATAGCTTCTCCATAACCCTCGGTGGGTGCTTGAAGTAACTCCATCATAGTTCGATTCGCCATGGTTGGTGCTTCTCATACAATGGGTTCGTCAATAGGAGACTCCTCACTAGAATGAGTTGGAGTGGGAGATTTGTTCTTTCATCTACGTGCACGTTTTGCTTGATTACGAGTGAGCATAAACGTCACGTACAACGAGGAGACGAGCAAAGAAGATTATTTTTGGTATTTTGTGTTTTTCAATTTTTTTGTGGTTTTTGATTGTATTAACTTTTTTGGAATTTGGTGAAATGTATTAAGTAGACAATAATCTACAAATCTCCTCCTTAATAAAATCTCTTGATTAAAGAAGCCTCAAGGAATGAATACGATCACGTGGAGTGAACGCCTTCGATGACTTTAGAACGATGGTGGAACACCAAATCGTTCAAGAGGGTTTAATCAAATGAAACCAAGAAAATATATATGATATGTAATAATACTTTCGGCGGCAAAACCCTCGATTCACTCTCAAAATCAAATACGCACAAGCAAGCGGAGGAAACGAGGCGGCGCGAAGCACTTAAGAGCCTTTTTCCTTTAGGTCGTGAAATACAACCGCCTTATACCCACCTTATAGTTTGTATTATCAAAATTAAGCTTCACGAAAGTATTTATCTATTTTTGCCTTTTTCTTTGGTTTGAGATTCGAATACAATGATTGGGTAATGACCTCCCAAGTCAAGGTTGTGATTGCTCACGTATTTGGAGTACTTGTGAATTTATTGTTCTACGTATACAATATAGTAATAATATTCACACAAAAACCGAAAAACGATAATACGTATTAGTAGAGTGCTACTAATACAAATACTATTATGGCTAATATAAAAAAAAACAATGTTCAATCAAAACACAACACGCCTCCCCGGCAGCGGCGCCATTTTGATGTTGATAGTTTTGTATACCTTTTTAGGAAAAGAGGCAACAAAATAGTGGTAAGCGTTAAGTGTCGGTTTAGGAAAACCAAGCACTAATGACCCTTAAGAAAAGTGAGTTCATTCTCTCGAGGAGGCACGTGTGTTGTGTAATGAGTTGATTTTGATTGATGATTTTATTAAAAAGAAAAGAGAAGAGAAAATGACGAAGACGTAAAAATAAAAATTAACGAGAAAATCACTACTAGAAAGTTAAGACGTAGAACCTTAAAAACCACAAAAATTAAAATTTTAACCTAAAAATTCCTAAAAATTACTAAAAATCCACAATAAAATTCTAAGAGTTTACAAAGAATCAAAACTTGCTAAAACCTTTTAATTAATTAAATAATGACTTTTTAATGCTAATTAAAGCCCTAAAAATCATAATTAATTATTAAAAAGCCTTAAACAAGATCTAATAGTTTGTAAACCTCAAAAATAACCTAATTAAGCTAAAAACTATTTTTAAAAATTTTAAAACCAAATTAAACTATTTTTAATTACTTAAAAACTATTAAAATCTATTAAAACTTAAATTAATTCTAAAAATTAAATGAAAAGCCTAAAAAATTTTTGGAAAGTGACAAAGTTCCTAATTTAATGTCTATAATCTAGGAAAAATGAAAAAAAATAGAAAAAACCAACTTTCTATTTTTAGCAATAAAATACTATTAAAATAATCAAAAAAATAAAAAGTTTTTAAATAAATTCTAAAAAAATTACCAAAAATCTAGAATATTATAACTAAGACAAAAATGTAATTAAAAGTTCCTAAAACCTTTTTAATAATTTTATATTAAATTTTAAAGTTAATAAAAAACCCTAAAATCAAATAAAATTAAAAATAAGACTTTTTGAAAACTTTTTTTGAATGTAAACCTCAAATAACTTAAATAAAAACTAACAACTATTTTTTTGGATTTTTAAAATACTATTTGCTATTTTTAAATGACTTTCTAAAAATTAAACTAAAAATAATCCTAAAAAATAAATAAAGAAAGGGAAAAATAAACTTTTAAAACAGAAAAGTCAAAAACCTTAATAAAGTCCTAGGAAAAATGCTAACTGGCTAAAATGCTTAATGAATAAGCTGGAAAAGCACAAGTAAGCTACGGCTTATTTTACAAAAGCCAAAACAAAACCACCTTAAGTAATTTTCAAATGCAACCCTAGCAGTCAAAGACCCTAGGGCGCAATGGTAACGTGTGTGTGTTGTGAGGGGGATGGCGCAGGTTCGAGTCCTGGCCAGTCCTTTTTGGTTTTGTATTTTTTTTTCTTTTTAAGCTTTAAACTCAAACCAGTAACCTTTTTAATCCTCAAACACAAATCCAAATTCAATTTTATCAAGATATGATCAAGATGTAACCAAAAATGAACCCAGTTGGGTTTTTATGAACTCAAAGGAAGAAGGGTATCTTCATAAGTGAATTTGAGATCAAAAGGACTTGATCATGAGTATTTGGTGTTGATTTGTGGACAAGAAGGCACCCTTGTACTCTGTTGAGTACAAGGAGTCAAGATAACACACAAAACAAGCAAATTGCAACACAAAATCAAGCACACAAAGCCAAAATCAAGTTGCTGGTGTACTAGGTCTAGGTCTGAGAGTGTGATTGCTGATAAACTAGGCACAAAGGTGAGATTCCAGGCCAAATCACTTGCACATAAGTTGATAACACATCACATAACCAATACACAATCCTATAATATCTTATCACTTAGCAGATTATAAAGATTGAAGCACCAATTTCACCAAAAACAAGCAGAGATGAGCTTAACTGTTTTTATGCTATATTTTCACTTTTTAGCTTGCAAATTGATTCAAAACTTGTCCAAACTGAGAAACAAACTAACAAACTACCCTATGCTACCCTATAGAGTGTGTATAACAGGATTAAAGCTAAGATTTAAACCATTAATCCATATAGAAACCTTATCCCAAACACTCCTTAAAAACTGATAAACACAATTAAACAAGCAAATCTCTTTTAAGCTACTCCAAACTGATTCAAAAAGCTTCTATCATGCATATTACACCTAGAAGAACTCAAATCAAACCATATGAACAACTTAAACACTTTTCATGCACAATCACCAAATCACATAAAATTTTCAGAAACTAAAAATGAAAAGGGGAAACAAGAACTACCTTAAGGGTCCTACATCCAGGACCCTTTGTGACTGCCAAGTCACCTCCTTTCAGATCCGGTACTGAGCTGGACCTTTAACAGCGACAAAACTTACAACCCTGCTAAGATCAAAAGAAATTACACAAAATATGCAATATTCTGTTTTTCTCAAAACCTATTTAAAAACTTTCAAAACTTCTCAAATGTTTTTCTAAACTCACACTTAGAACAAACACACTTAAAATCGGCTATTACAAACCTTGAAAAAAGATTCACCACAAATTCACCAATTTCAGAAAACTTAAGATAATTTTGAAAAACCAAAATTACTTCAACAATTTTTCAATGGAACTCAGATTTTACTCAACAAACAATATACCAACTTTTAAAAACAGTAAAAGGAATTACATTTATAACAAAATACCAACTTTAATTTCTTAAAAAGGAATTACAATTTTTTGGAGTAAAAATCTGGAACAAGTGAAATAGAGGTACATGCACCTCTATTTATACACCGAATAGAACTATCTAGAACTATGAACTAATGCTAAACCCTAGCTCTTGATTTCCCTGAAATGCCCTTGCTGAAAAGTCTTGAAAATTTTGTCAAATTCGGATTCATGTGATCATGTGAAGATGCCAGGCTTGCAACTTGATCTTGGCCGTTTAAATGAACTTGGGGACAAAGGAAATGAGCTAAATCGTTCAATTGGTCGGGTTTTGGGATTGTGGGAAAGAGACGGATGTAGGGGAGGGGTCCACAAGACACATGGGTGTGTCTTGTGGTGGGTTGTGAGGTGGGTTAGGATGAGGTGGAGTGTAATCAAGGTTCTGGAGTAATTAAGGGAAAACCCCTTTGTTTTGCTCTTGATTGTGACTGGGGTGGATTAGGGTTTATGGTAATTAGGGAGGGGGTTTAATCCAAAAAAGGAAAAAGTTTATTTGAATTGGGTGTTAGGAGGGAAGGGATTAGGGTGAGTGGGTTTGACTGTTTGACTTGACCAGTTTAATAAATTAAACCGGGTTGTGGGTTTGGGTATTGGGCTGGGTAAACGGGTTGGGTAATGGTGAGGTGTCACAGTCTGGTTGGGTGGGGAGGTTTGGATGTTTGGCAGTTTAGGTCCCCAAGTTTTCTTCTTTTGTTCATGTTGTAAGAAAAGCTGTCAACGCCTATTTTCACTTGTAACAACTTTGCCATAGTTGTCATTTATGGCACAACTTGTTTAGAAACTTTTTCCAAGGGCTTCTTTTGTAATTGTAGCATTCTTCAAGGGCTGAATAAGTAATATCTTGAAACTTTAAGGACCCACTTGTAATATTTGAGATTTACAAGGGCCTAAAGTGACAAGTCTTCAATAGTTGAGGGACCATTCTTGCCAATCTTCAATTCTTCAAGGGCATTTTTGTAAAATCCAAACTTGGGCCCGGTTCATTGTGCGGCTTCGTTTCCCGTGTTCGTTTTTGAATGATTCTTGTGATCTTTTGCCATTTCCTCAATATCCGTACCTAAAAATACACAAGTAACAAACACGAGCATATATTTGGTATATTTGATGATATTTTATGCATTTTAAGCCCGATTTGGACGATGAGACCATGTAGAAAAGCAGTCTCATCACCTTGCAATCCTTTTGTACTCTGAGAAGAATCTCCAAACCCCATATCTGATCTGAAATGGTCAAATGTGGATTCTCTATACACCTTTCTTCCCAAGCTTGGTACATCTGAACCACCTCTGGCATATCAAAATCAACCTGCAACTTCAACTCATTCAATTTCTCCTTGGCCAGCTCATCACCATACTCAAGTCTTTCTGGTTGTTCTTGTTGATCCCAAACTTAGATCGATTAGCTTTATGTATACGAGATTAGATCAAGTAATACACGTAGAGAAACCTTTGTATATGCTTTGTGAATCTAAGTGTTATGCGGAATTTAACACTTAAACAAGAACACGCAAGATATAAACAAACTTTCACTTTGATTATCAATGTCGAACTTGCTTACAATGAAAGATGTTTATGAACGAAAACTTATGTAAAACTTATATCAAACATTAACCTAAAGGCCTTCTTTTATAGATACAAGAAGCCTTGTACAATAAGCTACGTATCAGCTATTCTAGGTAAAGATAAACATAGAAAATACATTGTCGTTTCTATCCTTACTAGAAGTATTCTAGAATATAATAAACATGTAGATTATATCTTCCATCAGTGCTTGTCTTCAATGTTGTCAACGCTTGACTTTAACTTGTCAACGCTTGAGCTGTCAGCGCTTGTTTTGTTCTTGTCAACGCTTGAATTGTTCTTGTCAGCGCTCAAGTGATCTGGCCTTAATTTATTCCCAACAATCCTCCCCTAAACTTGATATCCACTCTTATGATCAAGTTTCTGAATAAGCATTAAGGACTAGGAGGAGTCTGACAAATCTTCTCATATTGGTAATAAATAAATCTGATCAAATCCTTTGCCACGTCACTTGAATAATCTATCTCCAGCTGAGTGTCCTTCATCTTTCCCAAAACAGCCTTGGATATGAAATACTGAGCATCCACAAGTAGATACTCAGCAAACTTTGTAGAACTCAAATGGTATACACCAGCAGCTGAATATAACCTCCATTGAAGACCACTGAGGTCATCTTCAAGATCCTTCCATATTGCAGGATCTTCATCTTTTGGCCCACACATTCTTTTGAATGTGGTCCAAAGTTTTATTCCATTAGCTGAAGTTGGTGCTTCAGCCTCATACTTGGTCTCCAGCAACCTCCAAAGGTCCACCAAGTCTTCTCTATCACAACATGCAAATAAAGATATGAGAGTGGTAAAAGTGTGTACCTCCTTGCCAAATCTGCCAATCTTCCAGAATCCACATTCATCCTCTTCATAGCTCACAATTGGATTCCTGAGATCTAATGGTAACACTTGCACCATATCTGAAGCTTCTAATGGGGAGAGCTTGAGGCTTTTTCTTATAACTGCTTCATTTGGATATAGTGGATCCATATCTTTTGGAAACTCAAATTTACTTCCCTTCTTTACTGGCCTGGGAACCATCATAGCTTTCTTGATTTCCATTTCTTCTGCAAGTTGCTCCTTTCTTTCATCTGAAAGAAGTCTGAGAGTGTTTTCTTCTTGCACTCTCACCCAAATGGGATAAGCCCTATTTTCCAACTCATCAAATGTCAAAGCCTTCAACTTCTGATATGTCCATCCAACTCCATGACATCTGAGCAACATAAAGTAGAGCTCCCTTCTATCCCTTTTCAACTCTGAGAGAATATTGCTTGCCTTGTGCTTCAAAATTACCTTACAATCTTGCTGAACTCTAAGAAGAAGCTCCAAACCCCATATTTGATCTGAAATGGTCAAGTCTGGATTATCCATGCAGCTTTCTTCCCAAGCATTGTACATTTGAACCACCTCTTGCATGTCAAAGTCAACCTGCAATTTTAATTCTCTCAACTTTTCCCTAGCAAGCTCATCACCATACTCAAGCCTTTCTGGTTCTATTATCATCACACTTGAGTCTGAGCTATCACTTTCTTCTTCTGAAGTCACAACAAATGGTGACTTTTCCTTTTCATCTTATTCCATGATTTGTGCAGCTAACCTTCTATCAAATTCAACCTGGGCTGCATCCTTTGGAACAATCTCTTCTACCAATTTACCCTTACCCTTATCTGATGGTGCAATAGTTGGTAAGGTAGATGGTAATACCTGAGTAGAAACTTCCTTGATGATAGATGATGACTGGGATACATCACCTTCATGTGCAGGTCTGTCAACGCCCAAATTTATTCTATCAGTGCCCAAAATACTTCTATCAGCGTCCAAATTTGCCTTGTCAACGCTCAAATATTTTCCCTAAGCGCCCTGTGTAACCTCTCTCAACATAGCTGTAAATGATAAATTTAGGTTGGTGGGAGAGATTAAGGACGTATCAAAACCTGTTTGTTCCTTCAAAGTTGTAAGGGCTTCAGCAACATCCATTGATTGACCATCCTGGCTGCCCTTATCACTCAGATTTCTTTGATCTTCCTCCCCTTTGGAAGACTCCTCCATACCCCTTCTAACACGATCACTTTCCAAAACAACAATCCTCTCCCTCAATTTCTTGAGTTCAAGGCCTTGAGAGCTGATAATTTGTACTAAGTCTGCATTTTGCTTTTGCAAGCTAATGCAGACTGCCGTCAATTCCATAAGAGTCATTGGTTCCAGTCTGCCCTCTTCTAAAATGGGAATTTGACCTCCCAAGTCAGATTCATTGGGCAAGGATGAGGACTTAATGATGGTGGGACTGCCTTGGTCAGCATCTAAGCCAGAACCAATAGTCCCAGCCTCATCCAGGTCACCAGCCACACTTGTGGTGGTGGTTCTCTCTGCTTCATGGCTAGGACCACCAGAGGAGAACACTCCAGTAGTCCTTTGGTGTTTCATCAACCTATATTCAGGTGGTGTGGAAGATGGTGTGGAAGAATGGGTAGATGTGGGTTGGTTAAGGGGTGTTTGGGATTGTGAAGGTTGTGTGTCAGTGTTGGAAATAGGCACATCAACGCCAACATGTGATGTGTCAGCGTCAAAGGGTTCTTGGTCAATTTGCATTTGTTCAGGTGAGGGTAAAGGTTCAGGAATGGGTTCAAGTTGTGGTTGAGGGTCAATTTGAGGTTGGGGGTCTGGTTGGGGTTGTGCTGCTGCAATAACAGCAAGCATGGCTGGGGTCAAAGGTAAGTCTCTATGGGGTGGTGAATCCATCTTCATAAAAATAGCTTTCTTTTGCTCAGGGATCTTATAAAAATCATTGTGATCCCTTGAGCAGTAACCTTGATCATCAAAAATCATTTGCAGAAAACGGGGATAAGCTAAAGTCATTTTTGTCCCCTTGTTTTTACACATCCCTTCAAAAATCATTTTAGAATAGTTATATTTTTGCCCTGTTGCAATGCACACAATAGCACTAGCAATGGATCTATTGATCTCATTGTGTGCAGTACATTTGGTACTCAAACATTGAAGGAGGACGTGTATGAGTACTTACAGGCTGGGGGAAATTCCTGCTTATGATACTTATTAAGAGTACCTTCATCAGGAAAGGGATATCCCAAAGCCCTAAGCCCTTGTTCTATTTCATTTATGGGAAGAGTGGCTATACCATCAGCATCATCAAGATGCAAGGCTTGGCGTACCAAGGCCTCAGTAACCACCCAAGATCTCCCATGAACAATAGAAGTCAATGTGGTCACTCCATTAACTGTTGAGAAACTAACAGTGTTCCAAAACTGCTTAATGTGTGTGACTAGAATGAGTGGTGCATGAGAAAGAGCATACCTTAATGGGGATGCGTTCAAATACGCCACCATTTGTGTGTATTGAGGAAACAGATCATTATCAGCGTCAAGATAAGCAATCATGTTATGTTGTGATCTGAACCCCAATGCCAATTCTGCTGAGTTAAACTTTGGTGCCATTGATGAAAGCTGTTAATTTGAAGTGTAGAAGATGAAGTTGATAAGAGAAAAGTGTTAGACAAGAATTATAGATACCCTGTTTAAAATAAGAGCCAAGTTTATAGGAGAAAAAGAATGCATGTGATTGGCCCAAAAATAGGCAAAGATTTTCAAAAATCAATCATGAAAATATTGAAAAAGTTATAAGTTTATCTCATGCATTAAATGAAAGTAACAACTCCTAAAATTACGGCTTGAAAATATGTCAAAAAGTAACAACTAGGTAGGTCCCATTGAGTGTCAACGGTCAAAAATAACCTATCAACGCCCAACGGCTATAATCTTGTCAACGTTTGCCTAAAGCCATGTCAGCGTCCAATTTGGTCACAACAACGCTTGGAAATTCTTGTCAGCGTCCAAAAATAAAATTAATTTAAAAAGTGAAAAATGACCTTAACAAATAATTTATCCTAGAGAAGATAACCAAAAGTTGATAATTATCATAGGGCGGCAAGCACTGTCCAGTTATGCACACTTGCATAAGCAAGATAGACATAACAATCCTCTAGTGTCCCTTGCTAACCAAAACTCTTAACAACAAAGTTACCTTATAAAATCCTTGTTACTCCCAGGTAAATCCCATATCAAAATCATTCCCAAGTCTCCCAACAGACCACAACCAATTCTAGGCCAAAAATGTCTTGGCAGCATGCAAAGTTGATATACTATGCATGCTACAGTGCCTCATGATTTAGTAAAACTAACTCATACTCACCTGTGGACACAATCTAGAATTGTGATAAGAGTATCATATGGATACCCAAACATCCTAAAGGTTCCTAAAACCTCCCCTTAAACTATGATACAAAAAGTTTGCTAAAATCATGCATGAACATAAAAAATTTATGTCAAGATAGGAATGAAACATTCCAACCATCATCCATAAAGAAAACTTGTCCAAATGCTTCTACATTGATCCATAAGCAACTCTGTATCCAATGGTATACTTCTAACACCATCTGCACATTTAGATTGAAAACCACAAAACTAACATTGTTGCTGACAACGCCCCGATAACACATGACAGTGTTGAGGGAAGCTTTGTCAGCGTTAGACAATTATATTGCTGACAACGTTGCAAAAACACTTATCAGTGTTCAAGAAACCTTTGTCAGTGTTAGAAAAATATAGTGGAAAATCTAAATCATCAATAAGACCAATAATAATAATGCATCATCCTGTACATACTTTTACAAAAATAATCCAAAACACATATTATGTGAGATTGACCATTCCAATACTTGTTACCAAGTAATGAAATCTCCCAGCATCAAAAGGTTTAGTTAATAAATCTGACATATTTTCCTCAGTGTCAACCCTATCTGGTTGTATTAAACCTTTCTCAAAGCAATCTCTTATAAAATGGTGTCTAATTTCTATGTGTTTAGTTTTAGAATGACGTACAGGATTCTTAATGATGCATAAAGTACTATTATTGTCAACAAATATCTTAGTATGCATGAAATTATACCCATAATCCAACATCTGGTTCTGATTCCACAACACTTGACCATAACATGCAGCTGCAGCCACATACTCTGCTTTAGTTGTAGAATTAGCCACCACTGTTCGTTTCTTGCATTGCCAAGATATTAACTTGCTCCCAAGAAACTGACATCCACCAGTTGTGGATTTCCTATCAAACTTATCACCTCCATAATCACTATCTGAATATGCAATCAGCTCCAATGGTGAATCCTTTGGGTACCACAAACCAAGACTGGGGTAACATCTTAGGTACCTAAAGATCCTCTTCACAGCATAAAGGTGACATTCTTTGGGAGTCACTTGATGGCGTGCACAAGCACACACAGCAAACATAATGTCAGGTCTGGAGGCAGTAAGATACATCAAGGATCCAATCATGGATCTATAGTGCCTGACATCAACATCTTTCCCATCTCCATCTTTCCCCAAGGGTGTTCTCTATCCATAGGAGTAGTAGCCCTCTTTTCATGTGGAGAAAAGCCAAACTTCTTCAAGATCTCAGCAACATATTTATCCTGGGAGATGAAGATACCATCTTCTTTCTGCTGAACTTGTAAACCAAGAAAGAAGTTCATCTCCCCCATAGCACTCATCTTTAATTTGTCTGTCATAAGCTTGGAGAAATCCTCACTCATCTTTGGATCAGTAGACCCAAAAATGATATCATCAACATAGACCTGCACAAGCAACACATCCTTGCCTTTCTTCTTTGTAAATAGTGTCTGATCTATGGTGCCCCTCTTGAATCCATTGTCTACCAAATAGGTAGACAAAGTACCATACCATGCTCTAGGGGCTTGATGAAGGTCATGCATAGCCTTTTTGACTCTATACACTTTATCTGGATGCTCTGGATCCTCAAAACCAGGAGGTTGCATTACATAAACTTCCTCAACAATGGTGCCATAAAGAAATGCACTCTTGACATCCATTTGATAGACTGTGAAGCCCATGCAGGAAGCATAGGCTAGGAAATTCCTAATAGCTTCAATCCTTGCAACTGGTGCAAAGACCTCCTCATAGTCTATCCCCTCCTCTTGTGTATAACCTTGAGCCACTAACCTTGCCTTGTTTCTGATCACAATGCCTCTTTCATCTCTTTTGTTCCTTAGAACCCATCTTGTCCCTATAGGTCTGACATATCTAGGACAATCAACCAGCTCCCAAACATCCTGAATTGCAAATTGGTGAAGCTCATCCTGCATTGCTTCCACCCAACTTGGTTCTTTAAGAGCATCAAATATTTTCTTGGGTTCTTCTTGTGACAGAAAACATGCAAACAAACATGCTTGCACAAGAGGGTTATCAACCTTCTTGTGTATATTGGCAATAAACCCACCAAGACCTTGATGAGATCTTCTAGTCTGAACTGGAGTCATAATATCACCAATGATCTGAGATGTGGGGTGATTCTTCATTGTGGAAGTGAGAACCCCTCCGTCAAAAAGTCTGGTGTCCTCAACCTCATGCTCCATGTTGCCAATGTCTTCTTCATCAGACTCTCTTATGTCAACATAAGGATGACCTTCTTCATAAGAATTGGAAGGTTCACCTTGTTCAAAAGTGGAAGAGAAAAGATGTGCAAAGGTGTTGTCAACGTCTGAACCTTGTTTGTCAGTGCTTGGGCTAGCAATGCTTGAACTGTTGTTGTCAACGTCTGAGCCATCAACGTCTGAATTGGTCTTGTCAGCGCTAGATTTGCCTTTGTCAGCGCCTGAAGGACCATGCATGTTTGTATCTGGTGGTACTTGAAAACCACCAATATCTTATCCAGCAGCAGCAGCAGCAGCAAAAGCATCTGTCCAAATGGGAATTGTGACATATTCAAATATAGGAGATGCCTTTTCTGCTTGTGATCCAACCTTCTCATGAACCTGTGTACCTGAAACATTAACAACTTGTTCCTCCACAACACTTGAAGTTACCTTCACAATGTCTGGATTAGTGACAGGCATATAATTTAAAGTTCTAGATAAGGGTTCCAAATCAAACAACCAATTAGGACCACTTTCAGGATCACTAGGTTTATTCTCTAAGAACCTAACATGTACTCTCTCAACTATACGTTTGTCCTCCTTAAGATAAACCCTATAACCCTTGCTCTGGACTGAATACCTCATGAAATAGCCCTCATCACCTTTTGCACTAAATTTCCCTAAGGCATCACTAGTATCTAAAACTACTACATGACAACCAAAAGGTCTGAGAAAACCAATATTAGGTTTTCTTCCCCAAAGTAACTCATAAGGTGTTTTGTTCTGAATTTTGTTAACCAATGCTCTATTTTGCACATAGCATGCTGTATTAACAGCCTCAGCCCAAAAGGCTATTGGAAAGTGAGCATCAGCCAACATTGTTCTGGGTGCTTCAATTAGGGTTCTATTTTTCCTCTCAGCAACCCCATTTTGTTGTGGGGTTCTAGCAATACTAAATTGCCTAGTAATTCCTTTCCTGGCACATAAATCATCTAGCTTCTTGTTCCTAAATTCTCCACCATTATCACTCCTAAGAATTTTAACCTTATTGCCAGACCTTTTCTCAATCTGAGTGATAAAATCAATAAGAACATCAGCTGTGTCACTCTTCATAGCTAGAAAGAATGTCCAAGTAAATCTAGAAAAGTCATCTGTGACAACAAAACAATATTACTTACCATTTAAACTTTCTATATTTGTTGGACCAAAGAGGTCCATGTGAAGCATATGAAGAGGTCTGGAACTAGTATGCACCTGTTTGGACTTGAATGAGACCTTGTGCTGCTTGCCTTTAAGACATGCAACACAAGAGTGGTCATTGTGGAAGGCCTTCTCAGGCAAACCATCAACTAAACCAAGCCTCACAAGTCTATTTATATTTTTAAAATTTATGTGCCCTAGTCTCCTGTGCCACAAATTACTCTCATCTACTGAGGCCTTAGCATAAAAACAGGACATATTTGTATTCATTTTAATCCCATTTAAATTCACATTATATATGTCCTTATGCCTAGGTGTTCTATACTCAATATATTTCTCATCATGGATCTTAAAATCCTTACTTAACACCAAACACTCAGTATCAGTAAAAAGAACTTTATTTTTGTTATCACAAACTTGTGATACACTAAACAGGTTGTAATCAAGTTCTTTTACCAGGAAGACGTTCTCAAAACGCAGATTATTGGTGAGAAGGGTTCCTTTGCCTGTGATAGTTCCATATCCTCCTCCAAAGTATACCTTATCACCATCTTTAATAGGGGTGAAGTTCGTCAGATAGTCTTCCTTCCCTGTCATGTGCCTTGAGCATCCACTATCCCAATATCCATAATCATTGATCTGTCTTTGAATGCCCTACACATAAAGAAAACAAATTAGTTTTCTTTGGGAACCCAAGTCTCAAAAGACTTGAATTAATCTGGTTGTTCAATAAGAACAGACTTAGTTCTCACAACAACCCCATTCTCATCCTTTTTAGGATGAAATACCCAGTTAACCCCAATAGGTTTTGTAATGATCTTTGAAATGTAATTAAATCTATTGCAAGTCATTGAAATCCCATTTTCATTAGGGTTATGATCTTTCTTGGGTCTCCATGTTAAGCTTGAAGAATCTTTAGACCCCTTACCTTGTGGCTGCAAATATTTAGGTCTGGTCACGTTTCTGTCAGCGTTAGAATTTGTCCTGTCAACGCTGAAATTACCCTTGTCAGCGTTGAACCTAGGGTTTGCTACAGGAACCCATTGCCTATTTGACCAGGTGTTTGTCTTTTGAAATGGTCTTTGTCCATGAGTGTTAGACCTTCTAAAAAAGAATGGGGCAGGTCTAATCACTTGTGGACTTTGCTGCACACAAGGTTTAGGTCTGACAACGTTTGACTTTCTAACAACGTTGACTTTCTTCCTGTCAGCGCTGAAATTGTTCCTGTCAGCGCTGGCTTTGGGAGCGTTGACACACTTGTATGCCAAATGTGAAAAGCTACCACAAGTATAACAGGCTTTCTTAGACACAACCTTAGGTCTAGTAGAGAAGAAACCTGTTCCATGATTGCTAACTTGGCTCTTAGGTGACCTATTATTCCTATACATCTATACATATTTAATGGTAGGTCTTCTAACAGTGTTTGAGCCTAGGTCAACAGCTTTACCAGTGATTGGGTGAGTAACCTTAATGGGTGGTGATTCATTGGGACTTTCACATAGCAAACCTCCCTTAACAAATAAAGTAGGGTTAGCTTTCTTCCACTCATTTAGGTCAGTCAATTTTTGTTGATACTCTTCCACTGGAGTGACAACTCTTGGTGGAGGAATGAATTCCTCTTCTTGGCATTCTGGTATACCAGTCCAAGACAAGTCCTTTCTAAGGACACCATAGAAGTCACCAGCTGGTGGTGGAACCAGAGAGTAATCATTCATCCCAATCCCAGTCATGTTCTTAGGATCCCTTTGTTTAGCTACACAGTCTCCTAGGGTTTGGGTGGCTCTATCAAATCTTTGAATTTTGAGGTCAACAATATCTTTATTCTTAATGGCCTCATCTAACTTAGCCTGTAGGTATCTATTAACCTTTGTCATGATGTTCCTAACATCCATACTACCCTCTAGCTCATGTTTTAAGATACTGATCTTATCTTTTAAGTCAAATTCCATTTTCTTGTATTCAGAAACGGTTTTCTCAGTTTCTGTAAGTGCTAGTTGGTAATTAGACAATTTACACCTTTCAGTACTCATATCATCTTTTAGTTTTAACACCTCTTTGTTAAGTCTTTTAGTGTTTAACCTACAACCTTTGCTACAAAAAGCATCATCATATACCTCATTATCAGATGAAGAGGAGGAGTGAGCCATGAGAGCATATTCAACATACTCTTCTTCTTCAATATCAGCAACCAAAGCTTTATCCTCTTCAGCATTCTTGGCCAGATAGCTCCAATCCCATCCTGTACCATCAATTCCTTGAACTGCAACCATGGCTTTGGAATCCTGAGCTTTAACAATCTGACTTGAGGGTTTACCAGCATCAGATCTTCTAGGAGATCTGCATTCCCTCATGAAGTGCCCCATACGATGACAGTTGTAGCATTCAACTTTGGATTTATCAAATCCAGCTGTGTCTTTAGCATTGAAGGTCATCTTCTTTTTAAACCTTCTGTTCCACCTATTTGCTCTTATACTGGCAAGATCCATGTTCCACTTGATGTCCATCTCTTCCAAGTGCTCATCACTTATCTGCTCAAGGTCCTCATATGTAATCACTGAACCATTGGGCAAAGAAGCAATGTAAGCACAAACAGTATCCAAATCTAAACCAGCAGGTTTAACTCTTGGGGAGTCATTCTTGAATGTGTCAGCGTCTGAAAAAGAGACGTTGACAGGACTTGTTCCAGCGCTGACATATGATGATCCAGTAACTGGATGCATATAAGAGTCCTTCTGAATGAATTGACCTTCACTATGAGAGAAGAAGGCCATGTTGCTGGTGGTAGATTTGCTTCCATGCTCTGAAAGAGTTTCATCTTCCAACAGTCTTAGTTTGTTGTAGATGTCATCAAACGAGGAGCTCTTGTAAGTATTGTTGGCAAGAATAGATCTTGCCTCAATCTTCCATGCCTCACCAAGACTTTTAAGAAAGGTAGCATTGGTATCAACATCACCAACTTGTGTCCCCATGAAGGACAACTTGCTTGTGATGTCAAGCAACCTGCTTCTCACACTACTAAGTTTCTCATTGGGTTGAGCTTTGAAGACAGCATAATCATGCAGAAGTTTCTTTTTCTTTTCATCCTTAGTGTCTGCATTGCCACCATATGAAACTTCAAGTGCTTCCCAAAGATCCTTAGCAGATTCATAGCCTCTATATTTGTGCTGGTTTTCTTGTCCCAACGAGACTTTCAGAATATTTAGGGCTTTCATGTCAACCCTTTTCTTTGCAATATCTTCAGCACCTATAGCTCTACCATCTCCAGGTTTTTCTTTCTTATCCTCTTCAGGGCATCCTTCAACAGTTGTTCTTTGACTAATGGCATCAAGAATCTTTTGAGCCTTATTGAATGAGTTTCCATATTCAATAATCTCCCAGAGTGTGTAGTCATAGATCCCCAGATATTGTTCAAAGTTGAACTTCCATAAGTCAAAGTGGGTTGCATCAAGCATGGGAATCTTGATGTTAGGTAAGGCTGAGGAGGAGGAGGTTAGTGCTTCAGACATGATGTTGTTAGGGTTTCTGAGAAAATTAGGGTTTTGGTGTTTTTAGGGTTCTGGTGTTCTTCAAAGATCAAAAGTTCCTCAACAAGCTCTGATACCACTTGTTGATCCCAAACTTAGATCGATTAGCTTTGTGTATACGAGATTAGATCAAGTAATACACGTAGAGAAACCTTTGTATATGCTTTGTGAATCTAAGTGTTATGCAGAATTTAACACTTAAACAAGAACACACAAGATATAAACAAACTTTCATTTTGATTATCAATGTCGAACTTGCTTACAATGAAAGATGTTTATGAACGAAAACTTATGTAAAACTTATATCAAACATTAACCTAAAGGCCTTCTTTTATAGATACAAGAAGCCTTGTACAATAAGCTACGTATCAGCTATTCTAGGTAAAGATAAACATAGAAAATACATTGTCGTTTCTATCCTTACTAGAAGTATTCTAGAATATAATAAACATGTAGATTATATCTTCCATCAGTGCTTGTCTTCAATGTTGTCAACGCTTGACTTTAACTTGTCAACGCTTGAGCTGTCAGCGCTTGTTTTGTTCTTGTCAACGCTTGAATTGTTCTTGTCAGCGCTCAAGTGATCTGGCCTTAATTTATTCCCAACAGTTCTATGATCATAACACTTGAGTCTGAACTAGCTTCATCACTTCCTTCTTGCTCTTCTGAAGTGACAACAAAAGGTGATTCACCCACCTGCTTTCTTTCTTGTTTCACAATTTGTGCAGCCAACCTTCTATCAAATTCAATTTGTGCTGCATTCTTTGGAACAACTTCTTCTACCATAATACCCTTACCCTTATCTAATGGATCAACTGTTGGTAAGGTAGATGGTAATACCTGTGAAGAAACCTCTTTGATGATGGATGATGACTAGAATACATCAACCTCATTTGTAGATCTGTCAACGTCCAATTCTGCTTTGTCAGCGCCCAAGATACTCATGTCAGCGTTGAAATTCTCCTTGACAACGCTCAAATTTCCTGCCTCAGCGCCTTTTGCAATTTCCTCCAACATGGCTGTAAATGATAAATTTAAGTTTGTAGGAGAGACTAGAGACGTATCAAAACCTGTCTGTTTCTTCAAACTTGTTAGGGCCTCAGCAACATCCAAAGATTGACCATCATGAGAGCCCTTATCACTCACATTTATTTGTTCATCCTCCTCTTTGGAAGATTCCTCCATCCCTCTCCTTGTACTGGTAGTCTCCAAGATAACAATCCTCTCCCTCAATTGCTTGAGTTCAAGGCCTTGTGTGCTGACAACTTGTGCCAAGTCTGCATTTTGCTTTTGCAAGCTCATGCAGACAGCCGTCAATTCCATTAGGGTCATTGGTTCCAATCTGCCCTCTTCTAAAATGGGTATTTGACCTCCCAAGTTAGATTCATTGGGCATGGATGAGGTCTTAATGATGGTAGGACTGTCTTGGCCAGCTTCTAAGCCAGAACCAATAGTCCCAGCCTCATCCATAACACCAACCACACTTGTGGTGGTGGTTCTCTCTGCTACATGGCTAGGACCACTAGAGGAGACCACTCCAATAGCCCTTTGGCGTTTTTGTAACCTATATCGTGTTGGGGGAGAAGAAGATGTGGATTTGGTGGATGTGGGTTGGTTAAGGGGTGTTTGGGTCTGTGAAGGATTTGTGTCAACGTTTGAAATAGGCACATCAACGCCAACATTTAACGTGTCAGCGTCGAAGGGTTCTTGGTCAATTTGCATATGTTGTGGTGAAGGTAAAGGTTCAGGTATTGGGTCAATTTAGGGTTGGGGGTCTAGTTGGGGTTGAGCTGCGTCAATGACAGCAATCATAGCTGGGGTTAGGGGTAGGTCATGATGTGGGGGTGAGTTCATCTTCATAAAATTGCTTTCTTTTGCACAGGGATCTCATAAAAATCATCATGATCCCTTGTGCAGTAACCTTGGACATCAAAACCATTTGGAAAAATCGGGGATAAGCTAAAGTCATTTTGTTCCCTTTATTTTTACACATGTCCTCAAAAATCATTTTGGAATAATTAAATTTTTGCCCAGTAGCAATACACACAATAGCACTAGTAATAGATCTATTGATCTCATTGTGTGCAGTGCACTTGGGACTCAAACATTGTAAGAGGACGTGTATTAGGTACTTCCAGGCTGGGGGAAACTCCTGTTTATGATATTTATTTAAAGTTCCTTGAGCAGGAAAAGGATAACCCAAAGCCCTTAGTCCTTGTTCTATTTCACAAATGGGGAGGGTGGTTATACCATCAACATCATCAAGATGCAAAGCTTGGCGTACCAAAGCTTCAGTAACCACCCATGTGCGCCCATGAACAATAGAAGATAATGTAGTCACTCTATTAACTGTTGAGGAACTTACATTGCTCCAAAACTGTTTAATATGTGTGACATGAATGAGTGGTGTATGAGAAAGAGCATACCTAAAAGGAGATGCGTTCAAATACGCCACCATTTGTGGGTATTGGGGAAACAGAGTATCATCAGCTTCAAGATACGCGATCATGTTGTGTTGACTTTTGAATCCTAATTCCAAATCACTTGGTTTGAATTTTGGTGCCATTGTTGAAAGCTGTTTGAATGATTGATAAAGATGAAGTTTATAGGAGAAAATTGTGTTAGACCGTCATTTGAAAGAAAACGCTCTTTGTTTGTATAAGCATAATAGGTACCCTGTTTAAAATAGGAGCCAAATATATAGGAGAAGAAAATGCATGTGATTGGCCCAAAAATAGGCAAGTATTTTCAAAATGTAATCATGAAAATATTGAAAAAGAATAATGTTATCTCATGCATTAAATGAAAGTTATCTGCTCCCAAAACTACGGCCTAAAAATATGTCAAAAAGTAACAAATGGGTAGGACCCATTGAGTTTCAACGGTCAAAAATAACCCATCAACGCCCAACGCCTATTTTCTTGTCAACGTTTGCCTAAGCCATGTCAGCGTCTAAATTGGTCACAACAACGCTTGGAAAAATACTTGTCAGCGTCCAAAAATAAAAAATTTATAAAAATGAAAAATGACCTTAACAAAGTAATTTATCCTAGAGAAGATAACCAAAAAGTTGATAATTATTATAGGGCGGCAAGCACTGTCCAGTTATGCACACTTGCTTATACAAGATAGACATAGCAGTCCTCTAGTGTCCCTTGCTAACCAAAATTCTTAACAACTAAGTTATCTTATGAAATTCTTTGTTACTCCCAGGTAAATCCCATGACAAAATCATTCCCAAGTCTCCCAGCAGACCACAACCAATTCTAGGCCAAAAATGTCTTGGCAGCATGCATAGTATATCAACTTTGCATGCTACAGTGCCTCATGATTTAGTAAAACTAACTCATACTCACCTGTGGACACAATCTAGAATTATGATAAGAGTATCATATGGATACCCAAACATCCTAAAGGTTCCTAAAAACCTCCCCTTGAACTATGATACATATGTTGCTAAAAATATGCATGAACATAAAAATTTATGTCAAGATAGGAATTTAAAAATTCCAACCATCATCCATAAATAAAAACATGTCCACATGCTTCTCCAATGATCTATAAGCAACTCTGTATCCAATGGTATACTGCTAACACTACCTGCACATTTAGATTGAAAACCACAAAACTAACATTGTTGCTGACAACGCCCCGATAATACATAACAGCGTTGAGGGAAGCTTTGTTAGCGTTAGACAAATATATTGCTGACAACGTCACAAAAACACTTATCAGCGTTCAAGCAACCTTTGTCAGTGTTAGAAAAATATAGTGGAAAATCTAAACCCTCAAAAAGACCAATAACAATGCATTATCCTGTACATACTTTTACAAAAAGACTCCAAAACACATATTATGTGAGATTGATCATTCCAATACTTGTTACCAAGTATTGAAACCTCCCAGCATCAAAAGGTTTAGTTAGTAAATCTGACACATTCTCTTCTGTGTCAACCCTATCTGGCTGTATTAAACCTTTTTCAAAACAATCTCTTATAAAATGGTGTCTAATTTCTATGTGTTTAGTTTTAGAATGATGTACAAGATTCTTAATAATGCATAAAGTGTTGTTATTGTCAACAAATATCTTGGTATGCATGAAATTATGCCCATAGTCCAACAGCTGATTCTGAATCCACAAAACTTGTCCACAACAAGTAGCTGCAGCCACATACTCAGGTTCAGTTGTAGAATTAGCCATCACTGTTTGTTTCTTGCATTGCCAAGATATCAACCTGCTCCCAAGAAACTGACATCCACCAGTTGTGGATTTTCTATCAAACTTATCACCTCCATAGTCACTGTCTGAATATGCAATCAGCTCCAATGGTGAATCCTTTGGGTACCACAAACCAAGACTAGGATAGCATCTTAGGTACCTAAAGATCCTCTTCACAGCATAAAGGTGACATTACTTAGGAGTCACTTGATGGCGTACACAAGCACACACATCAAACATGATGTCAGGTTTGGAGTGGTAGCCCTCTTTTCACAGCATGGATCTATAGTGCCTGACATCAACATCTTTCCCATCTCCAATCTTTCCCCAAGGGTGTTCTCTATCCATAGGAGTAGTAGCCCTCTTTTCATGTGGAGAAAAGCCAAACTTCTTCAAGATCTCTGCCACATATTTATCCTGGGAGATGAAGATAGCATCCTCTTTCTGCTGAACTTGTAAACCAAGAAAGAAGTTCATCTCCCCCATAGCACTCATCTTGAATTTGTCTGTCATAAGCTTGGAGAAATCCTTACTCATCTTTGGATTAGTAGACCTAAAAATGATGTCATCAACATAGACCTGAACAAGCAACACAGTCTTACCTTTCTTCTTTGTAAATAGTGTCTGATCTATGGTGCCCCTCTTGAATCCATTGTCCACTAAATAATTAGACAAAGTACCATACCATGCTCTTGGGGCTTGATGAAGTCCATACATAGCCTTCTTGACTCTATACACCTTGTCTGGATTCTCCGGATCCTCAAAACCAGGAGGCTGCATCACATATACCTCCTCAACAATTGTTCCATAGAGGAAGGCACTCTTGACATCCATTTGATAGACAGTGAAGCCCATGCAGGATGCATAGGCTAGAAAGATCCTGATAGCTTCAATCCTTGCAACTGGTGCAAAGACCTCCTCTTAGTCTATCCCCTCCTCTTGTGTATATCCTTGAGCCACTAATCTTGCCTTGTTTCTGACCACAATACCTCTTTCATCTCTCTTGTTTCTTAGAACCCATCTTGTCCCTATAGGTCTGACATATCTTGGACCATCAACCAGCTCCCAAACATCCTGAATTGAAAATTGGTGAAGCTCATCCTGCATTGCTTCCACCCAACTTGGTTCTTTGAGAGCATCAAATATTTTCTTGGGTTCCTGTTGTGACAGAAAACAGGCAAACAAACATGCTTTCACAAGAGGGGTATCAACCTTCTTGTGAATATTGGCAATAAATCCACCAAGACCTTGATGAGATCTTCTAGTTCGAACAGGGGTCATAATATCACCAATGATTTTGAGAAGTGGGGTGATTCTTCATAGTAGAAGTGAGAACTCCTCCTTCAAACAGTCTGGTGTCTTCAACCTCATTCTCCAAGTTACCAATATCTTCTTCATCAGACTCTCTTTCATCAACATGAGGATGAACCACTTCATATAAATTGGAAGGTCCACCCTGTTCAAAAGTAGAAGAGAAAAGATGTGCAAAAGTGTTGTCAACGCCTGAACCTTGGTTGTCAGCGTATGGGCTAACAACGCTTGAACTATTGTTATCAACGTCTGAGCCATCAACGTCTGAATTGGTCTTGTCAGCGCTAGATTTGCCTTTGTCAGCGCCTGAAGGACCATGCATGTTGTTATCTGGTGGTACTTGGGGACCACCATTTTCTCTTCCAGCAGCAGCAAAAGCATCTGTCCATATAGGAATTATGACATACTCTAGTATAGGAGATGACTTTTCTGCTTGTGATCCAACCTTTTCATGAACCTGTGTACCTGAAACATCAACAACTTGTTCTTCCACAACATTTGAAGTTACCTTCACAATGTCTGGATTAGTGACAGGCATATAATTTAAAGTCCTAGATAAAGGTTCCAAGTCAAACAACCAATTTGGACCACTTTCAGGATCACTAGGTTTATTCTCTAAAAACCTAACATGTACTCTTTCAAGAATGTGTTTTTCCTTTTTAAGATAAACCCTATATCCCTTGCTCTGCACTGAATACCCCATGAAGTAGCCTTCATCACCTTTTGCACTAAATTTACCTAAGGCATCATTAGTATCTAAAACTACTACATGACAACCAAAAGGTCTGAGAAAACCAATATTAGGTTTTCTTCCCCAAAGTAACTCATAAGGTGTTTTTTTCTGTATTTTGTTGACCAATGCTCTATTTTGAACATAGCAAGCTGTATTAACAGCCTCAGGCCAAAAGGCTATAGGAAAATGAGTATCAGCCAACATGGTTCTGGCTGCTTCAATTATGGTTCTATTTTTCCTCTCAGCAACCCTATTTTACTGTGGGGTTCTGGCAACACTAAATTGCCTAGTAATTCCTTTCCTGGCATAAAAATCATCTAACACTTTATTCCTAAATTCACCACCATTATCACTCCTTAGCATTTTAACTTCATTACCAGTTTTCTTCTCAATCTGAGTGATAAAATCAATTAAAGTGTCAGCTGTGTCACTCTTCATAGCTAGAAAGAAGGTCCAAGTAAACCTAGAAAAGTCATATGTGATAACAAAGCAGTATGATTTACCATTCAGACTCTCTATATTGGTTGGACCAAATAGGTCCATATGAAGAAAGTGAAGAGGTCTAGTACTAGAGTGCACCTGTTTGGACTTGAATGAGACCTTGTGCTGCTTGCCTTTAAGACATGCAACACAAGAGTGGTCATTGTGGAAGGCCTTCTCAGGCAAACCATCAACCAAGCCAAGTCTCACAAGCCTGTTTATATTTTTAAAGTTTATGTGCCCTAGTCTCTTGTGCCATAAATTACTTTCATCTACTGAAGCTTTAGCCTAAAAACAAGACATATTGTTATCCATTCTAATCCCATTCAGATTCACATTGTATATGTCTTTATGCCTAGGTGTTCTATAGTCAATATATTTCTCATCAGGGATCTTGTAATCCTTGCTTAACACCAAACATTCAGTATCAGTAAACAGAACTTTATTTTTGTTATCACAAAATTGTGATACACTAAAAAGATTGTAATCAAGTTCCTTTACCAAAAATACGTTCTCAAAACACAAGTTCTTGGTGAGAAGTGTTCCTTTGCCTGGGATAGTACCATATCCGCCTCTAAAGTAAACCTTATCACCATCCTTAATGGGAGTGAAGTTGGTCAAATAATCTTCCTTCCCTATCATGTGCCTTGAGCATCCACTATCCCAATATCCAAAATCATTGACCTGTCTTTGAATGCCCTGCACATAAAGAAAACAAGTTAGTTTTCTTTGGGAACCCAAGCCTTGGAGGACTTGGATTCATCTGGTTGTTCAATTAGAACAGACTTAGTTCTCACAACAACCCCATTTTCATCCTTCTTAGGATGAAATACCTAGTTAACCCCAATAGGTTTTGTAATGACATTTGAAATGTAATTAAATCTGTTGTAGGTCATTGAAATCCCATTATCATTAGGGTTTTGATATTTCTTTGGTCTCCATGTTAAGCTTGAAGAAGCTTTAGACCCCTTTCCCTGTGGTTGCAAATATTTAGGTATGGTCACGTTTCTGTCAGCGTTGGAATTGGTCTTGTCAATGCTGAAATTACCCTTGTCAGCGTTGAACCTAGAGTTTGCTACAGAAACCCATTTCCTATTAGACCAAGTATTTGTCTTTTGAAATGTTCTTTTTCCATGAGTATTAGACCCTCTAGTGAAGAATGGGGTAGGTCTAACAACTTGTGGACTTTGCTGCACACAAGGTTTGGGTCTGACAACGTTTGACTTTCTAACAACGTTGACTTTGGGAGCGTTGACACACTTATATGCTAAATGTGAAAAGCTACCACAAGTGTAACAGGCTTTTCTAGACACAACCCTAGGTCTAGAAGAGAAGAAGCCTGTTCCATCATTGCTAACTTGGCTCTTAGGTGACCTAGTATTCCTATACATCTCTACATACTTAATGCTAGGTTTTCTAACAGTGTTTGAGCCAAGGTCAACAGCTTTACCAGTGATTGGGTTTGTAACCTTAATAGGAGTTGACTCATTAGGACTTTCACATAGCAAGCCACCCTTAACAAATAAGGTAGGGTTAGCTTTCTTCCATTCATTCAAGTCAGTCCACTTTTGTTGATACTCTTCAACTGGGGTGACAACTCTTGGTGGAGGAATGAATTCCTCCTCTTGGAGTTCTGGTAAACCAGTCCAAGATAGGTCCTTTTGTTGGACACCATAGAAGTCACCAGCTGGTGGTGGAACCACAGAGTAGTCTTTCATCCCAATCCCAGTCATGTCCTTAGGATCCCTTTGTTTACTCACACATTCACCTAGGGTTTGTGTGGCCTTATCAAACCTTTGAAATTTAAGGTCAACATTATCTTTATTCTTAATGGCCTCATCTAACTTAGCCCGTAACTCACCATTAACCCTTTCCATGATACTCCTAATATCATTACTAGCATTTAGCTCATGTTTTAAGATATTTATTTTATCTTTTATGTCAAATTCCATTTTCTTTTATTCAGAAACTGTCTTCTCAGTTTGAGTGAGAGCTAGTTGGTAATTAGACAGTTTGCATCTTTCAGTACTAATATCATCTAATAATCTTAACACCTCTTTGTTAAGTCTCTCAGTATTTAACCTACAACCTTTACTACAAAAAGCATCATCGTATACCTCATTATCAGATGAGGAGGAGGAGTGTGCCATGAGAGCATATTGAACATGCTCTTCTTCTTCTATCTCAGCAACCAAAGCTTTATCCTTTTCCCCATTCTTAGCCAAATAGCTCCAGTCCCATCCAATACCATCAATGTCTTGTACTGCAACCATGGCCTTAGGATCTTGAGCTTTAATAATTTGACTTGAGGGTTTGCAAGCATCAGATCTTCTTGGTGATCTGCATTCCCTTATGAAGTGCCCCATACGATGACAGTTGTAGCACTCAACTTTGGATTTATCAAATCCAGCTGTGTCCTTTGCATTGAAGGTCATTTTCTTCTTAAACCTTCTGTTTCACCTGTTTGCTCTTATACTAGCAAGAGCCATGTTCCACTTAAGGTCCATCTCTTCCAAGTGCTCATCACTTATCTGCTCAAGGTCCTCATATGTAATCACTGAACCATTGGGCAAAGAAGCAATATAAGCACAAACAGTATCCAGATCCAAACCAGCAGGTTTTACTCTTGGCGAGTCACTTTTGTATGTGTCAGCGTCTGAGTATGAGGCGTTGACAGGACATGTTCCAGCGTTGACACATGATGATCCAGTAACTGGATGCATGTAAGAGTCCTTCTGATTGAATTGACCTTTACTATGAGAAAAGAAGGCCATGTTACTATTGGTAGACTTGCTTCCATGCTCCAAGAGAGTTTCATCTTCCAACAGCCTCAGTTTGTTGTAGATATCATCAAAAGTAGAACTTTTGTGAGTGTTGTTGGCAAGTATAGATCTTGCCTCAATCTTCCACGCCTCACCAAGACTCTTAAGAAAAGTGGCATTAATGTCAACATCACCAAGTTGTGTCCCCAAAAAGGACAATTTGCTTGTAATGTCAAGCAATCTGCTTCTCACACTGCTAAGCTTCTCATTAGGTTGAGCCTTGAAGACAGCATAATCATGCATGAGTTACTTCTTCTTATCTTCCTTAGTATCTTCATTACCACCATATGCAACTTCAAGAGCTGCCCAAAGTTCTTTAGCAGATTCATAACCTCTGTACTTATGCTGGTTCTCTTGTCCCAAAGAGAGTTTCAGAATGTTTAGGGTTTTCATGTCAACCCTTTTCTTTGCTATGTCTTCAGCAGACACAGCTCTACCGTCATCAGGCTTTTCTTTTTTATCTGCTTCTGAACATCCAGCAACAGCTGTTCTTGCAGCAATGGCATTAGCAATCTTTTGAGCTTTATTGAATGTGTTTCCATATTCAATAATCTCCCAGAGTGTGTAGTCATAGATCCCTAGATATTGCTCAAAGTTGAATTTCCACAATTCAAAGTTGGTTGCATCAAGCATGGGAATCTTGATGTTTGGCAAAGGTGAGGACGAGGAGGTTATTTCTGGATTTGACATGATGTTGTTAGGGTTTTGAGAAAATTAGGGTTTTGGTGATTTTTAGGGTTCTTGTGTTCTTTAAGATCAAAAGTTCCTCAACAAGCTCTGATACCACTTGTTGATCCCAAACTTAGATCGATTTAGCTTTATGTATACGAGATTAGATCAAGTAATACACTTAGAGAAACCTTTGTATATGTATATGACAATCTAAGTGTTATGCGGAATTAACACTTAAACAAGAACACACAAGATGTAAACAAACTTTCACTTTGATTAATGATATCAAACTTGCTTACAATGAAAGTAGTTTACGTATAAAAACTTATATTGAACATTAACCTAAAGGTCTTCTTTTATAGACATAAGAAGCCTTGTACAATAATCTACGTATCAACTATTCTAGGTAAAGATAAATATAGAAAATACATTGTTGTTCCTATCTTTACTAGAAGTAATCTAGAATACAATAAACGCGTAGAGTATATCCATCCATCAGTTCTTGTCTTCAATGTATCAACGCTTGACTTTGTCTTGTCAACGCTTGATCTGTCAGCGTTTGTTTTACTCCTGTCAACGCTTGTTTTACTCTTGTCAGCGCTCAAGTAGACTGGCTATAATTTATTCCCAACATTTCAGGGTACCCTCCAAAGGGTATATCCATTTTGTTGTGCCATGTATTAATTAGGCCACAAGAATTCTAGTACCATCACCGGCGTATCAGTGTTAACTGTCACGTTTTCTCGATGACACTTTCATTGCTTGCACCAATATTTCATATATTCATGACCATAAAGGACGCCATTCGTATTACCCATGTATGTGAAGGTTTTCCTTCAGCTAAATGATAAGATCCAAGCTGCTAACGCATTTCTTTAGACAGATGTGAGTTGAATTTAATCCTAATTATGGACTACGAACATCACACCATGCTACGATTCATGCTTTTGAACAGTAATGTTCAAGCTCCTGAATGCATTCAGCATGGTTTTCCATCAGGAAAATCTGTACAAAACATTTATGCTTTACAAGCATGTGCTTTGGCTGCTAAAATTTTCTAGCTGTCAGTTAAGACACGACCATTGAAGTTCCTTTTACGCATAACCAACCGTTTTTTTTTTAAATCTTCCCATACATTCTAGAAGAACCTTCGAGGAGAAGGACGATACCATGAGATTATGTGTCGACTACCGTCATTAAGACAAATCACCATTCATAACTGTTACTCTCCTCCACGTATTGACGACATCTCCAATCGACTTTAGGGTGTTAAGCACTTTTCCAAGATCGGATTCATGATCATGCTGCCACCAGTGACGAGTGAAAGAGCAGGACATTTACATGAATGTTATTCGTACGCAACTCGGTCATGCTAGATTCGTGATTTTGTATTAGTCTCATAAATGCTCTAGCAGCATTATAGACTTAATAAATTGAGTTTCCATGAACTCATAAACAAATTCATCAGTATTTTCATCGAGAACAACCTGATTTTTCTCTAGGTCTAAAGAAGAGCAGGAAGACCATATTTGCACTATGTTGCAAATTCTACGACAGGAGAAATTTCACCTTGAAAATTTTCCTATATAAATTCCGGTTGATTACAGTGACACGCTGAATCACATGGATTCGCACGGTTAATCTTACCATGACTCAGCTTATGCGTAAAGGTGAGAACCCTACACTACGTTAGGTGTTCCAAAAAAATCCTACGCTAAGAGAAGTCTAATTTCGGAGACTAATAATTCCACAAATTTCTATGTATCTCGTTTCTACGAAACAAGATACCGTTACGTTCATATCTAAGTACCTGACATACCAGCAGGCTAAGATAGAACACCAACAGACTAGGATGTTTTTTTCCATCATCAGAAATTGTGAACAAAAATGGGACAAGATCTCCATGGATTTTGGTTACCAGATTAATGCAAACTCACAAGAAGCATGATGCTATCTGGTTATTACCAACAGTTTGATTAAGCCTGTAGAATCCTTACATCCGCAGGGATTTCAGAACCAACAGATTGATCGGACATATTCCAGCCATGGCTCATCCGATCACTTGGTAATCCCTTAGCTATCGGGCCAGACAAAGGTTCGCATTTGTTCTCCTTATTTACGTTCACGTTCTTGTTCCAATTTTACGACTTGCTTTCATACTCACGTTCATGACACTATTCACGTTCATGATCGTATCCTGGTTTAGGATTTTACGTTCAATTTCGTTCTGGGAGGTTTTGCAAGAACTTGAGAGACCAGACTCAAGTTTAGTATAACTCTCTATCCTCAGACAGACGTTTCACGTCACATTCCACGTTTCACCTTATAGCGTTTGGCGTTACCACCTTCGTATTCCATGTTCACGATATGTTTCACATGTCATGTTCATTCCACGGTTTCCATATCACGTTCGCGATATCTTACACGTATCCTTGATCATGATATGTTTTCCCATATTACACTCACCATATCTCCACGTACCACGTTCAAAATTGTTCACGTACCGCGTTCACAATTTTTCACGTACTACGTTTCCGTATGTCTCGCGCATCATTGCTAAGACGTTACTATTATCAGTTAGATTAGGTTATTTTGCATCGTAATGTTTCAGTTACTCTTGCATGTTAATTCTAATCCACTCGATCAGATTCATGCAAATCTATCTTACGTTGACAACCAGAAACTTTTACGTATTTTCAAGTCAAAGTCAGGAGGACCAAGATTTATCAGTGGTGTCAAGACCTTGTGGAGGAACCGTTCCGAGAAGGAAGCCACTTGGAAACGGTCGAGTCCATCCGGATTTTATACTCTCATCTTTCCATAATTCAGTAAGACTCTTTCAGTCACGTCACGTTCCATGTCCTTTTTAGCCATGTCACGTTCCCCTTTCCCTTCTACCATGTCACTTTCATATTCCGTTATCTTACATACCCTTCTAGTTTGATTGGGTATGTTTCTCTTTCAGTTTACGTTATCTATAATTCAGGGACGAATTATTCTTTTTATGGGGGAAGAGTTGTAAAACCCGCATGCTTTTACCATGAACAGTACACTTATAATCGTACGTAAAAGATTAAAACTTTCCTTTTATAAAATGAATACGTTTCACGGATATAAATTACAAGAACTACGTACGTGTTATTACACGATAAGTATTAAGTACGTATTAATGCACGGTAATTATTATCAATAATAATTAAAATCACGAACATGAAATCATGAAGGTAAGAATCACGAACATATAACTATGTATTTACGGATATTATTATACGATTAATATCGTTACGTACAAGTATTTATAATAACACGAATATTTAATAATAACATAACGTATACACGAACACACGAACACGTAATAAATTAGAACACGGAAAAGCTTTGGGTTTCCCTTAGTGGGCCCCTTTAACCGCGGCACAAGAAGAGAGAAAGGCCCAGCCCATGTTTAATTTTTACTAAATAATAAATATGGTAAACATTAATTCACAGAAGAATTTTAAGAAATCTCAAAACCCTAATCTTTTCCTTCCTCTCTCTTGGTCGGCGGCTACATCACCAAAGGAGGTGATTGGATTGATTGTTATCTAAGAAATCATAAAGGTGTGTTCATGTGATCATTGTGCATTCATTCCACGTGTTTTGGTAATCCGAAAACCTTTCTTTTTAATTTTTTTATGTTTTATGAACATGTGATCATGGGAATAATTAAACAAGATTAATAACATGTTAAAAACCATGGTGGGTAAATTAATTAAGGGTCTTTCGGGTTTGTTTGTTCGGCCGCCACACAAACCGAGAGCCACAAGGCTCTCAGCGTCGTTTGGTTCGCACCACCAACCGAGAGTGATGCCTCGGTGGTGGTGGGGTCTCAGTCGGCAGCAGGTACAAGGCAACCCGACTCGCGTCGGGGGTGTCTTGTGGTTTAGTTGGGTCTCGGCAGCAACAGTCCCACCATCGGCTTAAGCCGGTGGCTATTTTAGGCAAGCGGGAGGGGGGACACGCAGCAGGCAGGGGGAACCACCGACAACTGCCGGTGGGAACCTTTTCGTCAGCGGCTAGCCGAGAAGCAGGGGAAAACCACCGTGCAACCGGTGGCAGTTTTTACGAAGGCAGGGCAACCGGCATAGCCGGTTTGCCACTGTTTTCGGGTGTGTTTGGTTCGGCCGGTACACGGGTTTTCACGGGCCGGTTCATGACATGTTTTAATTAGATAAAACACAGGTTCGGTTCATGATTACTTTTACAAGTTTATTTAATCTTACAAGTATATTTATTTTAAGTTAATTAAATTAATTTAACATGGCATATAATTAATTTAATTAAAACATGGACTTAGGTTTATTACTAATATTTAATAATACATGATTTTAACCCAAGTATTTATTTATGTAATTTAGACTATAGTAATTAACTAATTATTAAAACATGACATATAATTAATTAGTTTTCATGACTTAGGTTATATTAATATAAATATTAATACATATTTTAACCTAAGTATTATATACACTTGAATTTAATTAATTCATGATTATATTTAATTATATCGTATAACATATAGTTTATTTAATTAACATGTTATAATTAATAAACTATACCATTAATCACATGATTTAGTATATTTAATCAGTAAAACTTAAGCTTATTTTATTAGCTTATTAACTCAGGTTTTTTCTATTTTTGGAAACTTTCTATTTTGGGAAACCTGCTATTTTTGGAAAGTTACTTATTATTACACAACAAGTATAATAATACAAGAAATACAAGTAATACTTAATCGGAGTATCCAGAATACATGATAAACACAGCATAACGTTAAAATCAATAAAACAAGACATGAACATGTAAAACAAGCTAAGACATGATATAAAACCAGTTACGTACCCAGTAATCAAAATACTTATACACGTATACTATTATTGTAGCATTAGTGAGATCGAAGTAGGACTCCCTTCCGTTCGTCTTCTTCGTTCACTGGACTTAAGGTACGGATTTCCTGTCCTTCAGTATGGACATTCTTTCCTTCATTAGGATTTCCCGTATGCAACCAACTGTTTTCCCCAGTAGTTACAGATTAAATGCTTATGTTTGATTAGTTACCTTAACCATATACATGCATGACCAGTTTCACCTAGTTATGGAGGTACCATAACCATAACACTAGAGGCACTAGTGTTATGACTTCACCACGGCGGAGTGATAGCTCGTGGCGTCCCTTTTCAGTTATTTGGCCATTATATTATTATATTATCATGTGAGACGTATGGGTGTATCCTAGTTACATGTTTCAGTCAGGATTTCATGGTGAATGTGGCGTCCCTTCACAAGGAGCTGATCCCTCCTACCCACTTACCAGTTAATTAGAGGCATCCCATCTAATTTGCATGACGAGGTCACCCCTCCAAGTATTCATGCACGTTGTTGACCTCATGACCTGTAACACTACATTTTGATAAATGGAATGTCACGCGTGATTATGGCATGTCATCAAAGCATACAAGGATAAATACCTTAAACATTACATGACCATAAAGAAAATACTGGAAACAAACATCGGTACCCCAAAGTAAAGCTCATCACTTACAAACATATGTACTGTGACAATCCGCCAATTTATGGTTGATATTTTACTCTCAATATTTTATTTGAAAACATTATTTTAATGTTACATTATGAACTCACTTATTTTTTGGAAGTAATTTGGATTTACGTCTTGAAGTAGCGTCGACTACGTCTAAACCGGAGGATTCAACGTTACGTGCTTACGTTTACATACACCGTTTTGGTGACAGTCCGACATTTCAGAAAATAAATTTATCCGTGAATATTATTTTGAAGTTTTAAATTTGTGTTGGTTCATAAACTCACAAATTTACGAGAAGAGATTAGGACTTACGATTTTATTTTAACGTCCTTTACGACTGAACCGGAAACATTAGGATTACGTATGTACGTTTTCGAACTCCGTTTTTGATGAGACAATCTTTATTAGATTTGTTTTGTGCCGTTGATTCATAATTTATAAAAACGTTTTTCGTAAAACGACCCGAGGGCACGCAAATCGAGGAAACTAGAATCGAGGAGTACCTGTATAATTGGGGATGAGACAAAACAAGTTTTGCCCCACCCCCAATATGGGACGGCAGTATTAAGCTAACAACACTCCACCACATCAATGATGTGTCAAGTTGTAAACTATAAGCTTACACATGTCTTAAGCTTAAAGTGTAAGCTATGCATCACAAAACCATCTAAGCTAAAAACCATTCACTTCATTCACTCATGCAAAACAACCAAAATTTCTCTCATCTCTCTCTTATTGCCGTCCACTTCTCCACCATTAAACACCCATTTGATCAAAATTTAACCACAAAATCCTATGTTATTTATACATATGATGATACCCTCTTGAAGCTCTCTTGAATGGTGGTGATTATAACATCCATGGAGGAGTTTACATGGAGTCTTGGGGCTGATTTTCCACAAGGAGTTTATGAAGATTGGTGTTCTTGAAGATGGTCTTGGTTATTCACAAGTTTCTCCATCAAAATCCATGTTTTGATCAACCTACATCATCATGGTGGTATAAAGATTGTCCTCCTCATCCTCTTGTTATTTTTATTATGTAATCATGTATTTTATTTCCTATTGTATATGTATATGATGATTATATGATGATAAAAGTATTGTGTGGGGATTTGGTGTTGATAAATATGATTAAAAAGGTGAAAAAACTATAAGAAACAAGGTTAAAATCTTGCTTAATTTAGATGGCTGTATAAAACAGTAGAGAATCATATGGTAAAATGGTTAAATGACTTGAATAGATTGATATACAGTAATCTATGAGTCTTGTACACATGTGAGAGTTGGCCATGCAATGGAATCATTGTAATGAGTGAGATATGATCAAAACAAGTTTAAAGTACAAATCTGAGTTCACTGTTTTGGACAATTTTTAGAAAATACTTAGAGGCTGATTCAACAGTAGCTATAGGAGAGTTAAATGGAGCACATATCATGTAGTTTATGTCATAAAAATTTGAGCTTCTATCTCCATATAGAACTCTAGATATGGCAGTTTTGGTGAACATGAAGATAAAAATCAGATTTTGGAAATTAAAGTATAATAATATTATATAAGCACTCAAATAAAAATAGTATAAAATGTAAATTAAAACCCACTAACTCATATAATACATTTATATAAATATGTATAAGGATAAATAAGTGGACATATTATAAAAATGGTAACTTGTTAAGTTTTATAAGTCATAAAACTATAAACATGATTTTTACGACTTTTTCAGCTAATACCGTAAAATTAACGTTTTTGTTAAATAAAACTTAGACGGTTGGACCCGTCTAATATGAACTTTATAAAACTCATATACTGATATATAAACATATATAACAAGTAAAAACCGATAAAACCCGAACTAAATAACATACGGACATTAACGGGCTACGTTAACGTTATTAGACTAATAATACAACAAAATGGACTAAAACACTTATAAATTTATTTATTGGGCTTAACCCATTTAGGCCCAACTTTTAAAGTGTAGATACTGATAATATAAGTATAACATGGATTAATACAAGTTAAATAACTTATAATAAGTTTATTGGACTTGAAACACGTAAATAGGTAAAACTAGTAAACTAGTAAGAAGATACCAATACGTAAACACTAAAATGAGTAACAGAGAACATGTAAACCCACTGGATCATCATATATATATAATAATCATATGTATACATAATTGTTATTTTTATAGAGTCATTGGACATGAGTCTAAGACGATTATTATTTGTCTAGGTTTCCGTGATTGAAGCACGTACCGTACGTCCGAATTGCCGATAACCCGCCTTCCCACATCAACGTGAGTTCATAGCCTCGCACACTTTTATATGTTTTTATAAATGTTTTATAAACCCGCGAGGGAGATAACATGTTAGTTTTTATAAAATAGGACACCATTTGTCCCGATTGTTTGTTTATTGATTTGGACCCGAATGATTGTATGACCCTATGAATGATTAAATGACCCGATAGATGAAATAAAATGGATTATTAAAGTTAGGTTATGTCACTAAAAGTCCCATTAGCATGAATTGTGAACTACCGGGATTTGGTAGACGCTTATGCATATAATAGTACTATTTGGGGACGATCACCCCAGTTCGCGCCTTGACGGTTGATCCCCGTCGTGCCACATTGATTGGTAAGCGAATTTATGTATGAGAAGATTTCCATAGCGTGACCTTTGTGACGACACGCTACTTTAGATGGGCAAATTGAGTATCGGGTTAGCTATCCGTTGTTTGGTTTAGTAAGGTAACAATGTCATGCGGCTTATAATAATCAAGTTAACGAAATACTATTATACGCACCGAATTACGATGTATTGCCTGACTAGCAATACAGGGTCATACTATTGATATTATGTTCGTGTTTTAGTTTTTCATAACCATATTCATATAACGGTTTTTATTTTTATACAACGTCATAAGACGTATTGTATGATGTTTTTACGACATTGGCTCGTATAACGATTTTTAAGGCAAATGCCTATATTATGATTTTGACAAGGATTTGTATAAAATGATTTTTGGCTATTTTATGGCCTACTACATGGATTTGTACAAAATGATTTTCGGTAATAATTTTATACCGATGTTATATTGATGGATTTTATTAAACTCTATGAATTCACTCGGCGTTATCGCTGACCTTTTCTTTTAACATGTTTTATCTCAGGTACTTGAAGGTAATTCTCGGGAAGACAACAAGAATTCATGGCCCGCACCTAAATACTTATTTCCATTCAGATGCTTTGTAAAACCTGTATTAAATACAATGACTTGGGACCTATGTAACTTTGATATTTATGAATGGAAATGCTTTTATTATTGAACGCCGCGATTTTTATGCGTTGTCTATGATGTGAGTAATGTGCTATCCCGTAACACCAACGAGTCTTCCGCTGTATTGAGTTGTATAAGTTTGGGGGTGTTACAGTTTGGTACCAGAGCTCTCGTTATAGAGAACGAAAGATTTTTAAAAACTAAGGTTTTGAATAAAACATTTCAAAATCTTTTAACTATAAACATTTTTCTAAAAGTGTCTAAAAATCTTTTGACTATAACGGTGCCGAAGAATTCCCGAGTTACCGACAAGGCCATACTAAGAAGTGTTATTTTAATATATATATAACTTGGATTATATATATATATATATATATATATATATATATATATATATATATATATATATATATATATATATATATATATATATATATATATATATATATATATATATATATATATATATATATATATATATATATATATATATATATATATATGATGTAATTTTATTACATGATTGTTTGATGATTATTTTGATATTTATACGAGGTATTTATACGACGTAGATTGTCACAAGAAACCCTAACCTCCCTAGTAATTAATCGAAGCTATTCTCGTAGGAATTCTAGCTATCCTAGATCTAAACCAAGTTGTGGATATTTATGATCCCAACAAATGGTTGATATTCGTAGAAATATAGACATTAGTTGATTGTGATATTGAAAAAGAATTGGCGAGATTAAAACTGATATCGATGTCATGACGATCTTTCCTTATAGAGTGGAGTTAGACAAAACGTTATCACCTGGAAAGATGTCATCTGATTCGTTGTCATCCAATTCTTAAATTTGAAATCGAAAGGGTGAATATTGCACTTGAGGCTGTCAATGGAACCATTACCCAAAAGCCTCATGCCACTAATACCTTTCCGAGAAGTCTGATTGAATGTGTGAGTCATCTCATGCTAGTGACTCATTTGATAATTGTTGATGTAAGAGGTATAGGATTGGAAATTAAGTATTGATCATATCAAGCTTTTATTAACCTATTAAGGTATAAGAATAAGGTTGAAAGTATTGGAGAATGAGGTAGGATATCAAATTGAGTATAAAAGTGGTTGAAATTTGAATAAAGTAAAATTTAATCCATATGGAATAATAAATTGTTAAGAGGAAATCGTTAAGTTTTGTGATTGAATTATAAGGTTTTAAATGATTGTTAGTTTGTGTTAAGGGTTGTTCCTAAAACCATTGTCCAATAACGAGGATGCCCAGTGTTCAAGAAATAAATTGAAGAAATCTTCTTCTAAATTGGGACCGATGGATCTTCCAGGACAGGTGGGACACCTAATGACTCTTGTAGACTAGTATTCATTGTGGTATCTTTTAAAAATCCCTAACTTAACTGAGATATCAGTTGGTAGGATGAGTTCCGAGAATTGTATGACATAGTGACACGTAATGTGTTACGGTACAATTTTGACTTGTTTGTGATTAATGAAAAGACTACCATTGATTGCTAAATTCTACATGTATCGATGTTATCTGTCCTTTATTGCTTCATCCTAATGTTCGCATTAGTGATTCAACGATTGAACAAGTACTCATCTCGATTTGAGTTACGTTGTGGATTATTCTTTTTGAGTGCCATCGAGGTCATGAACCTCATGATTATTTGGCTAAGCTCATTTCCTATTATATTGTAGTTAGTTCTTGGTGAACAACTCTTCATCACTCTTTTGCAGATTACTCATTGTTTTATCAGATACAATAGTATCCTTTGACAAAAATTGAATTTTCATCACCATAAGGATTATTTAAAGTGAGATTTATAGATAATCGTTATCGAAATGAAGTTATTTATGAAACACCTTGGAAAACTTAATTGTTTTCATAACAAAGAAAATCTTTGTAAATTTATTTTTGATTCTTATTTAAGAATTAAGCATGAAAATGTTTTTATTACAAACATGATGATAAAATTTTGACGAACTGAGTATTGCATTGTTAATCTTGATATTGTATATAGTTGCGCGCCTACATACAATTTGGAATGGACCATGCAAGGCTGATTAGTAGTCACCATAAAACTGATTAATAAACACTACATTTTCTTTAAAGATTGTGAAAGATTAAATTTTATGAGATCTGCAAGAAGTGAAAATAGGGACATAGTGTTAGGGACACCTACATATGTGCCTGTAGCATCTAGTCTTCTGAGTCAAATTTACTCATCTGTGAAAATTGTCTTATTTGACAATTGATATTCCCTTCTTGTCCAATTCTCCCGTAGTAAGATTCTTAGGAAAAGTATCTGAATACCGAGTGTTGATACCCGACTGGATGTATCGACGTTCCTATCATTTCTTTTGATTTGATTTCATTTGAATGACCTGGGTAACGATCCGAGGAGCTTTCGAATGCGTACTAAAATTATGAAAACATGGGATATATTCATATTCGTTAAATGTTTTCGTCTGTATCTGATTTGAAATTCTCTCGCATAGATTATGCGTTGACCTTACTCTTTTAAGGTTAGTTATGTCTCCTGATATCCTTGAATTTGTGAAGGATTATGAGTTACTATTAGTCTTTTGAGAAGTTCACATCTTATCGACGGCAATAAAACTGAAAAGTTGGTAATGCCAGTAGAATGGATTGATTGATTATGACATGACGACATTGTCTTAATTGATGGGAACTCGAGTAGAATTCCCCTAAATGATAAGATGTTGATGATCAAAAAATGATCTAAATAATTCTTGATGGATGACCATATCCTGCATTTAGACTTTAAATTATACCATGAATGGTTGTGAATTAGTCATAGATATTATAATCTAGAAAGAACTTAACATGAAGGTATTAAAAGATGTTCCTACTATCGGAAACTTTAGGAGGTATTTGTTGGTAAATTACCTAGACTTTTGCCATTAAGGCAAGTTGAAATTGGTATTGATTATATTCCCGGTGCTGCACCTGTGGCTTGTGCACTGTACGTTAGCACCATTTGAATTAAAGGAATTACCGTACAACTGAGAGAGTTGTCTGAAATAGATTTTATTTTACCAAGCTCGTCATCATGAAGAGCTATGGTGTTATCATTCCTTATATTTATAGATTACTGTAAACTGAGTAAATTGACAATCGAAAACGATATCCATAACTCGAAATGGAAGATTTGTTCGATCATTTACAAAGTTCTAGCGTATGTTTTAAAGATTTGATCCATGGCATGGTTATCATCAACTTCGCATCTACGAAAAAGACTATGTATTCCAATCACTACATCCGGTACTTGTAATGAACATTATGAGTTTCACGTGATGTCGTTTTGATTGACTAATACACATGTAGTATTCACAAATTTGGTGAATCTCGTGTGTATGCTGTAATTTGATAAATTCATGCTTGCGGTCATTAAGCACCATTTGTTTGTTTATAAGTATAAGAAGGAGTTAGTAATTATTTATAGATTGCCCTGAATTGTCCGAACGATAAAAACCTGTACCTTAAATATTTAACATGTGATTAAAGACTAAATCCCTTATATTAATTGACCGTGTGATTAGTAGATAATGGAATATATTGACTCTTTAAATTAAGAGCCCTTTTAAGATTTTGGGTTTTAACAAAAAGAAAACGGAAATATGTTTTGACAAATGTTTTAACAAAGAACATTTAAGGAATCATTACCTTATACACAAATCATTTAACTAAACTTCTGTTTAGGGGTAAATGTTTGTGTGTACTTCTAGACAACCTAAGAGGGACTGAGGAAACCATTAAACCATGACTTAAAAAAATTTTGAAAAGACACTTTTTGCTTTTCAACTAAGAAAATTTTGACCAAAGTATAACCAAAGATTTTTCAAACATTTACGAATCCTATTAATTATTTTCGATAAATCAACAAAAATCGTGTTAATTAAATTTAAAAATTATTTTGAACATTTTTATATAATTGGTCGAACTAAGAAATTTAAAATCTTTACGTTTACGTTTCATAAAAATTTGATAATTATTATTTAATTAATTGTAATAATTATCAACGCTTTAGACGTCGGATCGAGTAAAACAGATAAAAATTATAGTTAAGAAGAAACTAAAACTTAGAAAACATGAAGAAAGAAATTATGAGTGAATTTTGGTCATGATAATTATATCATCGGGAAAGGTGAATGTAGATATCGACACATAATATAGAAAGGATAAAGAATCAATTAGGACATGTTCCTTAATAAGGAAGGTACAAAATAAATTGCCGAACAATTTAAAAATAGCCGATGCTTGTAAAAAGGATAATATAGATAATAAAAGGGGTTCACGGCTAATGTGAACCATTAGAATTGAGAAGCCGATAGCGTTAAATGTATAAAAGGCCACTTGTGGTTGTATAAATATGGAGATTTTGAGATATAGTTATGTTGGAATTTGTAAGTATAAGTATTCTATTTATGTCATTTATGACTAAAAGTATCTTTGTCTAAAGAAGTTGTACTAATGACAAATTATGAAGGCAAACATCGCCTCATACATTAGTAAACATCTATCTATTGCAAAGGTCATCATCTGAATTTGATTCGATTTGGGTCATCGTCGACAGACTGACCAAATCTGCTAATATCATTCCCGTTAATGATAAATGCAAAAGAGTTATGTAAACATAGTGTGCCTGTATCAAACATCTTTATCAAGATCCTCGCTTCGCATCGAATTTCTAGAGATTTGCTCAGAAATCATTGAGAACGAACCTTGATGAGAGTACTGTTTACCACCCCAAATCGAAGGGACGAGGTAAAGTAACAATACAAAACACTAGAAGTCTTGTTTTATGTTTGAATGATTGACCTTTGGTAATGAACCGTATAATCGTTTTCCTTTGGAAAGATTATCATTGATAATCATCGTATTAGGATCGAGATCGAATCTTGTTAGGATCTAAATATTAGAGCATCTGTAAGCAGGAGTTGAGATGAAGACATCCGACATACACCCACTGTGAGTTGGACATGTCTTTTAGGTTTAATGTTTCCTATGATGGCGAACCTAACCTTACGAAATACTCGACACGGGAGACCTGAAATGATTGTTGAAATTAGGATTTGGTTATTGACTGCCGATAGTGGGCAGGAGGTTATGTGAATATGAAATGTAGATCTTGAAGTGCCAGATGGGTAGCGAAGTTATGCCAAAAATTTTAACCTAGTAAAAATTAATTAATGATCTGACAAATCATGGGATATAAGTCCCCGTTGTATGGGACCATTGAGATGATGTAAAAGTTGGTTTGAAAGGCATATAAGCTGGATCTACCCTAGGACTTCAAGAGATGCGTGAATTATGTTTCGTATATCGAACTTGATGGAATATCTATCAAGTGAAAATCTGAATTCTTCTTAATAAAGCTTAGATCGGCGAAAAGTTGCTTCATCAGAAACCCGTGAACATCATGGATAGAGAAAGTAAGTCAACATTAAGCCTGATCTTATTACCGTAGTTATGTTTGATGAAACTCGCTTATTGTAATAAATTACACTTGTGAGAAAAGACCGAATGTGGAGGAAATACCCACATGGCTCTAACTCTATAAGAAGCAAGTAGTAAGATGATCTTTGAGGACAAAGATCCTGTTTAGGGGTAAATGCTGTGACAATCCGTCAATTTATGGTTGATATTTTACTCTCAGTATTTATTTGAAAACATTATTTTAATGTTACATTATGAACTCACTTATTTTTGGGAAGTAATTTGGATTTACGTCTTGAAGTAGCGTCGACTACGTCTAAACCGGAGGACTCAACGTTACGTGCTTACGTTTACATACACCGTTTTGGTGACAGTCCGACATTTCAGAAAATAAATTTATCCGTGAATATTATTTTGAAGTTTTAAATTTGTGTTGGTTCATAAACTCACAAATTTACGAGAAGAGATTAGGACTTACGATTTTATTTTAACGTCCTTTACGACTGAACCGGAAACCTTAGGATTACGTATTTACGTTTTCGAACTCCGTTTTTGATGAGACAATTTTTATTAGATTCGTTTTGTGCCGTTGATTCATAATTTATAAAAACGTTTTTCGTAAAACGACCCGAGATCACGCAAATCAAGGAAACTAGAATCGAGGAGTACCCGTAAATAATTGGGGATGAGACAAATCAAGTTTTGCCCCACCCCCAATATGGGACGGCAATATTAAGCTAACAACACTCCACCACATCAATGATGTGTCAAGTTGTAAACTATAAGCTTACACATGTCTTAAGCTTAAAGTGTAAGCTATGCATCACAAAACCATCTAAGCTAAAAACCATTCACTTCATTCACTCATGCAAAACAACCAAAATTTCTCTCATCTCTCTCTTATTGCCGTCCACTTCTCCACCATTAAACACCCATTTGATCAAAATTTAACCACAAAATCCTATGTTATTTATACATATGATGATGCCCTCTTGAAGCTCTCTTGAATGGTGGTGATTATAACATCCATGGAGGAGTTTCTATGGAGTCTTGGGGCTGATTTTCCACAAGGAGTTTATGAAGATTGGTGGTCTTGAAGATGGTCTTGGTTATTCACAAGTTTCTCCATCAAAATCCATGTTTTGATCAACCTACATCATCATGGTGGTATAAAGATTGTCCTCCTCATCCTCTTGTTATTTTTATTATGTAATCATGTATTTTATTTCCTATTTTATATGTATATGATGATTATATGATGATAAAAGTATTGTGTGGGGATTTGGTTTTGATAAATATGATTAAAAAGGTGAAAAAACTATAAGAAACAAGGTTAAAATCTTGCTTAATTTAGATGGCTGTATAAAACAGTAGAGAATCATATGGTAAACTGGTAAAATGACTTGAATAGAATGATATACAGTAAGCTATGAGTCTTGTACACATGTGAGAGTTGGCCATGCAATGGAATCATTGTAATGAGTGAGATATGATCAAAACAAGTTTAAAGTACAAATCTGAGTTCACTGTTTTGGACGATTTTTAGAAATACTTAGAAGCTGATTCAACAGTAGCTATAAAAGAGTTAAATGGAGCACATATCATGTAGTTTATGTCATAAAAATTTGAGCTTCTATCTCCATATAGAACTCTAGATATGGCAGTTTTGGTGAACATGAAGATAAAAATCAGATTTTGGAAATTAAAGTATAATAGTATTATATAAGCACTCAAATAAAAATAGTATAAAATGTAAATTAAAACCCACTAACTCATATAATACATTTATATAAATATGTATAAGGATAAATAAGTGGACATATTATAAAAATGGTAACTTGTTAAGTTTTATAAGTCATAAAACTATAAACATGATTTTTACGACTTTTTCAGCTAATACCGTAAAATTAACGTTTTTGTTAAATAAAACTTAGACGGTTGGACCCGTCTAATATGAACTTTTTAAAACTCATATACTGATATATAAACATATATAACAAGTAAAAACCGATAAAACCCGAACTAAATAACATACGGACATTAACGGGCTACGTTAACGTTATTGGACTAATAATACAACAAAATGGACTAAAACACTTATAAATTTATTTATTGGGCTTAACCCATTTAGGCCCAACTTGTAAAGTGTAGATACTGATCATATAAGTATAACATGGATTAATACAAGTTAAAGAACTTATAATAAGTTTATTGGACTTGAAACACGTAAATAGGTAAAACTAGTAAACTAGTAAGAAGATACCAATACGTAAACACTAAAATGAGTAAAAGAGAACATGTAAACCCACTGGATCATCATATATATATAATCATCATATGTATACATAATTGTTATTTTTATAGATTCATTGGACATGAGTCTAAGACGATTATTATTTGTCTAGGTTTCCGTGATTGAAGCACGTACCGTACGTCCGAATTGCCGATAACCCGCCTTCCCACATCAACGTGAGTTCATAGCCTCGCACACTTTTATATGTTTTTATAAATGTTTTATAAACCCGCGAGGGAGATAACATGTTAGTTTTTATAAAATAGGACACCATTTGTCCCGATTGTTTGTTTATTGATTTGGACCCGAATGATTGTATGACCCTATGAATGATTAAATGACCCGATAGATGAAATAAAAAGGATTATTAAAGTTAGGTTATGTCACTAAAAGTCCCATTAGCATGAATTGTGAACTACCGGGATTTGTTAGACGCTTATGCATATAATAGTACTATTTGGGGACGATCACCCTAGTTCGCGCCTTGACGGTTGATCCCCGTCATGCCACATTGATTGGTAAGCGAATTTAGGTATGAGAAGATTTCCATAGCGTGACCTTTGTGACGACACGCTACTTTAGATGGGAAAATTGAGTATCGGGTTAGCTACCCGTTGTTTGGTTTAGTAAGGTAACAATGTCATGCGGCTTATAATAATCCAGTTAACGAAATACTATTATACGCACCGAATTACGATGTATTGCCTGACTAGCAATACAGGGTCATACTATTGATATTATGTTCGTGTTTTGGTTTTTCATAACCATATTCATATAACGGTTTTTATTTTCATACAACGTCATAAGACGTATTGTATGATGTTTTTACGACATTGGCTCGTATAACGGTTTTTAAGGCAAATGCCTATATTATGATTTTGACAAGGATTTGTATAAAATGATTTTTGGCTATTTTATGGCCTACTACATGGATTTGTACAAAATGATTTTCGGTAATAATTTTATACCGATGTTATATTGATGGATTTTATTAAACTCTATGAATTCACTCGGCGTTATCGCTGACCTTTTCTTTTAACATGTTTTATCTCAGGTACTTGAAGGTAATTCTCGGGAAGACAACAAGAATTCATGGCCCGCACCTAAATACTTATTTCCATTCAAATGCTTTGTAAAACCTGTATTAAATACAATGACTTGGGACCTATGTAACTTTGATATTTATGAATGGAAATGCTTTTATTATTAAACGACGCGATTTTTATGCGTTGTCTATGATGTGAGTAATGTGCTATCCCGTAACATCAACGAGTCTTCCGCTATATTGAGTTGTATAAATTTGGGGGTGTTACATGTACTGTAAATGAAAAGGACTAAACAATGTCCATGGAAATAAGTAGAAAAAGTATGATGATAAGAATAAAGTAATGAAGGCTAGAAATCTTCCAATCTATATGCACGTACGCTTAAGGTATACGAGCGTCCCTGAGTACCTGTCGTTTTGGGAACATGAAAGGAAAACGGCTGAGCATAACGCTCAGTGCACAGATATACAAGCATAGAATGAATAACATAAGCATATACAACATATAGCAGCGGAATTGATTAAGTCCTGGAAAACCTGGTATAACTTAGTAAAACTGGTTTTATAGTTTGAAAAGCCTTATGTTTATCTTATAAAAACTGTTTAACATGTTTACCATTAGCCAATATAGGTCATTAAATATCAACGTGCATAAATACTTGGAGGGGTGACCTCATCATGCAATTAGAGGGCATGCCTCTAATGATTATAAGTTTGGGTAGGAGGGATCAGCTCCTTGTGAAGGATGCAAGGCACACACCACATTCACCTGAATAATCTGTAAAAACATGTAACCTAGGATGCACCTATACGCCCCACATGATAACATAATAATATGGCCAAAAGCTTAAAGGGACGCCACGAGCTATCACTCCGCCGTGGTGAAGTCATAACACTGGTGCCTCCAGTGTTATGGTTATGGTACCTCCATAACTAGGTGAAACTGGTCATGCATGTATATGGCTTAGGCGTTAATTAAACATAAGCAAATCAAAACATATAAAACATATACTGGGAAAACAGTTGGCTGCATACGGGGAATCCTAATAAGGAAAGAATGTCCATACTGAAAGGACGGAGAATCCGTACCTTATGTCCAGTGAACGAAGAAGACGAACGGAAGAGAGTCCTACTTCGATCTCACTAATGCTACATAGATAATATATGTGTATAAGTATTCTGATTACTAAGTATGTAACTGGTTCTATATCATGTTTTAGCTTGTTTTATATGTTCATGTCTTGTTTTACTGATTTTATTGTTATGTTGTGTTTATCACGTATTCTGGATATTCTGATTATGTATTACTTGTATTTCTTGTAATATTATACTTGTTGTGTAATAATAAGTAACTTTCTAAAAATAGCAGGTTTCCTAAAATAGAAAGTTTCTAAAAATAGAAAGTTTCCAAAAATAGAAAGTTTCCAAGAATAGATATACTGCTTAAAATAGATAAGTTTCTAAAAATAGAAAGTTTTCATAAATAGAATTAAGCTGGATTATTAAGCTAAAAGATAAGCTTAAGTTTTACTGATTAATATTCTAAGTCATGTGATTAAATAGTATAATTTATTAATTATTACATGTAAGTTAAATAAACTATATGTTATAAGATTTAATTAAATATAACATGATTTAATTAAATTAAAGTGTAAATAATACTTAGGTTAAAACATGTATTAATATTTAATATTAATCTAACCTATGTCATGGAAATTAAGTAATTATATGTCATGTTTTAATAACTAATTAATTACTTTAGTCTAAATTAAATCATAAAATACTTAAGTTAAAATCATGTATTATTAATAAAATAATTAACCCAAGTCATGTCTAAATTAAGTTAATTATATAGCATGTTAAATTAATTTAATTAATCTTGTAAATAAAAAAACTTGTAAAAATAATTAACTTGGAAAATAAAGTCGTGAACCGAACCTGTGTTTTAAATCTAGACATGTCGTGAACCGGACCGTGTTTACCCTTGAACCGGACCAAACAAACACACCCTTAACAGTGGCGAACCGGCTTGGCCGGTTGCCACTGTTTGTGTAAAGGTGCCACCGGCTTAAGCCGGTGGTCCCTTGGTCTCACGGCTAGCCGCCGCCCATGCGGCGTTCCCCATGCTTTTTCATATTTGCCACCGGCGTATGCCGGTGGTTCTTGTTTGTTTTTCACCCGAGACCCCCAAAGACCACAAGGCCATCCCAACATGCATCGGCGTCCCTTGTTTTGCCTGCTGCCGAACCACAAAGCCAACACCGATACCCGAAAGTCTTGGCTGTGGTCACACGTGGGACACCGAGAGCTTCGGCTCTCGGTTTGTGTGCGTCGGCCGAACCAAAACACCCCTAAACCACCATGTTTTTAACCCCCATGATTTAATTAACATGTTTTATTAATAGTTTTTAATAAACCCATGATTCATGTGTTCTTGATCTAATAAATAATTAAAAAGAAAAAGGTTTAAGGATTACCGATGCGTGAAACAAAAAAAGAATGATAACACGAACAATCTCACTAGAATTGGATCACCAAAAATCAACAAACACCCCTTCTTGGTGTGTTATACCCGGCGGCCAAAGAGGGAGTTTTTCTAATCTTCTGTAATTATGAAAAATATGTTTTCCCTTTTTCTAATTTAGTTAAAATAAAAGTGGGCTTGGCCCCTTTCTTTGTTCATGTCGTGGGTAGGTGGGGCCTACAAGGGGAAATCCCATGTTTTTCGTGTTCTAAAATATTACGTGTTCTCGTGGTCGTGTTTACGTGATTTATTTATTAATTATTCGTGTTATAATATATATTTATACGTGATCGTAATAAATATTACGTAAATACATAATAATAGGTTCGTGATTATTTACGTTCATGATTTCATGTTCGTGATTATAATTATTGTTGATGATAATTATCGTGTCTTAATACGTATTAAATACTTATCGTGTTATAACACGTACATAATACTTATAATTAACATTCGTGAAACGTAAACGTGCTATAAAAGGAAAGTTTTAATCATGTACGTACGATTATATGTGTACTGTTCATGGTAAAAGCATGCGGGTTTTACATGACCTATATTGGCTTTGGTACATTAACTAATACAGATTTTCATAAGTAACATAAGCTATGTTATCAGAACTAAAACCAGTTAACATGACAGACAACTAGGTTTTCCATGACTTATACATTCCCACTGCTATTAGTCTTATTTATGTTTTAGCCATTCATACTATGTCATATATCTGTGCACTGAGCGTTATGCTCAGCCGTTACTTTCCTTTCCATGTCCCAAAACGGCAGGTACCCAAGGACAGACTCGAGCATTTGGAGGACGTGCATAGGATGGAAGCTGCCATAGACTTCTTCTCCTTTTGCCTTCATATACTTATGCTTGTTTAGTCTTTCATTCATTTCATTTACTTTATTCATGTTTTGGGCTTATGTTTGGGAACCAATGTTTGATTCTGGTTTTCCCTTTGGTCATGTATGTTTTATTACATATTACCTTGCATGCTTTGATGACACGCCATAATTACACGTAACGGTCTACTTATCAAAGTGGGGTGTTACAATTTGTATTTACTATTTTCTATTCACCCGTTTTGTAACACCCATTTGCTAAAATGGAATATCACAGTAATATATGGCGTGTCATCAAAGCATGCAAGGTAAATGTCTATACATTCATGACCATAAAAGGAAATATCGGAAACAAACATCGGTAGTCCAAGTAACTCAAACACAAGCAAATATAAGTACTGTAAAGGAAAGGACTAAACAATGTCCAACATGAAATAAAGTAAGATAAAGTATGATAAATGCATAAGATATAGAAGGCTGGATAGCTTCCATCCGAATGCACATACTCTTGAGATCCTACTTGCGACCTTGGGTACCTGTCGTTTAGGAACATGGAAATGGAAAATGGCTGAGCATAACGCCCAGTGCACGGATATATAATAAAGCATGGAAAGACATAGAATAGTGAAAGCATATAATGAACATAAAGCATGAATGGCAGCGGAAATGAATAAGTCCTAGGAAACTTAGGCGTATAACATGTTTACTGGTTTTAGTTCTGAAAACATAGCTTACGTTCACTTATGAAAATTTGTATTAGTTTATGTACCAAAAGCCAATATAGGCCATGAGGTCAACAACGTGCATGAATACATAGAGGGGTGACCTCGTCATGCAATTAGAGGGGATGCCTCTAATTAATATGGTTTGGGTAGGAGGGATCAGCTCCTTGTGAAGGATGCAAGGCACACACCACATTCACCATGAAATCCTAACTCAAACTGTAACTAGGATGCACCAATACGCCTCACATGATAATATAATAATAATAAAGGCCAAATAAACTGCAAGGGACGTTATGAGCTATCACTCCGCCGTGGTGAAGTCATAACATCGGTGCCTCCAGTGTTATGGTTATGGTACCTCCATAACTAGGTGAAACTGGCACGCATGTATATGGCTACGGTAACTAATAAAACATAAGCATTTAAATCTGTAAGTATTAGGAAAACAGTTGGCTGCATACGGGAAATCCTAATAAAGGAAAAGATTGTCCTTACTAAAGTACGGGAAATCCGTACATTGTATCTAGTAGAAGCTAACGAAGACGCTTAAGAACCTACTCCGCCTTGACGGAGAATACTACATAAGAATAGGGACGTGTATGAGTTGTCTGAGATACATGTATTTTATTGGTTCTGTGTGTTCTTAGCTTATTATTCATGTTCTGTCATGTTTTAACTGTTTTAATTATTAACTGTAGTTATTCTTGTATTATGTTGTTTATTATTCATGTAATAAGGTATTATAATACTTGTATTGTAATACTAAGTAACTTTCTAAAAATAGCAGTTTTCCTAAAATAGTAAGTTTTTAAAAATAGAAAGTTTCCAAAATAGTAAGTTTCCATAATTAGAAATAAGTTGGATTATAAAGATATAAAGTAAAATTATTAGTAAAAATACAATTCATGGATTAAGTATTATAGCTTATTAAATAATTAACATGGTTAATTTAATAAACTAAAGATTATAAGACTTTAATTAAAATACATGTTTAAGTAAATTAAGCTAAGTAAATACTTAGGTTAGTCATGAAATATTAATTTTAATATTTGAACCTAAGTCATGTGTTTAATTAAATAATATAGTCTTAGAAATAATTTAATTAAATATTAAACTGCTTTTATAAATTCCCGTGCCCCGAACCCGTGTTTAGAAATTAACCCGAGCCCGAAATGCCTAGCCGACACCACTCAGCCCGCGGCTGGTGGTTGTCAGGCGGCAGCTAACCCACGGTCAGTGGCTAACCCGGCGAGCAGGTTGCCAATGCCTACACAAAATACCCACCGGCTATAGCCGGTGGTTCCCCCTGCTCACTGTCAGCTACCTACTGCCGAGCCAAAGTACACCCCGGCTTAAGCCGGGGTTCTCACTGTTGCAACCATAAGTCCCACCGAGACCACGTTGGTCTCGGTTGACACGAAAAAAACAAACACACCCTGATGCGAGGTTGGGGTTCCCTTTTCCTTGCGTTTGACCCAAAACCAAACCAAGCCGAGACCCTTGTGGTCTCGGTGGTGGTACAAAAGCCACGCCAAGAGCCTTATGGCTCTCGTTTTGTGTCCCGGCCGAACAAAACCAACCCAAACACCCTTTAATCTTGGTTTATAATTAATCATGACATGTTTTCATGATTTGTTTTTAAGATTAATTATTATGAGATCATGAATTCAATAAAAGAATTAAAAAGAAAAAGGGTATGACGATTACCGAATGTGTGGATGATTAAAACTAATGAACACGAACACGTAGCACTAAAAATCAAAGATCAAACTCAACCCAAACACTCCGTGGTGTTGATGAAAACCAGCGGCAAGAAGAGAGAGGCACAAAGGTTTCTTGATTTTTTTGTAAACCTAAATTATGATAAAAATCTCCTAGTGTTTTTCTTGTTGTTGGATTTGTATTAGGGTTATGGGCCAAAATCCCATTCTTCCTTTCTCTTGTCTTTGTGCCGTGGCCATATGGATCCCACCAAGCCAACCCGTAGCTTTTCTAAGTTAGTTAAATCTTCGTGTGTGTTCGTGTTTAATAGTCGTGTTTTAAATGTCGTGTTCATGACACATTTATAATATACGTAAATACGTGTTATTTAATGTCGTGACACGTGTAATATACTATAAATTAAAAGTTTTAATTTATACGTATCTTCGTGTATTTACTGTTCACATGTACTGTTCATGGTATTTTAATGCGGGTTTTACAACTCTTCCCCTCTAAAAGAATAATTCGTCCTCAAATTAGAGAAAACGTAAACTGAAAGAAAACATACCCGAATCCGAACTGGAAACGAGGGTAAGAAGTCCGTATAGACTCCTCCGTCTCCCAAGTGGCTTCCCGCTCAGGATGATCCCTCCAGAGGATTTTGACGAAAGGGATCGTCTTCCTCCACATGATACGATATTGTCGTTCAAGAACTCTCTCAGGTTCTTCAACATGTGAAAGATCCTCTCGAATTTGATCAAGCGGATACTGAACAACATGAACGGGGTGATAGTTGTATCCTCTGAGTAAAGATACATGGAACACGTTGTGGGCGTGTGATAGCTGAGGCGGTAACGCTAAACGACACGACACTTCACCAACGCGTTCTATGATGTCGAACGGTCCAATGAAGCGAGGACTGAGCTTCCCTCTGATTCCAAAACGCTTAACTCCTCGTGCAGGTGATACCTTGAGGAAAACGTGATCACCTACGTTGAAGGATACATCTCTATGACGCTTATCAGCATAGCTCTTCTGGCGAGCACGAGCTTCCTGAAGCTTCGCCTTGGCGAAGGCGACCTTCTCATTAGTCACCTCAATCATTTCTGGACCCTCAATCAGTCGTTCGCCCATCTGATCCCAGCAGATTGGGGTGCGTCACTTCCTACCATACAACATCTCAAACGGTGCACACTTGATGCTAGCGTGACAACTGTTATTGTATGCAAACTCCACTAGATAGATATAATCATCCCAGCTTCCTGTCCATTCTAGAGCACACGCCCGCAACATGTCCTCCAATGTCTGAATGGTGCGTTCCGACTATCCGTCGGTCTGAGGATGAAAGGCAGTGCTGAGCTTATGTCTGGTGCCCCAAGCTTTCTGTAAACTCTGCCAAAAACGTGAGGTGAAACGAGGATCTCTGTCAGAGATGATTTCTGATGGAGTACCATGCAGTCTCATGATCTCTTTCTGAAAAGTGTCTGCCAATTTGCTGACCGGATGCTCCTTGCGGATTGGCAGAAAATGAACAGACTTGGTCAATCTATCAACAATAACCCAGATGGCGTCGTTTATCCTCTGAGTCACAGGAAGACCAGTAACAAAATCCATGGAGATCTTGTCCCACTTCCATGCTAGAATATCTAATGGTTGCAGTAAACCACTAGCTCTCTGGTGTTCGATCTTAACTTGCTGGCAGATCATACATTTAGAAACGAAGGTGGCAACATCCTGCTTCATGCCACTCCACCAGAAATGCTGCTTGATGTCGTGGTACATCTTGGTAGAACCAGGATGCATGGTAAATGGAGAGCTGTGAGCTTTAGTCAGCACAGCTTCCCTGAGTGTAGAGTCATCAAGAACCACTAATCTAGTGCCCTACCATAAGATACCGTCATTATTAACACAAAACTCCGTCTACTGATCAAGGTTCTGAATGATAGCCCAAATCTCACCATCATCTTTCTAAGCTTCCTTGATCCTAAAATGTAAGTCTGGTTCCACTCTATGATTCGCCCAGTAACCGTGTTATCCTTGTACACAAAACTTAATGTTTGTCATCTCCATGTCACGGATGATCTACTTTGCAATCCAAATGCCAGCAATCATACCCGACCTTCTGATTAGAGCATCTGCCACCACATTCGCCTTACCAGGAAGGTACTGAATGTTGGTGTCGTAATCCTTCAGCAGCTCTAACCATCTTCTCTGTCTCATGTTTTGTTCCTTCTGTGTGAAGATGTACTTGAGACTCTTGTGATCGATGAATATGTCACATGATTCACCATATAAATAATGCCTCTAGATCTTCAATGCGAAGATAACTGCTGCAAGCTCCAAACCATGAGTAGGATAGTTTTCTTCATAAGGTTTTAGCTTCCGCGATGCGTATGCAATAACATTCCCATGTTGCATGAGAACACAGCCTAGACCCTTTCCAAAAGCGTCACTATATATCTGAAATCCACCTGTACCAGATGGGAGAGTAAGAATAGGTGCAGTCACTAAATTCTACTTAAGGTCTTCAAAACTCTTCCCTCGTTCTTCAGTCCAGACGAATTTCTCTCCTTTCCTCATCAGCTTAGTCAAAGGTAAGGTAATATTCGGGTTTTACCAAGTATCAAAGTTCGTTGTTCCGATCTTTTCGGATTGATTACCGTTAATTAGTGCGACTCAGTCGTCTTTTGGTGAAAAATAATTTGGGGTGGTTGATTATCTATTTTTAAACTAAAAGTAAATAAGAAAGTGTCGTTGAGTAAAATAAGATCTTTAAAGATTAAACTAAAATGACGAGTTAAAAATAAATGCTAGAAAACTTAAAGACAAAATTAGAAAATTACTTGAAAGCTTAATGAATCTAAAACTTGAAAATTTTATAAAAACAAGAAACTAATCCCATCAGAATGCCAAAACGGAATATACTGATCGGAATGTGCCAAAAGGAAGTGATCGGAATATACTCAAAAAGGAAAGCAATCGGAATGTGTAAAGGAGACTGATCGGAATATCAATAAAGACTTGCTGTCAGAATAAGGCAAAACATAATTCAATCGGAATATATCTAAAACCATGCAATCAGAATGCCAAAATAAACACCCCAGATCGGAGTCCCAATCGGAAAGCTAAAACCCCTTTCCGATTACTGTTGATCGGAATACAAATGATGCAATCGGAATGTAAAAACCTAATCCGATCAGAGTGATCGGAATGATGGGGCAGCAGTCAGAATGCTTAATCAGAAAAGAGTTTACCCTTTTCCGATTATCTTGTGATTTGAAAATAAGCCAAGTGATAAGATATGTTTGATAAGCTAACACCAAAACTTAACCAAATAAGTAACAAAATAACTAAATAAGCACGAATAACAACTTTTCCAAACTTTAAATAAGCAATATTTTAAATCAACCCATAAAAGATGAAACTTTTTAAGAAAAATTTTAAAAAGTAAATAAGCTAAACATACAAATAAGCCAATAAGCACAAAGATCTTAAAGCTTAACCGTATGAAAGCTTATGTATGATAAAAAAAGATGAACTTTTTAAACACTAAAATATTAAATTCAAACACGAATAAAGAACTATTCGGATCAAAGATGAAGTTTCGGATCGAGGACAAAGCAAAATCAAGAAATCTAGAAAGAGATTAAAGAACAAAAAGCTTAACTTGAACTTGATTAATAACACTTAAATACAAAGATTAAAGAAAGCTTAACTTGAAAGAAAAGATGAAGTTTTAGTGAGATAAAGTTAAAAACTTTCTCTCTCTAAAATGAAAACTAAAAACAAAGAAAAATAAATATAGCTAATGACTAACACCCTCCTAATGTGTCATTAGGAGGGTTTATATAGGGAGTGGGGAATGCATGTATGCTTTCTTCTTTCTTTCTTTTCTTCTCGACTCGATCTAAATTCTTTGTCTTTCTCGATGTCGTCTCGGGATTTGAACTCGTCTTCTAATTTTTTTTCTATAATTAGACTTGAGTTCTTCGGCTTCATTAAACTTTCGTCTTTAGACTTTTTCTTCGATAAATCTTCAGAATAGGCCTTGGACTTCCGTTCTTTTTGCACTCTTGATCTTTTGACTTCGTCTTTTCTCGTTTTCTTCGATAAAAGCCCGTGAAAGCCCGTGTTTTCTTCCTTTTTCATCTTTTGGTCCTAAAACACAATAAAAACACAAACCACGCATAATTCCGACTTTTACGACATAAAATACACGTTTTGGTCTTGTTATTATTGGAAATAAGTGGTAAAAGGATAAGTGTTTTCTCACTTATTAAATCCCCTACACTTGACGATTGCAATGCCCTCATGCAATGCATTAATTTTAAAACATGGTTTACATTTTCCATCATAAATAACCCACCTTAGCCTTTATTAAATACTAAGCATTTAAGGAAAATAAAAAGATAGAAACAAGTAAAGAAATCAAAGACTTACATTGGGTTTTGGCTGCCATGAACGTTTATCATCCTCAAGTTTCATGTTCCCCATACCAAGCTTAAAAACGAGATCATTGTTATTATAAGTTAGCAGACTAACACGAATTCATGTGGGCCAATTATTCACTTAGACTCCCTTATTCCTAGGTGTATCTCTTATATTTTAAAATTGTCTTGAATGATCACGAGGATGCATTGTTTGACTTATTTCGATAGTTGTTTAGGCCGAAAATAAAGTGGGACGATTTAATCAATAGTTAGCTAAAAGAAAAAATCTTTTAAAACTGCTTCTCGGGACCTCTTAAAGTTCATATCTTGGCATAACTCGCTTCACGATTTGAGACCTTTCTCGAACCGGTATTTGGCAGCGACTTCATACTTCACATCTTTGAGAGACGTTCTTGAAATTATGGTCTTCTCTTCATAATAGGATTTTCTTCACTTGAACTTTTTGAGAGATTCTTCATATTTGGACCACGACTTCTTCATTTTTCTCCAATCTTTATTTTGGACTTTTATATACAACGATCCGCCTCCTTTTAGGACTTGGATTTATTTATCCTCATGCCTTGTTAGGGCCTTTTTGGATAGACTTCTCCATGATCTTTTGGGGAGTTTTTGCTTTTCGTCGTGTGTCTCGATCCTTCATATTGATTTTCGATAAATGATTCTTCACATCACTTTTGGATCTTTAGCAACAAAATGTAGCCCTCATGCCTTGTTAGGGCCTTTTTGGACTCGCCAATCTTCGCATCCCACTTCAATAAGTTATGCCTTGGCTATGAACTCAAATTAATACCGAGCAACTTTTAAACGATCTTAGGCTAGAAGCTAAGTAACTTTTCAAATCGTACAACCTTATTTATTGCAGTTAAATTTATTAACAAGCGATGGGAGAATAGGCTTATAATCAACTCACATAAATTCACGAAAGAATACCAAACTTATGATTGACTCTATCATCTCTCATTCTCCATAATTTAAAATCTCAAGGAATGAGACTCGTGGATGCTTAGCCAATTAAATCAAAGTTTTGGGTTTTCGAGTCATCTATAGGATCTTGCAAACTCTTCGACTTTTTCAAGTTTAGAATTCGCATTTTAAAGTTCCCTTGATAAACGACTCTCTAGGATCAATTATAGGAACTTGCGAAAAGTTCTTGTTTTTAACCCGTAAGAGTTAAGACTTTCGCGTTTTAAAGTTCCCTATATAAAAGCCTAGCAAAACTTGACTTAAATACGTTAAGGATACTAGCTAGAGTAAACTTGGATAAGTAAACTCGGGTTGAGTCAAAATATTTACGACTTTGAAAAATTTAAAACCACTTTATTAAACTTTATTTAAGCAAGGAAAGTAAATAACGATAACAAAGGAGAATTCTACTATACTACTAGGCCAAAATAGATTAAAAATTTTGAAAAATGTCGAAAAATCAATTTTCCGGTTAAAATGAGGACAAATACAAGGAAAAGCCCACTTACTTCGATAGAAGTCCCCCCTACACTTGATATAAACATTGTCCTCAATGTTTAAGAATGTGGGAGTAAACTCCCCTACACTTATGACATTGTGCACTTTGTTTAAATCTTGCTAAGGAAAGGACAACTATAGTGATTTCAATGTGAACATATAAGATATGAAATTATGAATCACGAGAGTTTAGGATAGAAACGGAAAAATGGGAACACGGGATCACGGGTCGTCAAAAGTCATCAAAAGTACTCTTTGAAGCTTGAATCCCTGCACAGAGAAAGAAACAAGACAACAAACACATACGGGGCTCCCCCTACACTTATTATGAAAACGATAAAGGATAGATCACGGGTTGCCTCCCGAGAAGCGCTTATTTTTGATAACCGAGTCACAAGCCTGACTCGACCCAAAACTAGTTCATGGGAAACATGGTGAGGGATGGAATCATCTCATGAGAGATGTCCTCACCAAAGTACAACTTCAAACGCTGGCCATTCACCTTAAAATTAGGCCCATTTGGTTGAGAAAGCTCAATGGTTCCATATGGAAAGACTTTGGCGATGGTGAATGGACCAGACCAGCGGCTCTTCAACTTGCCAGAGAAGATCTTCAACCGAGAGTTAAAAAGTAAGACTTGATCACCAACGTGGAACTCTCGGTTCTTAATTCTAGCATCATGGATGATCTTGGTCTTCTCTTTGTAGATCAATGAGTTCTCGTAAGCTTCATTCCTCAGTTCATTTAGCTCGTTGAGTTGAATCTTCCGAAGATTACCGGCTTTGTTGATGTCGAAGTTAGCCCACTTCAAGGTCCAGTATGCCTTATGTTCCTGCTCGATAGGGAGGTGGCATGCTTTCCCGTACACAAGATGATAAGGTGTAAAACCAATCGGGGTCTTATATGCGGTACGGAAAGCCCACAAAGCATCATCTAACTTATCGGCCCACGCGGCACGATGCTCTCCCACGGTACGTTCCAGAATTCGCTTCAATCCACGGTTGGAAATCTCGGCTTGCCCATTGGTTTGGGGATGATAGGCGGTGGAAAGACGGTGATTGACGCCATACTTAGCCATGACTCTTGCGAATTGATCATTGCAAAAATGAGTCCCGCGGTCACTGATGATAGCACGAGGAACACCGAATCGAGCAAAAAGTTGCTTCCGAAAGTTCACAACCACCCTCGCATCATTCGTAGGGAGAGCCTTAGCTTCAACCCATTTGGAAACGTAGTCAACGGCTACGAGGATGTACTTGTTCCCTTTAGATGATGGAAATGGCCCCATAAAGTCGATACCCCATACATCAAAGATTTCACATTCTTGTATGAAATTTTGAGGCATCTCATCTTTATGTGTGATCTTCCCTTGTCGTTGGCAAGCACCACAATGCTTAACCATCTCGTGAGCGTCACGATAAATGGTGGGCCAATAGAATCCAGAGTCAAACACTTTCTTTGCGGTGTAGTTGGGACCAAAGTGACCACCGGTGGGTCCTTTATGGGAAGCATCAAGGATTTGTAAAGCTGCCGGCCCATCAACACATCGACGATTGATCAGATCAACACATTGTTTGAAGAGATAAGGGTCATCCTAGAAGTAAGTCTTAACATCTTTAAAGAACTTCTTCTTTTGTTGGGATGTTAACCCTTTGATGAGAATACCACCCGCTAAGTAGTTTGCAATGTTCGCAAACCACGGGGTGTTATCAAGATTGGAATGAATAGACATTAAGGACTCAAGGGGAAAAGAATCATTGATCCCTTGGTTCGGATGATCCCCTTGATAAGGATCCTCAAGTCTACTTAGATGATCCGCGGCTAGGTTTTCGGCTCCCTTCTTGTCACGAATTTCAATGTTGAATTCTTGAAGGAGCAAAACCCAACGAAGAAGTCTTGGCTTAGAATCTTGTTTAGTCAATAAGTACTTCAACGCGGAATGGTCGGTATACACGATGGTGGTGGAAAGGACAAGATAGGGGCGAAATTTTTCAAAAGCATACACTACAGCTAAAAGCTATTTTTTGGTAGTGGTATAATGAAATTAAGCCCCCGTCATTGTCTTGCTAGCGTAATGGATTGGTTGGAAGTGTTTGTTCACTCTTTGGCCAAAACCGCTCCAATAGCAAAGTCGCTAGCATCACACATCAATTCGAAAGGTAGCTCCCAATTAGGGGTAACCAAGACCGGTGCCTTAGTAAGCTTATCCTTCAGAAGATTGAAGGATTCAAGACACTCTTTGGAAAAGATGAAAGGAGTATCTTTTTCCAAGAGGTAGGTCATCGGGCGAGTGATTTTAGAAAAATCCTGAATAAAACGACGATAGAAGCCCGCATGACCTAGGAAAATTCTCACACCCTTCACGGTTGAAGGTGGAGGTAATTTGGATATGACATCCACTTTAGCATGGTCCACTTCAAGACCGGCTTTAGAGATTTTATGTCCCAGCACAATGCCTTCTTTCACCATGAAATGGTATTTTTCCCAATTTAGAACAAGGAGAGTGTCTTCACACCGCTTAAGAATGTGTTCCAAATTGGCAAGGCAAGTAGAGAAGGAATCACCATAGACCGAGAAATCATCCATGAAGACTTCCATAGTTTCTTCAACCATGTCATGGAAGATAGCCATCATACACCTTTGGAATGTCCCAGGAGCATTGCATAAACCGAAAGGCATTCTTTTGTAAGCAAATGTTCCATAAGGACAAGTGAATGTGGTTTTCTCTTGGTCTTGGGGATCGATGGGTATTTGAAAGTAACCCGAGAAACCGTCTAAGAATCAGTAATAGTAATTACCCGCTAGACGTTCAAGCATTTGGTCCATGAAAGAAAGGGGAAAATGATCCTTTCTCGTAGCATCATTGAGTTTGAGATAGTCTATACAAACTCTCCACCCTGTAACGAGACGAGTAGGAATCAACTCGTTGTTTTCATTGGGAACAACGGTGATTCCGCCTTTCTTAGGCACACAATGGACCAGACTAATCCATGGTGAATCCGAGATAGGATAGATCATGCCCGCATCAAGAAGTTTGATAACCTCTTTTTTGATAACGTCATGGATCTTGGGATTCACCCTTCTTTGGCTTTGAATAGTGGGTTTAAAGTCGTCCTCCATGAGAATTTTATGTGTGCAAAAGTGAGGATCAATTCCACGAATATCGGAGATTTTCCATGCAATAGCTTTCTTATAATTTTTCAGCACGGCGATAAGTCGGGATTTTTCTTCTTCTTTCAGGTCCTTTGCGATTATGACGGGTGACTTCTTGTTGTCTTCAAGGAAAACGTACTCGAGATGAGACGGAAGATCCTTAAGCTCTAAATCTAGAGGATTTTCGATGGACGGCGGAGTCAAAGTCGGATCATCGATCGAGATATCCTTAGGAGATGGTGGAGAAATATGGTCCTCGTTGAGAAGTTTCTCAATGGTACGAATGTCTTCATCCCAATAGGAGGGAGAATCGTCATATTGCAAGTCCACATCTCCCAAAGTTGCTTCGAATTCCTTCAAGATGACATCACTTTCTCCAAATGGAGTTAGTGATGGAGCAATAGAGGCAACGGTCTCAACAGTGGGTAGAGAAGAAGAACCACTTTTACAAGCGTCTTTGAAATGTTCTTCACAAGCCTCATCAAGAACGTCAATGAAATTAACGCTCTTATTTTCAGAAGGCTGCTTAGAAAGTTTACCCATGTTGAAGACGATTTTATCGTCACCAACTCTCATGATTAATTCGCTAGTGGCTACATCAATGAGAGTGCGACCGGTCCTCAGGAATGGACGTCCAACGATTAATGGAACACGGGGGTCCATCTCGTAGTCAACGACAACAAAATCCGCCGGAAAGGTGAATTTGTCGACACCAACAAATACGTCTTCGGCTATCCCCACTGGATAAGCAACCGTACGGTTAGCTAATTCCAAAGTCATTCGTGTGGGGACTAGCTCGGGTAGAGACAATTATTTCCAAATGCTTAAAGGCATTAAGTTGATACTAGCACCTAGATCGGCTAGGGCCATACAATTCTCTACCCCAGGGAAGTTGCAATGAATCAAGAAACGACCCGGATCACCAAGTTTGGTTGGTAATTTCCTTAAGAGGACTGCAGAGCAATTCTCATTAAGTTTGGTCTGAGCGATATCAAGGAGTTTCTCCTTATCACTGAGAAGATCTTTAAACATTTTGGCATATTTTGTCATGTGAGCGAGAGCCTCAGCAAATGAGATATTGAAATTCAGTTGTTCAAACATTTTGAGAAAGTTAGAAACCTGAATATCATCCTTGTTCTTTAATTTCTCTTTCCTCAACCTCGAAGGATAAGGTATATTGGGTTGAGATGAAGGCTTTGGTATGGAATTCTCACTCACACCTTGGGGTGCTGGAGGGGTGGAAGTATAAGGTGGTGAAATTGGAGAAGGGGGCTCGTTTTCCTTTGTCACAATCACCGGTGTAGGTGTAGGAATCTCGGGTTCCTTTAAACCTTTGCCACTGCGAGTGGTGATTGCTTTCATCTCCCCTCTTGGATTAGCAACGGTGTTACTCGGAAGAGAACCCGATCCAGAGGCTTGATTACTTGGGGAAAAACTAGCCATCATATCCCTTAAGTTATTCGTTTGATTGTTCATGGAGTTTCTCATGTCGGATTGAAGAGCATTCCCTTGTTTCGCCATGTCATTCCTTAGCTCAGCTCGAATATTGTTCCCTTGTTTTGCCATGTCCCCTTTCAAGTTAATGAATTGGCTTTGAAGATTCGTCACCATCTCTCTATTGGTCCTCATGTAAGTTTCGAGGTCTTGGTTCAATGCCGTGGGTTGGTTGAGAGGTGGGGCTTGGTAAGCTGAATTATTTCCTTGAGGTGGATATGGGTTTCTTTGGGACTGAAATTGATTGGTAGCTCGAGGTTGACTTTGATTTTTGCGGTTGAAATTGTTTTGGTTTTGGTTTTGAGGAGAAAAACCGGGTGGAGATAGATAGTTGTTGGAACGATAACTTGGCAAGTTACGGTCTCCTTGAGGACGTGCTTGGTAGCCACCTGTAGCAAAGTTACCATTAGCGGCGTACACATTTTCCGGATTGTCAAGAGTAGAAGGACAATCGATGTACGAATGAGAACCCCAGCAAATCTCACAAGAAGGTGCAATAGCTTTGGCTTGTTGAAATTGGTTTGTAGCCATGGTTAAGAAGTTTGTGTTCATCTCAGCTATTTGGCGAGTAAGTTCGGTGAGCTCTGGGTTAGATGATGTAGAAGAAACATTGGCCCTCTGATTATTTCGTGAAGATGCAGATGAGTCCCAATTTTTGTGGTGAGTGGTCATGTTCTCTATCAGCTCTCTACACTCCTCAGGTCTTCTCTTCATGAATGTACCACCGACGGCAGCATTAATCGTATCACGATCACGAAAAGTTAGACCATTATAGAAAGTATCAATCAAAGTAACGGGGAGCATGTTATGGTTCGGACAACGGTCAATCAAGACATTATAGCGTTCCCAAGCATCGAAAAGTGACTCATCAGGTTCTTGTGTGAATCCACTGATTTGGTTGCGAAGACTAGTGACCATGGATGGTGGAAAGTAGCGCGACAAAAAATTTTGAGTCATGTCATCCCATGTTTGAATTGAGTTTTTGGGGAGACGATCAAACCATTTTTCGGCATGGTAGGATAAAGTGTGTGGAAAAAGGTGAAGGCGAAGAAAATCCATGGAAGCACCAGGTAGTTTCATGCTTTGAGTGACGGTAATGAACTTGTCTAGATGTTTGTTGGCATCATTATCCAGTAATCCGCTAAATAGGCAAGCGTTTTGAACTTGCTGGATCATGTGATGCTTCAACGAAAATTCAGAATCCGTGATTTGCATCGGCGCAATCGGTCCTCCGCGTCCGTTCATGGTGGGTTGACACAGTTCCTCCATTGTTCGTAAATCAGGTAGGGGAACATTGTTGTTGTTGTTATTGTTATTCAAATGGGGTAGAGGTGGCTTGTTATTGTTGTTATGCACACCAGCCATATCTAAATCTTCACGAGTCTCGGGCTCAGAATAATTTGAAGATCTAGTACGCATACACCTGCAGAAGAAAAAGATACCAAAGAAACAGAGAAGATATATATAATCTTTTTGGTGCAAAACCTTTGGAAAAGAAATAATTTTTATGATTTTTTAATGTTTTTGTATTTTTGAAAATTTATAATTTTTATGGATTTTTTTGAAAATTTTTAGCAAGGAAAATAACGTTCCTAAAAGAACGTATCCCAAAATTCAACGCGTCTCACACTAAAAACCGTTAATCGTAACGAAAAGAGCCGGCAGCGGCGCCATTTAATATTCGAATTTTACCAAGTATCAAAGTTCGTTGTTCCGATCTTTTCGAATTGATTACCGTTAATTAGTGCGACTCAGTCGTCTTTTGGTGAAAAATAATTTGGGGTGGTTGATTATCTATTTTTAAACTAAAAGTAAATAAGAAAGTGTCGTTGAGTAAAATAAGATCTTTAAAGGCTAAACTAAAATGACGAGTTAAAAATAAATGCTAGAAAACTTAAAGACAAAATTAGAAAATTACTTGAAAACTTGATGAATCTAAAACTTGAAAATTTTATAAAAACAAGAAACTAATCCCATCGGAATGCCAAATCGGAATATACTGATTGGAATGTGCCAAAAGGAAGTGATCGGAATATACTCAAAAAGGAAAGCAATCGGAATGTGTAAAAGGAGACTGATCGGAATATCAATAAATGCTTGTTGTCGGAATAAGGCAAAACTTAATTCAATCGGAATATATCTAAAACCATGCAATTCGGAATGCCAAAATAAACACCCCAGATCGGAGTCCCAATCGGAAAGCTAAAACCCCTTTTCGATTACCGTTGATCGGAATACAAATGATGCAATCGGAATGTAAAACCCTAATCCGATCAGAGTGATCGGAATGATGGGGCAGCAGTCGGATTGCTTAATCAGAAAAGGGTTTACCCTTTTCCGATTATCTTGTGATTCGAAAATAAGCCAAGTGATAAGCTATGTTTGATAAGCTAACACCAAAACTTAACCAAATAAGTAACGAAATAACTAAATAAGCACGAATAACAACTTTTCCAAACTTTAAATAAGCAATCTTTTAATTCAACCCATAAAAGATGAAACTTTTTAAGAAAACTTTAAAAAGTAAATAAGCTAAACATACAAATAAGCCAATAAGCACAAAGATCTTAAAGCTTAACCGTATGAAAGCATATGTATGATAAAAAAGATGAACTTTTTAAACACTAAAATATCAAATTCAAACACGAATAAAGAACTATTCGGATCAAAGATGAAGTTTCGGATCGAGGACAAAGCAAAATCAAGAAATGTAGAAAGAGATTAAAGAAAAAAAATCTTAACTTGAACTTGATTAATAACACTCAAATACAAAGATTAAAGAAAGCTTAACTTGAAAGAAAAGATGAAGTTTTAGTGAGAGAAAGTTAAAAACTTTCTCTCTCTAAAATGAAAACTAAAAACAAAGAAAAATAAATCTAGCTAATGACTAACACCCTCCTAATGTGTCATTAGGAGGGTTTATATATGGAGTGGGGAATGCATGTATGCTTTCTTCTTTCTTTCTTTTCTTCTCGACTCGATCTAAATTCTTTGTCTTTCTCGATGTCGTCTCGGGATTTGAACTCGTCTTTTAATTTTTCTTCTATAATTAGACTTGAGTTCTTCGGCTTCATTAAACTTCCGCCTTTAGACTTTTTCTTCGATAAATCTTCAGAATAGGCCTTGCACTTCCGTTCTTTTTGCACTCTTGATCTTTTGACTTCGTCTTTTCTCGTTTTCTTCGATAAAAGCCCGTGAAAGCCCGTGTTTTCTTCCTTTTACATCTTTTGGTCCTAAAACACAATAAAAACACAAACCACGCATAATTCCGACTTTTACGACATAAAATACACGTTTTGGTCTTGTTATTATTACAAATAAGTGGTAAAAGGATAAGTGTTTTCACACTTATTATAAGGCTAACCGTGAAAAGTTCTCTACAAACATGCGGTAGTAGCCAGCTAAACCCAGAAAATTTCTGACCTCTGTTGTAGATGTAGGTCTCGGCCATTTGGTGATAGCTTCAACCTTTGCAGGATCCATGGTGATCCCCTCTACAGATACAATATGGCCCAGAAATGCCACATTGCTTAACCAGAACTCACACTTGGAGAACTTGGCATACAACTACTTCTGACGAAGAATCTGCAAAACTGTACGAAGGTGTTCCTCATGTTCCTCCTTGGATTTGGAGAAAATCAGGATGTCATCAATGAAAACGATCACGAACTTGTCCAGAAACGCATAGAAGACACGGTTCATCAAATCCATGAAGACTGTTGGAGCATTTGTGAGTCTGAATGGCATAACTACGAACTCGTAGTGCCCAAAACATATACGGAAAGCAGTCTTGGAAATATCCTGCTCTTTAACCCGTAACTGATGGTAGCCAGACCTCAGATCGATCTTTGAGAAATACTTGGCGCCCTGAAGTTGATCGAAAAGGTCATCAATACGCAACAAAGGATAACGATTCCTGATCGTGATCTTGTTCAGCTCACGATAGTCTATACACAAACGCATGATGCCGTCTTTCTTCTTCATGAATAGTACCGGTGCACCCCATGGCGATGCACTAGGACGGATGAAACCTCTCTCTAGAAGTTCTTGCACCTGATCTTTTAACTCCTTAAGCTCAATGGGAGCCATGCGGTAAGGAGCCTTGGAAATTGGCTCTGCACCTGGGATGAACTCAACTCCAAACTCGACTTCACGAACAGGTGGTATGTCCAGAAGTTCATCAGAAAATACGTCAGGAAATTCTGACACAATAGGCTGATCTTGAATCGATGGAGACTTGGTAGAAGTGTCATGAATGTTGGCTATGAAGCCATGACAGCCGTGTGATAGTAATGCACGCGCCTCCATGGATGAAATAATTTGTACAGACGTTCCTGGCAGAAAACCATTGTGTATGTACTCTAGAGATTTGACATCACCGAAAATAACCCAATAAGTGTGACAGTCTATCGTAGCCTGGTGTTTGAATAACCAGTCCATGCCTAATATCATGTAAAAATCGCACATGTCCAAAGGAAGTGCGTCAACTCTACGGATTCTATCATCAAATTCTAAGGGAAGATCTCTGTACACCTGGGTGATTCGCACAAAGTCCCTAAGTGGCGTGGAAATGCATAAGGCATTATCTAATGGCATAGGGGAAATCCTAACACGTGTAGCAAAAGCAGTGGATATGACTGAATGAGTCGCTCCAGTATCAAACAGAATACAAGCTACCAGACCACTCATAAAGAGATTCCCAGTGATGGTACCTGAAGTCTTCTTCGCCTGATCTCTAGTAGTAGTGAACACGCGACCTGAAGTAGGAGGTGGTTTGGAGTCGGCATGTCTAGAGGTGCCTTCTATCTCACCTTGGCGACAATCCTTATGTTGATGGCCTTGCTGGCCACACTTGAAACAACCACCAGTACCTCGGCGGCAAACACCAGAATGTTTGCGCGAACAAGTAGTGCAGATAGGATGCGTGAACCCTCCAACAGGCTTCCTAGCTAGCTGAGAGCCTGTTTCAGGATTACATGCATGAGACATGATCATGGAACATAATCTTGATTACATAGAAGGTTTAATAATTACCAGATGAAGTAGAACGGTTAGGCTGCGAACCTCTACGGTCCTGATCCCTGTCGTTGCCATGGCTCTTGAATATGAGTCGTTGGAGTGTCAGAATACCATAAGATAAGACAATTTAATCATGAAAGAAGTTAAATGTAGGGACCTGCTGTTGTTAGAGTGGTTTGCATTGTTACGGTAATTGTCACTACCACCACGCCTCTCTAAACCAGAACGGTCATTAGACTGACCGTATCCCTTAGATGACTGTTGCTGAACGACCGAAGGTTTCTGGTCGTCAGTCTTCTCTCTGAAATATAAAATTGAACAGAGGATGATATAAAAATGAAAATAATGAAAGAATGAATGGTTTACATTTGGTGATTGAAGATACCTCTTCACTGATCGGTCATCACCAAACTCCTCTCGTTCCTGAAGCATCTCAAGCTTACGGGCTGCATCGGCCACCTGTGCCACTGTAGTGAACGTAGCACAAACCAAATTGTTGGCAACCGAAGTGCGAAGAGCCCAACGAAACTTCTCAGCTTGCTCCTCAGCAATACCAACTGCTGCACCCAGAAATCCAACCAAACAGAGAAACCTCTGCATGAATTCATTGCTTTTCTCCCCAACAACCTGTCAGATATTATGATAATCCCTCTTGAGTTTCTCCTATCCAGCATGTGGAAAGTACTGATTAAGGAAGAGCTCCTTAAACTGGTCCCATGTTAGCAGTGCAACCCAATCATCACCACCGTTGGACTACTTGACTGACTTCCACCACTGCAGCACATCACCTTCAAACTTGTAGCATGCCAGCCTTGCCTTGAAGACACCGTCACAACCCATCGCATCAAATATCTTCTCAATATGAGAAATCCAAGCATCAGCCTCAGAGGGGCTGTCGGTCTGCTCAAATGAACGAGGTCTTTTTTTGTTGAATCGCTCCAACCAAGTCATAAGGGTAATAGGCGGTGGAGGTGGAGGATTGTTGTTGTTCTGCTAATGAGGGTCGAACTGAATGCCCTAAGCCTGCACTTCAGCATGAACTTCATCCCTGATTTCATTGTGAAGTTGGGGAAGGAGGGCTTCTAAAGCTGCATTGACAGTTGCAGCCATCTTGAGCATTGCGTGTGTTCACCATCTAACAGTTTAAAACAAAATGCAACATAAATAATGAGTCTGATAAAATATGACATGAATATAAAAATGCATGAACAGTGTATAAAACATGAATTTATTTATGATGCATAAAACAGTTTTAAAATGCATGGTTAATTAAATATGATGATATGTCCATGAGTGAACGCCAATGGGTCGGTTCACAAAACAAAAAGGAAAGTGTGGACGCCTATGGGTCGATCCACTAAACAAATAAAATTTTTCGATAAAAGCACATGCGACTAAATAGGGCCAGTCCTGTACCAACCATTACTTAGTCAAAAATTCCTACGACAATGAGATGAATGCATGAAATGAATACATGAAATGAAAATGAAATAAATGCATGAAAACCAATTTTTAGTTCTAGGAAGACGTTGATGACTACCCGTAAGTCACAGGTCATGTTTTACAGAGCTACCGGTCGAAACCTTGGCTCTGATACCATAATTGTAACACCCCATTTGGTAAAATGGAATATCACAGTAATATATGGCGTGTCATCAAAGCATGCAAGGTAAATGTCTAAACATTCATGACCATAAAAGGAAATACCGGAAACAAACATCGGTAGTCCAAGTAACTCAAACACAATCAAATATAAGTACTGTAAAGAAAAGGACTAAACAATGTCCAACATGAAATAAAGTAAGATAAAGTATGATAAATGCATAAGATATAGAAGGCTGGATAGCTTCCATCCGAATGCACATACTCTTGAGATCCTACTTTCGACCTTGGGTACCTGCCGTTTGGGAACTTGGAAATGGAAAACGGTTGAGCATAATGCCCAGTGCATGGATATATAATAAAGCATGGAAAGACATAGAATAGTGAAAGCATATAATGAAGATAAAGCATGAATGGCAGCGGAAATGAATAAGTCCTGGGAAACCTAGGCGTACAACGTGTTTACTGGTTTTAGTTCTGAAAACATAGCTTATGTTTACTTATGAAAATATGTATTAGTTTAATGTACCAAAAGCCAATATAGGTCATGAGGTTAATAACGTGCATGAATACATAGAGGGGTGACCTCGTCATGTAATTAGAGGGGATGCCTCTAATTAATATGGTCTGAGTAGGAGGAATCAGCTCCTTGTCAAGGATGCAAGGCACACACCACATTCACCATGAAATCCTGACTGAAACTGTAAATAGGATGCACCCCTACGCCCCACATGATGAAATAATAATAATAAAGGCCAAATAAACTGAAAGGGACGCCACGAGCTATCACTCCGCCATGGTGAAGTCATAACACTGGTGCCTCCAGTGTTATGGTTATGGTACCTCCATAACTAGGTGAAACTGGCATGAATGTATATGGCAAAGGTAACTAATAAAACATAAGCATTTAAATTTGTAACTACTGGGAAAACAGTTAGCTGCATACGGGAAATCTAATAAAGGAAGAGATTGTCCTTACTGAAGGACGGGAAATCCGTACCTTGTGTCCAGTAGAAGCTAACGAAAACGCTGAAGAACCTACTCCGCTTTGACGGATAATACTACATAAGAATAGGGACGTGTATGAGTTGTCTAAGATATATGTATTTTACTGGTTGTGTGTGTTCTTAGCTTATTATTCATGTTCTGTCATGTTTTAACTGTTTCAAGTATTAACTGTAGTTATTCTTATATTCTGTTGTTTATTATTCATGTAATAAGGTATTATAATCCTTGTATTGTAATACTAAGTAACTTTCTAAAAATAGCAGGTTTCCTAAAATAGTAAGTTTCTAAAAATAGAAAGTTTCTAAAAATAGTAAGTTTCCATAATTAGAAATAAGATGGATTATAAAGATATAAAGTAAAGTTATTAGTAAAAATACAAGTCATGGATTAAGTATTATAGCTTATTAAATAATGAACATGGTTAATTTAATAAACTATAGATTATAAGAATTTACTTAAATTACATGTTTAATTAAATTAAGCTAAGTAAATACTTAGGTTAGTCATGAAATATTAATTTTAATATTTTAACCTAAGTCATGTATTAAATTAAATTATATTGTTGGAAATACGTTTTTACGTATTTAGGAAGATTCAGTCACTCCGACAATATATTAAGTAGTAGCTCGTAGTCTAGATATCTTTATTAAACAAACAAGGTCCAGCCTAGCCTATAACATGTGTAGGCCGGCCCAATATTGTAAGCCCAAGCCCATCACAAGTCCTGGCTATATAAACCCTCTCCTTTAATGGAGAGGGTGGTGATTTCATTTTAATTTACAAATAGTTCTTAAACTTTCTCTCAAGAGAAGTATGAAATCATCTCTCTTTCTCTCTCTAAAACCTAAGCAAGATTTACATATCTTAACTAATTATAAAGGAGGGATACATATTGTTGAAAATTGAAAAATTCCTTTGTAGCTTCTGTTATAAGTTTCTTCTTATTGCATAAAAGGAAACTAACAAATTAGCTAATGCTGGAACAAATATTTTTAAACTTCTTGTGTAAGCCTCTTGTTTTTTGGGCCAGACTATACCAGTTAATCAGATTGTCTACAGTATTTATTTCTTTAATAATATCCGACCTTCTTGGCGGGAAAATTCCTTCTTAGTGGTCCTCCACTTTCTTGATATTGATTTCATGGTGGCTGTGTTGTCATGTTTAACAACGCGTGATTTCTTTCTCTCCCAGTATATATCACAATTCCTCCCCATTGTTACCATTTTCAGATCCGGATTTTCAAATTGGGTTTCACATCTGGGCATCAAATTAAGGTTTCAATTTTTGGGTTTTAGCCGTCTTTTTTTTTAGTTCGTTGTTTCCGATAGTTAATTTATATGATTCGTTTAACTAATTTCATTGGCCCATTGCTTTTTTAATTTTTTGTCTGCCTAATTAATTTTTTTGCAGGAGCAGGTTGGAGTGGGATAAGTAGTATCAAGGTCAATATTCATTTTTCTGTGGTTTTTATTTATATGTTTGTATTTTGTTATTTGTGTATTCTCATTGATATTTTGTTATTGGGTTTTATATAGATTGATGCCATTATATTGCCCCTTTGTGGTTGTTATTATGTTTAACCCAAAATTCTTTCTGCCTTTTTGTGGAAATAAGGAGCAAAGAATGTTTTGTAGTTTAGATTCTGAAATTGTGCCCGACCATATATGCCCTAATTTAGGAGACGAAAATCAGTCGCTTGCTTACTGTGTGTGAAAGAAATTAGTTTACAAAGAGTGACAAACGATTATTAAAGGATATAAACAATAGTTTATGCATATAAGTTATAACATGAAATCGTATATGATGGACGTGATTGTGGATTTCGTGTTGTGATGTTTGGCAATTCAACAAGGCATAGCATTTGATACTGAATTGTCATCTGATAAGTTTATGTTGTGTTTAGTTGTTACAAGTTAGCAACAATATTTATAAATTTGATTAGCATGTTTATGTTCTAGGATTATGCATAAAATGTATATGATCAGAACTGAGACGTAGGTAATAATATTTTAAAAAGCAATTTGGAAAGAGATACATGGGGGAAAATGTCTATTAAGAATTATCTATGACGGTTGAATATGAACTATAAGATTTTTGTACTTATAATGTGATGTATATGTATGCAATATTATAATACTGAGTATGAGTACTACGTTATGCATATGAGCTATAAGATGTAAAAGAGAAAGGTATTGCTTAAATATATGCGTTGAAATTGTATCTGAATGGTGAATCTGTTCTGGAAATCAAAGGATGCATAGGTCATTTCGATTTCAAATTGGCGAATACTTTGTAACTAATAATATAATGTCACCGCGTTGGCAATTTCAGCAGCTGGGTCACAAAGGTTAGGCAGATGCTCAGATCTATTGCGTGGTTTAAAAAAAATGTGCTAATAGAAGGGTTCAGAAATAGCTTAGCATGTTTACTTTCCTCGGATATGGGTCAAATTCCTCCAAATGGATATGTTCAAATGTCGTACCTATCAGACTCCCCAGTCTTGCATTCGTTTGAGAGCGATAGCTTCAGCAGTGTGTTGAAAGAGGTTAAATACTATTCTTTTTTTGGGTTGTTTCTACTTTCTTGGTTTTTTCTAACTGTATTTGTTTTAGTTGATAACATCCATTTGTTTTGATACAGTGGATACATTGTTGAGTTCATAATTTGGGACTCAGAAACACAAGAAACACGTAAACTTTGCACACACTCCTGCAACAAACCTCTGTCAGCTTCAAGGTATGTGCAACCATAACACCCATACCGTCTTCTGGAAAATGCATGCACTAATAATCTTACATCGACTTTTTTCAAGGCATACATTTTACGCACGAAGCAACAATCATCAGAACTATAGAAAACAAGCAATGACATTACATATCATGCCGTCAACGTTGCAAAAAAAAACTTCGAAAATAACGAAGTTTGTGATTGTGAAGACCATGGGCAACAAGACAAACCAAATTATAGGTAATCCAATCAAACAAGATATAAACATATCCTCTTCTGAATACCGTAATCAATAAAAATAACACATCTAAAAATACAACTATAATTTAAAGGCTAAAGTCAAAGATGGAACCGCAGACGTACAGTTCACATTTTTCTCACCCACCGATACTTCATTTTAAATGTTTTTTTTAATATTTCTGTGTGCTTTCTAGACCTTTTTGTGCACCCTGTGGGCTAGACAAACAGACGACTCTGATGTCTAAGGACCTTTTTTCGTTCAGCTCTAATGGCATGGGGTGAGTGGTTGGGATACAACTTTTTGCAAGTAACCTAAAATATGAGTTTGTTATAGAGATACGCAGCCGTGTTTTTTTGTATATTAGTAGTTTTTACGAACCTTATTTAATGTCATTTGGTTTCTTCCTCCGTGTAATTTAGGTTCATCCTCTTGAGAGAAAATCATGAATGAGTGAACTCGGTTTGGCATGTATGCTGGAAAGCCACAATGATGGCTGGACAAGATTCGAGTTTCGTCGTAGATGAAGATGTTAGATGAAGTTGCTGCATTTTAGGGTGTTTGGCATTGTAAGTGATTTTATCTCTCAAACTAATAATAAGCTTTAGTAAACAAGCTACCATTTTGGATGTGTTACAAATGCCAACCAATTAAGGATTGATATATAAAGTTACATCCCTACAGACTGTTTGACATGCTTATACAAACAACCTAATTGCTCATTGTGTTTTTTTATTCAGGATGTTGTAATAAGGTGTGGTAGCATTATAAATTATTGACATTATTGATCCAAAAACTAGGAAATTTGTAACAAAAATGAACCTAATGAGTATGTTTTAGATAATTTTTTGTGGCTATGATTTGTGTTGGTTTGGCAATTGTAATGAATAAGGGAAAATTTTAAAGCATGTTGTGATATATGGATCGGCGTAGCCGGAGGTCTCGAGTATAGCACCAACTATTTGTGAGCTTTGCTTAGAACATCTAGGATGTTGTGACCACGACATACAAGATGACTTAAGGTATCTTACACATGAGACGAGTATCTCTAACTTGATAACTACATTCATAGTGAGATATGTTGTTTAAAATGCTTGATCTTGAGTATCTCAATAGTATTTATGCTTGGAGAATAATAGAATGTGAGTCTCTAATCCAAGATCAAGAATTTCATAATTCAAGTTTACCCATTTTCAAAAAAACTGGTTGACTTATTTAGTTGTCTGCTTTTCATCCTTTTAAATCTGTGGAAACCTTGGTTTCCGGATCTTTGAAGCTACTAGGAATGCATCATATTCATATGAGTATACAATCAAAGCGGAATTAGAACATGATACATTAACAAGGTGTTTAGGGCACAAGAACATGAATTAAAACAAATGGATTGCTCATTATATTAATAATAAACAATCACTAGACGTGTATACATTGAATCCCACGTCTAGTCAACACACGCTTTTAGGTTTACATTGTGAATATGAGTTATGAATAAACCTAATACCCTTGGTTCCTTTTATAGTGTAAGGATTAGGGTTTACAAGAGATAAAATCAAATAAACATGTAAATCTTCTATTTAAATAAACTTATACATAATATATTATGCATGTTTATCTAAATAGAAGTTTCCATAGGCTTCTTTGTCTACGTTTCTGTCAATGCTTGGATTGCATGTGACAATGCTTGGATTGCACACGACAATGCTTGAGCCATCAACGCTTAGTTTGCTCTTGTCAACGCTTGGATTACTCTTGACAACGCTTAGGCAATATCTTCATGTTTTCTTCGTTTTTGAGTTTCTGCCACATCAACTTTTTGACCCAACAATCTTCCCCTAGTTGATGTTGGCAAAACTCTTTGTGTATCTCTTGTAAGTTGTACATGATCTTCAAATTGCTTCCCCTCAAGTGTAGCACGTATGTCTTCCCCTTTTGTCACATCAACAGGGAAGTAAAAAATGTATGCAATCTTTGAAGATTCTCCAAATGTAGCTCTATGCAATGATCTTGAAGAAAAAATAAATAAAGTATTCTTGATGTAGAAGTAGAATAACCCAACCTTGTGTTCCATGTCTTGTACTATCCATGTGATGAAGAACTTATACCAGATAGAGAAAATATAAGTAGACCTCGATCCCTTGTCAATATTCTCATCCTTTGTGAGACACTGAGCACGATAATGTAACTCCTTCAAGTGTTATGACAAGTCTTCGTCACCAAACATTTAAAGCACGAACAAGTTATCTTCAAACCTGCTGAAATTTTGAAGATATGATAGAACACAAACTCGCGAAAATCTTCTTCAATCATCAAACTTACCATAAGAATTCTTCCCCTTAAGCCAACACCTTTTCATGACGAATTTTAATGGAATAACATCTTCATACCATATGTAAAAGCCACTCACAAGGCTATCCCGATTACATAGTTTAAAATATCCATCAAATTCCCATGAATAGTTGCTAACTCGCATTAAGATCATTAATCCCTTTAAAATTATCCGAGCCATAAATATCAACTTGATATTCTAAATAAAAACGGAGATTCCATGTACCTTCGTGTGTAAACTCCTCCTTTTTGTGTGCTAAAAACGTACCAATTTTTTCAACGGCAGCCATTCTTTTGTTACCTGAGAAACTCCTTTATCCAAGATATCTGTCATGTGTATTGTCCAATATCGGACAATACTTATCAACGTTTAGGTCAACCATTTCTCGGACAAAACTGTCAACACTGTCAGCGTTTGACTTATTATTGTCAACGTCCAACCAAAGCTTGTCAATGTTTACTTCTTTCTTGTCAGCGCCTAAACAACAAACATCAACGGCTAACTCGATCTGTGACTTGTTTAACAATGATTCTGGCTAGAAAATACAATATGACTCATGTCACTTCCTTTGTTTTGCTAAAAGTCACTGGCCAATCATGTCATTTTCTCACATGACTGTGATAATCTTATCACGTTAAGTTTTTGACCATATAAGTCAGCCACCATTGTTGACTAGAATAAAATACACCTTATTCTTCATTCTTCTGTCACATGAAGCTGAATAACCAAGCCAATCATTACGTGGTCCAATCTTTGTTATGAATTCTTCAACCCCATGTATAACATGCTTCACGTGAGTTATTCAAACAGTTTGGCAAAACAACATTACGTAATGTTCTTTTCTTTGTCTTGACATACACAACACATGGCTTCCATAATTTTAACTTCTTGTGACAGTCAACCATACGTCACATCTCTTATCTTTGCACACAAGATAATAGTATTGAATAATAGCAATATCTTGTAGCAAATTACTTCGTGAATATCATGAGGTCCACACCATAGCAGCAATCATATAGAAATGACCAAATCATCTCCTTATATAACCAAATCAATCATAATGATTGCCTTTATCCTGAACATCGCTGCTACACTTTTGCTTTTTCTTTTGAAAACCAACGTGAATTAAAATAACAGCACCCCATATATTCCTTACGTGATGTTTACTAGAGTGAATAATGATCCAAGCTTAAACCATGACCAACCGTCCTTCTGTTCTTGTTACTGCCATCCATTATTGTTTCTAGGGTTTTAAGATAAACCCTAATAACAAATTCTTTTTATTAACCACAGCAACCAAGATCAACAAACATCATACTAAGGTTCATCGTGATTGCAAGAAATCACTCACCAAGGCTAGTACGATTAATACACAACAACTTCTGGAACAAGTTTTTGCTTTAGAATTGAGCTAGGGTTTGGAGAAAAACCCTAATTCGTTATTTTATGTGAAAAGCAAAAACTTTTATACCATGATCAGCGAACTTTGACGTTGAATAACTTCATTATTAGAGCTCAGATCAAAGATCCCTTTGGTGTGATCCTAGACACAAGTGCCAAGAATCTACAGTTCAAACATCACGAATATCCAACGGTTAAAGAAGGAGAAATCATGTTTTGAACATGGCTGTCTACAGAAAACTGCATTCACTCACTGCTGACTTTGACGCTTAATAACTTTTTCTTGGTGATAAAACTCGACAATCCCTCCGGTGGATGTCTGGATATATGTGTATAGAACACACACAAGAAATTTCGTGACGATCCAACGGTCCAATCAAAAGTTATGACCTTCTGAATACTGCTGCGCACACAAAAACGTCCAAAAAAACCCTAGACGGATTTTTCTTCATTTCACCATACACTAACACCTTGTTGGTCCTAGCATCACGAGCCACGAGGCTCTGATACCAATTGTGGAAACCTTGGTTTCCGGATCTTTGAAGCTACTAGGAATGCATCATATTCATATGATTATACAATCAAAGCGGAATTAGAACATGACACATTAACAAGGTGTTTAGGGCACAAGAACATGAATTAAAACAAATGGATTGCTCATTATATTAATAATAAACAATCACTAGACATGTATACTAGTCAACACACACTTTTAGGTTTACATTGTGAATATGAGTTATGAATAAACCTAATACCCTTGGTTCCTTTTATAGTGTAAGGATTAGGGTTTACAAGAGATAAAATCAAATAAACATGTAAATCTTCTATTTAAATAAACTTATACAGAATATATTCTGCATGTTTATCTAAATAGAAGCTTCCATAGGCTTCTTTGTCTACGTTTCTGTCAATGCTTGGATTGCATGTGACAATGCTTGGATTACACACGACAATGCTTGAGCCATCAACGCTTAGTTTGCTCTTGTCAACGCTTGGATTATTCTTGACAACGCTTAGACAATATCTTCATGTTTTCTTCGTTTTTGAGATTCTGCCACATCAACTTTTTGACCCAACAAAATCTACCATTCAAATTAGCCTTTTCAGATTTTAACTGATTTATATGGATTCCTGTTTTATGCACGTTTGTGTCTTGATTTGACAGACCTTAGACACTATTCAGATGTTGCAAAATAGCTCAGTTGCAAGGATCCAAATCATACCGGATGTCGAGGCTGGAGACACTATTGAAATGTTGCAAAATAGCTCAGGGGTAAGGATTTAAGTCCAGTGGGGATGTCGAGGATGGTCCCCATTCGGCAAATAGTCAAGGTGCCCAAATTTTACATGTTAAAAACTTGAACTCTAAAATGATAGAACGGATAAAAAAAAGGTTGAAATGATTAGAAGCCTTTAATTTGTTCGCCACTAACACACTTACCTTCTACGATAACTGTAACTTTATTTGTAAACGCATCTTAAAGTAAGCTATGTACCATTAACATAATGTGATCATACCACAGTGTTTCCAGGAACTTCACTAACCGATGTCATTGACAAAGTTGCTGAAACAGTCGTTGTAACCATGGGAACCCACCAGCCTGAAGAAAACCCGATCCCCACAAAAAGCTCCATTTAACCACAACTCTTATTAGAAGCAAAAAGAAAAAAAACCAGGATAGCCAAGTGGAAGGCAACAACAGCAGGATGCAAACTTCTATAAAACAATAAACAGCCTAACATATAAAGTATCTTAACAACATCAAGCTTGCATAAACATTGGCTGAAATACGAACAATACTTTTCTAAGAGCTGATACTCTAAAAAATGTAATGTAACTGTAAACTAAATTATCATCTTCAATACGCATTAATGCTTTTAATTTTTACCCATGTGTATAACATTGATGTGCCCATGTGACGACAACAGCCACAAAAGCCACGACCCCGCAGCGAAGCACGGGTATGGCCACCTTGTTATTACTATATACTGTTTTAGTGTTTGGTTTTTTTATTACTTTATGTGGTTTTGGCGCGAAAAAAATCCCCCACGTGTCCTTATGTGTGTCTTACGTGTATGTGTGTGGATACAAATAGATAACACATTGGTGTTATCGTCATTCTCTTTTCCAACCGTTTGCAATTTCACTTTGACATATTCACGTTCAATTTTAAACGTTACACGGAACACTTAGTACAATATCTTCCGTAAGTATTTCCGCCGCTATGCGCGGGTATTCGCCTAGTCATACAAATGGTATCAAGAGCCATGGGATGAGTGTATTGTTTATGTGTTTGTGTTCTTGATTCATACGCCTATTTTGATCCATTTTACACGAACCAATTTTTTTTTGTGTTTTTTATGGTTTTTTCTTGATACAAATATTCTACATAGTTGTGGTAGATATTTGGTATAGTTACTTTGGCTAAAAACACAAAATTTTTTGGTGTTTTGATCATTTTTTGGCATAAAATCTCGAATTGGTTGAGTTTTGTCCGAGAAAAGTGGGATATATTCCGATCAGTGTCATCGGAAAAGGGTTTAAAGGATTCAAAAAGTTATTCCGATCAGTGTCATCGGAAAAGGTTTTAAGGATTCTGATCACATTCCGACAAAGGGATTCCGATTACATTCCGATTTGAGTATTCCGATTTGGGTATTCCGATTTGGGACATTCCGATAAGGTACATTCCGATTTGGTACATTCCGATTAGGGACATTCCGACAAGGGTATTCTGATTAGGGACATTCCGATCAAGGGTCTTCCGATTAGGGACATTCTGATCAAGGGCATTTCGATAGGTTTTATTCCGACGGCTTTCCGACTGATATTCCGACAGCTTTCCGATCCTTTATTCCGATTAATTTTGACTTGGAATTTTTGGTTTATCGAGAACATATTTTAGGGGATTTTAACATTGTTTCTCGACTTCAACTCACTACAACAAACAGATTTACTTTCTCTCATTGTTCGATCAATATTTGTAAATCTTAACTTATCAAAATGGAGTACACATCTCTTACGGATAAGTCCATCCTCTCGGGTACGGATAATCGTCCACCAATGTTGGAAAAATCTGTGTACGAGGATTGTACTTCCCGAATGGAACTTTACATGTTGAACAAAGAGAATGGACATCTCATTTGGGCATCGGTGCTCAATGGAACATTAGATTATGGTACAGCGACGGAAGGTACAACTACTCGTCCTCGCACAACGGGTGAATTGACTGGAGATATGAAGATTCAAGACAAATGTGATAAGTATGCTACAAACATCATTCTCCAAGCCCTTCCTCCAGATGTCTACAAACTCGTCAGCAAACATAAAGTTGCCAAAGAGCTATAGCATAGAATTCGTGTTCTAATGCAAGGCACCTCGTTAACTAAACAAGAACGAGAGTGTAAGCTTTATGATACTTTTGATAAGTTTGCCTATGTGCCAGGGGAGACTCTCAATGACTACTATCTAAGATTTACCCTATTGTTAAATGAGCTAAATATCTATGGCATGGCAATTCCTACGTTTCAATTGAACACCAAGTATTTGAATACTCTTCCTTCAGAATGGAAAAAGTACGTGACGGATGTTAAATTGGCTAAGGACTTGCATAACACCAATGTGGATCAACTTCAAGCTTTTCTTCAACAACACAAGTGCCATGTGATCGAGGCTCGGTTGTCTAAACCTCAAGTTCATGATACACTTGCCATGTATGCTTCTCAACAAAACATGGCTTATACTTATCAACAACCATCATACTTGCAGCAGCCACCACCACACACCTATCAGCAACCACAACAACCATCTTATCAACCACCAATGATGCCACAGCAAGCATTTCAACAAAGTGTTCATCAACAATATTTTCCACAGCAACCACCATATCAGACATCACCATCACAAGCCAACACTTCTCCAATGGGCTATACTCCTCAGCAAGGATACTTTCCAATTGAAGCACAACCAGCACAAGCCTTCTACTCTAATGAACTTCCACCAATCCACGCACCGGTCTTTACTCCAAATGATACGCCAGCTGATGTTCTAAACCATCTCACTGCCTACTTGTCCAAACTTGTTGCAACTAGAGGATTTCCACCAACAAACAATCAGCTCCGCACCTCTTCAAATCCTCGACAACAAGCTACTGTTCAAGATGGTCAAGTAACAGTACAACCTATTCAGGGAAGGTAAAATTCATATGGACCTCCTACAAGGACTGTGAATAATCAAGCTGTGAATTCTCAAGCTAATGGAAATGGAAGCCCCATTGGTCCTCAAAAGGTTGTGACTTGCTACAATTATCGAGGACAAGGTCATATGGCTAGGCAATGCACTCAGACGAAAAGGAGAAGGGATGAAGCATGGTTTCGTGAGAAAATGTATTTGGTTGATGCTTAGTCTAAGGGAAAAAATTTAGATTCAGAGGAGTTAGCATTTCTAGCAGACCCAGGGCAACAGATACTGAAGGCATTGCAGTCGTTTCCACTTCTAATGCAGCTTATCAAGCAGATGATCTTGACGCATATGATTCAGATTGTGATGACATTCACTCTGCCCAAGCTGCTCTCGTTGCTAATCTCTCTCACTACGGTTCTGATGTCGTCAGTGAGGTACCCACCACAACCAATCTTGGTAATGATGATAACCCACATCAAGTTGGGCATGAAAATGACAACCTCGAACATCATTCGGGAACTAGTAACTCAAATGATGTGGTACCTAATCCTACACATTTGAGTGAACCTCAACCAAATGCTACGACGGGTATGGAATCTTATGCTCAACATGATTTGGTCATGGTGCCTAAACATATTATTGATCAAATGCATATGGCTCTCAGACAATCTGTAGATACGAATTCCACCCTAACTGCTGAGTTTGCGTTGCATAAAGAAAATGTCAAAACTTTTGAAATGGTCCCTCAAGCAGAGAAAATAACATGTTCTAAATTTGACCAATTTCGTTTTGAAAAGATTGAACACTTGAAAGAAATAGAATCATTAAAAGCTAATCTTTCCAATGAATTAAAAGCTAAAGAGTCGGTTGTCAATGATTTTCAGAAACTTAAAATGGATTTCGAAACTCTTGAGTCTAAAAAGTTTGTATCAGAAATTAATGCTACCAAACTTCTTAAATTCAAGGAACAACAACTTTTAAAACAATACGCTTCCACAGAAAAGGTTCATCTTTTAACTAAATCATTTAAAGAACTCGAACTTAAGTGTCTTCAAAATTTACCACCTAATCCCGGTTATGCAAAACAAGCTGAGGAATATGTTCCCGGTCTTTATGATATGACCATAATTGGCAAATCGAAAGAAGCACCTTATGTTCGTAGTTCTGAGGAGACACGGTCACTTATGTAAGAAACTCATTCTAAAATGTTTTCAAAATTCCATACGATTGATTATGATAACCATAATAAAGATCAACTTTCTAAAAAGACACGTATTCTCTTACAAAAGGAATTAGCTGAACTAACAGTTCTTGTGCCCCCAAGTTTGTCAAATGAAAACCCTCCTAGTACGTCTCCTACACACGTCAAAACGGATTTAACGAAGTTACTTCCACCGGTAAGTAAGGCGTCCGTTAATTTAACAGTGGTACACCAACACTTAGCCGATTTTGACAAGGTCATTTTGGAACGTACGACGGCCACGGCCATAACGGAAGGTGAATGGAACTTTGAGCACACTAGAGCTGCGTTCCGAGACGAAATTGTTCCGTTTGTAAAGAATGTTAAAGCTTGTCTTAGTAATCTTGATCAAGATTTGCTTTTGGAAATAGAAGAAGTTAAACGTGTTTTTAATGAAATGGATGATGCTTATGAAAACAGTTTACTTGAAATAGAACGAGTTTCTCGCCAAAATGATCAGATTCTAAAACAAGTAATGTCTCATGATATAGTTTCCGTCTTTGTGAATAAAAGTGTTGATAATGATTCTATTGTGCATAATGTTGAATCTGTGGATAATGTGGTAGATAGTACTTGTCACGAATCTGACGCTGAATTTTTAAAGCTTCAAGATTCATATTCTTCGCTTTCAAAACGTTTTGATGAGATTCAAACACATTGTATTTCGCTTGAATGCAAGCAACAATTTATTCAAGAAATCTTTGAAACGTCATTCGAAGGTGTTATTATCGATGATGCAAACTTTGAAAAGAATTTTTGATTGAATTTACAATCAAAACAGCGTCAGCCAAGTGACAAAGTTGCTAAATCTTTGCCGATAGACATAGAGAAATCTAAGGAGCTTAACTGTGTGAACGTACTTGAGGCCGCTGAGAATTTAAAACTTGATCTAGATAATCGAGTTTCCAATATTTTGTCCAAAGTTGATAACTTAAAACAGAAAAATACACGACTCTTCGATTCAGTAAAGCCCGCATGTGTTAATACCACTACACAGAATCAATCATTGATTGAACAATTGAATTGGAAGTCGGTGGAAATATCTGATTTGAGGGAACAAATTTGTGATAAGAATCTGGCCTTGGCTGAGTTAAAGGAAACACTTCGTACTCTAAAAGGTAAGAATGTTGTGGATAACGCAGCCACTATCTCAGCATCGTCCTCTAGTGCAATCAAAAGGAACCTTATAGCCGTCATACCATTTAATAAGGGCCCTAGGACTAAACCATCTCAAACTTTGGTCAATAAAGATAAGGCGGAATCAAAACCAGCTTCTAATATTCCCGTGTTGCCTTCTACAGGAGTAAGCACCACTACTAAGGCTCAAAGATCTAAGCTTAAAAGAAACAAGAAGAATGATAGGATCTTGCTCCCATCTAGTAGTCAAGTGAAGAAGAAAGTAGAAGCCCATCCTAGGAATGTTATTTCTGTTTTGAATAAAAAGAATCATGTAGCTAAACCTAAAGGCTCTGTGGTTGTGCAGCGTTCTAAGCCTACTGTGAATTCTAATTTGAAATGCTGGAATTGCAATGAATGTATGTTTTCTAGTCGTCATGATTCTTGCCTTATTGACCATGTGAATGAGATGAATGCCCGGAAAAATAGATTAGAATGGAAACCGACTAGGAAAGTGTTAACCCAAGTTGGCTGGTTGTGGCGCCCCACTGGTAGAACTTTCACTATAGTAGGAAATGTGTGCCCTTTAACTAGGATCACTCCCACTACAGCGAAGAAAGCGTGCCCTTTAACTAGGAGTACCAAGGCTACCAAAACATAAGCGTGTCCTTTAACTAGGAACACCGACACTACTGTAGGAACCATGTTCCCTTTAAATAGGTCTACTCCCACTGTAGTGCCCGCGAATAATCCAAAACCTAAGAAAGTTGGAACAGTAAAACCTGTTAGTGCTAAAATGCAAATTAGAAAACGCAGGAAATCTAAGGGTCTCACAAATATTAGCAATTATGATAATCTTACATTTGTATCTGCTAACACTCCGGAACCAATAGTTTCCAATGCATTGTCTACTGTTGTTATTGAAAACAGGTGGTCCAAGTTTTTCTCTGGTATTTGGACTCTGGTTGCTCCAAGCATATGACCGGAGATCGCTCTCAGCTCAGAAATTTCGTCAGCAAGTTTCTTGGTACGGTTCGATTTGGGAATGATCATATTGAAAAGATAATGGGTTACGGTGAATATCATATTGGGAATGTTATAATTTCAAGAGTGTATTATGTGGAAGGTCTTGGTCACAACTTATTTTCTGTGGGACAATTTTGTGATGCAAACCTATAAGTTGCTTTTCGAGAGCATACCTACTTCATTCGTAATTTGGAAGGGGTTGATTTATTGAAAGGTACTCGAGGGAATAATTTGTACACTTTTTCTCTACAAGACATGATAGCCGCTTCTCCCATATGTCTTCTCTCCAAAGCATCAAAGACTAAGTCATGGTTATGGCATCGACGGTTATCTCATCTTAACTTTGACGCTATTATGCATTTGGCGAAAAACGAACTTGTTTGTGGTCTTCCTAAACTTTCATTTCACAAGGATCATTTGTGTTCCGCGTGTACAATAGGGAAAAGCACTAAGAAATCATACAAACCCAAGACGGAAGACACCAACCAAGAGAAACTTTATTTGTTGCATATGGATCTTTGTGGGCCAATACGTGTTGAAAGTCTTAGTGGCAAAAAGTACATCCTCGTAAATGTCGATGATTACTCTCGGTTTACATGGGTGAAATTTCTTACAACAAAAAATGAGGCACCTAAATTCATCATCGGATTTCTCAAGATGATTCAAGTGTGTCTCAACACTACTGTCTGACGCATTCGTACAGATAATGGAACCGAATTTGTGAATCAAATCTTGCGTGATTATTATGAAGAAGTTGGCATATCTCATGAAACATCCGTTGCACGCACTCCACAACAAAACGGTATCGTTGAAAGGCGAAATCTCACACTTATGGAAGCTGCTCGAACGATGTTAATTTACTTAAAGGCTCCACTGATTTTATGGGCAGGAGCAGTATCTACAGCAGTGTACACCCAAAACCGGTCACTAATTCGTAAACGCCATGGTAAAACACCTTATGAGCTTCTCTATGGAAAAGTACCAGATTTATCATATCTTCATGTATTTGGTTCTCTTTGCTATCCAAATAATGATGGTGACAATTTGGGAAAACTTCAACCAAAGGCTGAAATTGGTATTTTCATTGGTTATGCACCCGCAAAGAAGGCATACCGAATCTACAATCGTAAGTCTCGTAAGATCCTCGAAACTATGAATGTTGATTTTGATGAGCTGACAGCAATGGCTTCTGAGCAAAGCAGCTCTGAACCCGTACTTCATGAAATGGGACCCAGTAACATTAGTTCTGGTCTTGTCCCAAACAACCCTACTTCATCATCATTTACACCACCTTCTAGGACTGAATGGGATACGTTGTTTCAACCGTTCTTTGATAAATTCTTTACTCCTCCAAGTATTATTGCTCCAGCACCTGAGGTAATAGCTCCGGTAACCGAAGTTGTCGCTCCAGCAACCGAAGCATAATCAGACACATCTGCACCTACAATTGGTCAAGATATACCCTCAACAAGTAATTCTCCACCAACACATGTTTCAAATACCCATGTCATGCCTATTGATGATGAAGAGGATGATGATGATGATCACGATTTGGAATTCGCTCAAATGCGTGAACTTCCATTCTTTGGTGTACCAATTCCCGCCCCTAATCAAGTCGGGTCGTCCACCTCAGAGGAAGCTCCTTCTACGGTCTACTCCAATCCATGGATTCGTGAACATGACGGCAAGCGGACAAAGGATCATCCTATAGATTCTATTATTGGTGACCCTAATCTTCCGGTATCCACACGAAGTCAGCTACAAGAAAATGCAGTGTTTTGTCATTTTGATGCTTTTCTCACTGAAGTTGAACCTAAGACATGGCAAGAAGCTTTTACTCAATCCTGTTGGATAGAAGCTATGCAAGAAGAACTTAATGAATTTATTCGTCTCGACGAGTTAGGCGGAATACTGAAGAACAAAGCTCGAGTAGTAGCTCGTGGATACAAGCAATTATTGGGCATCGACTTTATGGAATCCTTTGCACCTGTTGCCCGTTTGGAAGCTATTAGAATATTCCTCGCTTATGCAGCCCACATGAATATGATCGTCTATCAGATGGATGTGAAGACAGCATTTCTTAATGGCGAAATCAAGGAAGAGGTCTATGTTCAACAGCCGGATGGTTTTGTGAATCCTAATTATCCTAATCATGTGTACAAGCTTAAGAAGGCTCTCTATGGGTTGAAGCAAGCTCCTCGCGCATGGTATGATCTATTGTCACAATTCCTCATTACGCAAGGCTTCGCTAAAGGCAAGGTGGATCCCACGCTGTTCATTCAGAAACGAGGTAAAGATATGATTATGGTACAAATATATGTTGATGATATTCTATTTGCAGCCTCGACCAAAACTTTATCTGACGAATTTGGGACACTCATGTCTTCCAAGTTTAAAATGTCAATGATGGGCAAGGTATCATTCTTCTTAGGTCTTCAGATATCTCAGAGTCCCAGAGGCATCTATATCAATCAATCCAAGTATGCCCTTGAATCGCTTAAGAAATATAAGATGGAATCTTGTGATCCCGTGGATACTCCAATGGTGGAACGAACAAAGCTTGATGCAGATCCACATGGAGTTGCTGTTGATCCGACACTTTATCGTGGAATGATCGGTACTCTTCTGTATATCACAGCTAGTCGACCTGATCTTCAGTTTGCTATATGTATGTGTGCTCGGTATCAAACTCAACCTACTGAGTTACACTTGGCCACTGTGAAACGGATCTTTCGATATCTTAAAGGAACCATTAATCGGGGACTTTGGTATTCGAAGGACTCTTCGATTGCACTAATGGCATATGCAGATGCGTATCATGCGAGTTGTCAAGATACAAGGCGTAGCACGAGTGGAACTTTGCAACTACTAGGAGATCGACTAATCAGTTGGGCATCTAAAAGGCAGAAAAGCGCTGCAATTTCAAGTACAGAAGCAGAATACATAGCTATGTCCGGTTGCTGTGCTCAAATTCTTTGGATGAGATCGCAATTAACCGACTATGGTCTAGGTTTCAACAAAATTCCGATGTACTGCGACAACAAAAGTGCAATTGCCTTATGCTGCAACAATGTTCAATTCTCCCGGTCGAAGCATATTGACATTCATTACCATTTCATCAAGGAGCAAGTGGAAAATGGAGTGATCGAGCTTTACTTTGTCCGATCTGAGTATCAATTGGCGGATATTTTCACGAAGGCTTTAGATCGCGCTCGAATGGAATTTTTGGTCGACAAGCTAGGGATGAGAACTTTCTCGCCTGAGACACTAAAGGAACTGGCAGATGAAGCGAAAGAATAGTGGTGGTAAACTATTCTCCGTATCCATGGTGATCATCTGTATATATTGTTTATATTTTTATCCACAAAAGTAAAATACAAAAATATAAAACCATATAAAAACCATAAAAATTGAAAAATTCAGAAAAATCAAAAAATATTTTTACTTTATTTTTCAAAGGCATGTCTTTTGGTACGATAATATTTATGGCCTTAGAAATGTTGATTAATATTGACACGGCGCCATAAATAGAGTTCGTACAAAAGTTGTAAATATTTCATAAAACATGCCTAAATGGCTTGTAGTTATTTCAGACTGCAACCCGGTTTTCACATTAAAGTCAAGTATTTCTTATGAAAGCTTTGGCTCACAAATGGAATTAATTTTCTCGGGCAAGGTTTACTTTAAAACCTTGTAAGGGATCAAGTTTACTTTATAACTTGGTCTAACACAAATCTATGTACGCTTCAGTGCATTTATTTGTTAAAACAAGAGAAGTCTTGTTTTTATGAAGTTATCATCTCTACAACCATAGCAATCTACAATTGGTATCTACATCCTTGACGATGCGACTACTCAACCGACGACTACAGCTCTTTCAATAGAACACGGGTCAACAATTGAGGGGGAGAAATTGTCAAGCATTCAGAATCTTCGATGCCGAAAGTACCATGCTCACTAATTGGTGTCAAGACAACAATACCAATCGCACACATGGTGTCAAGAGATGACTTCAGCAGTGACGAGGCGAACAACATATGCTGAAAAGAACCATTTGATCTTATCATATGATGTTCTCATCTATCAGGTCCAACCTTGTCAATTCTTTTCTAATATGGTGGATATGTGATCATGTTACAAATCGGTATCATCTCTCATACATTTGGTATCATGAAGATAAAACGGACTTGCATTTTTCTTCCCAAAACCTTTGTTAAAACTTCATTAAATCAATTGATATTAAAAACATCGATTGGGTTAATATTTTTAATATGGGGGAGAAAATGTGATTTAATATGGGAAATTATCAAAAATAGTTTGACTTAACGTGATGGCTCATCCCGACATATACGAAATGTCTTCGAATATCGAGGCATAAGTTAAGGGGGAGAAAAATGGATTTGCTATATCAAAATGGATTTTCATGGTGACATATACTTACCCAAAACCCATTTATTTCACGACGATAAAGATTATGGTGACATAAGGACGGTAGGATAGGTTAAGTCCAATGATTCTTCCTAAACCGGAAGAATCTTCCCAAGGACATTCCATAGCTAGAAATAGTAGTCCTTAGGAAAGATGGAGAAAGATTATGAACGTAGCTGAATGCCGACCAAATACTTAAGTTAGCACTGGAACAATCACAACAAGGTGCTAGTTATGACGTATTGGTAAGCATTGAAGGGGTTGAAGAATGAAAAAGAATTGTAAAGATAAAGGGTGTAAAGAAAGAAGCCATCGTTACAACTTTAGGCAGAAACCAGGTCAACACATATGCTATTGAGATCATTTTAATGATGCTAGATATTGAAGATAGACATCATGGACCCAGTGATGCAATGCACAACCCATCCCAGCTAACTCAGATATCTCTTAAAAGATATTTGTTTTAATCACACGGAGACAACACTTTATCTATCGATTTATTCACTCCGAATAAATTGTTATTGAAATGGTGGCACTCCTCTCCAGCCTCCGATCACTAAAATCCAAAATGCACGATCGAGTCTAGAGCCATTTGAGATCATCAAATATCTCATTAGGACACACTTTCATATTTCCTTGCTTCTTCACACACTGTGAAAAGTAAGAAAAATCTTAAGAGTCCAACGCAAAATCTTCATGATCTTGCCTGAACATCCGAGTAATACGAAAGTATTTACAATGAAGATGGAAATCCTTCTTGAGAGAATATCAAAAAGCTCATGGTAGGTGACTTGTGCGATTCTTTATGAATCAAACTTGTGATAACTGGAAAGCAACAGTGGTTTAATTCTTAGCTGAACTTAAACACGTTCCAGGCCTCTACGCAATATCTAAGTGATCTTGCCAGAACACTCAGAGTGATACCTTAGTGTTCACAGTGATGAGTGGAAATCCTTCTAGTGTTAACATCAAACAGCACTTGGTAGGTAACTTGCAAGATTCAATATGAATCAAGCTCGTGACAACTGGAAAGCAACGATGGTGCGATTCTTTAATGAATCAAACTTGTTCCAGGAATCAGAATTGACAGCTTCAATCAGGCGGATAATTTTATCCAAATGATTCACTCTTTACGTTCGCAGTCAGCTTTGGACGGTCGAGTAAAGAGAACGGGTTTACCCGCGAAATCTTGTCAAGGAGATTTTTAATTAAATCTACTTGCCACAAGTACGATATTTTATATCGTCCAACGGTCTTCACCGACCGGAGGTAAAATGCTACCGAATTAGAATGAAATGTTCAAAGCCATTTTGTTCGTGTCTACTTATGTTGTGGCGTCTGAAGACGGTGGCGTTGCGGGATCCAAGAAGAAGTCGTCCCCTCATGCTTATACTTTATGCATTTAATACCTCATCTAATTCAAGAAAGCCTAAAAGTTAAGTCTTCCGTTGTATAGAACTCTGAAGCTTTCAAGAATTACAAAGGTATAAGTATGTGGGACGTGATGTCACGAAGAGGCGAAGATCACTAGTGAAGGACGCACAAGATCAAGGCAAGAGATTAATGCTAAAGATTGATATCAAAGATCACATCAGCATGTTCACCAGAAAAGAAAAAGAAAAGAAAGATGAAGACTACGAGCTCAAGACAAGCATAGTATGCTAGGTTTATTTTATTATTGTAACTAGGGTAACACCCTTGTTTGGAGTGACCTCCCTTAGGGGGAGATTGTTGGAAATACGTTTTTACGTATTTAGGAAGATTCGGTTACTCCGACAATATATTAAGTAGTAGCTCGTAGTCTAAATATCTTTATTAAACAAACAAGGTCAAGCCTAGCCTACAACATGTGTAGGCCGACCCAATATTGTAAGCCCAAGCCCATCACAAGGCTTGGGTATATAAACCCTCTCCTTTGATGTAGAGGGTGGTGATTTCATTTTAATATACACATAGTTCTTAAACTTTCTCTCTCTAGAAGTGTGAAATCATCTCTCTTTCTCTCTCTAAAACATAAGCAAGATTTACATATCATACATATATAGTCTTAGAAATAATTTAATTAAAATATTAAATTGCTTTTATAAATTCTCGAGCCCCGAACCCGTGTTTAAAAATTAACCCGAGCCTGAAATGCCTAGCCGACACCACTCAGCCCGCGACTGGTGGTTGTCAGGTGGCGGCTAACCCACGGTCAGTGGCTAACCTGGCTAGCCAGTTGCCACTGTCTATACAAAATACCCACCGGATATAGCCGGTAGTTCCCCCTGCTCGCTGTCGGCTACCTACTGCCGAGCCAAAGTACACCCCGGCTTAAGCTGGGGTTCCCACTGTTGTTGGGAATAAAATATGGGTCAGTTCACTAGACGCTGATAAGAAGAATGTCAACGCTGATAAGAAGACATTGGACGCTGACAGCCAAGCGTTGACAAAGAAGAAGTCAACGCTGACAGCCTTGAAGATTGACACTGATGGAATATCTTCATACGAATCTTTTTGTTTATTTGTTTCTTTATATGTGTATGGTAAAGATAAGCTCGACATTGTATTTTCTATTATTATCTTTACCTAGAATAGTTGATTCGTAGCTTATTGTACAAGACTTCTTGATCTATAAAAGAAGGTCTTTTAGGTTAAAGTTATATATCAGTTTTCATAAGTATTCGCAAGTTAAACCTCTTTCATTGTAATCAAGTTCGATTATTCTAATACAAGTGAAAGTTTGTTTAACATCTTTGTGTTTTAGATCAAGTGTTAATTCCGCATAACACTTTGTTACTTTATTCATAAGCAAAGGTTTCTCTACGTGTAGTACTTGATCTAATCTCGTATACACAAAGCTTAATCGATCTAAGTTTGGGATCAACAAGTGGTATCAGAGCTTGTTGAGAAACTTTTGATCTTTAAGTAACGCAAGAACCCTAAAACACCAAAAACCCTAAAATTCTCAAAACCCTAAAAACATCATGTCTGGCACAGATCAACCTGCTGCTTTGCTACAAAACAACTCCTCAAATCCTAGTATCAAAATTCCCATGTTTGATGCCAGGAACTTTGAGCTTTGGAAGTCCAATTTTGAGCAATATATAGCTATTCATGACTACACTCTTTGGGAGATTGTCGAATATGGGAACACATTCGACAAAGCACAAAAGATTGCTGCTGCTATTGCCACAAGGACAGCTGTTCCTAATTGTCCTGAAGCTGATAAGAAGGAAAAGCCTGGAGATGGGAGAGCTGTATCTGTTGAAGATATAGCCAAGAAGAGGGTGGACATGAAAATCTTGAACATCATGAAACACGCCCTAGGTCATGAGAATCAGCACAAGTACAAACGCTTTGAGTCTGCAAAAGAGCTTTGGGAAGCTCTTGAAGTAGCACATGGTGGCAATGCTGACACAAAAGAAGAAAAGAAGAAGCAACTCTTGCATGAGTATGCTGTCTTTAAAGCTCAACCCAATGAGAATCTCAGCAGTGTGAGAAGTAGACTTCTTGACATCACAAGTCAACTTTCCTTCATGGGAACACAGATTGATGACCCTGAATTGAATGCTACTTTTCTCAAAAGCCTTGGTGATGTATGGAAGATTGAGACAAGATCCATTCTTGTCAATAACACTCACAAGACTTCCAGGTTTGATGACATCTTCAACAAACTAAGACTGTTGGAGAATGAATGGCTTTTGGAGAGTGATAATAAATCTTCCAGTAGCAACATGGCCTTCTTCTCACAAAGTGAAGGCCAATTTGATTCCATGAACTTCTATGGACATCCAGCCACTGGATCTCAATGTGTCAACGCTGGATCTCAGTCTGTCAGCGTTGGATCATATCCTGTCAACGCTTTATACTCAAGCGCTGACACACACAACTTTGGCGCTGATAGAATTAAACCTGCTGGTTTAGATTTAGATACTGTGTGTGCATTCATTGCTTCTTTGCCCAGTGATTCAAGGATTACATATGAAGATCTTGAGTAGATAAGTGATGAACAATTGGAAGAGATGGATATCAAGTGGACTATGGCTCTTGTAAGTTTAAGAGCAAACAGGTTTAATAAAAGGTTCAAGAAGAAGATGACCTTTAATGCTAAGGATGTTGCTGGATTTGACAAATCAAAAGTTGAGTGCTACAATTGTCATCGCATGGGGCACTTTATGAGGGAATGTAGATCTCCAAGAAGATCTGATGCTGGTAAGCCCTCAAGCCAAATGGTTAAGAGCCAAGATCCCAAGGCCATGGTTGCTGTTCAACAAATTGATGGCGTTGGAGGATGGGACTGGAGCTGGAACTTTATGGCTAAGGATGAGGAAGAAGACAGAGCTTTGGTTGCTGAAATTAAAGAAGAGCATGTTGAATATGCTCTCATAGCACACTCCTCCTCTTCATCAGATAATGAGGTATATGATGATGCTTTCTGTTCTAAGGGTTGTCGTTTAAATACTGAAAAACTAAATCAAGAGATAGTAAAATTATTAGATGAGGCAAGTACTGAAAGATGCAAAGTATCTAATTATCAAATTGCTCTTACCCAAACAGAAAAGACAGTAGCTGAGTATAAGAAAATGGAGTTTGATTTAAAGGATCAAATAAATATCTTAAAACATGAGTTACATCAAAGTAAAGATATTCAAGATATAGTAAATAGGGTTAATCTTGATTTGATAGCTCAGTTAGAGGAGGCTAACAAAAATAAAGATAATGTGAGTCTTAAAATCCAGAGATTTGATAAGGCCACACAATCCCTAGGAGAGTGTGTTAGTAAACAAAGAGACTCTAAGGATATGAGTGGGATTGGGATGAAAGATTATACTGGTGTTCCACCACCAGCTGGGGATTTCTATGGTGTCCAATCAAAGGACTTATCTTGGACTGGCTTGCCAGAACTCCAAGAGAAGGAATTTATTCCTCCACCTAGAGTGACTTCCCCAGTTGAGGAATACAAGCAAAAACTGACTGACCTAGATGAGTGGAAGAAAGCTAACCACACCTTGTTTGTTAAGGGAGGGTTGTTGTGTGAAAGTCCAAATGAGCCCACACCAAACACGAGCCATAATATTGTGGAGTCCAATGATCCTAAACCTATTAAAATCACACACCCTACCACTGGCAAAGCTGTTGACCTTGGTCCACAAACTGTTAGAAAACCTAGTGTTAAGTATGCAGAGATGTATAGGAATACTAGGTCACCAAAAAGCCAAGTTAGTAATCATGGAACAGGCTTCTTTGCTTCTAGACCTAAGACTATGTCTAGAAAAGCTTGTTACACATGTGGTAGCTTCTCACATTTGGCATACAAATGTGTCAACGCTTCCAATGTCAACGCTGATAGGAACCATTTCCGCGCTGACAAAAGTCAACATAGTTCAAACACTGTCAGACCCAATACCTTTGTGAACAAAAGTTCACAAGTAGTTAGACCAGCCCCATTCTTTTCTAGAGGGTCTAACACACAAGGCCTAAGACCTTTTCAAAAGTCAAACACTTGGTCCAATAGGCAATGGGTTCCTGTAGCAAACCCTAGGTTCAACGCTGATAAAGGCAATCGGGGCGCTGACAAGAATAATTTCAGCGCTGATAGACACACTACCAAATCTAGGTATTTGCAACCACAGGGAAATAGGTCTAAAGCTTCTACTAGCTTAACATGGAGACCAAAACAAGATCAAAACTCTAATTCTACTGGTGTTTCTATGACATGCAACAGGTTTCATTATATTTCAAAAGCAATGTCAACACCACTTGGGGTTAACTGGGAATTTCATTCAAAAAGGGATGAAAATGGGGTTGTTATGAGAACCAAGTCTGTTCTTGTTGAACAACCAGATGAATCCAAGTCTTCCAAGGCTTGGGTTCCCAAAGAAAACTAATGTGTTTTCTTTATGTGCAGGGCATTCAGAAGAAGATCAATGATTATGGATATTGGGATAGTGGATGCTCAAGGCACATGACAGGAAAGGAAGACTATCTGACAAACTTCACTCCTATTCAAGATGGTGATAAGGTATACTTTGGAGGGGGCTACGGCACCATCACTGGAAAAGGAACCCTTGTCACCAACAATCTACGTTTTGATAATGTCTTCATGTTAAAAGAACTGGATTATAATTTGTTTAGTGTATCACAAGTGTGTGATAACAAAAATAAGGTTCTTTTCACAGATACTGAGTGCTTGGTGTTAAGCAAAGATTACAAGCTCCCTGAGGAGAAATACATAGATTTTAGAACACCAAGGCATAAAGACATATATAATGTGAATCTTAATGGAATTAAGGTAAATAATAAAATGATGTCATGTCTTTATGCTAAAGCCTCAGTAGATGAAAGTAATCTTTGGCACAGGAGATTAGGGCACATAAATTTTAAGAATATCAATAGACTTGTGAGGCTTGGTTTAGTTGATGGTTTGCCTGAAAAGGCTTTCCACAATGACCACTCTTGTGTTGCATGTCTTAAGGGCAAGCAGCACAAGGTCTCATTCAGGTCTAAACAGGTGCACTCTAGTTCTAAACCACTTCACTTATTGCATATGGACCTCTTTGGTCCAACTAATATAGAAAGTTTGAAGGGTAAATCATATTGTTTTGTTATCACTGATGATTATTCCAGGTTTACATGGACTTTCTTTTTAGCCAAGAAAAGTGAAACTGCCCAAAGTCTGATTAATTTCATTACCCAGATTGAAAAGAAGAATGGTAATGAGGTCAAAATTATTAGAAGTGACAATGGGGGTGAGTTTATAAATCAGTTGTTAGATGATTTTTGTGCCAAGAAAGGGATTACTAGGCAGTTTAGCATAGCTAGAACCCCACAGCAAAATGGGGTTGCTGAAAGGAAGAATAGAACCCTTATTGAAGCAGCCAGAACCATGTTGGCTGATGCCCACTTTCCTATAGCCTTTTGGGCTGAAGCTGTTAACACAGCTTGTTATGTTCAAAATAGGGCATTGGTCAACAAAATACATAATAAGACACCTTATGAGTTACTTTGGGGAAGGAAGCCAAATATTGGCTTTCTCAAGCCTTTTGGATGTCATGTAGTTGTTTTAGAAACTAGTGAGGCCCTAGGTAAATTTGACTCAAAAGGTGATGAAGGATACTTCATGGGTTATTCAGTGCAGAGCAAAGGATATAGGGTTTATATTAAAAAGGAAAAACGTATACTTGAAAAAGTACATGTTAGGTTTTTAGAGAGTAAACCCAGTGATCCTGAAAGTGGTCCAAATTGGTTGTTTGACTTAGAACCTTTATCTAGAGCTTTAAATTATATGCCTGTTACTGATCCAGACATTGTGAAGGTAACTTCAAGTGTTTTGGAAAAGAGAATTGGTAATTTTTCAGGTATACAGGTTGCTAAGGAGGATGGACCACCAGCAGTTGAATCATCTCCCACACAAGAATATGTTACACTTCCTATATGGACAGATGAGTATTATGCTGCTGCTGCTGCTAGAAAAGATAATGGTGGTTTCCAAATACCACCAAATACAAACATGCATGGTTCTTCAGGCGCTGACAAAGGGAAATCAAGCGCTGACAAGACCAATTCAGACGCTGATGGCTTAGACGCTGACAACAACAGTTCAAGCGCTGTTAGCCCAAGCGCTGACAAACAAGGATCAGACTTTGGTGACACCTTTACACAGCTTTTCTCTTCCCATTTTGAACAAGGTGGACCTTCCAATGTCCATGAAGAGATTCATGTTGATCAAAGAGAGTCTGATGAAGAAGATATTGGCAACATGGAGCGTGAAGTTGAGGACACCAGACTTTTTGAAGGAGGAGTTCTCACTTCCACAGCAAAGGATCACCCCTCATCTCAGATCACTGGTGATGTTATGGCTCCAGTTCAGACAAGAAGATCCCATCAAAGTCTTGGTGGATTTATTGCCAATATACACAAGAAGGTTGATACCCCTCTTGTACAAGCATGTTTGTTTGCATGTTTTCTGTCATAAGAAGAACCCAAGAAGATTTTTGATGCTCTCAAAGAACCTAGTTGGGTGGAAGCAATGCAGGATGAGCTTCACCAATTTGCTATACAAGATGTTTGGGAGCTGGTTGATTGTCCTAGATATGTGAGACCAATTGGGACAAGATGGGTTCTAAGAAACAAGAAAGATGAAAGAGGCATTGTGGTCAGAAACAAGGCACGCTTGGTAGCTCAGGGATATACACAAGAGGAAGGCATAGATTATGAAGAAGTTTTTGCTCCTGTTGCAAGAATTGAAGCTATCAGAATTTTCTTAGCTTATGCCTCTTGCATGAACTTCACTGTTTATCAAATGGATGTGAAGAGTGCTTTCCTCTATGGGACAATTGTTGAGGAAGTATATGTCATGCAACCTCCTGGTTTTGAAGATCCTGAGAATCCAGACAAGGTTTATAGAGTGAAGAAAGCTATGTATGGACTTCATCAAGCCCCTAGAGCATGGTATGGTACCTTGTCTACATATTTGGTGGACAATGGATTCAAGAGGGGCACCATAGATCAGACACTATTTACAAAGAAGAAAGGAAAACATGTGTTGCTTGTGCAGGTCTATGTTGATGACATCATTTTTGGGTCTACTGATCCAAAAATGAGTGAGGACTTTTCCAAGCTCATGACAGATAAATTCAAGATGAGTGCAATGGGTGAGATGAACTTCTTTCTAGGATTGCAAGTTCAGCAGAAAGAAGATGGTATCTTCATCTCCCAAGACAAGTATGTAGCTGAAATCTTGAAGAAATATGGTTTTTCTCCACATGAAAAGGATGCTTCCACTCCTATGGATAGGGAACACCCTTGGGGAAAAATTGGAGCTGGAAAGGATGTGGATGTTAGGCACTATAGATCAATGATTGGTTCATTGATGTATCTTACAGCCTCAAGACCTGACATCATGTTTGCTGTGTGTGCATGTGCACGCCATCAATTGACTCCCAAAGAATGTCACCTTTTTGCTGTGAAAAGAATTTTTAGGTACCTAAGATGTTATCCAGATCTTGGCTTGTGGTACCCAAAAGATTCTCCATTGGATCTTATTGCATATTCAGACAGTGACTATGGTGGTGACAAGTTTGATAGGAAATCCACAACTGGTGGATGTCAATTTCTTGGGAGCAGATTAATATCTTGGCAATGCAAGAAACAAACAGTGGTGGCTAATTCTACAACTGAAGCAGAATATGTGGCTGCAGCAGCATGTTGTGGCCAAGTCTTATGGATTCAGAACCAGCTGTTGGATTATGGGTATAATTTCATGCATACCAAGATTTTTGTAGACAATAACAGTACTTTATGCATTATTAAAAATCCTGTACATCATTCTAAAACCAAACACATAGAAATTAGACATCATTTTATAAGAGATTGCTTTGAGAAAAGTTTAATACAACCAGATAGGGTAGCCACAGAAGATAATGTGGCTGATTTATTAACTAAACCTTTTGATGCTGGAAGATTTCAATATTTGGTAACAAATATTGGAATGGTTAATCTCACTTAATATGTGTTTTGGAACCTTTTTGTAATAGTATGTACAGGATAATGCATTGTTATTGGTCTTTGTGATGATTTAGATTTTTCCACTTTATTTTTCTAACACTGACAAAGGTATATGTAACGCTGTCAAGTGTTATTTTGCCGTTGTTAGAGATATTATTGTCTAACACTGACAAGAGTTCCTTCAACGCTGACAAGTGTTGTCGGGGCGCTGTCAGCAACAAATGTTAGTTTTGTGGTTTTCATCTAAATGTGTAGGTAGGTGGTAGCTTTATGCCATTGGATACAGAGTTGCTTATGGATCTTTGAAGAGCTATTTGGACATGTTTTTGTTTATGTATGATGGTTGGAATATTTATATTCCTATCTTGACATAAATTTTTAATGTTCATATATATTTTGAGAACTCATGTATCATAGTTTGAGGGGAGGTTTAAGGAACCTTTAGGACTCTTGGGTATTCTTACAATACTCTCATCACAATTCTAGATTGTTTCCACAGGTGAGTATGGGTTAGTTTTACTAAACCATGAGGCACTGTAGCATGCAAAGTTGCTAAACTATGCATGCTGCCAAGACATTTTTGGCCTAGAATTGGTTGTGGTCTGATGGGAGACTTGGGAATAGTTTTGTTATGGGTTTACCTAGGAGTTACAAAGAATTTTATGAGATAACTTTGTTGGTAAGTATTTTGGTTAGAAAGGGACACTAGAGGACATTTGTGTCTATCTTGCTTAAGCAAGTGTGCATAAATGAACAGTGCTTGCCGCCCAGTAATTATTATCAACTTGTAAGATATTTCCCTTAGGATAAATTACTTTGTTAAGGTCTTTTTCTTTTTAAATATTTTTTATTTTTAGACGCTGACAAGTTTTTCTCCAAACGCTGTTACGTCCAATCGTGACGCTGACAAGGCTTTAGGCAAACGCTGACAAGAAAATATAGCCGTTGGGCGCTGATGAGCTATTTTTGACCGTTGACACCTAGTGGGCCCTACCCAGTTGTTATTTTTGACTAATCTTTGGCCGTAATTTTGGGGAGTTGTTACTTTTAATTAATGCATGAGATAAGTTATATTTGATTCAATATTTTCATCATTGCTCTTTGAATATAACCGCGTCATTTTTGACCAATCAAAATCATGCATCTCTCCTATAAATTTGGTTAAACTTTTTATTCTGGGTATTCATATTTTCTTGTCTAACACTTTTCTCCTAGATTTTTCCCATATCACATAACCTAAACAGCTTTCAACATGGCACCCAAGTTCAACTCAAAGAATTTAACATTGGAGTTCAAGAGCCAACATAATATGGTAGCTTACTTGACTGCTGATCCTGATTTGTTCCCTCAGTATTCACAAATGGTGGCATTTTTAAATGCATCCTCCTTAAGGTATGCACTTTCTCATACACCATTAGTCCCTGTCGCACACATTAGACAGTTTTGGAACACTGCTAGTTCCACAACAGCTAATGGAGTGACCACATTAACATCTACTGTTCATGGAAGAACATGGGTGGTCACTGAAGCCTTGGTTCGCCAAGCTTTGCGTCTTGATGACGTTGATGGTGTGACTACCCTTGCCATTGCAACAATAGAACAAGGTCTTAGGGAATTGGGTTATCCTATTCCTGCTGATGTCACTTTAAATAAATATCATAAGCAGGAATTTCCCTCTGACTGGAAATATTTGATACATGTCCTTTTACAATGCTTAAGTCCAAAATGTACTTCTTTTAATGAAATAAACAGGTCAATCGCAAGTGCTTTGGTTTGTATAACACGTGGGCTTAAGTATAATTTTTCAAAAATGATTTTTGAAGGGATGTGTAAAAATAAGGGAAGTAAAATGACTTTGGCTTACCCAAGATTTTTGCAAATGGTCTTTGATTTACAAGAATATTGTTCTAGGGATCATGACACTTTTTATGAGATCCCTAAACAACAGAAAATCATTTTTGCTAAAATGAGCTCCACAAACAGATCCATACCTCTCACCCAAGCCATGCTTGAAGTAATTCAGGCTGCTCAACCACAACCAGACCCTGAACCCCAACTTGAGCCTATTCATGAACCATTACCTTCCCCTGAACACATGGACATTGACCAACCCAACGCTGACACTCAAAATGTTGGCGCTGACACAGCTAATCCCACCGCTGATACCATCCCTAAACAATCCCAAACACCCCTTAATCAACCAACACCCACACAATCTACTTCATCTTCCACCCCATTACAATCTAGGTTGAATAAACGCCAAAGGACTATTGGAGTGTTCTCCTCTAGTGGTCCTAGCCTTGTAGCAGAGAGAACCACCTCCACAAGTGTGGCTGGTGACATGGATGAGGCTGGGGCTATTGACACAGGCTTAGATGCTGGTCAAGACAGTCCCAACATCATTAAGACCTCATCCATGCCCTATGATTCTATTTTGGGAGGTCAAATCCCTATTCTAGCTGAGGGCAGATTAGACCCTATGACTTTGACTAAATTGACGGCTGCTGTCATTAGCTTGCAAAAGCAAAATGTCAGCCTTGTACAAATTGTCAACAACCAGGGCCGTGAACTCCAAGTATTGAGGGAGCGGGTAACTGTTTTGGAGAATCCAAGTAGCAGGAGTCTAATGGAGGAATCTTCCAAAGGGGAGGATGAAGAGGATGAAGAGGATGAGCTGATTCATACAGCTAGTGAGAAGAGTTCAGAGAAGAGTTCACAATTTAGTGAATCTTTACAGGTTGCTGAAGCACTCACCAACTTGAAGAAGCACCCAGTTATTGATACATCCAAGGTGACACCATTAAACTTGGAAGGATCTTTCAAAGAAACATTGGGCGCTGATACAGGTTTGAACGCTGACACATCCAGCGCTGACAAATGTAATCGTGGCGCTGATAGAGGTAACTTGAACGCTGATAAAGTTGCAGGTGGTGTTGATGTATTCCAGTCATTAACAATCATCAAAGATGTGTCCACACAGGTTCTTTCTTCTACTTTACCTACTATTGATCCAAAAGACAAAGGTAAAGGAAAATTGGTTGAAGAAGATGTTCCAAAGAAAGATGCAGCACAAATTGCATTTGATGAACAGTTGGCTGCACAACTTTTGGAAAGAGATTTGAAGAGGAGTGGTAGATCACCATTTGTTGCTACTTCTGAGAGTGAGGAAGAGAGTGGTGATGATAAAGAAGGTGATAGCTCAGATTCAAGTATTCAAATTATTGAAGATCCAGAAAGGCTTGAATATGGGGATGAGCTAGCAAAGGAAAGATTGAGTGATTTGAAGAATCAGATTGATTGGGACCTACCAGAAATCACCAGAATGTACCATGCTTGGGAAGACAAGGTTATGGACAACCCAGGGATGAGTTTGTCAGATCAAATTTGGGGGTTGGAAGTTCTTCTTAGGGTACAAGATGACATAAAGGTAATTATGAGGTTTAATGCACAAGAGGTCAAGACCTGGCTCAAAAGAGATAGAAGGCAGTTGTATTACAAGTTGCTTAGATGCCATCAACCCAGATGGACATACAAGAAGTTGTTGGCCTTATCTTTTGAGGAGCTAGAGTATAGGGCACATCCTATTTGGAGGAAGGTGCAAGAACAAAATGTCTTACAGTTTCTTTCAGAAGAAAGGAAACAAGAGCTTGCTGAGGAAATGCAGATTCAAAAGGAAATGAGGATTGCTCAAAGACCAGTAAAGAAAGGAGATCCTCTTCAATTTCCCAAAGATATGGATGTGTATTTTCCAACTGAAGGTGTCATAAGGAAGCATCTCAAGCTTTCTCCATTGGAAGCTTCAGATTTGGTTAATGTAGTACCTCTAGATGACAGAAATCCAATCATCAGTTTTGATGAAGATGAGTGTGGATTTTGGAAGATTGGCAGGTTTGGAAAGGAGGTACATACTTTCACTTCAGTTATTGCTATCTTTGCAAGCATAGACAGAGAAGACTTGGTGCATCTATGGAGATTAATAGAGGCCAAGTATACAGCTGAAGCACCTACTTCAGCAAATGGAATAAGACTTTGGAACACATTTTTAACTTTGTGTGGTCCAAGAGAAGCAGATCCTGCCATATGGAAGGATCTTGAAGATAATCTCAATAATCTTCATTGGAGGCTTTATTCTACTTGTGGTGTATTTCATTTGAGCTCTACAAAGTTTTCAGAGTATTTACTTGTGGATGCTGACTATTTCTTGTCCAAAGAAGTGTTGGAGAAGATGCTAGAGACACCCTTGGAGATTGATTATACTAGTGACGTGGCCAAGGACTTGATTAGATATGTTTATCACCAACATAAGAAGTTTTTGCAAGATTCCTCCTAAGTCTTAAGTTTTTATTCAGAAACTTGATCATTGGAATAGATATCAAGTTTAGGGGAGGATTGTTGGGAATAAAATATGGGTCAGTTCACTAGACGCTGATAAGAAGAATGTCAATGCTGATAAGAAGACATTGGACGCTGACAGCCAAGCGTTGACAAAGAAGAAGTCAACGCTGACAGCCTTGAAGATTGACACTGATGGAATATCTTCATACGAATCTTTTTGTTTATTTGTTTCTTTATATGTGTATGGTAAAGATAAGCTCGACATTGTATTTTCCATTATTATCTTTACCTAGAATAGTTGATTCGTAGCTTATTGTACAAGACTTCTTGATCTATAAAAGAAGGTCTTTTAGGTTAAAGTTATATATCAGTTTTCATAAGTATTCGCAAGTTAAACCTCTTTCATTGTAATCAAGTTCGATTATTCTAATACAAGTGAAAGTTTGTTTAACATCTTTGTGTTTTAGATCAAGTGTTAATTCCGCATAACACTTTGTTACTTTATTCATAAGCAAAGGTTTCTCTACGTGTAGTACTTGATCTAATCTCGTATACACAAAGCTTAATCGATCTAAGTTTGGGATCAACAACTGTTGCAACCACAAGTCCTACCGAGACCATGTTGGTCTCGATTGACACAAAACAAAACAAAAACACCCCGATGCGAGGTCGGGGTTCCCTTTTCCTTGCGTTCGACCCAAACCAAACCAACCAGAGACCCTTGTGGTCTTGGTGGTGGTGCAAAAGCCACGCCGAGAGCCTTATGGCTCTCGGTTTGTGTCTCGGCCGAACAAAACCAACCCAAACACCCTTTAATCTTGCTTTATAATTAATCATAACATGTTTTCATGATTTTTTTTTAAGATTAATTATTATGAAATCATGAATTCAATAAAGTAATTAAAAAGAAAAGGGGTATGACGATTACCGAATGCGTGGATGATTAAAACTAATGAACACGAACACGTAGCACTAAAAATCATAGGTCAAACTCAACCCGAACACCCCTTGGTGTTGATGAATACCAGCGGCAAGAAGAGAGAGGCACAAGGTTTTCTTGATTTTTTTGTAAACCTAAATTATGATAAAAAAAAGTCTCCTGGTGTTTTTCTTGTTGTTGGATTTGTATTAGGTCATGGGCCAAAAGCCCATTCGTCCTTTCTCTTGTCTTCGTGTCGCGGTCATATGGAGCCCACCAAGCCAAACCGTAGCTTTTCTAAGTTAGTTAAATATTTGTGTGTGTTCGTGTTTAATACTCGTATTTTAAATGTAGTGTTCATGACAGATTTATAATATACGTAAATACATGTTATTTAATGTCATGACACTTGTAATATATTATAAATGGAAAGTTTTAATTTATACGTATTTTCATGTATTTACTGTTCACATGTACTCTTCATGGTTTTTTAATGCGGGTTTTACACGTTTAACCTATTATGTATATTTATATGATCTTGACCCATCAGTTAACATTTCATAGGGTTGACCATAAAAGCCTAGAAAATCAAAACTGATTCGAAAACCAAAAAAATTTGCCAAAACTAGAAACCGATGGGTCGGTTTTTATTTTTTTAAAAAACCGAAAACGTTCGGTTCGGTTTCGGTTTTCATCGAAAAACGAACCATAAAAACTGAACCGAACCGAACCATTTTAATATATAAAAATATATATTTAATATAATATAAATAAATAACTAAACCTAAATATTAAATTAATATTCATTTTGTGAGTGAATAGGAGTAATATATTTATCTTAATATTTATATGTGTGTATTTTTATGTATTTTGCTTACTTGACAATATATCATTATATATGTAAAAATAATTATATATGCGTATGTTCACTTGCATAGTGTGTATCTTATTAATATGTGTACTTCTAGAAATTTAGGATAAATATTATGAGACTTATGTTGACAAAAAAAATTAAAGAAAAATAACTAATTTTCTAATGTAAAACAAGATTTTAAAATCAATTTATTGTACCCAAATATAAACGATTTTTACAACCAAAAAAGTCGATAAACCAAATCGAACAGATTAAAAACAAAGGAAACTGAACCGGCCAAAACAGAACGATTTCGGTATTTGGTTTTACAAAAACCGAATATTTTAGTTCCGTTTCGTATTTGACCAAAATTTGACCCAAACCGAACCGTGCACACCCCTAACGTCTTTTATATATATATCCATAATATTTTCGACCCGTGCTTCAACACATCTCAACTACATTTAGCATGTACCCTCAATATAATAGTACCGACGTAGTTAGTTATGTTTACAACTTAACAACATATCAACTATAAAATAATTTTAACAATTTAAAAGAATATTAATTTCTATAAATAAGCTAATTTATATATTTTTTTAAATTATTTTTAACAATTATAAACAATCTAAATACATTTTTAAATGAAACTACCTTTTTATTTAATTAGAATTGATTTAATCAATTATAAATAGCTTTTAAAAAGTTTTAAAAAAGATATATATTTAGTGGGGACACATGTTGTCCATAAAGGTTTAGAAGACCTTTTATTTTTGTTTTCTAGTTTTCTTTAAAAGTAAAAAGATAAAAAAAATTGTGACGATAAGTTTTGCGACGAGGTCGCTGTCGCCAAATGTGGGGTCCCACTTCTGATTGTTTGACTCTGGAAAAGTTGAAAATTATGGGTCTTATTGTTTCTTTAGCGACAACTGTCGTAAGTTTTTTAAAATATTGGAGAGGACACAGTTGACGATGTCTGGTGGGATGGAGGCTTTCACAATTTTTGGGAGTGAGGTTGTTGCTAGTTGGAATGTTTTTATGTCGGATGATAGGGTTTAGAGTTTAGTCGGGACTAATGATAGGGTTGTTAGTTAAGAACTTAAGACAGTGTTACGGCTGCGGTAGACAGTGATCTAGGGTTTGAAAGTGTTTACAGAATTTTTTTTGAAACATCAATTACGAATGGGCTTTTTAAATTTTTTGATTAACATGATATTGGGCTTTAACTAAGTTATACATAAAAATGTTAGTCCATGCCATTAGATACTATAAGTCTGGAATTATGTTGTAAACTTTTTCCTAAACATCATATGTTTTAACATTTTAGCCTTTTAACATTTTTATTAATATATGTCAACAAAAATTTGTTTATGCATATTTAAAGTTTTTAAAAATTGCATATCATAAAATATATATCATTTATGTGTGTATATTAGTAAAATCTTAGTGAAACTGTAATCATTTTTCTAAATAATTCGATTTAAAGCAATTGTCCACGTCAATGTACGAACATTTTCAAATAATTTACGAACTATAAAAACATTTTCAATTGTCCACAACCTCGTAATACAACTAACCCGTTTTGATATCGTCTTGATGCACATGTATATAGAACTATGATACAGTTATTTCTAAAAATTCTCGTAATGCGCAAAACTATTATCACTGAAAACATTTGATCGAAAAATATTTCTCAACAAGAGATTTAATTACAGGCTATCTGCCGTCGCAAAGCGCGAGTACCCTACTATAACGTCAAATATAATAATATCCCTCGATTGAAATTACGTTTTAGTGTGTTTAGATGAAAACTATCGATTCAAAAGTTATAACCAAGAAAAACAAGTTATTGCGTCGAAGAATTTAGTCATACATGTTGTCTCTAAAGGTTTAGATGACCTTTTATTTTCGTTTTCTAGTTTTCTTTAAAAGTAAAAAGATAAAATAAAATTGTGACGGTAAGTTTTGCGACGAGGTCATTGTCGCCAAATGTGGGGGTCCCATTTCCGATTATTTGACTCTAGAAAAGTTGAAAATTGTGGGTCTTATTGCTTCTTTAGCGACAAATTTTGGTTGTCACGTAAGTGTTTTTGTTAGAGCAGTTAGATTGGTGGTGTCATTCGGTGGCGTCGAGACTTGGCGTGAAAAAAAGGCCATCGTAGAGATTTCTTGGATTGGCGTCAAGGCTGTCGCGTCGTGGCTACCGGCCAACACGATGGGTTATTTTTTCTATTTTTTGAATGAGTTGATGGGAGTGACGAGGAAGAAGACATATTTATAGAAGGTTAATTTTTTAAAATGTGACTAGGGTTTTTAAAAAGGTGTGTATTTTTTTGGTCCAATATTTTCTTAAGTGTTTTCCCCCACTATTTTTAGATACATATATTGTCAAATGTTTTTTAATGTTTGTAAATTTGTTTTAATATTTTTTGAGTGTAATTTTTATTTTTAAGTATTGTTTATAATTTGAATTTATAATATGGCACACCACTCCAACTGAAAACGGGTGTCATAGCAATTCGGGTGTCATAGCCCACTTTACTGACGTGACATCACTTTTTAGCTACGACACTGTTCTATGACACCACCGCTTCTTGTGCTCTCTTATAGATACGAATCACATCAATAACAGAATAAATATAAGAAAACAAAAGATAGCTGATATTTATATATGAGACAAATCGATTCTTCGATATTTTATATTAATGAAATAATGTGACTTCCCAATTAATTAACAAATTAATATTTTATTATCATTTCAAATCACTAAAATTACAATCCTAATGCCTTATTTATAACAGAATTGTCTTAATACTCTAACTTTCTCACCCAGGAAAATAAAAGAAAAATAAATTAACTAATAATAATCTAAAATACTTAGAATAAGTGGGAACTTATAAATACTCTCGGTCCCAAGAACACCTTGTTCATAAGGTGTTGCTTTAAAGCGTGATATTAAGTAATTCCGAGATTTCATGTTCTTCTTTGAGGAGGAACTGGTTCTTGTTTCAACCAGACATCGGTCAATAGATATCCAAGACAGATTTCACATCTAAGCTTGGAGATAATATGTTTTGCTTGATTTTGTATGCTTTTTCTTGCAAGTGGAACAGAACTTTGCTCAACGTGTGCAACAGATGCAACAACAACAAACTTGTTCTTCAGATTTATCACATCTCATTCGAGCACCATAAGAATCGCATCTAACTCATCGATTAACTTTTGCCCTAAATTTTAGCTCGCTATCAAAACTAGCCATGTATAGTCGGCTTTCTCCACATCTCAAGTATCCATAAGCTCCTCCAAATTACTACAATATTCACTACTTATTCCATTTGTAGAAAGTTTTTTTATATCTTACAGTTTCTTCATCAAATACGCAACCACCAAGTTTTCTTCCGGTCTTAATCCATCGTCGAGATCTTCATTGACAAATATGATTGATTTAGGATTTAATATTGTATCTTCAGATGCTTCCTATCTTCTTTTAAGATCACACCACTTCTCTCATTCTTCAACCTCCTTAGTGCAACCTATTAAAATCGCACACTTCTTCAATAGATCTATAATCCTTTCAAATTTATAGGCCGATTCAACTATGATATCCTCCAATTTGTTTACGAAGTTATAAATTCGCTCTTTTGTGTTAGTCGTGACTAATCTAATGATGAACAGTTTGATAAAAAATCTTTGAAACCCTAAAATCAAAACAACTCTATTATCATTTGATATGAACAGAATCGATGATAGAAGAAAGATAAAAAAATAAAGGACACATGATTTATGTTAATGTGATAAACCCCGCGATGGTTTATAATAATAAGATAAGCTGACTTCTCAAATTTGATAAACAAATCAACAATTTATTCTCATTCCACGTCGCAAGAATTACAATCGTAGTGCCCTATTTATAATAAAATTGTGCTAATACCCTAACTTTCTCACCAAAATATATACTAATAGAAAGAAACTAAAGTAATAATATAAAATACTTACGTGGGATCGTATCATTTACATCTTTTTTCACTTGCACAAAAAAAATCATGCATCCTCACTAAAGCTAAACATTTTTTAAAAAAAACCAATCATTATTTTGTTTTTATTTTCCTTAAAATTGTTAAATTGCCATTCATTAAATACAAAATCACAACCTGCAATATGAAATTCAAAAAAGCGAAAGAAACTAAAAAATAAAAATACGTAAACCACTACATTTCACCTCTGAATTTTTCACGAATATCTTCTTGTTGTTGTTGATGATCATGTCATTCTCATCTGATAACTCTGTAATGCTAGTGGCGAGAAACTTAAATTTTTCCAATTTTATGGTAGTCGTGTTCTGCTCTTTAGTCATCACTTACATCTCTTGAGCAGCCTCTCGTTAAAATCTTAATTCCTTTTATACGCTCTCCTTAATATCTTGTCTGTTATTCCTTGTGATTTTGATTTAGTTTTTTTCTCTTTTCATGGTTTACCATGGGGACGTAGTCCGAACTATCTTTGAATAGCTCGGTCGATTCACGGTCATCATTCAGATTGACGTGTATGTTTGCATCCCCTTTAACGTGTTTTGTTAAGATTCCCCATGACTTTCTTGATTAAACAATTTTCCACTAACGTTTATATATAGAATTGGACTTTTGCATATTAGATTTCAACATTCTCCACTTTTCCGTTAACATGTCCTTGGTACATCAATTTGGATCACTTTTGTTATCTAATGATTTTTGTGTAAAGAATAACGTCTCTCCCAACTGGTCTTTGGAAAAATATCAAAGGGTTACATAAGTGCACACCAAAAGGAACACACAAGCGAAAATGAGAAAAGAGTGACAAAATGAAATGGATGTAGACAGAAAATCAGAATAGGTGAGATTTTTATAGAAAGGTAAAACATTAATTACTCAAGGAGTATATATTTAGTAGGGATACATATATAAGTGAATAAAAGGTAAAATTACAAACCCAAAAGGTTGATTGAGTTCGCCAAGAACCCTATGATAGGGCTTAGTTTGTTTCCCAAAACACACTATAGCTTATGGTCAATGACGAAAAATCTTTGTTTATCTAATTTTTTTCTAAATATCCTCTAAAAGTATATACAAAAAGCCTTCTAAGATATTAATTATGAATTCTTAGAAACCCTAAAATTCATCCAATATCCTTTTCATAAATTAATACACTAACAATGATTTCCGCAATAGACGTAACACTACCACCTCGCACCCTGCTAACGAGGAGGTAGTTATGGAGGTGTCAAAGATGGAGTTGGTTGAAGGTGAAGAGGATGAGATTGAAGTGATGGTAGATTGTAGAGATTATGGAGGAGGTTGAAAGTTAGGAGGTTAAAGATGCGTGTAGTAGTATTTATAGTTATTATGGTAGGAGGTAGTGGTAATGAAGGAGGTTTAAGATGAACGTGGTTGTATTTATGATTTTGGTGTTAGCAGTTGATTGTTATAAAGGTGTGAAAAAAGTATGAAGTTGAAGGTGAAAAGATGAAATGGGTAAAGAAAAAATGCATATATATATTCCAAGTTCTTCTGACTAAACGAAGTTAAGACTAAAGTTTCGAAACTGAAGTTTGCAACATTTTTCAGCAAAGCTTAGTCAAAATCCGTCCTTCAGCTACCTTGGATCAAAGGTAGAGATAGAAAGTAAGTCAAAGGTAATCAACAAAAGTCTTAATATGGGAAGAGTGTATATATATATATATATATATATATATATATATATATATATATATATATATATATATCAAATCAAATCAAATCAAATCAAATCAAAATCAAAAACCCTTATATAAGAAGGATGGTGAAACAATACCTTAAATACAAATTTCTACAAAAATGACACATGTAATTTATTAAAGGGTTTCCATAAAATGATTCAAAAAGAAAATAGGAATTACAAATGATTCCTTAAATACAAAATTCTAAAAATGACACATGTAATTCATTAAAGGGGATGGTGAAACAATACCTTAAATACGAAATTCTATAAAAATGTAATTCATTAAAGGGTTTCCATAAATGCTTCAAAAAGAAAATAGGTATTACAAATGATGCCTTATATACAAAATTCTATAAAAATATATAAGGAAGGATGATGAAACAATGCCTTAAATAAAAAAATTTATAAAAATAACACATGTAAAAAAATAGGAATTACAAATGATGCCTTAAATACAAATTCTATAAAAATATATAAGGAAGGATGATGAAAAAATGCCTTAAATACAAAATTCTATAAAAATGACACATTTAATTTATTAAAGGGTTTCCATAAAATGCTTCAAAAATAAAATAGGAATTACAAATGATGCCTTAAATATAAAATTCTATAAAAAAATTAATTTAAAAAAGTTATTCATAACATTAACATAAACGATATATATTACCTCATAAAATTCAAAGATACTTAAATATTTATACAATAATATTAAAAATCTAAAAAATTTAATGTAACAAACTTATTCATAACGTTAACGTACACAAATTCAATTAACTCATAATATTTTTAAATAAATAAAATATCTTAAACTACGTTATTTTTGTCCATTCTATGTTACATTATTAAAATATTAATGTCATATCTAACACTACATATACTAAACTTCTAATACAAACACACATATGTTCAATTTTCATTAAAAAAATATTATGCTTAAAGCTAGCCCGTCCACAGGACGGGCCTAATGGCTAGTATGTATATATATATATATATATATATATATATATATATATATATATATATATATATATATATATATATATATATATATATATATATATATATATATATATATATATATATATATATATATATATATATATATATATATATATATATATATATATATCAAATCAAATCAAATCAAATCAAAATCAAATCAAATCAAAAACCCTTATATAGGAAGAATGGTGAAACAATACCTTAAATACAAATTTCTACAAAAATGACACATGTAATTTATTAAAGGGTTTCCATAAAATGATTCAAAAAGAAAATAGGAATTACAAATGATTCCTTAAATACAAAATTCTAAAAATGACACATGTAATTCATTAAAGGGATGGTGAAACAATACCTTAAATACGAAATTCTATAAACATGTAATTCATTAAAGGGTTTCCATAAATGCTTCAAAAAGAAAATAGGTATTACAAATGATGCCTTATATACAAAATTCTATAAAAATATATAAGGAAGGATGATGAAATAATGCCTTAAATAAAAAAATTTATAAAAATGACACATGTAAAAAAATAGGAATTACAAATGATGCCTTAAATACAAATTCTATAAAAATATATAAGGAATGATGATGAAAAAATGCCTTAAATACAAAATTCTATAAAAATGACACATTTAATTTATTAAAGGGTTTCCATAAAATGCTTCAAAAATAAAATAGGAATTACAAATGATGCCTTAAATATAAAATTCTATAAAAAATTAATTTAAAAAAGTTATTCATAACATTAACATAAACAATATATATTACCTCATAAAATTCAAAGATACTTAAATATTTATACAATAATATTAAAATTCTAAAAAATTTAATGTAACAAACTTATTCATAACGTTAACGTACGCAAATTCAATTAACTCATAATACTTTTAAATAAATAAAATATCTTAAACTACGTTATTTTTGTCCATTCTATGCTACATTATTAAAATATTAATGTCATATCTAACACTACATATACTAAACTTCTAATACAAACACACATATGTTCAATTTTCATTAAAAAATATTATGCTTAAAGCTAGCCCGTCCACAGGACGGGCCTAATGGCTAGTATATATATATATATATATATATATATATATATATATATATATATATATATATATATATATATATATATATATATATATATATATATATATATATATATATATATATATATATATATATATATATATATATATATATATATATATATATATATATATATATATATATATATATATATATATATATATATATATATATATATATATATATATATATATATATATATATATATATATATATATATATATATATATATATATATATATATATATCTTTATATTATATATATGTATATTATGATTTGATACCACACCCCTAATCCCAGTTATATGTGACATGGCAGCGATTAGCCAATAATATTTCAGAAATCCATAAAACATCTCCATTTTCCACGTTTTTCATGATTTGAAATCGCAGATGTTTCAAAATCACGTTTTCTAAACGTAGTTTTGAAAATTGCTTTTTGAAACGCAGTTGGGATATGGATTTTCGGAAAGTTGTAAAAAAAATGTCAAATGCAAGATTTGAACTTGTGACCTATGGTAAACAATCAACCAGGTTTACCACTAAGCCAAACAACTTTTGGTGATCTTCTATTCAAAAACAAAGTAATAAACTCTAAAAAACCAACGGCACATTCATGTATATCGGATATATTTCAAAAGTTGTAAAAGATAAGAAAACCTATAACTCAAAACATAAATTCGTAAAAAGACACACGTAAAAAAGGTACGCCTCTTTCTTCTCTAACCCTAATCTCAAACCCTAATGAGTATTTTTTTTGTCTGTGTTTTAATTTTGCAGGTTAATCTTCATGAAACCCTAATATTAACGTATGTGTTTTTTTTGTGTGTTTTAATTTTACAGGCTGTATATTAAAGGAACAAGCGCCCAAAATTAGCGAACCCAAAAAAGCAGGTTGGCCCAGCTACAAGAAAAGAAAAAAGCTTATTTATATAGATCGTTTACTTTTGATGTGATACGTCTTGTCATTGTCTTGCATCATATTCTTTTAAGCAAACAGTTCAGAATACCAAATGAAAATGGCACATGGTCTTTGGCAATAGTTCAGCAGTTACATTCACACTTGATGAATAGTTAAGTACACAAAGCAGAAAACGTACGCGCCGACAATCATGTTGCCTGTAAGGACAAGTGTGTTACGGCCAGGTGTTGCTTTCAACATGTGCATATTGGTATGTTTATTACTGTAAGTGTTAATAGTGGTAGAGAACATTCTGGATTGTACTAAATCCTACAACATGTCATTATCACAGGTGAGCGGACATATATCGTTGAAGGTTTGGTCGAATTTTTGAACAACCATAATTCATTAGTTCAGTTATTTAGAACAACAAGAGACAGGTCAGCCTCAAACGAATTATGGTTAGGATTCGGTACAATTTCGAACAGATTATGATTTTGTTCGGTCCACATACACAAACAGATTATGATTTTGTTATTAAATCACATTCAAGTCAGCCTCAAAGGGTAAATAAGCTTCATCCGTATTAAATGTCTCTACAATTCCCATTGCTATTTATTTCTAGGGAAGAAGGATATTCATTGAAAATAAATTTGGTCGATGTCCCGGGAATATTTTCAGGTAGAGACAAACGCTTATCGATGAACATGTACTACGCATATCAGCTACATCATCCCTTAAACATTCAAACTTTGTTCAATGAACCAGATTGTTTCAGCAATTTGTAGTCATAATAGCATTGATTATATTCGTGAAAATCATAAAGATATTAGAAATGAATATTTGTCAGGCCTATATGACGCCATTAAACAAGGGGATTGTGATGTTTCTTACATTGGTGCACGGACAATACTTCCATCCTCTTTTATGGGCAGCCCACGGTATATTTATAGCCATTACTTTCATGCTCTAGCCATTTTCTGTGTTCACCAAAACCCTTCACTTTTCATGATTCACTTACAGTGTGAAATGGCCAGAAACCATGGAGTACATGAATGTATTTCCCGAGATAACTATTGCGGACAGACCAGATATAGTGAACGGAGTATTTGAAAGGACGAAACAACAGTTTATCAACTATTTAAGAGACGTAAAACCAATTGGGAAAGTGACAGCAGGTATTTACTTTGCTTAGATGTTTAATGTGTACTTTAATTTTAATTTAGACAATAATATCTATTTACAAAACCTTAGCGTCATCGTTAATCTTCATAACTGGGCACCATCTTTCTTTGCCTAAATCAATTTCGGCTACTACCTAGGTTCATCAGGATATTCATATATAATGGTTGTCACTGTTACATAAAGTCATTTGGTATGGGCAGCGTCCTACATGTATAATAAGTTAGCGTTGTATATTCTAAATCTCTGTTGTTTATTTTCAAAGTGCAATGGTCGAGTTCCAATAACGAGGTCTTCCTTACCATCACACACTTCTCTGGATCCATGAAACAGTGAGAGTACGCAAGGACGAGGACGTGGATAATTATATACTAGCCAAACTTCCTTTTGTTGGGTCTGCTGCTGGAGTTTGCCGAATCGCTACTATTGATGAGATTGGAGGATGGAAGGACCTGGTAGCCTGAATCTAAATCCAAACCCGATAAGGCCTTATAGGGCCGGTTTCATCATTAGTGCATATGGTACAAGTGGGCGTATTGTTCACTCTTCTCTGACAATAATGTTACCGGTTGTAAAGAAGTACAACCATGTAGGCGAAATTAGGCATTGAATATTATCGTATCTTCCCCGTACAACCAAATGGTTTTTTAGAATAGCGCCAATAGCCTACAGTTATAAATGTATTAGTACTAAGATGATAATAAATTAAAATTTGTAGGTACAATTTTCAAAGGAAATTAGTTACTGTCAGTCAACATTTTTCTTTTTGGCTTCAATTTCTTAATATTAAAAGAGTGTCGTCTTTGATGAGAATCATATGTCTATAAGGGCTGTGACTAACCTTCAACAACCTAATTTGGGGACAACAGTGGCGGTTGGAGCATAGAATGTTAATTGAGTTGTTGTGGAATTGCATGTATGTGGTCATAACTTTCTGGTAATGCCATTACAAAAGTAACACTACATCAGAAACATATTAATGGTTATTTTGCATATGATATGCTACTGAGTATATTTTATCTTTGGCAATTATAACTTTAACCTTTAGAGAATAAATGGTCTTGATTTCAGGTGAGTTCTAGCAAAGACCTCAAGCAATAACATCTTCTTTGGGTTTGACAGATACATGTGTTACTTAGGAGGTGAAACAAAGAACGGTAATTTTCCTCTCTACCAGTCGTGTAGAACCATCTTCAGAGCTGTCATAAAATCAGGTTCACCTCCCTAGAGTATACAATGGTTTAGTAAATACTCAGTTCAGGATAAAAAGAATGGGTTCATAGAACCTGAAAGGTGTCGATTTAAATTATGTTCGACCTCAAATTGATCAAATCAGAAGATTTAAATAGAACCCAAATAGGTTGAACGTTACCCGAAATGATAAACCTCCTGAATTACATAGCAAATAGATAAATTTTACACATCTTTGTCATTCTCAACAGCACATCGACATAAAAACCGAACATCATTTTAGCAATTTTGTTTTCTATCATTACGTCTGCTTCCCCGTACTAAGTTTTGAATGAAATAGCTGATTATTGGTTGAATAACTAATATAAAGGGTGAAGGATCTTGACTGAATCAATAGCTATCCGAGGATAAAAATGTAACCAAAAAAACCTATTCTCACAACTAATCACCATGACATTATGTTGGTCTTTTGGCTAAAGCTTATTTTAGGTGCTTATCAGATTATTGTGTTACTCAAACGCTTATTGAGCATTGCTTAATAGCTTATTAACAACTTACTTTAATTTGTTCTGTAAATATCCTACTTGTGCATACCGTGTTGGTTATTTATATGGTCGACTGGTAGGATGTTACTGTATTAGTAATTTAGTAGTTACTTTATACTACTATTTAAATAGTTTTATTATCAATATTTATTTGTTATTAATTTGCATAATCTTCTTTTACAACCATTTTAGAAAATCAAGGCAAGAACGACTTCAAGGAGTTACACAATACTACTACTGCTCTTGTAGAAGCAATGTAAGTATAAAATTCGTTCTTCAGTTTCAGTAGTAGGTTACGTGTACCTTATTATTGCAAGTTTACAGTATTTTGGCTATTTTAGTGACCCTATGATTGTGGTTTTCTAAATTAAACAATTATAGATCACTAAAAAATTATTTGAAAATTGATTTTTATGTGCAATTTTTTGTTTGCCAAGGATACTGAATTGCCTATGTAATTAGAGCCATTAGACATTTCATTATAACATTTCGTTATTCATCAACACTACTTTAATGAAATCATAAATCGCTGAATTAAACATATGTTGTAAAAGATTTTTAACTATCTTCTTATTTGTTGTAGGTACTAATCATTAGAGTCACCTCGTAGACACAGATTATGCAAATACAAGATATTCGTGTTCAGCTGCATATAGTGGCAACTCATAAAGTTCAAATAGATGTAAAGGTCATCATACTTTTGCGTTGGAAGGTAACCATAATTTTTTTCATGCTTTTCTCAGTACTCTATGTTGTTATTATGATGGATTTATAATAAAGCAGTAGTAGATCCTTAGAAATATGTATGAGGTAGAAATTTCAGCAAGCAGTCCGAGGCATCTTGTAAAAGATGATGTATATGAGATACGTAGTTCAAACAAGCAGCCTTAAACATTTTAAAAACAGCTTATATGTTTTAGGACTATTAAATGGCTGTTGTTTATTGCTTTTTCAGATGCTGACGGCATGCTATCAGGTGCAACTAAGGTTGCTATCAGGTTGGCATTCTTATGTCCTTACGTTGGGTTCAGAATTTCAGTATGTAGTTAGCCTACTGTGGTCACGATTCAAGGGGCGTATAAGGATTTTGTTGTTCACTTGGTGATGGAACTTTGTGCGTGAGGTGAGTTATGCCACCTGATAGCAATCCCTTGCAAATTTTCCATTATAAAATCCAAAATATCAGTATCGAAATCCATTTCAATGTTTCTGAAACTCTATGCAACTAATACATAATAAAATCCACATTTGGTAATTCAACAACTTTTAGATCTGGTATTTGATTGATAAAAGACTGTTTTAAAAGGTGTAACAGTTTGTGAAGAATTTGAAGAACTGAAAGTTGTGTTTGGTGTACTATTATTTTTTAGATGGGTAAATCATGCAAGGAGTAGCAGCGTTTCTCCAAAATCAATGCCAACGAACCTATACACGTGTTGCATTGGGAAAGGTATCGTTATTGAAATGCCTCATTACCTTACTAACGCGACATACAATGCTTTCATAGGCATACTGTTTGAAGCACTAAGCTATAGGAATAGCAGCCTGTTAGATTGTGACACCAACCCGATATCTCTATGGAAGCCTGATATTCTAGCAGCAGGCTGGTAAGTGATATACCGTTTGTTAACTTGAGTTATAGGCACTTTGTTAAATTTAAGAATGTATTTTGAATGTTAGGAAATATTTGCTTAGAATTTTTAGGTTGCTTCCACATCTGAAAGGTAACTAGGCTTGCTTTTGTTGTAACAAACCGCATTCGTTTATGCTTACTTATTTGACTCTCAAAAAAACATATAATCCTAAAATAATGGCAATATCACCCCCGGTCACTCATTACATGCTTCATCATGTACTGTGTAATATTATTATAAAACGTTTTTTTATTTTACAAATTTAAATCTTTGTTTTAAATGATTTTTGAAGTTTTCGTGAAAGTGTATAATCATACCACCATCTTTTCTACAGGATATTAGACAAATTTGACAAAAAAATGTATGAAAAAGGTGTTTCATAAAGTTGCACACCACGTGTTCGATGAAATACCCGAATGTGATTTGATAATTATGATGCATTATTTGGCAGCATGTACGATTATTATTGAATGATATGACGTCTTGGATAGTATTTGTGTATATATATAGTATACTAACATACTATTGTATGTAAATATCATGGTATAAGTTAGTGCATTTGGTTGTTTGATTAGTTCATCTAAAATAGGCGTTAGCGCATTTGTTAGTATCATTAGGTCATTTTTTAACTTGGTACAACATTTGTTTCTTTGGTTATTGTATTAAATACATGTGGAACTGATGTGTTAGTATGTTAATAGCATAATGTTTTTGTTAACTAGTGCGTATGTTAGGGTATCGATTCGTATCCTAATAGTAGCATCAGTTTGTTTTTTGGATTAATGCATCAGTTTGTTTGTTTTTAATGCATCAGTTTGTTTAATGGTTTAATGCATCAATTTATTTTTTTAATGCATCAGTTTGTTTTTTTTGTTTGATGCATCAGTTAGTATGCATCATATGTTAGGGCATCGGTTAGTATGCTAATAGTGGCATCAGTTTGTTTTTTTGGATTAATGCATCAGTTTGTTTTTTTGGTTTAATGCATTAGTTTGTTTTATGGTTTAATGCATCAATTTGGTTTTGTTAATGCATCAGTTTGTTTTTTGTTTGATGCATCAGTTTGTTTTTTTTGTTTGATGCATCAATTTGTATATTTTTAGTGCATACATTTGCCTAATTTGTGGTGCTTATGATGTAGGTGATCATACATAATCCGAATATATCCATGAACAAACCTTTGAGTTCATCAAAAGGTCATCCTTATTTTCCTTGAATTGTATACGGTTAATAATAGTAGAACCATAAAACAAATAAAACATCACCGTTTTATCAGTTTAAAACTCATAACGGATTGTTTTTATATGGCCATTTGAACATGTTCCTTATGAACAAGACCGTAGATGTTTTACTCTATGTGGACCGGCTATAGATACATATATGATTAATACGTTGGATAGGCAAATTTTGTGATCCATATAAAAGGCTCACTTGATAAGCTTATTAGATATAACATTTTATAGGTCAAACTCGTCAAACAAATCACCTCAAGTTCAAGCTGGTTTTTAAGAAGTGTTTTTGTGATCATATAAATGTCTAATAAGTTTGAGACGTCTTCATTGGTGTTTGGCATCAGGTGCAGGTAAATGTCTGTTAATTTTAGAATATGTGCTTTGCTATTTTTTGAGAATAGCTTCTAATGTCGTTCAGGTTGTGGCAATATTGATAGTGACCAATGTCGTAATGATTCAGAGGATACATCTCTTAAGTCAGTAGTGGATACTGCAACCACATGTACATCTCGTCATGCAACTTTATTTTGTGAAACATTTGCGGTTCCACTACTTGGTAAATCACAAGACAGGAAGGTTGTTGCTATTTGTGATATACAGAATCTTGTGATGTATAATCTTTCAAGAAAAGTGCAATTACAACTGCATGACATAGGGATGTTTCATCAAGACGCCATTTGATTCTTGCAACGTGAAGGCCGGGTTATGTTTAATAGTACATGACTATAATATTTTTAAGAGTCCAACAGACATTGTTGATTATTGTTATAACTGTTATTTTGAATGTCTCTTTTGGACATTGTTAGTTTATAACTGCTATGTTTTCATGCTTTTTTCATTTTTTTAAGATTTATGTTAGTCACTGTTACTGACATATTTTTATCTATTATTGTTAAAGATGATTGAAATGATATATCAACTTCGCTTGTCAATCAAAATTCAAATTCTATAACAATACTGATGCATCAGTGTTATAAATAAAGGTGTATCAACACATAAAAGAAAATGATTTTATTTGGGTAAAGGTATAATTCATATACAATAGTATGCAAAACAGTAGGGTTCATACTATAAAATTGCAATGCAGTCTATATATTTAAACATAATTCTCATATCCAGACATAAATACATGTATTATACGCATCCAAATATTGTGATTATTTGTAGGAAAGTTGCAAAACTAGACCAAGGAACAACCAAAGTTATCTCTCACGGACATGAAGAAAACACAAAAGTATAGTAAATACAACATCACATAAAGCCATTGAACATGATCTCTTAATATTAAGCAGTTAAACAACTAGCTGAATAACAAACAAAGCTTGTTGTATCCGAATTGGGTGCTTTTATAGCTGCTTGTCAGTATCTATACATGGGCAGGTCCTCGAGCTATGACATTCTTTCTTTCAATAGTGAGGTGGATTTACCTTTTCTCAGCACCTTAGGATCTCTCCATTAAGGTCTCATCCACAGAGTTATAACCATACATCCTATCGATAAATAGTGCATCAGTTTATAAACCAAAGGTGCATCAATGTTATGTAAAATAATATAAATTTTCATATAATTTATTACCTATTAAATGCAGCGTGAAATACTCACTTGGGACAGATCAACTAAATCAATAACTACAAAAAACATACAACCAATATCTGCTCTCGAGATTTTCGAGTAAAATTACATATGCACAATGACTATACTCTTACAACCCGTAACTGGTATGACATTTGGTTGCTCGTTTCCTTTCTTTGGGGAGGTGATCTTCGTGCCTTTCTTCCATCCGGACTTTATGTTAATGCTTATGATCCACATGTATCTGGGGTGTTCACATGTAAGAACGACCTCTTCAATTGTTTACGAGCAGTGACACGATTATTCCTTGCATACGATATAAATGATGTTATAGCAGGTGGAATAAGAATCAAAATCGCAGAATTAACACCACAAAAAGTCTATGCTACCCATTTCTAATATATCAACACGTAGAGCAATTATTTTTATCTATGATTAGATACCTCTTCAAGGACATAGATGAGTTAAGAAACGTAATCAACAATAGAATGTTGACTGTTACTAGGACTTGCAGTAGACTCAGAAGTAACTTCCACAGTAACTTTTTACGCCATGTAGTATGACATCTTATATTAAGGATCATATATACTCTCACATGTTGTAGGGATGAGATGGCTTTTGCTCGTTGTCGTAGTAACAATGTAATGCATACCGACATTGTGAAATGAGATACTGACATTGTGAATTGAAATGAGATACTGTTCCTAAAACTAAGGAAAATTAAAGAACTTGTTGAAGACTGTAGAGTGGAATTCATTGACTGAGGAGCACTTGATAAGAGTGTTGCGACTGATCCTAGTGATATTTTTGCAACAAGAACCGAATAAAGTGAATTTGGGAATGCGAAACATTACCAGGAAGAGTTCATAAAATCATATAAAAAAGTATCCAAACATTTACTAGGATCTTGTGGCCATAAAAAACGAACATATCGTAAATATCATTTTATTCATCAATCCCAATGCAAGAGCACTAACGTTTTAAATTAACACATCACATGTATAATGTATCATTTAGGCACTTCTTAAACATGTGTCATAGGCAAAATAGTTTATTAACATTAGGCAAACTAGTTTTGATGGTCCAAATTTAGCAGCAGACGGTGCGCAATTGCGTGCATCTTTTTCACAAGAACTCACAACACCCGCTCTATTAATAAGTGTGAAAACACTTATCCTTTTACCACTTATTTCCAATAATAACGAGACCAAAACGTGTAATTTATGCCGTAAAAGTCGGAATTATGCGTGGTTTGTGTTTTTATTGTGTTTTAGGACCAAAATGTGAAAAAGGAAGAAAACACGGGCTTTCACGGGCTTTTATCGAAGAAAATGGGAAAAGACGAAGTCAAAAGATCAAGAGTACAAAAAGAACGGAAGTCCAAGACCTATTCTGAAGATTTATCGAAGAAAAAGTCTAAAGACGGAAGTTTAATGAAGTCAAAGAACTTAAGTCTAATAGAAGAAGAAAATTAAAAGACAAGTTCAAATCCCGAGACGACATCGAGAAAAGACGAAGAATTAAAGTCGAGTCGAGAAGACGTGAAGAAAGAAAGAAAGAAGATGCAACACATGCACTCCTTCCACCTTCCCTATAAATACCCTCCTAATACACATTAGGAGGGAGTTAGTGATATGAGTGTATTTACTCATATCATTTGTATCAATAAACAATGAAATTATGCATGATATGTATCAAATATGCCTTGGATATGCTTGTTTCTTGTTTTCATGTGTGTAGGTACCAAGTTCGCGAAAATCGGCAAAATCGACACGAGAATGAAGAAAAAGATCTTAGAAGCCAAAATCAAGCTCGACTTTGGAGGATTTATTCATTTATCGAGGAAACGGGCCAAGTGGGTCCCATAATAGGGTAAATGGGCTCAAAAGCCCATTTATGATTCAAGATCAAATTTACTTTGTGATTAAAAGTCCATTAGGCCCAAAGTGAAACTATATTCGGATGAAGACATTGTTATTGGGCTTAAAGCCCAATTCAAGAAAGAAACGAATGAAGACTGTGGGTTTTTAGGGTTTAACTCATAATTGTTGTGTCACACATTCACTTTGAATATTAAACGTCCCAATCACTCCACTCTCATTAAATAAATAAAACCGTGACTTTCTCTCCCACTCACTTTCATTAATAAAATACTTTCGATACAAATAAAGTTGTATCTCCTTCCTCCATCTTCTCCCAAAAACAAAAGAAACCAGTAACTTTTAATTTACTGTGTAAAAAACCCTAGCCAAATAAATTGTTCGATCTACATAGGGCTTTTTATTTATTTGAATAATTCACACCATGGGGAATAAAACCCCCATGGTTTAAGGAAGAGAAGAGGTGGAATAAAGAAGCTACGTGGCAGAATATCATTTGAAGAAACACCTCATCATCCCATATCCACCAATCACAGGCTTCAAAAGAAGCACAACTAGCACACGGATGCCACGTTGGCAATCCGTGTGCTAAATCGTGCTATAACCACCATCAGATCATGAGAGAGAAAGAAAAGTGAAGATCAAAGGCTCATATTAAAATGGAATATCCCTTGAAAGATCTGGATATTCGCATCATCAACAGCCATGGGGAGGTTATAAAAACCCCCATTTATCTTGTATTTCATTATCCTTTCTTTTACTTTAATATTATGCTGTAGAAATAGTTTTAGGATTATTATTGTATTTCTTTTTAAGCTTTGTATTAATTCTTGAATATTAATAAAAGTTCAGTCAAATTATTTTACATTCGTGTCTCTTCGATTTACTTTTTCTGCTTATATTGATTTACAAATTGATTCTTATAACTATTTTATATTAATAATATTTGATATGTTAAATTTAGACTAATTAATAGTCTAAGTTTAATATTGGAAGTAAAAATTGGATATAAACTTTTCCCCACTAGAAAAGTCTAAATAATTTGACCAAGGGTGATTGTTGGTTCGGATGATATACTTTGGTGATTCGAATGGGTTTAATGGTGAATGGTGGTTCCAGTTTTGGTTCATAGGCAGCACAGCGCTGACCTACTTCCCAAAGGTTCACGTCAAAAGGTTCTAAACCCTTTTAATTTCTTGTCATTTATAAGTTTTATTTTAGTTTGATTTAATCTGTGTAGTTATGTTACATGATGAAATGTTTGTTTGATTTTTTAAAACTACTGTTAAGGTGAATGTATGGATTAGGGTGTAATAATTGAGTTATAAAATATATTGAGACTGTTTAATTTCTAGTTTGACTTACTGTTATGGTATTGTTGTAAGATTTATATAAGAAGTTTAGTAAGAAGTTTTTCTGATTTGATTAAAAGGAGGTCTGTGAGTTGTTAGATTTATTAGGGATTGTATGTAGGCAGATTTAATGTTGGTATGCATTTTAATCTAGTTTTAATTTTGGATTTTGTTTAAATCTGTTGAACTATTTGCTTGAGTTTTCTGATCTGTTGTTTGGAAGCTGATTTGGCATATTTTGAGTAATTGAAAATAATTTCGCCTGAAGTTAACTTGTTGTGCCTTTGATTCCTGTTTTTTTACTCGAATGCTTAATCTGTTAAGATTTGCTTTTGTAAATCTGTATTGCTTGAATGTTCACTTTGATGCTTATAAATTAGTAGAGTACTTGATTTTGGTAGTTTTGTGTTACTGCTTAATTTGCCCAAGTATATCTGAATTTTGCTGAAGTTTATATCAGTTTATATTTGGTTATATTTTGCTGATGTTCCTGCTTAGTTAGGAGATTTAATTGTGTCTGCTTTATCATAGTTTCTTATTTGGTTGTTGTGATGATTTTCTGTAATATTGTTCATGTTAAATGCTTATCAGATCCAACTGATTGGATAAGTTTAAAAGTTGTGTCTTCACAAGCTTACCAATAGACTGTTTTGTTTATCAGATCCAAACGATCTGTTTAAGCCCAATAAGCTGATTACTGTCAGCTTATTCAAATAAGCTCACAACTAGTCTCTCCTGAGACTGTTTTATATCATATCTGTCAAAGAATTAAATTCCAAAAAAATAACGTCTCTAATGGGGTTCGAACATGAGACCATTTGGTTGTGGGTCTAACGTGTTTAATAGTGTTATTTTTTTAAGTAATTAATTATTGTAGAACTTAAATAGGCGGGGTTTACGATTCATGCACTTTAGGATAATTTTAAATAGCTTAAAATTTGTAGATTTAATTTGTAGTTTAAAAAACGAAAACCTATTCAAATCGATTGTCCAAATCAAAGCAAAACGTCTCAAATTCATAAGATCTTCGTGTACAACGAACTCGACTCACTCACGTGTTTAATTGAATTCGTCATTGGTATTATTAGACTATTACTTTTTCCTAAAGGTAATTTCTAATTTACCCTATAACGTATCCAAATTATCACATATACACATCCACTTACATCAAAAATTTTGGCGCCGCTGCCGGGGATCTTGTGTACGATTCGCTTTTGTGGAGATTTGTTGATCGTTGATTTGAAGACCCTTTCCATCCTCGGAAAGTTTTGTTATTTTTCTATTATATAGTATGTATCGTTTTTCTCGTTTTTTGTGAATAATATATTGTTTTACGTAGCACAATAAATTTACATATCTTTCAAATAAGCCTTAGTTGGGATTTCATCACCTAGCTATTGTAGTCGAATCCAAAACAAAAATAAAAGGCAAAATAGATAAATACTAATAAGAAGTTTGAACTCGATTTATACAAACTATAAGGTGGGTATAAGGCGACGTGCTATAAAAGGTCGTCTAAGGAAAAAGGTTTTTAAGTGCTTTGTGCCACCTCGTTTTCCCGCTTGCTTGTGCGTATATTGAGAGGGACAACCTATTATTGGTTTGCCGACTCAAGTAGTAATAAATCTTATTTTTTGTTGTTTACTTATTGAACCTCGAGACGTTTAGGTTTTCACCTATCGTTTCAAAGTCGACCGAGGGTAATTTACTTCCATAGTAGTTATCCTTATTCCTTGTTTTTTATCGATCATTTTTTATTGAGCAATACCAAATAAAATACCAAAAATAATCTTCTTCTTGTCTAAATTCTTTTCTTCAATCCTCTAAATTCTCGTTTTTATGAAAAATACCAAAAATAATCTTCTTAATCCTCTATCATGTTTAATTCTTTTTCTCTTCACCCTCTAAATTTTAATTCTTCCTTCGTCGATTGTGTTGGGTGTGGAGAACCGTTATATGGTTTTTCACCATGTCGGTGGTGCACGTGTGAGCGTTGTGGAAATGACTTACGTCACGATATATGTGTTGGATTTTGTCCTTCTTGTAATGATATTACTTCATGTGGAAATCCGAATTTTTCGAATAATTCTCTCGATTTCAATCCACCTCCGCACCCCACATACGAGACACCCTCGAGTGAGTTTTGTGGAAACGATTCTCATTTTGGTGATGATTGTTCGCATCGATTCTCGCTTAATTACGAGCAAGAACCGAGCTACAATCAAAACTTTAATGATAATTGTTATCCACAAGATTTACCGAGTTTATCACAACAACATCCTTGTTGTGAGTATTGTGGAGGTCCTCACGAGAGCTTTAATTGTCAACCGAGGGATAATAATTTTTGTGAGCCCTATTCTCGCGTGAATGAAAATTTTAAACGACTTGAAACAATGTTCCAACAAACAATGAATCAAAGAAATGTCGAAGTTGTTGAAAAAAGTATTGAAGATTTGTTGCTTGAAAAGAGACAAATTAATCAAGAGATTAATGACATTACGAATGAATTAGGAAGTCGACGATTTCATGGTGAAATAATTGATGAAGGATTTAAAAGAGATTGTGCACTTAAGATTAGACAACTTTCACAAGATTATAATGGTTTAAGCATTGAAATTCGTGAGAAAGAACGAGCTCAAGCGGAAGCAAAATCTCTTGCTAATCGTAAACTCGAGCGTTCTCTTCTTTTGGATGATGACGAGGATAGTGGTATTTCTTTGAGAGATCTTATTGCTCTACATCCTTCGTCTAGTGCTATCGTGTGTCCTATTCGTATCTTGCCGGCTATTGAGCCCGAGGATTCTCCCATCCTAGATGATGAGGAAATCTCTCATGACATCACCACTCCTATTCATGATTCTTCCATCGTGGAACCCGAAAATTCTCTAAGCAAGGGGGACGAGCATATTAGCACTATACTTGTCCAAAACCCAAGAGAGTTTGACGGTATTTCTAATGAAAGGTGTGATTTGCCACATTGTGATGACTCGACTTCCTCCATTCACTTTGTTATTTTTTCCAAATCTAATGATGAAAATTGTGATGGCAATGAAGATTTTGAGAATGATTCTACTTCTAGTGAATTTTTTAATGAGGAGTTCTCCGATGAACTTTCTTATAAAGATGATATTCACGACTCGGATTTTGAGGGGTTTACCGATGAACCTACTCTTCTTCAACCATTTCCACCGGGAAATGAGGATGATAGTGATCCGTTTTATGAGAGGTTCACTTTTGAACTTGCTCCTTTAGACCCATTTCCACCGAGAAATGAGGTTGATTTGACTATTTCGATCCTTGAGAAGTTCTCCGATGAACTTACTCATTTAGATGTGGAAGACGTGGTTCTTCGTGAGAAGTTATCCAACGTCTATCTTCTCATTTCTAGGATCGAGGCTTTGAATTCTAAGCCTAATCCCAAGTCTTTCTCTCCATCTCCTATTCCCGTTGAGGACAGTGATCCGCTTATGGAGGAGATTGACACTTTTCTTGCTTCTCATGATTCGATACCACCGGGTGTTGATGACATCGACCCGGAGGGGGACGCTCTCTTTTTAGAAAATTTACTTGATGATGATTTTGTTCCAAGTCCTCCTCCCACCCACTTTGACCTTAATGTGCGGGTTTTTCATGTGTCTCATATTGAGTACAATGACCCAATTGATCACATTTTTAAGGGTGAAATGGTCGTTAAAGCAAAGAATGTTGATTCCACTATGGATGAGATTTTTATCCCACCATTACCATGTGCTTTATATGATCTTGGATTAGCATGGGGGGACGACACCGTGTTGTCTATTCCTTTCTCCACCGAGGACGAGGTATTCGATCCCGGAATCGTTTATTTAGGGAAATCTCGACCTTTCACCGATGCAATAATTGAAAGATTTTTCTATCATTTTGGTGCGAGTTTATCTCGGGGAGCATGCTATATCCATTCCATGATTTATGACTACCATCTCTTGTTAGAGATTTGTGTTGGAGTTTTATCCTTTCGTTTGTCATCGGACAACGAGGATGAGATCTTTGACCCCCGGCATCGTGCTTTATGTTGGTTTTTACTCCAATATGTCGGTTTTCACCACTTTCCCTAAGGACCAATGAATTCGGGGATCGAGTCGAGCTCATGACTCGGTGAACAAAAACGGGTGCATTCTATCTTCTTTCTATTTTCTAACACCTAATAAGGCTTGATCTTTCAATCTCGTGTTCGTGATTTGTTGTGTTGTGATCTTAGGTATGACCCTAATATTTGAAGACTCTCGTGTTCGGTTTTTGCCGGTCCACTTGATCTTCCATTCTTTGAATTCTAAAAAGGGGCACACTTTCTATCCCTTGATTTTTATCGACTAACGTTTTATCTTGAGGCATAATTAATAAAACGGCTTATAGATGTGCGTTCTCTTTCCATGCTAGGATTTTGCATTAGACTCTTCGTGTCTTAGCAAGGGGGTGTCACTCTTGAGCTAAGAAACATTGAGGACAATGTTTGGTTTTAGCATGGGGGAGTCAATCGATATAATCGCTTGCAATTGCTTTTGTCGTGTCCAAACGTATTGTTTTTCTCATTTTTCAATAAAATTTAAATTTTTTGTGTTATTTTTAAGTTTTAATAAATAAAGTAAGTGTTTTTGACACGAATGTAGGCTTTTAATAAGAATAGTTTTTGACTCGACACGGTTTTTAACCTTAGCTTTTCCTTAACGTATTTGAATTAAGTTTTGCTAGGCTATTATATAGGGAGCTTTAAAACGCGAAAGTCTTAATTCGTACGAGTTAAGGACAAGAACTTTTCGCAAGCTCCTATAATTGATCCTAGAAAGTCGTCTATCAAGGGAACTTTAAAACGCAAATTCTAAAACTTGAAAAAGTATAAGAAGATGCAAGATCCTATAGATGACTTGAAAACCCAAAACTTTGATTTAATAGGCTAAGTATCCATTGATTTCACATTTTTGAAATTTTATAATATGGAGAACAAGAGATGATAGAGCCAATTATAAGTTTGGTATTCTTTCGGGAAATTATGTGAGTTAATTATGAGCCTATTCTCCCATCGCTTGTTAATAAATTTTAATTGCAATAAATAAGGTTGAACGATTTGAAAAGTTACTTAGCTTCTAGCCCAAGATCGTTTAAAAGTTGCTCGGTATAGATTAGAGTTCATAGCCAAAGCATAACTTATTGAAGCGGGATGCGAAGATTGGCGAGTCCAAAAAGGTCCTAACAAGACATGAGGGCTATGTTTTATTGCTAAAGATCTCAAGTGATGTGAAGAATCATTTATCAAAAATCAATACGAAGGATCGAGACACACGACGAAAAGCAAAAACTCCCAAAAAGTCATGGAGAAGTCTATCCAAAAAGACCATAATAAGGTATGAGGATAAATGAAGCCAAGTCTAAAAAGGAGGCGGATCGTTGTTAATCAAAATCCCAAATAAAGATTGGAGAAAAATGAAGAAGTCGTGGTCCAAGTATGAATCTCTCAAAACTTCAAGTGAAGAAATTCCTATATGAAGAGAAGACCATTATTTCATGAACGTCTCTCAAGGTTTGAAGTATAAGGTCTTTGCCAAATATCGGTCCGAGAAAGGTCTCAAATTGCGAAGCAAGTTATGCCAAGATATGAACTTTATGAGAGCCCGAGAAGCAGTTTTAAAAGATTTTGTCCTTTAGCTAACTATTAATTAAATCGTTCACTTTATTTTCGGCCTAATAAATTATCGAAATAAGTCAACAATGCATCCTCGTGATCATTCAAGACAACAATAAAATATAAGAGATACACTTAGGAATAAGGGAGTCTAAGTGAATAATTAGCCCACTTGAGTTCGTGTTAGTCTACCAACTTATAATAACAATGATCTTGTTTTTGCACTTGGCATGGAAAAGTGAATAGTTGAGGACGATGAATCTATTTGATCTTTTATGATCCTTAAAGTTATTTTATGTATTTACAAAATAAAATGTCATAAGTTGAATAATGGTGTAGTTATAGTTTTATTTTATCATTGCGTGGGGACACGGCAATTGCTTAGCATGGGGGAATTTGATATGAGTGTATTTACTCATATCATTTGTATCAATAAACAATGAAATTATGCATGATATGTATCAAATATGCCTTGGATGTGCTTGTTTCATGTTTTCATGTGTGTAGGTACCAAGTTCGCGAAAATCGGCAAAATCGACACGAGAATGAAAAAAAGATCTTAGAAGCCAAAATCAAGCTCGACTTTGGAGGATTTAATCATTTATCGAGGAAACGGGCCAAGTGGGTCTAGAGATGGCAACGGGGCCGGGTATGCGGGGAATGGTTGATACCATCCCCATCCCCGAAGTTTCATAGCTGTTACCATCCCCGTCCCCATCCCCGTCGGGGGTTATAGTTATATCCCCATCCCCGTCCCCAATGGGGAACGGGGATCCCCAATGGGGAATCGGGGATTTTTCTCATTACACAACTGACATTTTTAATTGTTCAAACATAGTAACATCAAACAAAATTCATTCATTAGAACATCCCACATAAAACATAATAAAGAGTGTAACTTTTCGTAAGTACGGAAACAAAAGCATGAACATTACTGTAAATAAAAACAACTCAGGACTAGTCCAACATGACAAAGGGTAAGCAACCAATAACATGAACACAAGTTGATGTCTTCAAAACAGGTTAAGTATCCCGCATGATTTATTAATGCTGATGAGTCCAAATTATTATCACCAAAACGAATTGAAGCAAAAGTTCTGCATAAACAAAGAACACAATACTGTTAGTTCAAACATGGTTTAAAATATATAAACTGAAGTGTAGAAGTTGGCAAAATCATATATAAAAGTCTACAATCAGGAGTGAGCAGGTATTATAAAATGTTCACAAGCTTATAACTAGTGCAAAAATTGAAAAGAATTTTATACCATTTAGAATTCCAAACAAGCATCATTTGTATCCTGCAAATAATTTATCATCCTAGAATAATAACAGAAAACAATGATGTGATCAGTTCCATGGCATTAAAGATCAAATCAATTGACAAAAGTAAGTATGTATCTACCTTCATTATCTGTATCATAATCATCAAAGATGCTTGCATGGTTATCTGAAGTAAACGGTTTACCTTCATCTTATATACACAAAAGAAATACATTAGATTATATATAAACCTGATCAAATACTTCATAGTTGAATAAAGATTCTTACCATCATTGACGATTTCCCACAACCAACTTTGTGCACACATTAAAGCTTCTATTGTATTGGGACGAAGTCGGCTTCGATGTGGACTGATCAATCGCCCGCTAGCACTAAATGCAGATTCAGATGCGACAGTAGAAACAGGAATAGCCAATAGATCTCTCGCAATGGCTTGTAAAACAGGATACTTGGCCGCTCTAAGCTTCCACCATAACAATATATCGAAGTCTTGAGATCGCGGTTCGAGACCTTCATCTAGATACAACTCAAATTCCATTTTCACAGCAGATTGAGGGACGTTGTTCTTACTAAGAAGATGCTTTTCCCAAGCAGACAAATTCTCATCAACCTCCATTGAGCTTGAAGAACTAGACCCTATGTTATCTTGAACCCCATATGCACCTTGTGAAGTCTTTAATTGGTATTCATTAACCAGCTCTTTACACAAATCTTCAATTCTCAAAATTCGAGCCTCGCTATCTTCTGGATATATAAGTTCTAAGTAGAACTTAATCATTTCCATCTTATTTCTAGGATCAAACACAGCAGCAACAGCCATTAACTCATGAATGTCACCCCAATAGTCATTAAACTTTTCAATCATTTGTGATGCCATATTACTAACAATCATGTTAGGAGATAAAAGCCACTCAGACAGTTTCAGCCTAATCTCGCTAATTTTAGTGAAGTACAAATTAGCCGTTGGGTACCTTGTTCCAGAAAATATCGCAGTCACCTCGTAAAATACTTCAAGCTTATCACATATCACATGGGCATTTTCCCATTCCAATGGGCTAGGCAAAGTCTTATATTGAGAATCCCTTTGTTTTAAACGAGAAAAGACGTCTTTGTACATTAAAGCAGTTTTTAGCATCAAATAAGTAGCATTCCATCTCGTTTGGCAATCTAAACCTAATCTTTTGGAAAAAGATACTTTTAGTTGCTTACACGTCTCTTCGAACTTCTCAATTCTCTTAGCGGTTGCTGTCCAATAAGAGACACTTTCGCGTATGTTTTCTATCGCAACCTTAATCACATTCATCCCAATTTTCACAACCAAATTCAAAATATGTGCACTACACCGCATGTGAATATGAGAGCCCTCGTGAATCAACTTATTTAACTGCAACTTATCTTTAATCTTACCTATTAATGAATCATTTGTTGTGCAGTTATCAACAGTGATTGTGGATAATTTCGTATCCACATTCCATTCCATGAGCGCATCCATTAACACGTTTGTAAGAACCTCACTTGTATGAGGGCACGGTACATAAAGAAACCTGGATCAAGCCAGAAATAACTATCACTGTAATGACTTTTTAAAAAAAGCTAAATAATATATAATATAGAGTTATAAAATAACAAGCAATACCTTAAGATTTTACTGCGTAGTATCCAATCATTATCAATGAAATGACCCGTGATAGCCATAAAGCCCTTCTTTTGGTTGCTAGACGTCCACATATCAGTTGTAATGGCTACCCTACTTTGGTTCCTCTCGATATCTTTAATAACCTGATTTTTTTGCTCACCATACAACTTGATAATGTCACTTTTCAATGTGTTACGAGTAGGACATTTAAAGAGTGGTTGGATGGTTCTTGTGAAACTCCTAAAGCCAGTGTGATCAACCATTGAAAGCGGGTATTCATGTAGAATTACCATCTTAGCCAGTGCACTCCTTCCATCTTTCTCATTGTACACATAATTAGTTACGTCTGACTTCGAGTTGGCTGCCAAAATCCGTTGACGAATATCGGGCTGATTCCTAGCTTTACACACTCCCATATGATCTTTCAAGTGTGTGGTCCCGTTCTTTGGATCACCCCCAAGCAACTTTTTGCAATAGTTACACTTTGCCTTTATTTGTCCATTCACTATCATTCGCTCAAAGTGTTCCCAGACTGGACTTCTTTGTCTCTTATTTGATGGCTTTTTAACCGCAACTGTTTCTTCAAGATTACCTGTTGTTTGAATATCTTCGGGCAAGTTTGGAGGAATGTTTGGTGTTTCTGGTACTTGAGTGGAATTATCTTCTGTTAAGAAAAATATGTAAAAATCAATATCTGTATAAGTAGCTAAAGATCATTACACAAGGTACTAACTACTAAGGCAGCGACTATATATAGGAGCAAAATTATATCATGGTATCTAATTCTAGAAACAAAAATGCTTGACCTCTTTTAGCTGATAAGCAAAAGTAATAACATCATGTGGGGGAACTTTTAATCTTATTACAATTAAATGGAGATATCTAGTCAATAGAACTATCAAACAAAGCATAATCTTTCAATCTTTCAAATGAGGTCTTTCATTTTAAACTTATACCTACTGGCTACTGTGTATGTAATCTTGCAAAAGAGGTATTTCTTTTTGAGTTAAAACTAGCTTTGTGTTATCCTATACTAATTAACAAACACAAATACAGTAGGACATATCACATATCAGAGTACACCAACATTGAACATAACTTCACTTCAAATTGTCTAGCACCTTAAATGTATACATCATTCTTACAAATGAAGAATAACTTCTACACGACTGTTTTTATTGTTTTAATAAAAGACCACTTGTAATCATATCAGATTCATATAACTCAATAGTCAATACTCTATTACAAATCAAATTCATATAACTCAATACTTAGATTGTTAAAAAACATCATGTTCAAAACACAATCAAGATGGAATAAAAAAATATACATATTACAATTACGAGATTGTTTAGATCTTACCTTGATAACCCATGACCATGGTGTACTGATGAAGGAATCAAGAATGATGTAGACAATGAATTGATGGTATAGGAATTGAGGCGCCTGGGTTTCAATTTATATGCTTGAATCACAGAGATTATAATTCTTGATTGTGTAAGAATGAAGATCTTCCCTAATTTTAGCAGATTGAGAAATGAATCGGTGACAGCCATGTTTCCAAAGTTCTGGATGGGTTATTTTCAGAGTGAATATTTTCTATTAAATGATAAGATATAAAGATATATAATATGTTTATACAAAACATGTATTCGGGGCCGGGTTCGGGGCCGGGTTCGGGGATTCAAAGATATTACCATACCCGCCTCCATACCCGCTTTTTAGTTTCGGGGATTCCCCATCCCCATCCCCATACCCGGTCAACTCGGGTTTTCCCCGGTCAAATCGGGGTCGGGTATCGGATTCACCGTCGGGTTCGGATTTTTTTGCCATCTCTAAGTGGGTCCCACAATAAGGTAAATGGGCTCAAAAGCCCATTTATGATTCAAGATCAAATTTACTTTGTGATTAAAAGTCCATTAGGCCCAAAGTGAAACTATATTCGGATGAAGACATTGTTATTGGGCTTAAAGCCCAATTCAAGAAAGAAACGAATGAAGACTGTGAGTTTTTAGGGTTTAACTCACAATTGTTGTGTCACACATTCACTTTGAATATTAAACGTCCCAATCACTCCACTCTCATTAAATAAATAAAACCGTGACTTTCTCTCCCACTCACTTTCATTAATAAAATACTTTCGATACAAACAAAGTTGTATCTCCTTCCTCCATCTTCTCCCAAAAACAAAAGAAACCAGTAACTTTTAATTTACTGTGTAAAAAAACCCTAGCCAAATAAATTGTTCGATCTACATAGGGATTTTTATTTATTTGAATAATTCACACCATGGGGAATAAAACCCCCATGGTTTAAGGAAGAGAAGAGGTGGAATAAAGAAGCTACGTGGCAGAATATCATTTGAAGAAACACCTCATCATCCCATATCCACCAATCACAGGCTTCAAAAGAAGCACAACTAGCACACGGATGCCACGTTGGCAATCCGTGTGCTAAATCGTGCTATAACCACCATCAGATCATGAGAGAGAAAGAAAAATGAAGATCAAAGGCTCAGGTTAAAATGGAATATCCCTTGAAAGATCCGGATATTCGCATCATCAACAGCCATGGGGAGGCTATAAAAACCCCCATTTATCTTGTATTTCATCATCCTTTCTTTTACTTTAATATTATGCTGTAGAAATAGTTTTAGGATTATTATTGTATTTCTTTTTAAGCTTTGTATTAATTCTTGAATATTAATAAAAGTTCAGTCAAATTATTTTACATTCGTGTCTCTTCGATTTACTTTTTCTGCTTATATTGATTTACAAATTGATTCTTATAACTATTTTATATTAATAATATTTGATATGTTAAATTTAGACTAATTAATAGTCTAAGTTTAATATTGGAAGTAAAAATTGGATATAAACTTTTCCCCACTGGAAAAGTCTAAATAATTTGACCAAGGGTGATTGTTGGTTCGGATGATATACTTTGGTGATTCGAATGGGTTTAATGGTGAATGGTGGTTCCAGTTTTGGTTCATAGGCAGCACAGCGCTGACCTACTTCCCAAAGGTTCACGTCAAAAGGTTCTAAACCCTTTTAATTTCTTGTCATTTATAAGTTTTATTTTAGTTTGATTTAATCTGTGTAGTTATGTTACATGATGAAATGTTTGTTTGATTTTTTAAAACTACTGTTAAGGTGAATGTATGGATTAGGGTGTAATAATTGAGTTATAAAATATATTGAGACTGTTTAATTTCTAGTTTGACTTACTGTTATGGTATTGTTGTAAGATTTATATAAGAAGTTTAGTAAGAAGTTTTTCTGATTTGATTAAAAGGAGGTCTGTGAGTTGTTAGATTTATTAGGGATTGTATGTAGGCAGATTTAATGTTGGTATGCATTTTAATCTAGTTTTAATTTTGGATTTTGTTTAAATCTGTTGAACTATTTGCTTGAGTTTTCTGATCTGTTGTTTGGAAGCTGATTTGGCATATTTTGAGTAATTGAAAATAATTTCGCCTGAAGTTAACTTGTTGTGCCTTTGATTCCTGTTTTTTTTACTCGAATGCTTAATCTGTTAAGATTTGCTTTTGTAAATCTGTATTGCTTGAATGTTCACTCTGATGCTTATAAATTAGTAGAGTACTTGATTTTGGTAGTTTTGTGTTACTGCTTAATTTGCCCAAGTATATCTGAATTTTGCTGAAGTTTATATCAGTTTATATTTGGTTATATTTTGCTGATGTTCCTGCTTAGTTAGGAGATTTAATTGTGTCTGCTTTATCATAGTTTCTTATTTGGTTGTTGTGATGATTTTCTGTAATATTGTTCATGTTAAATGCTTATCAGATCCAACTGATTGGATAAGTTTAAAAGTTGTGTCTTCACAAGCTTACCAATAGACTGTTTTTGTTTATCAGATCCAAACGATCTGTTTATGCCCAATAAGCTGATTACTGTCAGCTTATTCAAATAAGCTCACAACTAGTCTCTCCTGAGACTGTTTTATATCATATCTGTCAAAGAATTAAATTCCAAAAAAATAACGTCTCTAATGGGGTTCGAACATGAGACCATTTGGTTGTGGGTCTAACGTGTTTACCATCTGGGCTGAGTCCCTTTTTGATTTAACTCTTCTATTTTAGATTAATATAGTAGTATTAGCTTGGCAAATTTCCATTTTATTAGGCTTTTATTCGTTTTAATTTCATTTTTAGTAGATTTTAAAAAAAATGTTTTAATTAAAGGATTTAATTTTAGTTTAATAAATAAATATAAAATATAAAATAATAAATAATATAAAAAAATAATAATAAAAAATGTTTTTATTTTAAAAGTTTAATTAGTTTATTAATTAGATTTTTATAATAAAATAGTTTTTATAAGTAGTTTTGTTTTTAAGTATTTGTGATAAAGTTAATTAGTTTTAAAAGTTATTAAATAAATTTATTTTGTAGATTTTTAATAATTTAATTTTTCATAGATAATTAAATTAGTTTATTTTTAATAGAGTTAATTCTTAAGTAATTTAGTGTTTGTAGAATTTTAAAATAGGCGGGGCTTACGATTCATGCACTTTAGGTTTATTTTAAATAGTTTAAAATTTGTAGATTTAATTTGTAGTTTAAAAAACGAAAACCTATTCAAATCGATTGTCCAAATCAAAGCAAAACGTCTCAAATTCATAAGATCTTCGTGTACAACGAACTCGACTCACTCACGTGTTTAATTGAATTCGTCATTGGTATTATTAGACTATTACTTTTTCCTAAAGGTAATTTTCTAATTTACCCTATAACGTATCCAAATTATCACATATACACATCCACTTACATCAGTTAGTCATTATTTTTCTTTCATTTTTGTAGTATTTAATTTCTAGAGAGAGAAAGCTTAACTTTCTCTCACTAGAAAAATTTAATCTTTTACCTTTCTTGTTTTCATCTTATTAATCTTGTCTTAATCTTATTAATCTTCATCTTGTCTTAATCTTCATCTTATTAATCTTTCTTGTTAATCACAATCTTGTTTTTATCATCTTTTTGTCAAGTTTTTACATAAAGTTCATGTCTTTTTGATGTTTCGTGGCTTAAAGTTAATGTTTTTATAAGTTTTGATCTTCTCCCTAGCTTATTGGTAGCTTATTGGAGTTTTTCTTGGCTTATTGTCCTTGAAAAATGGTTAAAAAGTTGCTAAAATCGTCTTTGTCCGAGATCCTATTTTTTAGGAACATCTGATTCGATTTTGCAACTTTTCCAAAGTTGCGAAATTGAATCATCTTTCTGGTTGCGAATTTGATCTTTCTTTGGTATTGCGAAATTGATCTTCCTGAGTTGCGAAATCTTCCATTTTCCAAAGTTGCGAAATTGAATCCCCTGTTAATTGCGAAATTATGCATTTTAAGGTATTGCGAAATCATTGTTTTTGCTATTGCGAATTCTTCACTTCTAATTGCGGAATTATTAGCTTTCTGCTATTGCGGATTTGATCTCCCAGAATTGCGAAATCATTCTTTCAGCTTTATTGCGAATTTGATCTTTATTTTGATTGCGAAATCGATCTTCCCAAAGCATTGCGGAATTAGGGTTTAATTGCGGAATGATGCCTCTTAATGTATTGCGAATTTGAACTTTGTCCTAATTGCGAAATTGTACTTGTTATTGCGGAATTGTTGCCAATTTTCTCTAATTGCGGATTTAATACTTAATTGCGAAATTAATTATCTTTTTGTCCAATTTAACTTTTGAACTCGTTTTTCCCGCCAATTTCCTTAGTGTTATTTTTACCTGTTCGTCTTAGTTTAATTTTAGATATTTTAATTTTCAAAGTTTTCATTTTAATTAAGTTTTTAAGTTTTCATATTTACATTTAACTAGTTTAATTTTTCGTCATTTATTTTTGAAAGTCGTTATCTAGTTTAATCTTTAAAACTTCTACTTTACTCAACGACACTTACTTATTTGCTATTAGTTAAAACTAGATAAACAAAACCAAACCATTCTCTTGTTCACTAAAAGACGATTGAGTCGCACTCTTGACCATTAGTCAATTCGAAAGGATTCGGACGATAAGATTTTATACTTGGGGTAAAAGCCGAGTATTAAATGGCGCCGCTGCCGGCTCTTTTCGTTAAGATTAACGGTTTCTAGTGAGAGACGCATTGAAATTGGGGATCCGTTCTTTGAACGTTATTTTCCTTGCTTTAAAAATTTTCAAAAATCCTAAAAATATAAAACTCTTCAAAAATACAAAAACATTGAAAATTCATAAAAAGCAATTCTTTTCCAAAAGGTTTTGCACCAAAAATATTATATAGATATATTCTCTGTGTATATTTTTCTTCTACAGGTGTATGCGTACTAGATCTTCGAACTATTCTGAGCCCGAGACTCGTGAAGATCTAGATATGGCTGGTGTTAATAACAACAATAACAACCCACCCCAACCCAATTTGAATAATAACAACAACAATGTCCTCCTACCTGATTTACGCACAATGGAGGAATTGTGTCAACCCACCATGAACGGACGCGGAGGCCCGATTGCGCCAATGCACGTCACGGCTCAGGAGTTTTCGTTGAAGCATCACATGATCCAACAAGTGCAAACTAACCCGTTTCGCGGAATTCCGGATGATGATGCCAACAAACACCTCGACAAATTCATTACCATTACCCAAAGCATGAAGTGCCCCGGTGTTTCTATGGATGACCTTCGCCTTCAACTTTTTCCCCACTCGCTTTCTCACCATGCCGAAAAATGGTTTGACCGTCTTCCGAAGAATTCTATTCATACGTAGAATGACATGACTCAACGCTTTTTGTCGCGCTACTTTCCCCCATCCATGGTCACAAGTCTTCGTAACCAAATCAGTGGATTCATGCAAGACAATGATGAATCGCTCTTTGATGCTTGGGAACGATACAATGATTTGATCGACCGCTGTCCTAATCACAATATGCTCCCCGTCACTCTCATTGACACCTTCTACAATGGTCTCACTTTTCGTGATCGTGACACGATCAATGCCGCCGCCGGTGGTACTTTTATGAAAAGGAGACCGGAGGAGTGTCGAGAGTTGATTGAAAACATGACTACTCACCACAAGAATTGGGATTCATCCGCATCCTCAAGATCTAACTCGAGAGTCAATGTTTCTTCTACTACTTCCAATCCTGAGATGACTGAAATTTCTCGACAACTCGCTGAGATGAACAAGAATTTCATGGCCATGGCCACAAACCACTTTCAACAAGCTAAAGCCGTTGCTATTTCTAGTGACACATGTGGTGGTCCTCATTCTTATAATGATTGTCCTTCTACCCAAGCCAATTTTTCTGAAAACGTTAACGCAGCATACGGTACTTATCCCACGGGAGGCATTCTAGCTCGCCCTCAAGGAGACCGTAGCTTGCTAAGTTATCGTTCCAACAATTATCTTGCTCCTCACGGTTTCCCTCCTACCAACCAAAACCAACAACAAAGCTTTAACCGAAACAATCAATCCCAACCTCGTGCTAACAATCACTATCAATCCCAAAGAAACCCATACCCAACTCAAGGAAATTCTCAAGCTTGCCAAGCTCCACCTCTCAATCAACCGATGGCATTAAATCAAGACGTCGAGACGTTCATGAAGACTAATCGGGAGCTGGTGACGAATCTTCAGAGTCAAGTCATCAACTTGAAGGGCGAAATGGCAAAACAAGGGAGCGATATTCGAGCCGAGCTAAGGAATGATATGGCAAAACAGAGCAATGAGATCCGTGCCGACATCAGAGATTCTTTCAGCACTCAAGCGCTTAACATTCGTGATATGATTGGTTCGCTCATCCAAAGTAATCAACCCTCTTCTTCGGGTACTCTTCCGAGTAACACCGTTGCGAATCCAAGAGGGGAGATGAAAGCAATCACCACTCGTAGTGGAAAAGATTATACGGAACCCGAGCTTCCTACACCTCCACCCGTGATTGTGAACATGGAAAAAGAGCAACTTTCCTCACCTCCTTCACCTTCTATCCCCATTTCCCCACCACCCGTGGTTGTGAGTGATCCTATTCCCCTAAAGCCTTCTTCTTCATCCAATATACCTTATCCTTCAAGGTTGAGGAAAGAGAAGCAAAAGAACAAGGATGATATTCAAGTTTCAAACTTTCTCAAAATGTTTAAACAATTGAATTTTAACATCTCCTTTGCCGAGGCTCTCGCTCACATGCCCAAATACGCTAAGATGTTTAAAGATCTTTTAAGCAATAAGGAAAAGCTTCTTGACATTGCTCAGACCCAACTTAATGAGAATTGCTCCGCCGTTCTCTTAAGGAAATTCCCCACCAAACTTGGTGATCCGGGTCGTTTCTTGATTCCTTGCAACTTCCCGGGAGTAGAGAATTGCATGGCCCTAGCCGATCTAGGTGCCAGTATAAACTTAATGCCTTTAAGTGTTTGGAAGCAATTATATCTCCCCGAGCTAGTCCCCACCAAAATGACTTTGGAATTAGCCAACCGTACGGTTGCTTATCCAGTGGGGATAGCCGAAGATGTCTTTGTTGGCGTTGACAAATTCACCTTCCCGGCGGATTTTGTTGTCGTTGACTACGAGATGGATCCTCGTGTTCCATTAATCGTTGGACGTCCCTTCCTGAGGACCGGTCGCACTCTCATTGATGTAGTCGCGGGCGAAATAATCATGAGAGTTGGTGACGACAAAATTGTCTTCAACATGGGTAAGACTTCTAAGCAACCTTATTCATATGAGAGTGTTAATGCTATTGATGTCCTCGATGAGGCTTGTGAAGAACATTTTCATGATGCTTGCAAAAGTACTCTTTCTTCTCTACCCAATGTTGAGACCGTTGCCTCAATTGCTCCGGCATTGACTCCTTTTGGAGAAAGTGACTTGGATGATTTCGAAGCTAGCATGGGTCCTCTCGATATTAACTATGATAATTCGTCCACCAATTGGGATGAAGACATTTGTACTATTGAGAGACTTCTCAATGAGGACCCGTTTTCTTCTCCTTCTCCTAAAGAGGTGACTAATGATGATCCATCGTTAGTTTCACCATCTATTGAGGAACCTCCCACTCTCGAGCTTAAGGACCTACATCCTCATCTTGAGTACGTTTTCCTGGAAGACAACGAGAAGTTACCGGTCATCATCGCAAAGGACCTGAAAGAAGAAGAAAAAGCCTGACTTATCGCCGTGTTGAAGAAGCATAAAAGAGCTATCGCTTGGAAAATCTCTGACATTCGCGGAATTGATCCTCACTTTTGCACACATAAAATTCTCATGGAGGACGACTTTAAGCCCACAATTCAAAGCCAACGAAGGGTGAATCCTAAAATCCATGAAGTCATCAAAAAAGAGGTTATCAAACTTCTTGATGCGGGTATGATTTACCCTATTTCGGATTCACCATGGGTTAGTCCAGTCTATTGTGTGCCTAAGAAAGGCGGAATTACCGTTGTGCCCAATGCAAACAACGAGTTAATTCCTACCCGTCTCGTTACTGGGTGGAGAGTTTGTATAGACTACCGCAAACTCAATGATGCCACGAGAAAGGATCATTTCCCTTTACCTTTTATGGACCAAATGCTTGAACGTTTAGCGGGTAATGAATATTACTGCTTTCTTGATGGTTTCTCGGGTTATTTCCAAATACCCATCAATCCCCAAGATCAAGAGAAGACAACATTCACTTGTCCCTATGGCACATTTGCCTACAAAAGGATGCCTTTTGGCTTATGCAATGCCCCCGGGACTTTCCAAAGGTGCATGTTGGCTATCTTCCATGACATGGTTGAGCAAACCATGGAAGTCTTCATGGATGATTTCTCGGTCTTTGGGGATTACTTCTCTTCTTGCCCTGCTAATTTGGAACGTATGCTTAAGCGGTGCAAAGACACTCGCCTTGTTCTGAATTGGGAAAAATGCCATTTTATGGTAAAAGAGGGCATTGTGCTAGGACACAAAATTTCAAAAGCCGGTCTTGAAGTCGACCGTGCTAAAGTTGATGTCATAGCCAAATTACCTCCACCTTCAACCGTGAAGGGTGTGAGAAGTTTTCTGGGTCATGCGGGCTTCTATCGTCGATTCATTCAAGATTTCTCTAAAATCGCTCGCCCGATGACCCACCTCTTGGAAAAAGATACTCCTTTTATCTTTTCTAAAGAGTGTATCGAAGTCTTCAATCTTCTTAAGGATAAGCTAACTAAGGCACCGGTCTTGGTTACCCCTAATTGGGAGTTGCCTTTTGAATTGATGTGCGATGCTAGCGACTTTGCTATTGGTGCGGTTTTGGGCCAAAGAGTGAATAAACACTTCCAACCAATCCACTATGCTAGCAAAACAATGACGGGGGCTCAATTGCATTATACGACAACCGAAAAAGAGCTTTTAGCTGTTGTCTATGCTTTTGAGAAATTTCGCCCCTATCTCGTTTTATCCCCCACCATCGTATACACGGACCATTCCGCGTTTAAGTACTTAATGACTAAGCATGATTCTAAGCCAAGACTTCTTCGTTGGGTTTTACTCCTTCAAGAATTCAACATTGAAATTCGCGACAAGAAGGGAGCCGAAAACCTGGCCGCGGATCATCTGAGCAGACTTGAGGATCCATATCAAGGGGATCATCCGAACAAAGAGATCAATGACTCTTTCCCCCTTGAGACCTTAATGTCTATAAATCTCAATCTGGATGACACCCCGTGGTTTGCCGATATTGCAAACTACTTAGCGGGTGGTGTTCTCATCAAAGGGTTAACATCCCAACAAAAGAAGAAGTTCTTGAATGATGTTAAGACTTACTTTTGGGATGACCCTTTTCTATTCAAACAATGTGCTGATCTGATCATTCTTCGATGTGTTGACGGACCGGCAGCTTTTGACATTCTTCAGGCTTGCCACAAAGGACCCACCGGTGGTCACTTTGGTCCCAACTACACCGCTAAGAAAGTGTTTGACGTTGGATTCTATTGACCCACCATTTATCGTGACGCTCACGAAATGGTTAAGCATTGTGATGCTTGCCAACGCCAAGGCAAGATCACACATAAGGATGAGATGCCTCAAAATTTCATACATGAATGTGAAATCTTTGATGTATGGGGCATCGACTTTATGGGGCCATTTCCATCCTCCAAAGGGAACAAGTACATCCTCGTCGCCGTCGACTATGTTTCTAAATGGGTTGAAGCCAAGGCTCTCCCTACGAACGATGCGAGGGTGGTTGTGAACTTTTTGAAGCAGCTTTTCGCTCGATTTGGCGTTCCTCGTGCTATTATCAGTGACCGCGGGACTCATTTTTGCAATGATCAATTTGCTAGAGTCATGGCTAAGTATGGTGTTAATCACCGTCTTTCCACCACCTATCATCCCCAAACCAATTGGCAAGCCGAGATATCCAACCGTGGATTGAAGCGAATTTTGGAGCGTACAGTGGGAGAGCATCGCGCCGCGTGGGTCGATAAGTTAGATGATGCTCTGTGGGCTTTCCGTACTGCTTATAAGACCCTGATCGGCTGTACGCCTTATCGTCTTGTGTACGGGAAAGCATGCCACCTCCCCATCGAGCTGGAACATAAGGCACACTGGGCCTTGAAGTGGGCTAACTTCGACATCAACAAAGCCGGTGATCATCGCAAGATTCAACTCAACAAGCTCAACGAATTGAGGAATGAAGCTTACGAGAACTCACTGATCTACAAGGAGAAGACGAAGATCATTCATGACGCAAAAATCAAGAACCGAGAGTTCCACGTTGGTGATCAAGTCTTACTTTTTAACTCTCGGTTGAAGATCTTCTCTGGAAAGTTGAAGAGCCGTTAGTCTGGTCCATTCACCGTCGCCAAAGTCTTTCCATATGGGACCATTGAGCTTTCTCAGCCAAATGGGCCCAACTTCAAGGTGAATGGCCAGCGTTTGAAGCTGTACTTTGGTGAGGATATCTCTCATGAGATGATTCCATCCCTCACCACGTTCCCCATGAACTAAATTGGGTCGAGTCAGGCTCGTGACTCGGTGATAAAAAACAAGCGCTTCTCGGGAGGCAACCCGCGATCTATCCTTTACTATTTTCATAATAAGTGTAGGGGAACCCCGTATGTGTTTGTTGTCTTGTTTCTTGTGTTGTGCAGGGATTAAAGCTTCAAAGATCCACCTTGATGACTTTTGACGAACCGTGATACCGTGTTCCCATCTTCCTGGTTCTATCCTAAACTCTTGTGATTCAATATTTCATATTTTATATATGTTCACATTGAATTCACTTTAGTTGTCCTTTCCTTAGCAAGATTTAAACAAAGTGCACAATGTCATAAGTGTAGGGGAGTTTACTCCCACATGCTTAAACATTGAGGAAAATGTTTATCTCAAGTGTAGGGGGGACTTCTATCGAAGTAAGTGGTCTTTCCCATGAATTTGCCCTCATTTTAACCGGAAAATTTGATTTTTCGACATTTTTCAAAATTTTTAATCTATTTTGGCCTAGTTGCATAGTTGTATTTGCCTTTGTTATGATTATTTTCTTTCCATTGCTAGAATAATTCTTCAATAAAGTGGTTTTAGATTTTTCTTAGTCGTGAACAATATGACTCAACCCGAGTCTACTTATCCAAGTTTACTCTAGCTAGTATCCTTAACGTGTTTAAGTCAAGTTTTGCTAGGCTTTTATATAGGGAGCTATAAAACGCGAAAGTATTAACTCTCACGGGTTAAGAACAAGAACTTTTCGCAAGTTCCTATAATTGATCCTAGAGAGTTGTTTATCAAGGGAACTTTAAAATGCGATTTCTAAAACTTGAAAAAGTCTAAGAATTTGCAAGATCCTATAGGCGACTCGAAAACCCAAAACTTTGATTTAATAGGCTAAGCATCCACGAGTCTCATTCCTTGAGATTTTAAACTGTGGAGAACGAGAGATGATAGAGTCAATTATAAGTTCGGTATTCTTTTGTGAATTTATGTGAGTTAATTATAAGCCTATTCTCCCTTCGCTTGTTAATAAATTTATCTGCAATAAATAAGGTTGTACGATTTAAAAGGTTACTTAGCTTCTAGCCCCAGATCGTTTAAAAGTTGCTCGGTACGGTATAGAGTTCATAGCCAAGGCATAACTTATTGAAGCGGGATGCGAAGATTGGCGAGTCCGAAAAGGCCCTAACAAGGCATGAGGGCTACATTTTGTTGCTAAAGATCCAAAAGTGATGTGAAGAATCATTTATCGAAAATCAATATGAAGGATCGACACACACGACGAAAAGCAAATACTCCCCTAAAGATCATGGAGAAGTCTATCCAAAAAGACCCTAACAAGGTATGAGGATAAATAGATCCAAAACCTAAAAGGAGGCGGATCGTTGTATATCAAAGTCCAAAATAAAGATTGGAGAAAAATGAAGAAGTCGTGGTCCAAAGATGAAGAATCTCTCAAAACTTCAAGTGAAGAAATTCCTATTATGAAGAAAAGGCCATTATTTCCTGAACGTCTCTCAAGATTCGAAGTATGAAGTCGCTGCCAAATATCGGTCCGAGAAAGGTCTCAAATCGTGAAGCGAGTTATGCCAAGATATGAACTTTATGAGGTCCCGAGAAGCAGTTTTGAAAGATTTGGTCCTTTAGCTAACTATTGATTAAATCGTTCACTTTATTTTCGGCCTAAATAACTATCGAAATAAGTCAAACAATGCATCCTCGTGATCATTCAAGACAAAAATAAAATATAAGAGATACACCTAGGAATAAGGGAGTCTAAGTGAATAATTGGCCCACATGAGTTCGTGTTAGTTTGCTAACTTATAATAACAATGATCTCGTTTTTAAGCTTGGTATGGGTAACGTGAAACTTGAGGATGATAAACGTTTATGACTGCCAAAACCCAATGTAAGTTTTTAATTTCTTTACTTGTTTTTATCTTTTTATGTTTAGTACTTAATAAAGGCCAAGGTGGGTTATTTATGATGGAAAATGTAAACCGTGCTTTAATTAATGCATTGCATGAGGGCATTGCAATGGTCAAGTGTAGGGGATTTAATAAATGTGAAAACACTTATCCTTTTACCACTTATTTCCAATAATAACGAGACCAAAACGTGTAATTTATGCCGTAAAAGTCGGAATTATGCGTGGTTTGTGTTTTTATTGTGTTTTAGGACCAAAATGTGAAAAAGGAAGAAAACACGGGGTTTCACGGGCTTTTATCGAAGAAAATGGGAAAAGACGAAGTCAAAAGATCAAGAGTACAAAAGGAACGGAAGTCCAAGACCTATTCTGAAGATTTATCGAAGAAAAAGTCTAAAGACGGAAGTTTAATGAAGTCGAAGAACTTAAGTATAATAGAAGAAGAAAATTAAAAGAAAAGTTCAAATCCCGAGACGACATCGAGAAAAGACGAAGAATTAGAGTCGAGTCAAGAAGACGTGAAGAAAGAAAGAAAGAAGATGCAACACATGCACTCCTTCCACCTTCCCTATAAATACCCTCCTAATACACATTAGGAGGGAGTTAGTCATTATTTTTCTTTCATTTTTGTAGTTTTTAAATTCTAGAGAGAGAAAGCTTAACTTTCTCTCACTAGAAAAATTTAATCTTTTACCTTTCTTGTTTTCATCTTATTAATCGTGTCTTAATCTTATTAATCTTCATCTTGTCTTAATCTTAATCTTTCTTGTTAATCACAATCTTGTTTTTATCATCTTTTTGTCAAGTTTTTACATATGTTTTTATAAGTTTTGATCTTCTCCCTAGCTTATTGGTAGCTTATTGGAGTTTTTCTTGGCTTATTGGCCTTGAAAAGTGGTTAAAAAGTTGCTAAAAATCGTCTCTGTCCGAGATCCTATTTTTTAGGAAAATCTGATTCGATTTTGCAACTTTTCCAAAGTTGCGAAATTGAATCATCTTTCTGGTTGCGAATTTGATCTTTCATTGGTATTGCGAAATTGATCTTCCTGAGTTGCGAAATCTTCCATTTTCCAAAATTGCGAAATTGAATCCCCTGTTAATTGCGAAATTATGCATTTTAAGGTATTGCGAAATCATTGTTTTTGCTATTGCGAATTCTTCACTTCTAATTGCGGAATTATTAGCTTTCTGCTATTGCGGATTTGATCTCCCAGAATTGTGAAATCATTCTTTCAGCTTTATTGCGAATTTGATCTTTATTTTGATTGTGAAATCGATCTTCCCAAAGCATTGCGGAATTAGGGTTTAATTGCGGAATGATGCCTCTTAATGTATTGCGAATTTGAACTTTGTCCTAATTGCGATATTGTACTTGTTATTGCGGAATTGTTGCCAATTTTCTCTAATTGCGGATTTAATACTTAATTGCGGAATTAATTATCTTTTTGTCCAATTTAACTTTTGAACTCGTTTTTCCCGCCAATTTCCTTAGTGTTATTTTTACCTGTTCATCTTAGTTTAATTTTAGATATTTGAATTTTCAAAGTTTTCATTTTAATTAAGTTTTTAAGTTTTCATATTTACGTTTAACTAGTTTAATTTTTCGTCATTTATTTTTGAAAGTCGTTATCTAGTTTAATCTTTAAAACTTCTACTTTACTCAACGACACTTACTTATTTGCTATTAGTCAAAATTAGATAAACAAAAACAAACCATTCTCTTGTTCACCAAAAGACGATTGAGTCGCACTCTTGACCATTAGTCAATTCGAAAGGATTCAGACGATAAGATTTTATACTTGGGGTAAAAGCCGAGTATTATCTATCTTTGAGGTTCTTTACATATCATGAATACAGGGTGCAAGTAATATTTGGTGAAAAGGTTTTACTTGGGATTGCAAGCTCCTTTTTAACCTCTATTGACAGCTTATAACCCATAACTTAGTAAAAATCTAGATACCTAAAGTCGATACAATTGGATGAGACACGTACAGAAATGCATTGCATACTAAAAGGTTGCTCTCCAAGCCCGTGAATGGTCCAAATGACACAACACAATTAAAACATATTTCATTGTACGGAAAAGTTACTTTTCTACTCAATCACAAAAAAATAGCATGCCATTCACAATGAATATTCTGTTAAGCGTAATATGTTTATAATAAGTACACATGGTGCAACCTCTTGAACCACATCTAACTACAACGACAACCACATATCTCATTTCCTATGTCTCGAATGTATATCATGTCAAATATCCGTGGCACACATGAGATCAGACTAACCGAAACATTTTATCAGTTCATACCACGCTTCCAATTAACGTAATGTGAAGCAATTCACTACAAATTAGTGTATCACAATATAAAGTTACAGTGAAACATTTTCTCAAACACCTTGCGTGTATCTTTTAAAAACAGGATGATTAGCTAATAAAAATTAAGAATCCGACACCCTAACTCATTAAAAACAATAATTATAAAAAATAAACTATAGTAAACACAGTATCATGAATCGAGATAATTACCTAATGTAACGACCTCATCAATTTGTTCATCGTGACCGAGATCATAAAGAAAAACGCAAATGCAAGATCGCGAATCTGATTATGTGTTCATCATGAATCAGTTTTTTCTCTGATTATGTACAAAAACATGAATCGTGATTTGGATCTTGTGTTCATTTTAGTTAGAAAGAAACTGATAGCAGATCGTGAAAGAAAAAAAGGAAGAAATGAAGAAAAGTAGTATAAAAGTTTGAAAAATATGAGATTTACCCCTAAAGATTAACACATCACATTTCGATCCCCTGTACTTTTGGTGCGAAAAAAAGGAGGATGATTTGTATTGTTTTCTAGATTTTTTTTAGATGTTGTTTTCTAATGATCCCATCTATATATATATATATATATATATATATATATATATATATATATATATATATATATATATATATATATATATATATATATATATATATATATATATATATATATATATATATATATATATATATATATATATATATATATATATATATATATATATATATATATATATATATATATATATATATATATATATATATATATATATATATATATATATATATATATATATATATATATATATATATATATATATATATATATATATATATATATATATATATATATATATATAGAGAGAGAGAGAGAGAGAGAGAGAGAGTTAGGATCTAATAAGAAGATTAACAAAAATGAGAAGGATGAGAAGAAACCACAACCACTCATTTCAGATGCACCTAGAAAATATCCTGCATCTCCCCTTAAAATTCTCACTCTTATTCAAAATGTGTGGTCCAGAGTTCTTCTTATTCTTCTTATTTTTATTTCTCTTCTTACTGGATCGCTACTCTATATATATATATATATATATATATATATATATATATATATATATATATATATATATATATATATATATATATATATATATATATATATATATATATATATATATATATATATATATATATATATATATATATATATTATATATATATATATATATATATATATATATATATATATATATATATATATATATATATATATATATATATATATATATATATATATATATATAGTAGAGATCTAATGAGAAGTATAGTTAAAATAAGAATAATAAGAAGGAATATGAACCACATGATCAACTCATCAATGGCTAAAAATAAGGGAATGGCAACTTTGTAAATAATAACATCTTTTTATCACTACTGAGGGTCAAAATTGTCTATTTAGTTTACTCCGTATATTTTTCTTGTTAAAACGTGTTGCTTCTTATTCGCTTTTCATCATGTATGAACCAGCGTTTTGGTCTAATATAAAATTAGATGCATGTGTATAATATATGAAGATGTACAACTGGTGCATTCATTAATAGAATTTAAATGCATCGTTTGATAAATTTGTTTAGATGCAATACTATATTTTAGATGCATGAATTTTAATTTATGAAGTGTACAACTTGACGCATTCATTAGTAAAATTTAGATGCATTCATTAGTAAAATTTAGATGCAGTGGTATAATTTAGATGCATGGGGTTAATTTGATCAATTATTTGATCGGTTAGTATAAAGATGCACGAGTTTATAGATTTTGTTAGATGCATGAATTTATAGTTCTATGTTTTTCTAGATGCATGGGTTAGAATAAAGAAACAAGTCAACTAATCTAATGTTGGATCAATTATGGAATCCACGAACAAGGTAGCCTAACTAATCAGATGCATGCGTTTTATGAAAAATTGAACATGGACGGTAAAATTAATTTTCTAGTTTGAATACATGCATAAGGTCTTTGGAATTTACTCATTATTTTAATGACTGGTTTTAAAAGTTAGTAGAATGTTGATATGTGGTTTGCCTATTCTTTCATTTTTATTCTTAAAAATGTGTTCTTATAAAAACAATGTCGTTATATGGTACATAATTGCTGACAAAACTTACTGGGTGTGTTGCACGAAATGATACGAAGGTATGTTTTCAGAAAAATCCAAAACAAAATGTTATAAAGCGACCATGCTAATAGGAAAATTTTTGTCATTCTTCTTATTATAATTTTACTTCTCATTTGATATTAACTCTATATATATATATATATATATATATATATATATATATATATATATATATATATATATATATATATATATATAACAAACTACGTTGTAACCCGCCCAATGGGCGGGGTCGTTTTGTAAATCTTTTCTAAAAGTAAGTTTGTGTGCTAGTTTTATCTATTTGTAAATCTTTGGGTAGTTGGCAATATCACCCCCTCCGCTTTTTTTTAATTTCGTTTGCTACCCTGTAGTTTAAAATGTTATAAAAGTTACTTTGCAGTTTGTTTTTTAGGTTTTTCTTTGAGATGTTGTTTTCTCTATATCTCACCCTTATATATAAATATATATATATATATATATATATATATATATATATATATATATATATATATATATATATATATATATATATATATATATATATATATATATATATATATATATATAAACTTACCATCCATGTGAGCACATATAAGAGCATTGAGTGTAAATTTTATAAGTTTTTTTTTCAAAGGTAAATTTTATTTAGCAAGGAAGAAAAGTAACAAAAAGATAAAAAGACAAAAAGCATAAAGACAAAACTAATTAGGACAACCCCCTAATTAATAGCTTTGGCAAACAAAAAAACAAAATGACAAGCAAAACTACTTAATACCATAAGAACTAGATATTAAGCCACACTAAGACTAAACTTGATCACAAAGAAAGACCAACTCTTCTGCATTCCAATGGCACACCAAATATCCAACTGCTTACCACAAAGATGGATGTATTTTTGAATCCATGAGGAACTCTAAAGCCAACCAAAGCACCTAATCCCTGATAATACATCTTATCCCTATAGCAAGCAAAACTAGGATCAGCAAGCAATAGATAACCTGCAACCGCCACACTAAAATGGAGAACCCTTACAATATATGAGATAGCCAGAGTAGCTTTCTTCCCAAGAACCCACCTCCTTAAAAACCTTATCAAAGAAAATTCAATGAGAAAAACCCTAGACAAAGAAAAAGAGTGCATGCATCCTAGGAAATCACACAAGACTGATGCAAAAATACCAAAATGCCTATAATCTTGATACTCTATAGACATAAGGTAGAAAATATATGATTTAGCATCAGAAGGCTTGGATAGAGGCATAAACAAAACCATGCACAAGAGGAAAGCATTATTCTAAGAATAGATGGCACATTTTTCAGCACACTCTAAATGAGACATCGCCATCCCTAGACAAAGCCACAGTTTATACATACAACCATCAAGCCTAAACCCTAAACCTCCAAAAACAGTCCTTTACCAAAATCTCAAATAAGGAAAATAATAACATAATCATAAGGCCAAAAGAGAAAAAATATACCTCATATCATCAAAAGGAAAACACCATACTTCCTAGGAAGACTTCCATGTCAGGAACTAAACAAAGATAAACCCACCATCAATTATAATCCCATAACCCAATCCCCCATGAGACCACATATAAAAGCATTGCGTGTAAAATTTTAGACGTTTTTTTGCTTAAAGGTAAAATCTTACTTTTCTATTTGTCGTTCAAAATTTTGTAATTTATTGTCACTTCAACCTTACATTGTCTTTTTTCCACTTAACCTACAACTAACTGACAAACCCAAAAATATCCTCATTAATTTGCATCTAACTTACACTTTTGATAATCCACCATACTCAATTAAAACGCAACCCAATCAATAAAACTAAATAAAAAGAATAAAAAAACACAACCGGCGACTCTCTCATTAACCAAAGGGCCATCCAACCATCCAACAAACACCAACTAACTCAACTATTGAAACTAACTTGATGCCGCCTAGAAACCAATGAATATTTGCATTATTGCACCTACTAGTACTCTAAGTGTCGCATAAGTGGCCACCTCAATTTAGAAGTGTCAAATTTTGTCAATTTTGATAAATATGGGCACTGTTTGCTAATTTTCAAAAAAAGATGAGCACTTTTTGCCTATTTTTTATTATTAATGGGTTAAACGGGCGCATATATAAGAAACTTATGGGCTTAATGGGCGAACATGTAAATCACTAATTAGGCTACTCGGCGGATATTTTATATTTGGTTTTTATCCCCGGGCTTTAAACAAGTATTTTTATTTTTTTTATTTTACGTTTTTATATGTCTTTTTTCTCATTTTAGCTTACGCCCGTTTAACCCGCCCATTTCGCCCGCCCGTTTTACCCGTACCCGTTTAGCCTACTACCCGTGCCCACCCGTTTTACCACCTCTACCTCAATGCATGTCACTTGTTTGTTTTTGACGATAAGAAAAAATTTAAAGCTTCCTATTTACTTGAATTGAATGGACAAAGGGTGTTGGGCCCATTATCCACCGGAGAATACTATTATTAGAAAATTTGACATCGTTTTAACACTTTAACTGCTAGTTTAAATATAACATTTTAGAAGTCTAATTATAGATTTTTAAATACGGAAAGTTCCGAAACATTTTATATTGTACGTTAATCACCGATAATATAATCACCGATACGATACTCCCATAATATGTCTCTATCTTCCATTCGAATATCGACCTTGACAAATCTTTTTGGGTCCATTACTTATGATCGTTCCACACATTCAATGATTCAAATGTCCCAAGTTTAGATGCTAGCTAGCTAATGTGGGAACAATGGTATCATGTGGAACGCATTCCCATCTTAAAGTCCTAAAGTTGCCTAGTTCGTTTTTCCATCGTCACTTCCATGGAAGTACCATATCTCCTTCCTAGCTAGCTTCTGGACCCAGCCACAATCATTATCCTCGTCTTTTATAAGTGTAAGTTGCCTACTTGACGACATGCCTTCAAAAATGAGACAAGTAAAGCTAAACTCTTTTGAGGCTAGTGCATGACGCATCTATATATGCTTGTCACGTAATAGCCAAATAACGACTATGTAGTTGTGTGAGACCGTTGTTAAATGTATTACAAGTTGGTAGGGGTAGATCTCGAGTATTTATTTTAAGCTAACCACAACAGCGAATTAAAACGAATTTTATTTTTTTCTGTCACATTAACTTTTTTTCTTCGACGATCTACAGCGACGTATTTACCACAAAAAAGACCTAATTTAAATATTTTTTCAATAAATAAAAACATTACATTAAATAAAAAAACATTACATTAATAAATACATTAAATAAGTAAAGAAACATCACAAAACATAAAAAAGAATTACATTAAATAAAAAAAATTACTTACAAACTTAAACTTCGTGATTAAAAAACCGTGGGAATTCAATCAGGCTCCATGGGGATTTTGTTTCAAAAATTTCCAACAGTCATAGTATGCAAAATTCGAATGATAACGAGTGTGATATTCGATTGCGGTTTCTTGATAGACCGTATCTTCAAAACTCCCATTTGGATGCCTACGTAAGACATTAATGTAAATCGAATAAAATTGACCAACTTTAAGACGAATCGCACATTTCCATTTGCTGATAACAGAGTAATAACTTCTTTTTCGATCACCCATTTTGATATGATAGTACTCAAGTATCTTCGACCAAAACGATTTCATCTTCTGACTTCGTCCTCGAACTAACGTCTCTGAAACATGTACCCAGACACAAAGCTACCTCCTGATCGGTAGTTCACGAAGGCTTGTAACCCATTATAGATGGTATAAGAATTGTGTGATGTTAAAATAAAGATTCGGAAGTGCGAGAGAAATTGTAAATGGTTAGATATTTATAGGGTAAAGTGTTTAAATTTAAAATTTAAGAAAAAAAGTTTTTTTTTAATTCAAGCAACGGTCAAATGTAAAAAAACATTTTGATTTTTCTCTTTTTCATATAGGTCGAGGTTTGGACCGACTTTGTCGAGTCGACCAACTCGACTCAGTTGCTGCAACAGGTCGACCGAATATGAAGTCGGTCAACCGACTCGACGACCCTTACCATTGCTACCAGCCTCGACTCAACTCAGTTGATGCAACGGGTCGACCGAGTACGAAGTCGGTCGATTGACTTGACGACCCTTGCCATTGCTACCGGCCTTAGAAACAAACGTTATAATTTTAACTATTAGTTATAAACTTTAGGAAGCTGAAACCCTCCCCAGTCCCTTAAAAATCCGTCATTATGCATGTGTATACAAACATTAACGAAGATTCAAGGTGATACGTTGAGCACCAGCTATTCGAGATGGTGCGAGTTCAATCCTCAATTTAATCGACACACAAGTCACAATGACTAACATAAGCATTAATGTCAATCAACTGAGCTAGTTCAGTTGTCCATTAAGGGTAACCTTGAGGATGTGGTTTTAGAGAAGTCTCAAGTTCGAGTCTCACCAAGGATCGTCAAAGGCCCGAATTAAATAGAAGCAGGAGTGAGGTTTATCCCCAAAGGAGAAGGTTCGAGGTTTGCGTGCTGCCCAATTGGATGTCACTGTAAGCTTGAATCACTAACTACTAATTCGCCGTTAAAAAACATAAACATTAATGTTTACGGAACTTCTATAATTTACGCTTTGCATAACTGATAAAGAAGTTTTAATACCATAGGCCGTACAATAGCAACGTACTTTCGTAAATGTACCATCTTAGTACGTGAACTATTTTTTGTTCCACTTATAGAGCTGGGAGCGGTTGGCACCAGAATCTGGTTTGAAAGTCGCCACATAGGATTTTGAGGCTTTGCCACCAGAATCCCTTTGGCACCACATTTCAGGGATAACCGTTGGCACCAGAAAAAGTGGTGCCAACGAAATAAATATTTTTTAACACAAAATAACTTAAATAAAATTATCATTTAATTAAAAAAACATTACAATTCAAAAAACATTACGATAAATAAAAAACATTACAATAAAAAAAATACCGAAAATAAACATAAGGAAAAATACATAACGAAAATAAATAAACTAGTTCTCGGGAGGGGCATACGATGCGGGAATCGCATCTTTTTTACTCTCGATAAAAAAAAATACCGAAAAAATCGAGATTGTAGTTTGGAAATTGGTTGGAATGATCATTAAGCATGTTGTTTGTCCAATTTGGATCCATTTTTTGTGAGTAAGATTGAAAGAGGTTATAAAAAATGAGATAGAAAGTGTAAGAAATGATTTTAAAAATAGGGTGAAAAAATGTTTAATTTATAGAGTGATTTGGGAGTATTGTTTTGAAAAAAGTTGAAAAAGAATTGTAACGACTCTTTTTTTAAGCCAACGGCTATATTTGGTTTTTCAAAAAAAGCCCTAAACTCCCAAAAAGCGCTTGCTGGTGAGGCGCCAGCCAGGGAGTGGTGCGCCAACGGAGGTCTAGCGCCAAAGCGTTACCAGCCCAGCCACCAGCCCCCGTTCCCCTTACTCTTAACGTAACGTACATTCAGATCTTGTGTCGATTTGCATCAAGTTTTACACGTTATCGGTTAAAAAGTTTGAAAACCGAAAAAAGATTCCACAAAGCATATAATTTAAAGGGATTAAGTCGTATAATAGCAGCGAACTTTTCCAAATGTACCCATTTAGTACATGAAGTTTTTTTTAATTACTAGAAATTACGAAAATTGTAAAAAGGTTTAAACTTACAAATAAATTTATAGTCGTTTTTTAAATTTCGAGAAAGGGTAAAACAATTTCTTAGTTAAAACTAGAATTATTTTTTTTAAAACTCATATAAAAATATAAACAAAAAATTTAAAATTATAAAGTTTTTAAACTTAAAATAGTTTTTACGAAAAATGATAAAAACTTGAAAGCTTTTCTTAACATAAAAACCTAAAAAAATTAAAAACAAATTAAAGCAGTTGAATTTTTTTTAGATAAATAAGCAATGGATTTTTAGAAAAGAAACTTTAATAATATTTCACAAAATAGTAAATAATATTAAAAATTAAAATTTTCCAAATAACGATATTCTCAAAATACTCAAAAATTCAAAAAAAAATTAAAAAAAAAATCAAAAAAATTTTAAAAACATTTTTATGTTTTCTAAGGATAAAAGTAACATTTAAAACTTTTAAAGTTTTTAGAAAAAGCTTTAGTTGCTTAAGAAAAGATAAAAATGTGTAAAGTTCCGAAGAAAAGTTGTCAACGTATATTATCTCTTAGTTGGGTAGCAAAGTTTGTAATAGTGACTGGTGTTTGTATGTTGTTACTCTTGTTTTGCTTTTGTATAACATGTGATTGGGAGTGGTTGAGACCAAAAACTTTTATACTTTATACTGCTTCTGTTAAGTAGTAGTATTTTGTTCAAAATGGATGATAACCGGATGATTTAGTCTTTCATCAAAACTGCAACATTTTGGCCCCGAACTGGTTGTCATCTTTATTTTGTCTGTACTTTGATTCTTTTAGTGGCAGATATGGCTGAAAACTTGAAATGGTGTGATGTTCAATATATAGTATGATTAGTCCTGAATTGAACGAATTCTTTCAAAATCGAGTTATTATGTATCCGAGTTGGTTGTTTAGTATTTTGTTGGCTATGAATGCCTAAGGAGTCTACTCATTAACCAATTGTGCAGACAAAACTAACAATGAAACTACTATTACACATAAAATACGTAAAATGAAACAAAATGTGCCACAAATTTGGGTGTCGTCTTGTTTAAAAGTTCATCGAGTTATCAAGAAGTGTTGCAAATCTTCTATTATCAGGTCTTGTTATGATGTTTTTTTTGTTTGAGAAATTTGCAAATATACCCAATTAAACTTGTTTATTTCCATATTTTTCTATAATACAAGTTTTTAATGTATAATTACAATATGTTTTAAGCATTGTTTTGGGGAAATATGCAAATAGGAAAGTTTTCTTGAGTATATTTGTAATTGTACCTTTTTGTTTATATGAAAGAGGAAAGTGCAAAAAGCATCCCGATGTTATGTCGAAAAATTAAAATATATCATTCGTTAAATTTTTGGACACCAGCCATCCCTCTGTTAGTGAACAGTGCACCATACATCCCTCTAGACGGATGGTGCAAATTATTTTTTCGTTAAATCTTAACCAGTTTGTAGGTCCTTAATTTCTTAAGATTAAACAATGTTTAGATTATCTATTGAATGGAAGGGAAGAAGGAACTAGAGAGAGAAAGGTAGAGAGAGAAAGGAGAGAATGAGAGAATAAGAAGGTTGATTAAATGAGAAGTGAAAACACAAATGACCAACCCCTCCTAACATGCTAGGAGGGGATATATATAGCCACCCTACATGTGGGCTTGGTGGGCTATATTGTTTAACATAATGGATCACGAGCCCATACTACGTATAAGTCATTGGAGTGACCGATCCTTTCTAAATACGTAAAAACGTATTTTCAACAATCTCCCTCTAAGGGAGGTCACTCCAAGTTACAATGTCCTAAATAGTCTATAGCTCGTGATCTTTAGCTAGCTATGCTAACAATGATGTGACCGAGACTTTCCTTGGAAAAACATATTTCCAACAATCTCCCCCTAAGGGAGGTTACACCATTTTACAAAATCTTAAACCTAGCATACTATGCTTGAGTCTTCGATCTTGTTCTTGTGAATATGCTGATGAGATCTTTGACTTTAGTCTTGAGCATGTTTCCTTGCCTTGACCTTGTGCATTCATCACTTGAGAAATTTGCCTCCTTGTGACTTCATGTTCCACATACTTACACCTTTATAAATTCTTGAAAGCTTCAGAGTTTGATATAGCGGAAGACTTTACTTTTAGACTTTCTTGAATTTGTTGAAGTTAAGTTCATAAAGTATAAGCATGCGAGGACGACTTCTTTTTAGATAGTACACCGCAATGTCACCTTCTTGTTACGCTGCATAAGACAGTTAGCAACAAAACATATACACGGATGAAATGGATTTGAACATTTCATTCTAATTCGGTAGCATTTTACCTCCGGTCGGTGAAGACCGTTGGATGATATAAAATATCATACTCGTGACAGGTAGTTTCAATTAAGAACCTCCTTGACAAGATTTCGCGGGTAAACCCGTTCTCTTTATTCGACCGTCCAAAGCTGACTGCGAACGTAAAGAGTAAATCATTTGGATAATATTATCCGCATGATTTGAATCTGTCAATTCATGTTCCTGGAACAAGTGAAATTCAATTAAGAACCGCACCATCGTTGCTTTCCAATTGTCACGAGCTTGATTCGTATAGAATCTTGCAAGTTACCTACCAAGTGCTGTTTGAGGTTAACACTAGAAGGATTTCCACTCATCACTGTGAACACTAAGGTATCACTCTGAGTGTTCTGGCAAGATCACTAAGATATTGCGTAGAGGCCTGGAACGTGTTTAAATTCATTTAAGAATTAAACCACTGTTGCTTTCCAGTTATCACAAGTTTGATTCATAAAGAATCGCACAAGTCACCTACCATGAGCTTTTTGATATTCGCTCAAGAAGGATTTCCATCTTCATTGTAAATACTTTCGTATTACTCGGATGTTCAGGCAAGATCATGAAGATTTTGCGAGGACTCTTAAGATCTTTCTTACTTTTCACAGTGTGTGAAGAAGCAAGGAAATATGAAAGTGTGTCCTAATGAGATATTTGATGATCTCAAATGGCTCTAGACTCAATCGTGCATTTTAAATTTTAGTGATTGGAGGCTGGAGAGGAGTGCCACCATTTCAATACCAATTTATTCGGAGTGAATAAATCAATAGATAATGCGTTGTCTCCGTGTGATTAAAACAAATATATTTTGAGAAATATCTGAGTTAGCTGGGATAGGTTGTGCATTGCATCACTGGGTCCATGATGTCTGTCTTCAATATCGAGAATCATTGAAAAAAAATGATCTCAATAGCATATGTATTGACCCGGTTTCTACCTAAGGTTGTAAGGAGGGCTTCTTTCTTTACACCCTTTATCTTTATAATTCTTTTTCATTCTTCAACCCCTTTAATGCTTACCAATACGTCATAACTAGCACCTTGTTGTGATTGTTCTAGTGCTAACTTAAGTACTTGGTCGGCATTCAGCTACGTTCACAATCTTTCTCCATCTTTCCTAAGGACTACTATTTCTAGCTATGGAATGTCCTTGGAAAGATTCCTCCGGTTCTAGAAGAATCATTGGACTTTAACCTATCCTACCATCCTTATGTCACCACAATCTTCATCGTCGTGAGATAAAAGGGTTGTGGGTAAGTATAAATCACCATGAATTCCATTTTGAAGTGCAAATCCATTTTGCTCCCCCTTAACATATGCCACGATATCCGAAAACATTTCGCACATGTCGGGACGAGCTATCACGTTAAGTCAAACCATTTGTGATTAATTATTTCCCATATTAAATCACATTTTCTCCCCCATATTAAAAATATTAACCCAATCGATGTTTCTAATATCAATTGATTTAATAGCAATTAAGAAAATTTGGGAAGAAAAATGCAAATCAAATTATCTTCATGAATTAAACAAGCTCCCCCTCAAATTAATGAGGGTGTGCTTGAAACGTAAATCAAATACCTTTTAAACACAAGTGTAAGGTATTTATCACGTGCAAAGATCATATATGATAGTGTATTCACAAGATTAGCAATTGACGAGGTTGGACCTGAATGATGGAGAACATCATATGAAAGAATCACATGGTTCTTGTTCATGAATGTTGGTCGCCTCGTCATGTCTGAAGTTATCTCTTGACATCATGTGTACGATTGATATCATTGTCTTGACACCAATATGTGAACTTGGCACTTTCGGCATCAAAGATTCAGAATGCTGGACAATTGCTCCCCCTCAATTGGGACCCGTGTTCTATTGAAAGAGTTGTAGTCGCCGTTTGAGTAGTCGCATCGTCGAGTATGTAGATATCAATTGTAAATTGTTGCGGATTGTGGAGATGATAACTTCATAAAAACAAGATTTCTCTTGTTTTAACAAATAAATGCACTGAAACGTACATATATCCGTGTTAGATTGTGTTATAAAGTAAACACAATCCCTTACATGGTTGTAAAGTAAACCATGCCCGAGAAAATTAATTCCTGTTGTTGAGTCAAAGCTTCCCGTTGAAATGCTTGACTTTAATATGAAAAGCGGGTTACTATCTGAAATAATAGCAAGCCATTTTGAGCATGTTTTAAAACATTTGAACTTCTGCTCGAACTTTATTTACAACCCCGTGTCATTATTGAATTACATTTCTAGTATCGTAAATATTATCGATTCCAGAAGACATGCTCTTTTTATTAAAACGTTTTTGAACACACAAATTTGGAAGATTTAGAAAAACCTTTTGAGAAATTCTCGAAAAATTGTGTTCAAAGTTTTGAAAACCAATTACTTGAGCTTAAGATGTTGAATATCTTACTAAACGAGCTCAACTCCGAGAAGTTGTAAACTTCCCGTTGTTAAGGATAAGTTACCATTGGCGATAAACTTTCCTTTTAACTGAAGAGCGAGTCCTAAGTTGACATTTATTTAGAAGTCGTTTTCATGAGCTTGAAAAACTTTGAATGTTTTAACGTAAAGCTCATGACTGAGAAAGCTGAATTTCTCGTTATGAAGAAAAGTTCTCTTATATAAAAGATACACTTTCCTTTATGAGCTTAAAACTTGGAATGTTTTAATACAAGCTCATGACCGAGAAAAATTAATTTCCCGTTACGAGGATAAGTTATCATAAAAGATAAGCTTTCCTAAAATTGAAGTCAAAGTTACAGTCTGATATTTAAATGTAAGTCATAGTGCATGAGCTTAAAAACTTCGAATGTTTTTAATATAAGCTCATGCCCGAGAAAAATTAATTTCTCGTTGTGAGGATAAGTTTATTATCGGCAATAAACTTTCCTTTATTTGAAGAACGTGTCATTGTCTGACATTTAACAATCAACCAAATACACGAGCTTAAAACCTTTGAATGGTTTTAGGATAAGCTCGTGTCCGAGAAAAATTAATTTCCCGTTTTGAGGGTAAGTTATCGTTGCATAGATAAACTCCCTTTTCTCTGAAGTCCGGGTCATCGTCTGTCCTTTAACGAGGAGCCATATACACGAGCTTAAAACCTTTGAATAGTTTTAAATTTAGCTCGTGTCCGAGAAAAATTAATTTCTCGTTTTGAGGGTAAGTTATCGTTGACGAGATAAACTTCCCTTTCTTTGAAGTTCGGGTCACAGACTATGATTTTAATGTGAGCCATTGTGCATGAGCTTAAAAACTTGGAATGTTTTTGATATAAGCTCATGCCCGAGAAAAATTAATTTCTCGTTGTGAAGATAAGTTTATCATCAACGATAAACTTTCCTTTCTTTGATGAACGAGTTACAGTCAGCCATTGAATAGTTTAAATGTAAGCTCGTGTTTGAGAAAAATCAATTTCTCGTTTTTAAGGATAAGTCATCATCGGGATGATCTTTCCTGTCTTTTGAGATCGAGTTACAGACTGTTATGTGACTGTAAGTCCTTGATACATTGTAAACTTCACTGAAAATCCCCTGAGGCACTTGTTTGTCTGATATTAGCTTCTTCAGTAACCAAACTCTGAGAGTGTCCTTAGTTGAACGGTATATAAAGTTTGGACCGGTTTGTTTTTGTTGATCCTTGACTTTGGTACCTGCATTCTCATTAGGAATGTGTATGCTTTAATATGGGTTAGCGATATCTATCTTAGAAGCAAGTGGGGGTTCACAGTTGGCCTTACTTGTGCCAGAGGTGACCTGAGGAGAGGAATCACTTGTCTTAGTTGGCAAACGTTTCCTCCTATAGAAAACCTTAAGTTTAGGCTTAAGTGATGTATCATCCTTTTCAATTTCCTCCCTAATAGTCTTAGTAGAATCGGAGGCTATCCGAGTTAAAGGGCACTCATTTCCTACAAGAGTGAAAGTTCTACCAGTGGGGCGCCACATTTTACCAACGGATTTGATTTTAGCCACCCACTATGATTTAAGTCTAGCACGGGAGTTCACCTCATTAAGTAATTTTTTGATACAAGAATCATGATTAGCTTTAAAGACACATTTCCTACATGTTTTACAAGTAGCATATTTAATGTCCGAGTAAGATCTAGAATTCCTAGATGATTGATTGATGCTCCTAGGATGTGACATGCTACGGTTAGCAGTGTTGGGTAAACTAGAAGGCGTCTGACTAGGTTTGAAATTCCTATCTCTTACTTGTGTCTTCTGCTTAGATTCCCTTAGATCAAATGTATGGCAAACGTCATTTGAACTAGTTCGAGACGTGTTCTTTGGACTATGTCTAGGGAAACTAGAGGCAATCATGTGATTAGGTCTTGCAAAAGTTGTTTTAGTCACATTGGGCCTAGATGGTGGAGTGACTGTTCTAGAAAGATGAACCATATCAACGTGGGAGGCAAACCGCGGTCTCGAGGATTGTGATCGCTCGGATCTAAATGCAGTCGGTTGTCGAATGAACTAATTTGTAGGCGGTTTCCCCAAGATTTATGGTTTTTTAAGCTTAGTGTCCACACTAGTTCCTTTAGTTTTCCTTAATTCATTTCTCAAAGCAGCTATAGCAAAGACCTTTTCGTGTACTTGAGCCTTTAAAGTCTCATTCTCTTTGAGCAAGTTATCTTGGGATGCCAATTTTGATTCAAGCAACTTAATTTGTTTCAATAGATTATTCTTTTAAGCTTTAGAATCTAGAGCAGTTTGATCCAATTTTCATTCAAGAACAACGTTTGACTTTTCAACTTTTTCAAAATATGTTTCAAATTTCTCTGTTTTCTTTGAAAAGTCAATTTTGGCATCCTCAAGCTCTTTGGATTGCTGAGCTAAAATCGTTTCAAGCTCTTTAATCCTAGAATCAGAATTATTTAAAGAAGCAGTCATAAGACACTTATCATGATGTTTATCATTTTGAACACTTTCTCCCCCATTATGACTCACATCGGATGAATCAGAAGTGGTATTGCTATCGCTCTTTTCCATCCCATGTTTGGCATAATTGAATGCTCAACATGCGTTAGTTCATCGGCATAGACATCATATATAACATTACATTGTACCATGTTCGCAGGCTCTTCTTCATAAACGGGTAAGGTGTCATTATAAGAGATGCCTGGAACAGTCCCTGGCCTGTTGCTGATGTCATGCTTAACTGTTGATTCCATGTCCTTACAATCTTTAGCAGCCTCCAATGCGTCAATTGTATGATCATTTTCCTCTTGCATCGTAGAATCTTACACTCCATTATCACACGCTTGCTGAAGTCAGGATTTTTCATAAATCGAAGACGAGACCGATGACAAGAGTTTCAATAGTGTACCACGGAAAACTTGAAGCTCGGTTTGTGTGTCTCGAAAAAATGACTGGCAAATCACTGAACTTTCAGACTTGATGATATTGAATTAGAGGAAAGGCGTGAGTTGTGTCACGAGAGCTTGATATGTAGATTCTGATGCAAAATGATTAAAGTCTGCTTTGTGAAGTTGCTCAGCTAGTTGGTTCAAGGTGAGGAGTATTGAATCAATGAATGTATAACGATCTTGACCAAAAAGTGTCACAAATTCGCTCCCTCCCTGAATCCATGAAAGAGTCACAAGATGAGACTGAAGTAGTTGAAATGACGTGAGGCCACTTCTTCTAGCGTTGTCTTGCATGTGATGCGAGTCTCCTTCTTGAAACGTCAAATTCGATGATTCCATTGAAATTCGATGAAATATGTCTTGGATCTGGTTGTTTATCGGAATTTACCAATGGAAATTCACGGGATGTGACAATACCACCAAAAGATCCGTAAATAACTCTTAATATAACTCTTTTCTCGGCTCAATAATTTTTGTCGGCTCAAACTATGATAAAACAAACCGGAGTCTAATTCAACCTCGGCTCACGCCAAAAATAAAGCCCGAAACAATTCGTATATAATATGGAGTAAACAAATTGATAGAATCTTGTCCCAAAAGACGAAGTATTTGCCTTGCAATATTAATGATTTGTCATTGAAAGACCCACTTCATTTGAATCACCACAATACCCGATCTACACACTTATGATATAAACAATACCACAACCTTAATATCCTTAGATAAAAATTAAAAAACTTTCCAGATATCAAGGATCCAATATCCTTATCTGGTATTGTTTATAACAACTCTTGATATATCCGCCTTCTATTTCTTTCTTTATTCCAAACCCCAAAAACAATTTGATGTAAAAGAGGGTTTCAACTAGACTACGGGTTGTTATTCTAGTAGACATAACCCGAAAGCCGCGCAAACCAGATCACTCTATACTTTTTACACTTGCTCAATCTCTAAAGCTAATTCGGAAACTTTGGAATGGGAGTAAAGCCCGACGAACCAATCTCGATAGTAAGCATTGGGCGGGCGATAGGGAGGACGGTCTCTGGATTGATTTCTGCTGGCAAGGCATAGTCAACCCTACGTGTCCCAAACTTCTCAAAAATTCTAAAACGTGGCAGTCTAATAGAAGGAAAAGAAGTGTGTATCCAGTTAGGATTTATATATAACTAATTTTACCCTAAAAATTAGGAAGTTTCTACCCTACTCACATTCCTTGTTTCCTCCGTCAGTGGTTATACACTTTTAAATAGATAACCATTGCAACAAAACAGATCTCATCTCAAAGTAACATTGAGACCTCCGTCCCCTTTATCTTTCTCTAAAAAAAAATAACTCTGGTAACTTGTTTCTTGTTACCTCCGGCCCTCAAATCATTTTATACAAATCTTAAAAACTCAAAACACATATAAATCCTCCATCTCCCCTATTATCTTAACACAATCTCACTGAATCTGATCCTTTAATCACATGCATATAACAGAAGATTAAACATTTTTATAAACCTACTTATGTTCGAATCTAAAGAAGCCCTTGACGAATTCGAATGAGAAACGACTTCAAGATCAATAAAATGATCTCGGGTAGGTTCGCTTACTTTGTTGCATGCGGGTTTTTGATTCCGTTTTGTTTTTCTTCGAAAAAAAACAAGAGATTTCGTATATATTAAAAAAAAGTTTGTTTAGAAAAGATTTTTCGAAAACAAGGGAGTTTTAACCATTCCCAGATCTCTGATGATGGTCAAATTCGTGGTATATGTAGGAGCATCGCAACAAGCATGTTTACTACGATTTGAATCTGAGATCTTGAGAAATAGGTTTGAGTTTGGTGAAAAAAAATAATAAAAAAAATAAAAAAAATAAGAGTGTTTGGTTTTTGTTTAAGTGTGAGAGTCTGATGGGTTTGTTTTTTATCGAGAGAAGTGTCTGATGAGAGTCTGATGAGTCTGGTGAGTTTGTGTTTGAGTGTTAGAGTCTGATGGGTTTGGTTTGTTTTTTAGTGTGAGAGTCTGATGAGTTCGAGTCTGGTTGTGTTTGAGTATGGTCGAGGGTGTTTGGAAGTCGAGGGTGAGGGTGGTGTGAGAGTTGATTGTCGAATGGGTGAGTTTTGTTTAGGTCGAGTCGAGTGCTAAGGTGAGACGAAGGTGTAATTCGTGTCTAGTCTAAGTCTGTTTAGGTTTGGTCAAAATGTGTTGAGTCAAAACTTTGGTCAAAATGCAAAATTTAAATTATGTCATCGCAATAACCAAGATAGTCATCGCAATATAGAGTCCATTCATCGCAACATTTTTCATGTCCATCGCAGTCATAACAACACACCATCGCAGTCACAACAACACTCCATCGCAGTCACACGATCCCAGTCACATGATCGCAGTCACACGATCGCAGTCACACGATCGCAGTCGTGATCGTAGAATGTGATTGTGACTTTGGATCACAAGTAGAAACCCCCAGGGTTTATGCGATCACGAAAAATCAGATCGTAGCCGAAAATTATATGATGCCAGATATCAAATTATATGTTGGATCGCAAGTAGAACATTATACCCAGAAAAAGTTGATACAGAAAAAGTTGATATGAGATAATATGACAGTTTTACACAAGTATGATAGAAACAATAAAAAAAACTGATAATCAGATGAGACAAAAGATGATAGAAAAAAAGGTGATATTGAAATTTGATAAAAAAAACTGAAAACCAAAAAAAACTGATAAAAAACTGATAGAAAAAAGATGATAGACAAAAGATGAGACAAAAGATGATATAAAAAACTGATAAAAACAATAGATAAAAACACTTAAATCAATAAACCAAAAATTTAGGACTTATTCAGCAAATCAATAAAATGTTTTTATCGTATTAGATAAAAAAATAGAAAGAAAAGTTTTTTACCACCAAATCAATAAATAAAAACGCTCAAATCCGAAGAATCAACCAAAGCTCTTGATACCAATTGTAGGTCCTTAATTTTATCAAGATTAAACAATGTTTAGATTATCTATTGAATGGAAGGGAAGAAGGAACTAGAGAGAGAAAGGTAGAGAGAGAAAGGAGAGAATGAGAGAATAAGAAGGTTGATTAAATGTGAAGTGAAAACACAAATGACCAACCCCTCCTAACATGCTTGGAGGGGATATATATAGCCACCCTACATGTGGGCTTGGTGGGCTATATTGTTTAACATAATGGATCACGAGCCCATACTACGTATAAGTCATTAGAGTGACCGATCCTTTCTAAATACGTAAAAACGTATTTCCAACAGAGGTTTATAAGAAAATGTATTCTGGTCTCGTTTGCTTCTACAGGTATGTATGGTGAACTTTTTTAAAAAAATTCAAAAAATATTTTAATTTTATAGTAAATAACTTTTTTAGAAAAATAATAAATTTCTTTAAGAAAAAAAAATTAATTTCTACAACCTTGTCTCTAATACCATGTTAAAAGTATAATTAAATAACATGAACACCAGATTAATCACTCAACCAGCCACCCCTTAGTGATATTTATTAGAACAATACAAAGTACATATTACAAAAGAAAGATTAGTCCTCAAACGAGTGTTAACCGATCTAATACCCCCAATTTACATTGCGCAGCGGAAATACACAATTGGGTGCTAGACACAAGCATCATCACACAAGGTATATTGACGACTCAAAAGAGAGACGTGTACACATAAAACATAAACAAGATTTTCATAATAGGTCTAAAACATGATTTCATCCCATAATTGTACTAAAACGACACCAGAGTAAAGCGTTTAGTCCCCATGGATCTCGACCAACAACCAACAAGTTTAGTACAGTACATCAACATTAAATAAATTGTTCAACAGTAAAGGATAGAAATAGTTTTTAGACCAACATTCTTCCAAAAGCCAAGCCACAACCTCCACAGCAAAGCTCCATGCTCCATCACTTCCTATTACCTGAAACACATGCTAAAACGAGTCAACAATAATGTTGAGCGAGTCTATAGGTTTATCAAATCACATTTGAACACAAGAAGAAAATCAATCATAATCATTTATAGAATTGTCGTATACACAATCTATATTCAAGGCAATAATAAACATTGTATATAAGCTCATGACACCGACCCCTTAACCAAATAGTCACCCACGCCAAATGCCGGCATGACTAGAATAAAACCATTGCCCCTCTAGGGTATCAGTTGCTAGAATACCACATTATTATTCTCGTAAATTATCCTTCCCAGAGGTTACTCAACGTAATGCCCTGGTCTCAGATAGGGCGGTCAACCCAATAGTACTATCATTAGAATAAGCGGCTATTCCCGACTCACAACATCAAGTCAGAAGATAGTTAACGGCTCATGAATTTAGGGTCTTTAGCAACAAGGTACTCAATACAATGTAAACAACTTAGGCAACGTTCGGGTCCAACAATTACTCATGACTTGTGTTCATTTATTTTCAAATAGCATGTATCCCCCTCGCGGGTAATAAAACATTTAGTAGCTAGCATAAAAAACGAGGCTACAGACTCACCTTAGTATAAGAGATGTAGCGAGATAATCGTCGATGATAATGGATGCCTTTCAAACACGAGAACCGCTACCTATCAAATAAGGCGCGTTCATTAATAATGACTCGAGAAATAAATCATAAATAACAACATCAAACTCAAACTCATAAAATCACGATAAACTCGAGAGAAAACAATATAAATAACTTCATTATACTCTTCTACACATTCACTCTACCATTTTACACTTTTAACAAAGTCCGCCGGCACATACTACATGTACTAGCTTATTTACCCCTTTTAAACTCGTCAAACGTTTATGAAACGACTCGATAAAATAACTTACTGTATATAGAAAGTACTCCTACAAGTTTATCAAATGAATTTACTTTTAAAGTCCTTTACCTGACTCATCTTCAAACTACAAAATCCGGACAAATTTACGTTAATTTTTCATACAACCGTTTTAACTTCTTTAAACGACTTCGTTTACAAAACCGACACTCGGGTTTTAAAATAAACTCACCCTCTAAGGTTCACACTTCATTATCAGTAGGTTACACATTTCAAAACTTCAAATTATAGTCCCCGAGATTCGATCCAAATATCGACAACAACTATATGTAGTGCCGATACTCGTCTCCCGGTACACGAATAATCAAAACATTATAACTTCGCGCTCGTTTGGAGCTAGAAGCTCTACTTTATATCAAATCGAAGCTAGTCAAATTATCTACAACCCTAGGCTATAAGTTAATCCATTTTCAAAACATAAAAATCCTGAATTTACTGTTTACTTACTGTTATAAAATGACTATAAAAAACTTGTACAAAATCACATTTTTGATCAAAACCAACCATAAAAATGTTCATCCCAATACCCTAACATCATCATATATCAACCATAACATTCAAATCATCATAAAAATCAAAAGCTTTAGATCAAAATCAAGTTTTTAACAAGAATCTTGCAAGAATCACCATTGATCATGCTAAAAACACCATGCATGATCATGGCTTTCACCTACCAACATGAAAAAAATAAAATGTCTTGCATGTATGAAATTCTTACACCAAAATGATCCTTGTACAATTCTAAGATAGGGTCTTTTGTTAGTTTAGCTCAAATCATTGTTAAAATGGAGCAAAAATTGAAAATGTATGGTTTTGGTGGGTTGGTGGAGGTCATGGCTACAAGAGAGAAACAAAGAGAGAGATGAAAATTTTGAGTGGAGAAAATGAAGTGTATGTGTTAAATTTAGGCTTATATATAGTGCTTGAGGGACCATTGTTGTAATTTTTTAATAGTTATGGCTCAAAATAAAAATAGTTAGCTAAAAAGCAGGAAATAACTATTAGTCAATTTTGAAAATATTTACGGGGCTCGGGTTTCATAAAGATACTTTTAAAAATTTAAAACGTACCTCAAGTATAATAATATCGACTCCCGACTCGACTTAACACATCATTTAAAATAAAACATCAAAAATGACAAAAATCGAACAACCGACAATAAGACGTAAAATATTTGGCATCCATCGACATCACGCTTTCTAATACTCCTTATACTTATTAAATATAAAATATAAAACTTCTAACATCGGTTTAAACTTAAACCTCCAAAAATAAATATCATTCAAACTCATCTAAAAATTTCAAAAATAATCGTAAAATAAGATTAAGCAATGACCTCGGTTTTGGGTTGTCACAACCAAACATTACAAGATAAATAGGGTGAGATCATCCCAACTAGGTTGATCTGATCTCCTCACAACAATAGATCACTCTTACATACAAGAACAAGATGAAGTATAATCTCCCAGATGAAGTATAATCTCCTAGATCAAGATCTTAGAGAGAGAGAGAGGGCTAAGCTATAAAACGGATGTGTGTGTGTAATGAATAAGTGTGAGAGCTAGGGTATTATATCAAACTCTCCAACGGGTGTAAAAGCCCAAGTGATAAAAGCCCACAAGAATAACCCAGTTGAAGCCTAAACTGAAAGAAAGCAAAAGTGGCAAGACTGGTCCCTCAGCTTTAACCTGCATAAAACAAAGCACAAAAAGAAACCAAATAATATATTACTTGATTAGTTTGAAAAAATAACACATACACTCAAACTAACAATCATTTTATAGTTTGACACTGTTAGTTGGTCGATCGCTCAAACTAATTCATCTCCTCAACAAAACAATTAAAAAGAAGTAGACTAGTAACTTAATAAAACAAGTAGAAAAGACCCACGCTTCGCTGTGGCATGTCTTTTACTTACACAACGTAACTATATTCTATTCAACTGTTTTTTTGTTTAAGGTAACATTGCACTGAATCCCGAAAAGAAAATGTAGTAAATGATAAACACAACACACATAAATGTCTGTATTGCTTGAACACCTGCGGTATCTAAATGAGCTCCCATATGCAAGGAGGCCTTGATCACTTTGAAACACAAACTTTTAAAACCCGGATCGAACCACCGAGTTTAAGCACTTTAAAAAAATCTCACAAAATTAACATCAAAACTAAGCACTAAGCACTTGTGTAGACCTTTTAACTTTAGTGTTTAGTATAATATTATCAACAATCATTAGAAAACATAACACAAAACACACCCTTCCTCCCTACAATACCCTACATCAGACAAATACTTGGTCGCAGCATGACCGTGTATAGAGAAGTAAAAACCCAAACAATTGACCAACTTATCAAACATGGCACACCTTTATGTAAACTTCTAAACAAAACCCAACTCCGAGAACCAAGGTGGACCTGACTACTGACGTGTGATCAGTGTTTGATCCTTGACCCGACCCAACATACATCTGTAATAATCTCCTGCACTAAAACAAAAGTATCTCATACCTTCATAGTGACTGCAAGTCTACAATTAGCATGCTTCGTGATGATTCTAGCAAGACCTTCTTTATCAGCCATCCACAATCTTGTCAACCACTCTCCATTCTTAAAAAAATGAAATGTTGTTGGCATTGTATCCATTGAGAATGCCCCAAAAATACTTTGCACAAGGACCAACAACCCCCTTTTATATTAATATGCTATCCATGTGGTTGTGTTATTAGGGGTTGTTTGGATGGCGTGTTATTGTGGTATTGTATTAGACAAACACGTGCTTTGTGTTTAACAACTATGCGTGCCGAAAGGGCTATATAACAGGCCATCGAACCATGCCTCTAATCTTTAATGAGATGCTTATACATATTAGAAAACATGACGACACGAAAATAAAAACACGAACAAAATATATGTATCTACAAATCATCATAATATTGCAGGTAGACAGATGGACTATAAAACGGTATTATTACCTTAACATCAATACCATAATTAACACGATGAATCGCAAGGCACATGGGCTTAAAATGAAGGGGTTTCTTGCACCCGTGAACCTGTTAACGAAAAATCAGAAAGCTGCAAGCTTAATTACAGTTTTTATTATTGGAGATTAATTAAATCTGCTTGCCTCTATTAATATGGCTTACATAAAAAAGATGCATCTCTTGTACCTGGGGAATTTCTTTGCAAGCATTAGAAAACTGCAACACTTGGTGCCTTTCATTTTCATTAGCTTATTTAAGTTTCAAACGTGACTCTTCAATTAACAATAAGCTCGGTTAGACAACATCAACCTTGCTAGCAGAATTTATGAATTTAAGTAAGTTGATATGTATTACATCGAGAATAAGGTATGGAATCCATGATATTGGTTTGAAACTTTTTACCATATAAAGGCATTTAATCTGTGTGAAGATATTCGAACCAAATTTTTACAATTTTTTTAACGTTTTAGAAAATAGGTAAAAAAAAGCAGCTCACTTAATAGGTAAAAAAGGCAGATAAAGTATTTATTAAAGGTATGCTTGTTTCAAAATAAGGAAAGATAACGGTAAAGACAAAGAGAATACTAAGGAATATAATGGGTATTCTCTTTATAATTAATTGTGCTTGGTTAATAATGTGTAAAGACTAACCCACTTCTTATAAATAAATTATTTTATAAATTTTAAAAACTATCTTAACCGTCATACTTTGTATATATTTGATTTGAGTTTATATCATGGCAACCTTCAAATTATTGTACAACTATTTTTTAGTTTTATAATTAAGCACTTGAAAATCATGATATTCACATCTGCATATTCACAAGAACAAGATCGAAGACTCAAGCATAGTATGATTGTGGATTTGCTTTTATCTAATCCGGTGGTCTAGGTGGGTGGTGAAAGATGGTCGTAGCCATTGTTGAAGCTTAGAGAGAGTGGTTGTGTGTGTAAAGAGAAAGAAAGGAAAATGTAATAAAATGAAAAAGAAACACAATCAACCCCTCCTTGGAAGCCTAGGAGGGGTATATATAGACACACACCAAACACTTAACTATACATTGTACCTAGTCTAGTCTAAGCGTGTGTGACTATGATAGCTAATGAGAATTCTTAAATGTCGTCACATAAAGTGAATTTCCAACAATCTTCCCCCATGGAACGACGTGTAGAATTCCTTACATTATTTTTCCTAACAAGTATATAATGATTAAGAACAAAAGCTTTCATGAAGCGTCCAATGCTGATAATGTCTTCTAAGGCCTTTGACTTTAAGTCTTCACTTCAAAACGACTCATCTTTAAAGTAACTTGTAGTAAAAATACTGTAACGGCACGAGCTAAGTAATCCATATACTTCTGGTTAAGGAGAAGCTTCTGAATTAACTTCCCCCTAATTCATGCCACATAAACTTGATGTAGAAGCTTTTAAATAGCTTCCCCCTAAACCGACAATCCTAGTAAGCAACTTCAAAGCTTTCAATAAAGCTTAGAATGATTAAGCGCACAACGGAATTTAACAAGCAAATCCCATCATATAACATGATAAAATGTTGCTACGAGGGATTGAAAGTTTGGGGCACACCAAGTAGATCAAAAACTTCTCTTCTCACGCTTGAAATAATTCTTCTGAATTTTTCTTCCCCCTGAGAGTTCAAGTTATGCATACCAGAAAGAATCAAGACATTTCTTCCCCCACATAGTTGAAGAAAGTAAATTAATCCCAATTATGAAGCTCAAATACTGAAGTGGACACTTTATCCCATTCATGAAGTTGACATCGTAACACCAGAGTCAATTAAGTCCCGGAAATGCACATATCTTCTTCCGGTGATGCACCAGAGTCAATTAAGTCCCGGAAGTGCATATTTCTCCATATAGGATAATGATGATGAATAATTGCAACATCCAAACAATTAGACATCGAATCAGTAGTGTACCGTTTAGAGATTGATAATGCCACGAGTTAAAACACTGATTTTCTCTGCGGCTATGACAAATGTCATCCCGGAATGTCTTCAAATCAAAAGAAGGTATGAAGTTCATCACGTGTACTCGTTGTGCGTTCAATGTGTCTTCTTCTTCCCCCTTGATGGTTTCGAAACTCGGAACCATCAATAAATTGTACGCACATGTACCTGAAATCTCGTGAGAATAATAAATAAGCTGAATTATATATTTTGTGAGAATCAGCTGTTGATCGAAAATCTCTACTCATAAACTCTCCATGGCCATCTTTACCAACCCACGTGAAAGCAATCTGAAGTGACCACTGATAGAATGAACCAGATACATCAAACGTGAAACTGAATAAGAATCCTTCGATCTTGTGACTTAAGCTTGCACTATTGTTGAATGAGGAACGGTGGAGAAATCTCTAAGTACCCAATGCATCACTGAAGAAGTCTATAGGCACAACATCTCTTGAAATTATCCACGTCGACTAAGCGCGTGACACTGAGTACAACAATGTAACCCCTTTAAGTGATAGTTATCCGAGTCATCAACCAACCACCCCGAACCCGGAAAATAGATAAACAAGTCTTCATTCTAAGATTAAGCACGAGCAAGTTATCTTTGAAGATAAAATAAATACACGCCTTCGAAAAATCCGTCTTCAACTTCCCATAATTTATACCCGATTAAACGAGTCCGTAGCCACTAAAAAATCGCCAAATTTTTCTTGGTCTCGTCAAATAAATTTTGTCACATTTGTCACGTCACTTTGTCACGTCCCTTGTTTCGTCACTATCAACCCCGGATATATGACTATTAAAAAAATGTATATAAAGCACAATTTAAAATTGGCTCATACGACACTTTCTCGTCCGCCCATTTACAAAAATACTTGGCCCAACAACACACTTTGATCCATCAAGAGAATATACTATTCGGTCCAACAATATCACCAATAACCAGTCCAAATAACTTTTGTCCGATCCATACCAGGTTAACCCTAAAAATTAGGGATAGATATAAAGCAAGTTAACCCTAATCTATGTCATATCATTTCAGCAGCCACCAAACACACAGTAGCCTGATCCTCTCAAGAAAGACTTACGCCTCCAACTGTTTTATCACTCCCCATCTCAAATCTCATTCCACGAAACTCAAAAAAATTACATGGTTAACCTTAATTGGCCATGAATCTCATCCAACATCAAACTGACGCAACCTTTTCTTTCCCAATCTCAAATCTCATTGACAAATTCACAACATAAATCTCGAACCACAATCAAACTAACAAACCAATTAGGATACATCTTCTAGAATGAGGTCTTGAAAGATTGTCCTTATATCATAACTTCATAAGTATAAAAAAACGTTGCCACAAAATCACTCTACGAGGTGATGAACCAAAGAAGATTAATGGCTTCAAGATCGATAAGTTGGTCTCGGGTAGGTTATTTTTGATTGCATGTTGGTTGATTTTTGTTTTATGTTTAATACCGAAAAAATGATGATTATAACACAAATGTTATTAGTCATTATTTATATTCGAAAATCAAATGAGGGTTATGCCTTCACAGTGATATGTGATGATGAGAGTTAAAAAAAATCCGATCTGTATAGATCTTGTTTGATTGAACGAATCTGAGATCATATTAAGTTTCTGTTTAAGTCTAGATTTGATGGGGGAATAGGTGACGACGGGTTAAGGATTAGATTTGGTGTTTGAGGAGTTAAAAGGTTGGATTGATTGTTTGATATGTTGGTACTGGTAAAATTGGTTCTAGTCAAATCTTGGTCTCGGTTATCTTTTAAACAAGACATACTGTTATGGTTTAAACTAATCACAAAGTTTATCTTTTAAACAAATCGCAATGTTTCAGTCCCATCGCAATGTTTTCATTTGTTTTCCATCGAAATCCTATCTGAAATTCTGTCCATCGGAATGAGTCCTCTACACCCCGTCGGAATGTATCCGTCGGAATGCATCCGTTGGAATGCATCCATCGGAATGTATTCCGTCGGAATGCGTTCCATCGGAATGCATAAACTGTGTTCCATCGGAATATTCGATCGCAATGTAGAAACCATTGGTTTTTGCGATCGCAATATTCCGATCTGAAAATCTGAAAACCTTATCCTTAAGTTGTACTTTTCCGTTTTTCTAGGAACAAAGTTTTTCTGGGTGAAAACTTATCTTCATCTTAAAAAAATGAAAACAGCAGAAAACATGAATCGAAACCAGGACAGATCTAAAAATTTTGACTTTTGGACCAGTGGTATATGAATGCCAGTAGATATGACCATGGGAAAACCATTTGACCAAGATAAATGTAACAACTTTTGACCATGATAAGAATGGATAAAAAAAATTGGCTAGTTTGACTGTACCATGACTTTCTATACCGATTTTGAGGCAAGTAATAAAAGAGACAGTGAGATAAAAATGGTAAAGTGATGATACCATGAGACAAATGACCAGGACTGACAACAAAATTATGAACGAACTGAGACAGACACTTAGACCATCAAACGCACAGTTTTATTTGCAACAAAAAAAACGCTAACAACTTTGTAAAAACTGTTAACAGATTTATGACAAAAAAAAACTTAGACCACCAAAATCGTAAACACGAACACGATCCAAGGATGGAACCGAGGCTCTGATGCCAATTGTGGATTTACTTTTATCTAATCTGGTGGTCTAGGTGGGTGGTGAAAGATGGTCGTAGCCATTGTTGAAGCTTAGAGAGAGAGTGGTTGTGTGTGTAAAGAGAAAGAAAGGAAAATGTAATAAAATGAAAAAGAAACACAATCAACACCCCTCCTTGGAAGCCTAGGAGTGGTATATATAGCCACACACCAAACACTTAACTATACATTGTACCTAGTCGAGTCTAAGCATGTGTGACTATGATAACTAATGGGAATTCTTAAATGTCGTCACATAAAGTGAATTTCCAACAATGAATATAATTTTTTTTTTTGCTTTTCTTGCTTACAAAATTTATGTGCTCACTTATCCGTTGTATTCCAAATAAATAATATCTTCTAAAAATACATATAACCTCAATGGTCGCTGCTGCAGCAAATTAACACGTACATGGCATACAAAGTCTTTATTTTGAGTATAAACATAATGTTTAATTTGTATAATAAATTAATAATTAAAACAAACTAGTTGATGCATAAATAAAAAACCCAAGAAATGAAACATGGGAGCAAGAGCAAACGTGGCGAAAAAAGGAATGAAGAAAAATAAGCACAAAAAGGATTACCGAGTTCATTACTCTCAAATTAGAGAGGAATGGTTGATTGGCCAATAGTGGGTAATGGCCCATTGCAATATAGCATACCAACCACCTTTAATGATTATCATTATAATTCCTTACCCCTCAATACATCTAACCAAGCACACCCTAACTTGTAGTATCATGTCCAAACACTTTAAATAATCAAAGGGTTGTAGTTGTTGTAACTGCCTCTATGCTAGTATTCACGTCATACATGACCACTTTTCACGGACACGACTTCTTTTTAACCACTTCATAGAGTAAATCCTACAAATTTTTTTGGCTAATTAGTGCCTACAATGTGACACTATATGTGGGTCGTTCATGTGCGTTTTTCTTAGAAAAAACTTTAGTCGAAATCATACCTTGCATAAGCTTCAAAGCAATTGTTTGTGGACAATTCTCCTGTAGTCAACGAAAAAGATGATAGCGTTTAAATTTGGTTACTTTTAGATATCAGCTTGTAGAGGGACTATGGCTTTGATTTGGTTTCCAACACCAATTTTCCCGTCCACATGATAAGTATGGTTAATGACTATAATTATGTAACCAAAAAACTGATACAGATGGTTTTTTAGGATATGCCTTTTGATAAGTGTAAAAATGCTCACTTTTAATAACCTTAAATCACTTAAAACACGACCAAAAATACATTATATTAAACTGTTAAATATCATAATTACGGGTGTATTTTGTGTTTGTGTGTTTCAGGCAAAAAAGATATATTATGAAGCAAATGCGAGTCTTTACGGGTTTTATCTGAAGAAAAGACGAGGAAAAGACAAAACAAGCCTTGAAGGACCAATCTTGCCAAAAGAATAAAGATTCAAGGGCTGATTTTGCATTTACTCCAAAGTTATTAAGCTGAGGGACTAATTCTGCTAACTATTGGAACTTATCATTCACTTAACCATGTGGACCAATAGAATTGATCAAAATGGGATCACGTGGACCACCATTAATCAGCCAATGGAATTTTAACATAAAGATAATCATCTGTGTGCTTCAAAAACAACCAATCTCAACGCGACACGCCATCAATTTCATCATACAAAAATTGAAGTGGATTTATGAAGATTCAAGAGATGGTGTAAACATGAAAAGTGGTTGTTACGAACCTACAAAGACTTCCCAAGCAGTTAATTATACCAAAATCACTTTTTCAATTTCCCCTAAATCTGCTTATGAGCTACGAACCCTAACCAATTGAATCTATGTAGCGTTGTCTGATTTGACAAGACACGTCGACGCCCCAGCCCACACCTATCTCCTTTCTCTATATATACTCACACATCTCTCATTTGTAAGTTATTCATTTAGCTAGTTTAGCTAATTTTTCCAATTTTCCAAGTGTGTGTTTTACACACACACACACACTCGTTGTTAGTTAGTCAATTACAACAGTTGTAACTATTTTGTACTTATACTACTTTCAATTGCAATAAATTTTCTTTCATTTCACTTTAATCCTCTCAATCCTTTACTTACTATCTGCACAATCTAGCATTTTTTATATTGATCTTTATCGAGATGTTCTAGTTATGAACATGGAAGTTTATTGGAGTTTTGAAGGTTATGAACTGGTCTCATGAGTTGTTTCTGTTGCGAATATTATGTTGATCGTGATTTTACATTTGGAGATCGAGTAGCAGGGAGTGATTTTGATACAACAGAACAGTCGAATTATTGTTTCTAGTTGTGATGTTGTTGGTTATGAGTTTATTCAATTAGTTTAGAGGATATTCAAAGTCTTTGATAAGATCCTAGCTAAAACGCCATCAACGGAGGCCTTGGATGTGAGGCGAATCTATTATCAATTTCTGCAAATCCTTAGCTAAACCTTCTGTTTAGTTCGTTGTTCTACTTTGCTTGCAACCTATCTGTTATGATTTGTGGTTAAGTGGTAGCATAATGTTTTTGATCCTGTGATTTAAATTCATTAATTAGCTTTATTATTATCTTGTTTTCTTTCGGAAGTAGTAGTTTGGTTATCAAAATTTTCATTCTCTTGTTCTATTACGCTTTAGTTTAGTGTGAACCATTCTATTTGAACCAATAAATCTGATAGTGTTTTTTTAATCTTGATTCACTCAGTTTCCCCATGATGTTAGTATTGCTATAGAATTTAGATGCTTATACCAGTGTTTGGTATAAGGAATTCTAGTTTGATTTTATTGAATTTAGGTGATTCTTGAAGTGGATTAGTTGTTAACCAGTGTGTAAGGGAAGTGTACACTTTGTGCATTCATAAAAGTCAAGTAATCAAAGAATTTGTGAAATCAAAAGTCAATCAGGGTGAAAATAGGATTAATGTAGGTTATTAAACAGTCTAAATAGTAGACATTTTGTTGATAGGGTAAGATGTTTTAGGAGTTGTTATCAATTGATTTGTGTTTACTTGTTGGTAGATTTGAGCTATTTTGGATCCAATTGTTCTATAGCTTAATAGGTAAGCAATTTCACTCGGCTTTAAGTCATAAATAAGCAATTTCAGTGGAAACTTTTAGTCTTTGTAGTGAATTGTTGGATTTAGATCTAGATAGATACGTAGTATTTGATAAGCTAGTAAAGTAGAATTGTGGTAATAAAATAATTTTAGAAATAGGCTTATAAATGAACTGTAGTTAAAGCGTTTAAAAAATAGGTAGTTAAAGTATCCATAAGTAAGAAACGAACCAGTGGTTAGTTCTATTTCACATCTGCATTAGTTTGGAAAAAGTTCAGTTTTGGTCCTTCACTTAGATATACTGCGTTGCAGTCACGATCCTTTTTGCTATATGTTACTTTAAGTATGTTGAAGCAGTTACACGTTAAGTCCTCACAGGTTGTTATTGGACAGTTAGTGTGTTGGGTTATTACGTTGGGCTAGTGTGCTGTTTTCTGTTTGAGCCAAATTTTAATACAGTTTTTCAAGTTAGCATTTGCAGTTTTAAAAAAAAAAGTTGTCTTTTTACTTTTACAAATTTGTATTTTCACTTTTATAAAAGTACTTTTAGATATAGTTTGTTAATAAAGGTTGTTAATAAAGTTTGTTAGATTTTGCCTTCTTTGATAGTGTTATTGTTTTGGTTGTTCATGAGATTGAGCATGGAATGTTGTCCATGCCAATGTTTTGTTTGCTCAAGCTTGTTAGTGGGGGTGTGTCCCTATCTAATTTTTGTTAAGCTTGGAGCTTTTTGTACTCTGCCTTTGTGGCATTTTCTTAATAAATTTACCATTAAGAAAAAAAAAAGATTTTGTTTGAAAGTTTGTTATTTTGTTAAAATATGTTGCATTTGGCATTTTTGTTATTTCCATTTTATAGATTTTATATCTTGTTAATTTCTTTTGATAAATTTGTCAATTTTTTTATTCCCTGTTTTTAGCTTGTTTAATTGTACTTCGTGCATTTAAATGTGGTACTTGCAATATGTTTTAGATTAGTATGTATACATATAGATAATATTTTTACCACTTTTACGTGCTTATTTTCCAAGTAGAGATAGATACCAATCAACCTTTTATTAACCAAGAACAATTAAGTCAAAACGTAAAAACCTGATTTCAATTCGAATCGAGTCGAGAAGAAACTATACTAAAAACGAACATTAAAATGGTGCCACTGCCGGTTCGTATTCGTGAAGACTGACGGTTTTTTATGAGACGTATTGAATTTTGGGATCCGTTCATTTTTTAACGTTATTTTTGTTGCAATAAAAAATATTAAAATATAAAAGATCAAAAATATAAAAATACAAATCAAAAAATCATAAAAGCAAGTTCTTTCCTAAGAATTGCACCAAGAAAAAAAATCCTAAAGTAACTCTTTTCCTAAAGAGTTACACCAAAAATATTACGTATTATTACTATACATATTACTTTGTTTTCTCACTTCTTGTGAATACTATTCTCTTAAAAATAAATAAAAATACAAAAATATTTTTCTTTTACGTAGTATATTTAAATTTTGGACGACCAGTGGATGCTAAGTCTTCCAAAAATAAGGAAAATAGACAAGTGGATGTTCAACAACATGATAGTCATTATTATGACCTAGAACTCTTTTACCTTTTTTTGTAGATTTTTAGGTGCGTTCTCAAAACTTTTGAATTTTAATTCATTTTCAAGTTCGATAATTTCACTAACTTCTGTTTTAGATGTAAGGTCAACGATGTTAGAAGCTTTAGTTGCTATTTCCCTTTTAAGAAGAATGATTTTATCTATAGAAACTAGAAGGGGGGGGGGTTGAATAATTTCTTAAATTTACTTGTTAAATATGGGTTTTCAAAAAATTAGGCTTGAGCAAATATGTGAAATCTTCTTATACACAATATGGACAAGAAGCTCACTCATCGTCCCTACTCCACTCCTCGAGTATATGCAAGTAAAGAATAATGAATGTAAAGAGATAAGGAAAAGAAAGATCAAACTAAACACCAAGGATTTATAGTGGTTCGGCAACGAAGCTCACTCATCGTCTCTACTCCACTCCTCGAGTACTCCTTACTCGAGAGTTCACAAATCAACAAACTCCTTAAGGTGGAGAAACCGTACACATCGCTTAACCAATTTCCGACTCTAAGCTAAAAGTCGAGCCCTAATCTTAGCTAGGACCAATCTACACCAATATAATTTAAGGACTAAGTATTAACCTCACTACATACACGACTTCCAAATAGACACAACTATTTGGATCTTCACAACACAACTTCCAAATAACACAACTACTTGGATCTTCACAACACAACTAGAATGAATAAATAAAACTTGATCTTTAATAGATCTTGAGGTAGACTCAACATTTCAAGGATGAAAGTGTTCTTCTCTTTGCACTTGGAGAGAAAGAGATGGGAGGAGAAAGATTCACTTCTAAACAAGTAGTAATCAACCAAATAACCAAGGATTTGAATGATTTAAGAAGTATGATTGAATCTGGAAATTTGTGTGCAAAAGAGGTGAGAAGAAAATTTGAGAATGGTCCACTATTTATAAGACAAAAGCCTAACGGCTCTTTCTGGGCGCGGTTCCTTATTGATGCATGCGTTTCCATATCGATAAGGAACCACATAGGCATTTAAGGAACTGTGGAGGTAGAATCCGCGCCCTTTTGTCTTTTAGTAGGGTAGTCACATCTGGTGGAATATTATCCACAAAGGATATTCCTAAGCCATATGGAATATGCCATTTTTTAATTTTCAAATATTTAATTTAATAAAACATTTTATTAAAAATAAAGTTTAATAAAATTTTTTTGTCACATTTACTAAAAGGTGAGTTTTAAGAAAACTTAAATCCTTGATCACTTAATTAAGATGAAAACTTGTTTGTTCATACCTTAAGTGATAATGGTTGAAATGAAAAAAATACTTGAACTCAAGAATTCGTTTTTCATTGTCTTCGTAAATGCTTGTTTTTATATATTGTCGTAATCAAAACAAAGCGAGACCCAAAAATGCAAGTACCGTTTTTAGGCATCATTGCATTAACATTATCTTTAAAAGCCAGTTCTTATTCCTTATAGCATCTTATTTGTTCTTCTAATCTACCAACTCCCCTTTTGTAACTTAATATCTTAGATTCATAGGATCAATCATTTCTAGTAATTCCATCGAGATATTTTTTTAACTCATCATATTTTTTGACAAGCAATAGTACAGTTTTGTTAAGATTTACCTCAGAGCCTGAACTTGAACTTCTGACAGAGGTTGAGGTAGAAGGCATGTCTTCTTCAACAGAACAGATCTTGAGTGTAGAAAACTTTCCCTTCTTATTCAAAGCTCCTCAACTAGCTCTGATACCACTTATAGATCTATTCTTGAACAGATCTTTAACTCTTTAGTTGATTTAAGGTTTAGTTGTTTTGAATAAATTCAAGACAACTATGATAGAAGCTTTGATTGAGAATATCATAAACTATGCGGAAACTAGATTGTGATACTAAGAAGAATAACACTAATTAACCAAACCTTGCAGCCTCAATATATTAAACGATCACCCTAAAACAATGATAGGGTTTAAAACCTTGAAGCTATAACTAACTGAGAATAAAATGTGTGTGTGATGATGGTGTAGAGAATAGTGTTTTCTCTACACCATATGACCTCCTTTTATAGTCTAAAGAGTCCTAATAAGTTACAACACATTTAATATTTTCCTAACAAAACATTAATACTTTCATAATAATAATGAGCACATAAAAAATTTTAATATTCTTGTGTGATCTTCATATCTTTAATTTTTATATCCTTGATCATATCCTCAAGTATTATTCATGTACTCCACCAGCTTGAAGAATCTTCATACTGTCGATTTAGTCCATCTTGTTTCAACTGTACTAGCAGTACTAACTTTCACTAGCAGTACTACACCTCTTTGTCTTTTCGTCAACATTAATCAACTCAAACAACACTAAACTTCCATAATCAATTTGGCCAATCCCGTACGAATACTAACAACATTAATATATAACTACCAGAATTAATACTGGTAATGCAAAACCAACCAGAACTAATTTTATTTCCAACAAAAATTCTTAATACTCATAAAGCGGGGGATTCCAGCCTAGCTAAGACTCCAATCAACATAATTTTGCATCTATCTAGAAGTAAAGGCGTGTGTATTGCCCAATTGGAGCATTCAAGAACTATTGGCATGTTGATGTATTTGCTGACATGTACCCGACCTGACCTAGCATATGTTGTTAGCAGGCTAGGTAGGTATACTAGTAATCCAAGTGATGCACATTGGAAAGCATGACTAGGGTACTTCATTATTTGAGATACGGTCGCGATTATGGACTGATTTATGCTAGATATCCAACTGTTATCGAAGGATACAAAGATGCAAATTAGATATCTGACATAAAGGATTCTAGATCGACTAGTGGATATGTGTTTACACTAGGAGAGACCGTTATATATTGGAAGTTTTCCAAGAAAACAATAATAGCTAAGTCCACGATGAAATCAAAATTTATCGCGTTAGATAAATGCGAAGAAGAGGTGGAATGGCTAAGTCAATTCGTAGAGGACATACCCAAGTGGCATAATCCGGTAACAACCATTAGTATACATTGTGATATTCAATCGAAAATTGGCACAGCTCATAGCACATGTAGAAACTAGAGGGGGGGGGGGGTGAATAATTTCTCTAATTAAAATGATCCAATGTTCGGTTTTCAAAAATCCTTTTCAAAAACTAAATTCAAGTAGTTTATGAGAAACATTCTTATGCACAATAAGAATAAGTGATAGTATATTTAAACTAGTAATCACAAAGTATATGCAATAGTGAATAATGAATGGAAAGAGATAAGGGAAGGAAAGATCAAACCAAACACCAAGGATTTATAGTGGTTCAACAATGAATCTCACTCTTCGTTCCTACTCCACTTCTCGAGTACTCCTTACTCGAGAGTTCACTAATCAACAAGCTCCTTGAGGTGGAGAAACCTTACACGTCGCTTAACCAGTTTTTGACTCTAAGCTAAAAGTCGAGACCTAATCGTATCTAGTACCAATCTACACCAATATACTTTAAGGCATAAGTATTAACCACAATACATACACAATATCCAAATTTACATAACAATTTGGATCTTCACAATAATGAGAAGAATGAAACAAAGTTTGGATCTTGAGTAGATCTTAAACTTGACACAACACTTCAAGGATGAAAGTGTTCTTCTCTTTGCACTTGAGAGGATGAGATGGGAGGGGAAAGATTCACTTCTTAAACAAGTATAATCAACCAAATAACCAATGATTTGTGTGATTAAAGAAGGGGTTTTGAATATGATAATTTGTGTGCAAAAGAAGTGAAAAGGAAATTTAGAAATGGTCCACTATTTATAGGAGAAAGGCCCAACGGCTACTTCTGAACGCGACTCATTAAATAGGTCTGCGGTTCCTTATCAATTAGGATTCGCGGGTGCCTATAAGGAACCGCCGACGCTAGACTCTGCTCCTTTTTGTCTTTTAGTGGGGAAAGTCAATCTAGTGGAATAAATACCCAAATGGCATATTCTTTATCCAAAAGGAATCATATTTTTAAATTTCCATTTTTTTAGTAAAAAATTTTCTTAAAATTAAAGTTTATTAAAAAATTTTGTCATTTATAAATAAAAGTGAGTTTTAAGAAAGTTATAAATCCTTGATCACTTGGTTAGATTAAGAACTTGTTTATTCATACCTTAAGTGATTATGGATGAAATGAAAAATACTTGAAATCAAGATCTTGATTTTTGTTGTTTTCGTAAATACTTGTATTTATATATTGTCGTAATCAAAATAAAACGAGACCAAAAAATGCAAGTAACAGTTTTTAGGCATCATTGCATTAATAACACAATTTATAATGAAAAGTTTAGACATATCCATCGTCGACATAATTCAATACGACAACTACTCGCAAAGGGAGTTATCTCAAATGACTATGTGAAGTCAAGGGATAACATCGCAGATCCGCTTACAAAAGGCTTAAGTAGAGAGTTAGTTAGTAAGTCGTCTAGAGGAATGAGACTAAAGCCCTCGAAGGAATGAGTTTCTATAAAGGAAAACCTAACCCAATTGACTAGAGATCCCAAGATCCGGTTCAATAGGACAACCTAATTATAGAAATCTGGGGGAAGTCACGTCAATGTTGGGGAGTTACTTACTATAGTAACTTTCTTTGTCCATTCCTATAACAATGTGACTTGTTGAGAGGTTAAACATATGGCTTAATGATTCAAGATGAAATCATAAAGCATAATGAATCAAGATGAAATCTGGAAGTATATGTTTTTAATGATTCAAGACGAAATCACCTATGTGAGAGAGAAGTGGGGTCGCTTCGAAGAAAATTATGGGGGAGTAATTTCTAAGAGCTCTTACAGAACCACGCTAGTGTTCATGATCATAACGAGCACGACTATGAGGACTTAACAAGGTCAGGGAGAGTCTTGTGTGAGTGTGTATTGCCGTCTACATAAACAAAGGCTGAGTTCAAGGACATCTCGTCTACTCAGATCTAGGATACTAAGTGCATCTCACAAGGGAAGGTTCAAAGTGTCACACCTACCTATCCTATACAGGATTTAACCGCAGAAATTTCGCTGAAACTTTTGTGTATTTTCGACCGATCTCCATTCATGCTAGGTATTGTTGGAAAAATAGTATGTAGGGTTAGTAGCTTTGCGTTCTCTTCGAAGAGAGGTTTGCAATGAGCTAAATTATGTCCAATATCAAGTTAATATGAATGAGATATCGTATCTCAAAGTGAGCCACTTAAAACACAAAATTGGAAATATCCTATATCGCCTCATGAAGGAAATAAAAACATGTTTAAATAGAGTACTTGTTTTCTACCTTCAAAATCTCTTTGGTTGGTTTTACTCCAACGCCTACGCGCGCGCAGAGGGGGGGGTGGGGGGGGGGGGCATAAAATGGGATTTCTTTGCGAAAATGAGTTCGAAGCTTCAGAACTTGTGCGAGCTCGCACGATCTGCTGACACAAATGTAACTCTAAAAATTCGCCTACGTGCATATCTTTCTTGTTGCAGATTTCATTTCCGTTTTATAATTTCCAGATTATTCTGTGTATCTATTTAATTTTAGAATTGATTTAAACTTTGTGACAAAGTATTATAAAATCAATTTAATTAAATAGAACGTATCTCATGTCTTAATTATTAGTTTAACAGATATGCAAATTGTTTTATTTTGGCAGATATATTGTCTTGTGAATAAGACATGTAATGCCTATATAATAAACACAAATTTCATTCCGTTAACAGAATTAGAACAACACAGCTCCTATACCCGTATTATTATAGCAGTCTTTTCGATTAGAAACGCAGAAGGCTTCCATAATCTCTCAAGCAAGTTTGTGTAGTATGTACAACAGCTTTGGACATTGTACCTTTAGAAATAGACAACGAATATGGTTTAAAGGAATAATGTTAAAAAGAGCCTCGTCTTCATATATTTAATGTTTTTATTATTATTTGATATTTAATTATGTTCTTTACTTTCTGTTAATTTTATTACTATTATTCGGTTTAATTAATAAGAGTATACATCGTTTCCTACAAACTGAACACCTTACGAATTAATACTTAAAACACGTTAGGTTAATTAACACCAGACAAAAATTTTAAGAATTCAAAAGAATGCCACAACGAGACGTGTAATGATGTAATGCACCACTCGCGATTAGAGGGCATGGTACGGTGCATCGTCGCTCGGCTGGCCACCACGGCGCGAGAAACCGACGGCGCCAACCGTATCGTTGCTCGCGTCGTCGATTTTGGGCTGGCTACAACCAGCCGACGTCTTCGCCCACGGCGCGTGGCCGTGGCGCAGCCAACCACACCGTGGCTCGCGCCATGGGGTTGAGTTATCTTTTTTTTTTTTAATTTTTTAATTTTTTTTGAAAATTTAAAAATCCTACGTTGGAATAACGACTACTTTTTTTTTTGATTTTTTGACAGGTTGAGGGTTAAAAAAACCCCATTTTTTCATCTTTTTTATGACTCGTGTGATGAGTTTGTATCGAGATGAAAACGGGAACAAGGAATTTCCACACAAAAGTGCTTGGCTTGTTTTGAAAGACAAGTATAAATGGAAAAAATCCCGATTCAACTCGAACACGCCGGGCCCGAGGGAAGATAGCCGATCTAGATCCGGATCTTTTCAATGACGATGAGATCCCTCGTCCATCCGGTGTTCCAAGAAAGGCCAAGGTTCAATGCTCGACAAGCTCATCCGCCACTTCGGGGTCTCTAAAAGAACAATTGGTCGAATTGCTACAACAACAAATGTTATCGGATCGTGAAACTAAAAAGGAACGATTGGACCGAGAGGTGGCGGCAAGACTAGAAGTGGTTGCGCTTCAAAAAAGGAACGAAGATTTGCAAATCCTTCGATACGACACTACCGGATTGAGTGCATAAGACGTGGCGAGAATTGAGAAGCTCAAAGACGAGGCGCACACGAAATATTTTAATTTTTAAGTTGTATTTTTTTAAAGTTTTTTTTTCGTATTTGTGTTCTTTTTTTAATTCGGTATTTTTTTATTTTGTGTTTTTTTAATTTCGTTTTTTTTTTATAAATTAGTGATTGTATTTTTTTATGAATGAAAAATTTAACTTTATGTTAATTAATTGTTGAAAAAAAAGTGGTGGGGTGACGACGACACGAGAATGTTGGTGTTAACCAGGGAGGGGGTTGTGTCGTCGTGAGGAGTTTTGGTGTCAGAGAGAAAAATGTGACGTGACATCACTTTTTGCATACGACACGAGCACGACGGCTCAATCGTACCATGTGCTTTTAGCACTGACCCCACATTAGCTAAAACATTATCATACGCGATAGATGTGTTTTTTTTTTACCTGTATGTGAGTATTTATGTATAAAACCCAATAAAATTTAATTCTGATTTTTTTTACCAAAGGCAGGCACCAGACACCAGTGGGCAATTTAGAAATGGTGTAAAATTGCGGGGTCATAAAAAAAAAAAGAAGAAGTACTGGTAGTAAATATGAATTAATTAAATCGAGAATTGCATTTCGTCTCCACTTCTCATCTCTGTGTACAAATCACAACTTATTACTCAGATCGATTAATAAATAATACATGAAACATTGAATTGAATTAATTAAATTTATTTTTTGAAGAAAAGATGTTTAAATTTTTGAAAGATGTGGTATCTGGATCTGGTGCGGGTGTGAAGGATTTACCGTATAACATCGGAGAGCCTTATTCTTCCGCTTGGGGCTCCTGGACTCACTCTCGCGGCACATCTAAAGTACTACTTTATTTATTACTATTCATCTCTCTATTTTATGCAATTATCATTTATTTATGTTACTATTAGTTAGGATTACTACTACTATTTTTCTGTTACGATTATATATATATATGCAACTTACTGCACCTTTTCTGGAGTTGCGTTACATCCTATTAGATTGCGCGATTTTTACTCAATATAATTTGCCTGATTCAGTTCACGCCTAGTTCACCACTTAGATTAATTTATCATTAATCTGTATGCAATTATCATCGTATATATATGTTAGGATTACTACTACTATTTTCTTTCTGTTAGGATTTCCTTTGTGCAGCACACTGTATCCCATTCGATGATCGCGCGACTTGAATGCTGTTTTTGCATTACAAAGGTTGTTTATAGTATTTGCACATTTTCGAATTACTAATAGATTTTGCCACTCACCTGACTCAATACATCTTATTTGGCCGTCCTGATAAAATACTAATAACCTTCTAATCACTAACCACTGCAAATAAGTATATTGTTATCGTCATCCCAAGCCAAAATCATGCTACAAACATAGAAAGAACCGGTTACTAGGGATTCGAGTTGTATTTTGTTAGTGAATAAAGGATTGTAGGTTTAAAGAGTTTGGGAGAAGCGTGAGTTATGACAGATGGGACTACTTGGTCCTAGCTATGCTTCTACTAAATACAGAACCGAGGACTGAACTCATTGATGATAAGCTGTCATCAATCATTAAATGCATTGGAAATTATCATTAAGTAATGCATGTTCTATGCTCAAACGAAATGTTTGGCAGATGGCCTTGTATCTTGAATAAGAGATGTTTTTTATTCCAGCCTTTCTTAATGAGTGGTAGTATGGAGGAGGTCTGATACGAGGAACCCATCCCCTACTAGGCTCGTATCGGTTCATAAGTCCAAGTGTAGAACTCACTCAAAAAGCTAGCTTGTAAGGGGAGGGGACACCTAGACATTATAAACCTCTGGCCAATCGCATACTTGGCCGATGTGGGATTGTAACAAGGTCCCTTTCTGTGATTTTGTAAAATGTAGGTTATTGTGGTCTGTGAAGGAGTGGTTTTGCCGCAGATGAGGCCTATGTTACCAGTTTATAGTTCAGTTGTAAGTTCTATTTGTTGGTAGGCATGGAAATGTAGTCTCTATTGCTTGCAATAATGGGGGTTTGGTTGATTGTATGAGGATGATGCCTGCTAGTGGTTCCGCGTAGCTGGGCTTGTGAGTGAGGATGTAGCTGCTCATAGTCAGTAACATGTATTCATTATTAGGAAATGTGGTCCTTTTTCTTGCTGAATGGTGAAAGAATTGTTTTGATAGTCTTAAGCATACTTGCAGTATTGGATATAGGTAGTATGTTCTTAGTCTGAATTTCCTTTGTAAATTGTTCTATGTTTCGGGTCTGAAAGTTATGGCATGTCATGTTATCCAAACTTGTTTGCTTTATGTTTTGTACATATGTTGATCTTGAGTAATATAAATCTCCATTTCACAAAAGAAAAAGGGGTCCGAGGCCGAAGCCCCGAAACCACCCTCTGATGGAGAGGATTTATGTACTAGAGAGAGAAAGTAGAGAGGGCGAGGGATTAGAACTTGTCCCAATGAGGGGAGAATGCCGTGTATTTATAGGCAAGTATACACAGGACCTACCTGTCATGCGATGTCCACATCTCATAATTAGAATTGGGCTGAGAGAATATATACGTCATCATGTTACAAATACGGAAGTTTGATAAGCAAAATATATAGAATCATGATGTTAGAATAGTTTGAGGTCACACCAAAGAATCCTTTTTTAACAGAGATGCGGGGGTGGGAAGCTTCGGACGTGAAACATGAGAAGCTTTGCCTCGACTTGGGCTGTTTCTGCCGCAATGCGGGAGTCATGTTTGGATTTTATTTATTCAATTATGCTTACAAGCTATCTATACGTCGTACTTGGACTGTTTTGGTTAGAATTAATATGGTTGGTTTGCTTATTGCGTAAAAGTTGTATGATGTAGTGCGGAGCTGTTTCCGGTCATGGACTTAATAAGAGAACTACTTAGGAAAATGACGGTTATATTAATAAATTTTACTGGGGTATAACCCATTTACCCTAAAAAAGTACTAGTATCGAAATATAGCTGTTAAACATGTTTGTTCGTTAACACACTGACAGGAGTGATTGCTGATAGATGACTGGCAGAAAGGGATTCCAATTTAATTGAGGGATTCATGTAGGTATTATCATGGCTTGGATTGTGAGAGTCTAATCATGATCATACAATTTTGAAAACTATTATCAAGCATGTCAAAATAAGTGCAACGAAAAGCTAGACCACATGGAACATTTTATTCTCGGTATCTGTGAATTGGTCTTCCCCCTCCACATTACTATCGGTGTCCATCTGCTAAAGTAGTAGTTTGGTAGCCATTTTACAGTAATAATTTGGTTGTCTTAGTCTGTTAGCTGAACTTGCAAATTTTTAGTATATAGGTATCAAGGATGCTTTCAAATTAGTCATCCTTTTCTGCGCTCTTTTTTATGGAAGGGGATTGACTCATAACTGTTAACTGTTTTTCCAGGACGACGGATCCCCCGTATCAATCTTTTCTCTTACAGGAAGTAATGCCAATGATGGACATTTAGCTGCCGGCCGCAATGGTGTCAAGCGACTTCGAACAGTAAGTTTATTTGGAAATGATAACCTTGAACATCATGTGCTCATCTTATTATTGTATCTCCTTTATTTAAAACAAAGCTGTAATTTGTTTTTGTAGGTCAGGCATCCAAACGTATTGTCATTTCTTCACAGTACCGAGGCGGAAATATTTGACGGGTCGTCCACAAAGGTTGTTATCTATATTGTCACCGAACCTGTTATGCCATTGGCGGAAAAGATCAAGGAATTGGGATTACAAGGTATACAAAGGTACGCACTCTTATCGCGTTGCAGATCATTTTGTAATAGTGTTATTAGTGCTCTTGTATTATTTTAACCTCATGAGCCAGCTTGGTCGTTCAAACTGTTTTTCTCTCTTAAGCTAGAATCTGTTAGATCTGTTGATCTTTTGTTATTATCTATATGTCTTTCTGTGACATCTGCTATTGTTGTACACTCAGCTGCCTCTCATTTTTCTCTATTTTTGACATCAGGAACGAATATTATGCCTGGGGCCTATACCGCATAGCAAAAGCTGTGAGCTTCCTTAATAATGATTGCAAACTTGTAAGTAAACTAACTAATGTAGTCATTTAAATATCACCTTATCGTGCTTAATTAGTTTAGGCAACAAACTAGTTATGTAGTGTACTAGTGTTCATAATTCTCATATCCGGTGGCGGACGCAGGAAATTATATTGTGGGGGGCAAATGATTTTTTTTTTTTTTTTTTTGCAATAGCAAGACGAAAAAAATAAAATCCGAATAAAAAATCGAGTATTGTAACTTAAAAATGGGATATTTCTAGGTTTTTGAGTATTAAATATTGGATTTTAATGTCTGAGTGGGGGGCAGTTTGAGTTTCGAGTGGGGGGCACTTTAAAAAAACGCTCAAAATTAAAGAAAAAATACCCTCTAATTTCGCATTTTTTTGGTCTAGCCATGGGGGGTGCCGCCACCCCGTACCCAAAGGGTATGTCCGCCTGCTCATATCTAGTTGGGAGTACATATCCAATCAATTGACACATCTGCATTTGATCTGCTATAGTTGTCTACTTGTCTTCTTTTGTTTGATTCCCACCTTTTGTTTCATATAGGTGCATGGTAATGTTTGTTTGGAAAGTGTGGTGGTTACTCCAACTTTGGACTGGAAGTTGCATGCTTTTGACGCTCTTTCAGAGTTCGATGGGAATAATGCAGTCTCCACAGGACCAATGCTGGTATCCTTCGAACCTTATCCAAATATATTCATATTTCACATCTGATGTGTTGCTTTGTCCGACAGAACTTGCATCAAAATAAAGCATAACATCAAAGTCAAATGTCTACAATACCTTTTAGAAACAGAGCACTTACAGTGGCAGTACTTTCTGTTCATTTAAATAAACTTCTCAGCACCTGTGGTCTGAATAAACTTAAGTGAAATGACTAAATACTATTCTAAAGCATCACACTTGACTAGCAGTGCTTTTTTTTATTCACTTAAGCCCTTGTTTTCTGTGATTTAACATGTGGCCTGGACCATATAGACCTATTATTCGTCATAATTGAGGCATTTAACTTTCCATAATCTGATGTCTCTTCAAGCTTGTACATGCTTATTAGAACGTTAGCGAACTTAGTCAGATGGCTTAGACTTCTTGTTTTCGTATGTGAATCCAGCAATTTGAATGGCTTATTGGCTCGCAATACAAACCAATGGAGCTGGCAAAAGCAGACTGGGGGACAATCAGGAAGTCTCCACCATGGTCAATTGATTCTTGGGGTCTAGGTAAGCTTTTGTTTACCCCATATGTCTGTAAACTGACTTGTTGTGTTGCTTGCCTTATTGTCACTATTGGCAGGACACCCGATTAGTTCTTTCTATAATTGGCACTATACAGTATTTCTAGCACCTTTTATGCATTAAATGACACCATGAAAATAGGCTCATCTCAAGTCGATCATTAATCAATAATCATCAACAACCTTTTTCTCAAAGTCGACCATTAATCAATAATCATCAACAACCTTTTTGAGATACCCCTGAATTTAATTTGTATCTTTTAAAGATTGGAGTCGAACGGAACTTTAAACTTAAAACTAAAAAGGGGGTGTTTCTTTTTTCCTTGCTTCCACTTAATGAGTGGGCCCATCCCTTACTTCCTCTTAATTGAGAGACCCACCATTCCAAAGCCTATCTCCCTCCATTAAGTGGCTAATTAAGACCATTTTTCCAAGCCACTTATTTTAGTAAACAAGCCCTGTTCATGTAAGGAGAAATGAAGTTTTTACCTGAATAAGTTGTGCCAGCTTGATAGTATTAGAAGCTGATATATATGTAGTACAGACACCTTCTTATAACATGGACTTCTGTTACCAGGCTGTCTTATCTATGAGATATTTGCGGGTTTGAAACTGAGTAAGACCGAGGAGCTGCGGAACACATCTTCGATACCAAAGGTCAGCATATGCCGTTATGATAGGAACGTTTATGCTTTATTTTTCATGTGAAATATCGTTTGCATCTCCAGCTATTTTAATTGTAAATGAAATGTGTGTGTGCGTGTGTTACTGTGTGGCTTGGCAGTTTTAAGATTTTGGCTATTTGAATATTCATTTTCATCTGCGTGTCTCACAGTCTCTACTTCCAGATTATCAGCGACTCTTGAGTTCTATGCCATCTCGCAGGTTGAATTCATCAAAGCTTGCTGAGAATTGTGGTTTGTCCCAAATCCCGTCTTAAGCTTTTATTTCTGTTTTTCTGTTCTGATTTTGATTGATTCAATCCTCATGTTCGTGTTTATTGTATTTCATGATCTCAATTTGCTTCGTATAAAACATTTTACAATTATGTAAGTCAAAGTATGAACTTGGTACTGCAGAGTATTTTCAGAACAAGTTGGTGGATACTATTCATTTTATGGAAATACTTAATTTGAAGGACAGTGTTGAGAAGGATACATTCTTTCGTAAACTTCCAACTCTAGCTGAGCAATTGCCACGTGAAATAGTTCTGAAGAAGGTATTTTATTATTTTTTACAAGTTCTTACCACAATGTTGCAATGTGTTTCTCTACATAATTTTTTTTTTTATCTGCAGTTTCTTCCTTTGCTAGCTTCTGCCTTGGAGTTTGGCTCAGCTACTGCACCTGCTTTGACTGCATTTTTGAAAATGGGTGCCTGGCTTTCACCAGAGGAATTCAACAAAAAGGTTATTCAGAGATATCCACTGTTTGACTTTTTTTTTTCTGTGCTGCATTGTAATCAATTTTCTTTATTTACTTTCCCTTGGATTTTGGTCATCCATGTAGGTTTTACCAACAATTGTGAAACTTTTTGCTTCTAATGACCGAGCTATCAGAGTTGGTCTACTGCAGCATATTGATCAATATGGGGAATCATTTTCGGCACAAGTTGTTGATGAGCAAGTAAGGATTGAAATCTACTGGCTGTATATTCTCCAGCAAACAAACTGATTGGTTTCACCATGTTCATCTTATTTATTAATATCTGTTTATGCTTGTGATTAGGTCTACCCGCATATTGCTACTGGCTTTTCGGACACATCTGCCTTTCTGCGCGAGTTAACATTGAAATCTATGCTTGTCCTCGCTCCAAAGGTATCTTCATCTCTCTGTTTGCATCCTTAGCTAGTTACTTGATCTTAAAAACCTGCATTTTCAATCAGTTATCTGATTTATGTTATATTATGTTATTTTTTTATCTTATCAAGTTGTTTACTATTCACTTGCAGCTGTCCCAACGCACATTATCTGGGTCACTCTTGAAGTATCTTTCAAAGCTTCAGGTAACATATCTGCATATGTTAATACTCTGTCCACCCTAATAAAAATTGCATTCCTGTTATATATTATGTGCATCCATCCAACATGCACATGTCCGCCCATTGTTCGTTCACTTTTTTGGCTCGTGGCATTTATTTTCTTGTACGACACAGGTTGACGAGGAACCAGCGATCAGAACAAATACCACAATACTACTTGGGAATATTGCTAGTCATCTCAATGAAGGGGTTAGTAAATCTGTTTGTGTTCAATATCATAGGCACAATTGATTAGAATACTTGAGCATTGGTTCTCTCCTTCTCATTTTCCATGGACTGTTCTTATAAAAAGGCAATATTGAAAACAAATGCATTTATGCTTCATTACAGACACGCAAGAGAGTTTTGATTAATGCTTTCACCGTTCGCGCTTTACGTGATACGTTTCCTCATGCCCGAGGAGCAGGTAAAGTTATATATTTTTGTTTTTATTGTCTTCTTATAGAAGGCTCAACAATCTCTGCTGTCTAACTGCATCTAATTTTCTCTCCCTCCCCTATAATGGCAGGTTTAATGGCTCTTTGTGCGACCAGTTCTTATTATGATGCCCAAGAGATAGCAGCCCGTATACTACCAAATGTTGTTGTACTTACTATTGATCCTGACAGGTTAATATCCTTATTCTGGCATGACCTTACTATTGTGTTTGACTAAATCGTACAAAATCTTTTTTTTCTTCAATCGTTGGTCCCTATCATATGCCATCTTTAATATGTACGACTGTACGAGTTATAACACATTATACGCATGGCAGTTAGGGTGTGTAATCTATGGGCCTGCTGTTTTTTAAACATTTTTACTGCCTCGTTTTTTGGCTATTTTTTTCTCATCCTGGTTATCATCGTGCTTCTTTAGAAACACACGTTTTAATGTAAAAAGTCGTTTATTATTGCCAATTTGATTCACCTTTGTGCTGCAGTGATGTTAGATCAAAGGCCTTTCAAGCAGTTGAACAGTTTTTGCAGATAGTGAAGCAGTATCATGAAAAGGTTTGTGTCTTTTTTATGTTACATATTTTCATCGATGTAGTATTTTACTTATGTATTTAAATAAATGTCTGATATGTTATTGTAGACATATGCTGGGGATGCCACGGAAGCAACAGGTTCAGGAATTACATCACTACCAGGAAATGCAAGCATACTTGGGTACGCATATTTAGATTTGTTTATCACCCTATTGTATAAGTACTTGTATTATGAAGAAGTTAGATAAAACAAACAGAAAAGGAGGTAATCGTTGCCACTAATGTCCATCACGTAATTATAATGCAGGTGGGCCATGAGCTCTTTGACTACGAAGGGCAAACCTTCTGAACAAACTGCATCATTGCCTCCAAAATCGACCTCACCTCTTGTTACTGCTGTCTCCAATGCTAGCTCAGGTAAATATTATGTGACGTTTCTTAATGTATTTACTTTTCATGTTATATTTGACTTATGTTAAATGTTGGGTTATTTCGATGATGATATAGTGGTATCAGATACACCAAGCAGAATACTAGTCCGAACTGCAAGTTCAGGTTCTGACATTGCTGATCAAGATATGTATAGCCAACCTGCACCCGTGTCACCTACGTCAACTGATGGGTGGGGTGAACTTGAGAATGGTATTAACGAAGATCATGAGAGTGAGAAAGATGGGTGGGATGATATTTTGCCACTAGAAGACGAAAAGCCCTCACCTGCACTTGCTAACATCCAAGCAGCTCAAAAACGGCCTGTAATACAGACGAAGCCACAAGGTAACAATGCTTAGCAGTATCATCATTTGAGAATTGTTTTTCTTAACTTAATATATGTGTTGGCTTTTTTTAGCTTCAATTCCACGGCCCAAATCCACCTCACATGTGGGGAATGCAGACGATGACTTATGGGGTTCAATTGCTGCCCCACCCCCAAAAGTGGGTGCAAAGCCTTTAAATGCGAACCCAAGTCCTTCCCTTGATAGTGATGATCCATGGGCAGCGATTGCAGCACCTCCACCAACCACAAGGGCTAAGCCTTTGTCAGCTGGCCGAGGTAGAGGGTCCAAACCTGCTGCCCCGAAATTGGGGGCTCAAAGGATAAACCGGGCATCATCGACCCAGAAGTTTTGAGAATGGAAACTCGAGTTTCATCTAGCTGTTCTATGTTACATTACATATTTATTTGACCTTGTAGGTTGAATAGTTGTACATTCATTGAAAATAATATGTATTCAGTATCTTTACTCATTTTTTCATCTAACTTGAAATTAAGAACCGAAAGTACATTTTGTGTCATTAATGGAAAATTGCGTGCCCTTTTTTACTTGCATAATTTGCAACTACCAGTCCACTACCACCAACCTGTGGGTAAACTAACACATCGAACCTTATACTGAGTACTACGTATATGTTAAAAGGGTGTTGATTTGCACACTCATGAAATTGATTGAGACACTCAATATTATATTATATATTACGTTATCTGCTTTTACCGTCAATGTCTCAATTCTTTTTATAAATGTACGAATCATCTCCCATATTAAAAGGGTAAAACCAAACATGTTTTACTTGAATTCCATGTTTAGGGTTTGGGTAAAACTAACAAATCCAAAACTTGATAGTTAATCATCTTATCGCAATCACAGTTGCTAACAAGCTTTTTTGAATGTAAGGACTAAGGAGTTCATCTAAGTGTTGGACGTTTTCCATTTTATGAACAGTAATTGACATATATTTACAAATAGTTGCTGCTCTTTCATCATCAAATTATTGTTCTGTGAAAGATGAATCTTCTTGGTCTACTTAATGCATTGTCAAAAAAAGTTAGGCTGGTTCTAGATGAAGGAGTGTTCTTTGGATAGTGATGCTTTGCCTTTTGTAACTCTAGGCTTTGTTCAGTGAAGATGTGATCTGCTGATTGAGTTTAGTATGTTTTCGAGTTAGAGTTTGATTTTCAAAATACTCGATTTGAGTAATTTGCGAGCTTTAACGAGCTTCAGATGCATTACACTTTTATCTTTTTATATACGTATAATTTTTTAATTTTCATGTAAATCGAGTCAAGCCTAGCTTTATATGCCGATTATCTATCGAGTTTCAAATCTTAAATGTAAAAATAATCGAGTCCGAGTTTAATATTTAAAGCTCGGTCGAGCTTGAGTCGAGTTTCGAGCTCGACATTTAGTATTTGAGTCGAGTTTGAGTTTTGGTATTTGAGTCGAGCCCGAGCTTGATAATAATTCGACTTGTTTACACCCTTAATAGTATGGTTATTTGGTGCTTATATGGTGAATTTGAGATGCTGGTTTATGCAAATTATATATTTTCTTCACTCATTATCTCTTCAGATTTAAACCGTTACTCCGTTACATATAAGAATTATGTGTGTAAAAGGATTATTAAGAAGATTATGTAAAAGAAATTAGATTTTTTTTAAAAAAAAGAAATAAACCACATTGTAGAGTAAAAATAAAAAGGGTAGAAACATAGTAAAAAGGAGAAAAGGGGGTTAGGTAGAAGAAAAGTTGTGAGCTACCACGATGTACCCGACGAACACGTGTGAGAGTAGCGAGGAAGCACTGATAGTACGACACGTATGAATTCTGAATCTCTCTCTGTTCAGACGGTCGTAGATCATCATCATCCAATTCTTGCTATTAATATTTTTTTACTTCTCCTTTAAGACTCACAAAATTTATTTATAATCTCTCTCACACTTTGACTTCTCACACTTTTGCAAATACATCTCTCCTTTCCTATTTTATTTTATGTAAGTCCCTTCACATTTTTTTTTCATAAGACTTATGATATCATACTGTATTTAGTAAGTAGTCTATATTCATGCAAATATGAACTTGTTTTCTATGTTAGGTAGTTGGTTTGTCTTGTTTTGTGTTCATTTTGACCTGTGATTATTCAGCTTGTGAGGATCAGCTAAATGATCAAATCTTGTTACCATTTTAGCATGGGTCAAAATGGGTCGGTTGGGGTTCTTTCTTAAGCATCGAATTGCTAAGAGTTGCGTACCTTTGATCCTTCAGTGTTAAAACCATGTTCTGCAACTAATAACTTTGTATTTCGAAGTTGGATAGGTTCTCTAACCAGTGTTTTGAACCCGGTTCTGCCCCAAAAAAGAAACAGTATATGGTTCTATGCTGATTATTAGAGCAAACAAGTTGCTGGTTTCTATGCTGATTCCTGCACCAAAAATAGTGTTTTAATAATGAAAAATGGGTGTTTAGACATGTTTTTTGTTTTGGCAAAAACCGGGTTGATCCGGCGGGGTTCTGCACAGAACCGTGTTAACCCCGGTGGTGTTTTGCATAAGATGATAAGATCAGGTTGACCCGGTGGGGTTTTGCACAAGAACCGGGTTGACCTGGTGGTGTTTTGAATAGACCCGGGTTCTAAGAGAGGAGGGTGTCACGACATGGCATGCCTCGTCGTCGACGTGCCACCCTCGTCGCCTCTCTTCGCCCCTCTTCGCCACACCGACCCCCTCGTCGCCGTCAAGATTTCGGAAAACCGAAACTTGACGAGCACGTTGTGGTACCCCTCTCGTTGCTTCCCTTTTTTTTTCTTCATTTCTTGTTTTTAATGATTTTAGGTGGGGCCAAAGTGGTGAGGGTTCGATGTGTTTGTGACTGAGGGGTATTTTTGTGAGTTGTGTTGGTGTGATGTGGCGCTGAGTTGTCAGCTGACTAGCCAAAATTTTGGGGGTACCCATGTCGTGATACCCTTCTCTCTAAGGGGCTGCTTCTTTTAGCTTATATGACGTTGTTACGATATAATAAACTTATATAAACCCATAAGTCGCCAATTAAAAAATTAGGGTCTATGAAATATAAGCCGAAATATGGCTTATTTTCGGCTTATATAACGTAAGCCCCAATTTTTTAAAATTATTGGGAGACTTGGGGGCTTATATAAGTTTATCATTATATAATGAAATTATATAAGCCCATAAACCTCCAAATAAGCCACAAAATTGGGACTTATGTTGTATAATTATAAAAGTCAAACCAAACACCCCCAAGTCAACTCAAAAATTTTCCTTTTCAAGGTGAGGTATGAGTTGAGCCAAATTGGGCTCTCCGATCTATTCGTTGAATAGGGGGCATGGAGGTGTTAGGGGCATTTCTGGTTGGAAGTTGGTAAATTGTTGCGTTTTCAACTCGTAAATATTCAATATATGCCTCAAGTGTGTAAACATGCTTTTGATTATCTGATTATCAGTGTAACATCTCTCAAGAGTTCAGCCCCTCTACATAACAATTCTTGCTTCCGTTATGTTAGAAGTTACTCTACTACATGTAGATGTTACTGTATTTTGAACTTGATACTTCTGGGTTCCGGGTCCTAAACAATGGATACTATAGAAGCAATAGCTAATACGCCTATGTGTGAGACTGCCCATAAAAAATGGTGAGTAATGCTACAACCACAAAGAGATTTTCACAAAATGTTTCACAAAATGAGGTGTCTTATAATTAGTGGATATGTATAAGAGAGGAATGAAAAGTAGAATTCAAAAGCCAATAATTATAAGACATCTCATTTTGTAAAACATTTTGTGAAAACCTCTTTGTGGTTGTAGCATTACTCAAAAATGGTTCCTTTTGCTTACTAACTTCTGTTTAAATTTGTGTTCAGATTCACTCTTTTTAGGCTGAGTTCAACTTAGAGAATATACAAGATGTATCCTGGACGTGGCCCCCCTCCTCCGTATCATGACCATAGTAATCCATTGATGACACTTTGTTGTTGCCCATGTATGATGCTGACTTCAGTACTTGGGGGTTGCCTCTCTTGTCTTTGCTACCCTATTCTTCACTGCTTTGGAATGGACCGCCATCATCATCCTCATCACCCCCCACCTCCCCCTCCACATCATCGTCGTTGGTAGTTGTTGATCTATGGATCGACTTGTATGCCTCTGATTATCATGGCTAAATGGGCAGAGGTTGATGTTGTTTATTTATTGTTTTAGGCTTTCAAATTGTCATGTGTTTAGTAATCGCTACGTGTATTATAAATGGGTAGTTTTCCGCCCAAACTGTTATGTAATCGAATCTTTGTTTATAACACTATCTCGCCCAAAACTTGACCATAGGGGATCATGTTGTAAGTTATTCGGTTGTGTTTTGTTTTCATACGACAAACACAATCTCACAGTTTAGAGCTTATAACATGATCTCCTATGGTCGAATTTTGGGCGACTGGTTAATGCATGTGCTTTTTTATGGTGACTTGTGTTTTAAAGTAGCAAGCGATCGATGATTTAGACTACGTGAGACTTTCAAATTAAGGATCCAAGGTAGACATGTAGATTCAGCTTAGGTGTGGAGTGTCGTGCTAATTGTTTCTGTTTCGGAGAGGGCTTTGCGTGGGTACTTCGACTTCGAGTCAAGATGTGTCAAGGGAGGAGTTGTTGGAGCACAGTTTGGCTCGAATGACAGAGCCACACACGACCAGAAAACGCAAACACTACTCAACCGAAAATTCTGATGACCGTAGACAAAGAAATAACACCTTATATATCATGCAATGATTTGGATAAAAGTTCAGTTTGATGCTACTCTGAGAATATTATTTGGGTAATACACAGGAAATCAAAAACAGAACGAGGTCGAATACTTAAGTCGGTGAGTGTTTAGTTTGCAAGAGTTTGAATTGGTTTTTGGTTTGAATATGAACAAGCTGAACCAAGTATTGAATTCGGTTTTTGGAGATCGTAGAGAATGCAAGTGGGGTGATTGATGTAGGTTTTAAGTAACCGGAGACATAGACTCAATGAAGGAGGGGGAAATCTACAGATTTGAACATCGTAGACAATGCAAGTGGGGTGATTGATGCAAGTTTTAAGTAACCAGAGACATTGACTAAAAAACGAAGGGGAAATCTACAGATTTGAACAACCAAACGATATGGAATTAAAGTTCTGTAAAGAAGTCCTGATAATTGTGCAACCCTTGCTCACTTAGCGACTTAGTTTTATCACGAGACCGCAGACACTTAGATGGTTGTAGTCTTGTAGAGATATCTACTAGTTACAATTTAAAGAAGCCAGAATTCGTTTGCAAATCACAGCTTGTAAACTTCATTGAAGAGTCGTAATGTTAAAAGAAATTGTAAGAGAAATGAAATTCAGGTTTTGACCTAATAAACTAGAACACCAAACCAGTGTGACTGTGATGTAGACTAAAAAAACAAAATAACAAATATAAGTAATTGGATCTGTTGATTAAAAAAGAAATGCCAGAAATAATTCTGTTAATACTCGTTGATTTCGAAGAACCCCGAAAATTAAGGTAAAACACGGTAACACAACGGTAAGTGGTTTAACTTTTATTAAACTGATAATTGTCTTGCTAGGTTGCAACAGATTCATTAAATAATGACTGCAAACAAAGAAAAACCCTAAAAATTCAACGGGTTGGACCGTAGCCCAAAGACTAAGTCCAACTGAAAGTTTAAGTTTGTATTTTTCTATTTTGGCTACCAAAAACTTTCATAAACTTGATTCAAGGACCTTATGTGTATTTTGAGCATTTTTCAAGGGCCATTAATGCATATTCTTAAAATATTAGGGACCCAAATGCAATAATTGAGATTTGCATGGGTATAATATGACAAGTCTTCAAAAGATGAGGGACCAATCTTGCCAAATCTTCAAACTTCAAGGACTTCTTTGGAAAATCATTGTTCGGGTCCGATTCTTTGTGCGGCTTCATTTTCCGTGTTCGTTTTTGCTTGATTCTTGTGGTGATTTCACGATATCCGTACCTAAAATACACAATGAACAAACACAAGCATATTTTGGGGTATTTTAATGATATTTTAAGCTTTTTGAGTCCGATTTGGACGATGAGACTATGTATAATTGCAGTCTCATCAACTTGTCATCCTCTATCTCTCAATTGTCATCTCTAGACATTGATTCCGACTATCAATATTGTCTCAATCTTCATCTTCCAGAACGCATAAGAAGTGAATCAAGGCAATGAGGAAATGCTCATGGATGAATGATACATCCCACTCTTGAATGGTTAACATGTGTGTAAACATGTTTGGATTGTTGAACTTCATCTCCTTTATCTTTATTTTTAGGATGTTATGTGTTTATTAACTAATACTTTGTGTTTGGATTATTATGTTTGGATTGTTGAACTTCATCTCCTTTATCTTTATTTTTAGGATGTTATGTGTTTATTAACTAATACTTTGTGTTTGGATTATTTAGTATTTTAATCCTAATTGTCTATACGATCGATCTTTCGATTTGCATAGCTTTGTGCATCTTATGTGTTAGTTAGCTTCCTAGATTTTGATTAATAGTCCACTTTGGCTTGATAAACCTGTTAATGCAATGATGCCTAAAAACGTTACTTGCATTTTTCGGTCTCGCTTTGTTTTGATTACGACAATATGTAAAAACAAGCATTTACGAAAACAACGAAAAACGAATTCTTGAGTTCAAGTATTTTTCATTTCAACCATTCTCACTTAAGGTATGAACAAACAAGTACTCATCCTAATTAAGTGATCAAGGATTTAATCTTTTCTTAAAACTCACTTTTTATTAAGTGTGACGAGTTTTTTTAGTAAACTTTCTTTTTAAGAAAATGTTTTATTAAATTAATTATTTGAAAATTTGAAATTTGAAAATGGCATATTCTATCTTGGTTTGGAATATCCTTTCAGGATATTTTAATCCATAGATTCGAACCAATCCACTAAAAGACAAAAGGGAGCGGAGTCTATGCAGGCAGTTCCTTAGCACCTATAGCAGTTCCTTACCGATAAGGAACCGCGGGCTCCAATAAGGAACCGCGGGCAGATATAGCCGTTGGATGTTTGTCTTATAAATAGTGGACCATTCTCAGACTTTCAATTCACCTCTTTTGCACATACATTTCCAGATTCTTTCATACTTCTTAGATCACTCAAATCCTTGATCATTTGTTTGATTACTACTTGTTTAGAAGTGAATCTTTCTCCTCTCATCCTTTTCTCTCAAAGTACAAAAAGAAGAACACTATCATCCTTGAAGTGTTGTGTCTACCTCAAAGATCCAAACTTATTTATTCATAGTTGTATCATTGTTGTAAAGATCCAAGTAGTTGTGTCTATTTGGAAGTTGTGTATGTATTAAGGTTAATACTTGGTTCTTAAAGTATATTGGTGTAGATTGGTCCTAGCTAAGATTAGGGCTCGACTTTTAGCTTAGAGTCAAAAATTGGTTAAGCGACGTTGTGTATGGTTTCTCCACCTTAAGGAGCTTGTTGATTAGTGAACTCTCGAGTAAGGAGTACCCGAGGAGTGGAGTAGGAACGAGGAGTGAGCTTCGTTGCCGAACCACTATAAATCCTTGGTGTTTGGTTTGATATTTCCTTCCCTTATCTCTTTACATTCATTATTCTTTATACTTGTGATTATTAGTTTAGTTGCACTATACCTTGTTCATATTGTGTATTAGAAGGTTTCACATAAGTACTCAAGCCTAAGTTTTTTGAAAAGGATTTTTAAAAACCAATCTTTGACAAGTAAATTTAAGAAATTATTCAACCCCCCCCCCCTTTCTAGTTTCTACAATTGGTATCAGAGCGTGGATGCTCAAGCCTTTTTAAAATATATTGTATTTTAAAACTTGAATCGATCTATGGATTCCAACAAGTATCTAGAAGGGCAATCCATGCAAAGACCACCTCTTTTTGAAACTGATAGTTTTATTTATTGGAAAAATAGATTTAGACTTATGTGAAATCAAAAGATTTAGATCTTTGGCAAGTTATTACCAATGGTGATTTTTTGCCTTATCAATATAATGAAGTTTCTAAAAGCAAAGAGATAGTCACTTTTGACAAAGCTAATGATGATACTAAAAGGAAACTTGCTAAAAATAATGAGGCTAAAATGGTGATTTATAATGCTTTACCAAAGAAAGACTACGAAAGGATTTTTATGTGTGAAACCGCTAAAGATATTTGTAACACTCTTTTAGTAACCCACCAAGGTAATAGCCAAGTCAAAGAAAGTAAAATTGATCTTCTTGTTCAACAATATGAACAATTTGTCATCTTAGAAGATAAAACTATTGATAGTGCATTTGCTAGATTTAACACTATTATTACTAGTCTAAAAGCACTTGATGAAGGTTTTTTTTAGCAAGAATAATGTTAGGAAGTTTCTTAGGGCGTTGCATCCAAAGTGGAGAGCTAAAGTCACGGCGATTGAAGAATCAAAGGATCTCGCCAAATTATCACTCGATGAACTCATTGGTAACTTGAAGGTTCATGAGATGATAATTTTGAATGACTCGGAAATGGTGAAAACTAATAGTGAAAGAAAGTCTCTTGCACTCAAGGCCAAGAAGGCGCAAAGTGACCATGAAAGCTCCTTGGATAGTGTTGATGAGGAATATGCCATGGTGGTTAGAGACTTTAAGAAGTTCTTCAAAAGACGAGGTCAATACGTGAGGCAACCAAACAACGACAAGAAACCCTTATCCAAAAACCGATTTGCCAAAGATGATAAAGGTGATAGGAAATGCTTTAAATGTGGTGATCCAAATCATTTCATCGGTGATTGTCCTAAGCATTCACGCGACAAGAACCACACGGCGTTCGTTGGAGGTTCATGGAGCGATAGCGGTGAAGATGTTGATGACAACCCCAAAGATGATAAATGTCTTATGGCTCACACTTCTAAAGGGTACATTCCGAAACCGATTATTATAGCAATAATAGTTCTTCTCAAGATGATAGTGAATTAGAAGACCATTACAATAACTTATATAAGCTTAGTCTTAAGTTCATTGAAAATAACAAAACGCTAAAATCAACTAGAACTAAACTTGAGAATGAGATTAGTGAGCTAAAAGAGAAATTAGGTAAGCTTGAGAAAAATAAAGAAGTTGATCTAGGTTGTTTAAAATGTGAAAATATTAGACAAGAGAATGAAAATCTCAAGAGAACCACCATTAGACTTGAAAAGTTCATGAACGGTACTAATGCTCTTGATGACATGTTAAACAAACAAATCTATTCTAAGGAAAGACTTGGGCTAGGATATAACACTAATGAAGCATCAACTAGTGAACCAAAACAAGTTAGGTTTTCAGAAAAACGCACCCTCGTACGCGGTTCTCCATCATATGGTGCGGTTCCTTATTGCTATGGAACCGCGGGTGGAGCTAAAGAACCGTGGACAGAAGAAGGTTTTTGTGAAAATTTTGAACTTTCTGAAAAGTCTATTTTAGGTGAAGGGCCAAAAGATATTCTTAGTAATAAGGTCAAAGTACCTATTATTGAAAAGCCTACTCTAGATAAATTCTACAAGCCCTTGAGTAAACCTCTAATGAGAACTAGAAACTTATCTAGACAAACATCTACTCCTCCAAGAGTACGAAGGGAGTCTAAGCCTAGAAGTAGAACACCTACGCCAAAAAGGGATGATCAAGCTAAATCACGACCCAAAAGTAAAACTCCAACACCTAGAAGGAATAACAATAATTCTAGATCAAGATCAAAGACACCTAGGAGAAAGTATGGACAACAAAATGGCCATATGAATTGGAATAATTTTCAACAACAATACTTTTCCCCATGGGAAATTTCTCCTTCATTCGTGCATCCCAACCAAATGCAAGGGATGTTTGGAACTAATAACTTTGGACCCATGAGATATTGGAGACCAAATGTTTGATCTTGTGTGTTGTTACCTAGATATGCTTAGGAATCGATTTAGAGCCCAACGAGTGGATTAAGGATAGTGGTTGTTCTAAACACATGACATGTAATCGAAGTTTATTCTCGCACTACAAAGCATATGATGGAGGTAATGTTACATTCTCAAGTAATCGACGTGGTAATATCATTAGCAAAGGTACGGTCTCTCTTGACTCTATGATTATAGAAAACGTAGAGCACGTAGATAACTTAGGTTTTAACCTTCTAAGTATAGGTTAAATTTATGAAAATAAGTGTAAGGTCATCTTTCCAGAATATGACAGTGAAATCGTAAAAGATGGAAAGGTCATTGGAAAAGGTGTTAGAAAGCATGGGCTTTAGGTCATGAAGGTCAATAGGAAGTCAAAGGAAAACTTTTATCTAGCGACTTTAGATGATAGTTCTACTCTTTGGTATAGGAGATTAAGTCACGTTAATATGCGTTTAATTCAATCTTTAGTCTCTAAGGAGTTGGTAAGACATCTCCCCAAGATGAAGTTTGATAGTCACTTTTGTGATGCTTGCAAAATTGGGAAGCAAGTTCACTCAAGTCACAAAGCCAAGAATTTGGTTTCGACCTCTCGGTGCTTAGAGCTCATACATATGGATCTCTTTGGACCTTCCGCCATATGGAGTTATGGAGGTAACCTTTATACCCTAGTTATAGTTGATGACTACTTTGGATTCACTTGGACTATATTTTTGGCATCTAAGAATGAAGCTTTCGATCACCTCGAAACCTTTAGTCGAAGAATTCAAAATAAACTAGGATGTTAAATTGTCTCTATTAGGACGGATCATGGTAGGGAATTTGATAGAGAAGTGAAATTTAGTGCCTTTTGTGAAGCTCATGGTATTACCCATAACTTCTCGGCTCCTCGCACTCCACAATCAAATGGGGTAGTTGAAAGGAAGAATAGGACCATCCAAGAGATGAGTGGGACGATGTTAAATGAGCAATATTTCTCTCAAAAATATTGGTGCAATGTCGTGGACACATCGACCTACATTCTCAACCGAATTCTTATTCGACCTTTTCTAGGAATGACTCCCTATGAGATTCTTAAAGGTAAGAATCCCTCATTGGAATAATTTAGGGTGTTTGGAAGCAAGTGCTTCATTCTCAACATCAAATATTATCTTACTAAGTTTGACCCAAAATCTTACGAAGGTATCTTTTTAGGTTATTCTCAAACTAGCAAAGCTTACATAGTCCTCAATAGAACCTCGGGTGTAATTAAAGAATCACTTAATGTGACATTTGATGAAACCCCTTCTTCATCTAAGACACCACCTTTGGTAGATGATGACTTGGATGAAATAGACATAGTTAATGCCAAAGATGTTAGAAACATAGGAGTTGAAGACCTTAGTGTTGAAAAGAGAGTAAACATTAAGGATTCAAAGGATCATGCTCTCGATAACGTCACAGGCGAATTAAATCAAAGGACCCTAAGATCTCAAGTCCAAAATCAAAGTAACTTCTTTTTTTTTGTCTCCTTGATTGAACCAACGAAAGTTAAAGAAGCTTTGATGGATGAGAGTTGGGTCATCGCTATGCAAGAAGAATTGAATCAATTCATTGCTAATGACTCTTGGGAACTTGTTCCTCCACCTAGAAGTTCGGCCATCATAGGAACCAAATGGGTATATAGGAATAAGTTAGACGAGAATGGTGTTGTGTCTCGTAACATGTGACAACCCTGGTTTTGAGGTTCGTCACTTAGTTTTATTTTGTGCTAGTTACGTGTCTTTACGTGTTTATGTGCTTATTGGTGTGTATAGATTGTGGTTTGGATATCGTTTTCGATACGGGGTACATTGTGAGTGAAACGATGTGTGATGATTTCATGTTCATGAGTTCACATGGCAGTGACTATGAAGTGAGATGGTGTTATTTAGTGGTTTTACGTATACGTATATGTATTATAGAAAATCGTATTTTTACAATTTACGGTTTAGCATTTGAAGGTCTCGGATGAGGTAATTAGTCATATGGATATTTTTTGGGATGGTTTTAAGTCATTTAGGACTTAGTTATAAAGTTTATTTCAAAATTTGAGAGTTTTTATAAAAGTGTATATTTTACGTCTTTTACGGTAAAACGCGTAAATTTGACTAGTTTTACGGTTTTGTGGTTTTGGAAGCTTTAGGAGCTGAAATAAATTAAGGAAAATTAAAGTAATATTAATAACATAATATTAAATAATAAAAATAAAAAAAAACAAATTTAGGGGTGTTTGGGTCGGTTTAGACGCACCAAAGAAGAAAGAAAGAAGGGAAAAGCCCAAAACAGGCCCAATGGACTTGTAATGGGATTAGGGGGCCTTTAGGACTTAACCAAACCCAACTCATAAGCATAATAATCAGGTTTTTAACCTCCATAACATCTACTAGCCTAAATTCATCAATGGTGGCCAATTAGGGTTCTTCAAAAATTAGGTTTTCTTCATCTTCTATTAATTCAAAGGTAAAACCTTCTTAACCCTTTTCAATTTAATTATTTTAATGATGTCTTAATCATCTTATGACGGATTTAGGTTAAGGTTTAATTTAAAACAGTATATTAATCATATTATAATGATTAAATAAATTAGGGCTTGTAATTAGAGGGATTATGGTTAATTAATGAGGTTGATTTTGTTAAACCCGTTTTTAAAAACTGGGCAGAATTTTGAGTCAATTGTTTTGATCATATCGGGAGTTCTAGGAACATTCAAGATGCGATCCAAGTATCTCTGAAAAGGTAATTGAAGTGGCTTTCCAATGCAAGAAACGAGAACTAAAATGGAGGTCGAGAAGTGGGTCAAAAACAGGTTACAACAGTCGGATGTCAAAACAGTTTTGTAATCAGCCTGTTTTCTTTTTAAATTTTGGGTTGTTTAGGGTACTTAGGGTTGCATTGGGATCTTCTCACAAACATGAGAGATGGTTTATATATTTTAGTGAGTATCTGAACTTGGGCTAAGATTGTGGTTTAGGGTAAGACCCTCTAATGGTAATGAACTTTTCATATGTTTAAAATCAGTGAATTCTGGATAGGTAGAAATATATACACATATATCGGGGCCTTAATAGTAGCTTTAAGGTTAGGGCAAGTGGGAGGTTTTAACTAACATGTATAAAAGTGTGAATATTCCTTTTACAGAAACCCTGGGTATATTTAAGTGGACGTTTGACTTAAAGTTTTGAGACCTAAAACTGGGACTGTTTTGTGTAAAATTATGAACGAGATAGCTATTAAACTTAACCAAGTTAGAGACTTGTTAAGGAAGGGCAATGAGGTGATTAGAACTTAACAATGAGGTAATTATATGGGAATAGTCTAGATTTCCATCATAGGTTGATGAGCCATCTTGGTGGTTGGTTCGGGTATTGATTGTGTGTTTCTGGTTTGTTAGCTCGTTGCTAAGTGCGAGGACTTGTGAAGAAGCAATCAGGTGAGTTTCATAGTCCTATGTTTACTATTGATTTTGACTTCCAGATGGGATGGAAGAGACACTATGTTGAGTTATTTATAAACTGTTGCTGTGAATGTTTTTATGGTTGTGATGGACTTGTGTGTACATTATGTGATTAACTGCTATGTGATTCTTGATTGTGTATGATTTGGATCAGGGGACACGTGACATCTCAGTTCTTGTGGTTTGACAAGGTAGTGGCCTTGTGGTTTGACAAGGTAGTGGCCTTGTGGTTTGACAAGGTAGTGGCCTTGTGGTTTGACAAGGTAGTGGCCTTGTGGTTTGACAAGGTAGTGGCCTTGGGATAGGTACATAGTGTGATCATCTATGATACCATGTTGTTTGGCAAGGTAGGAGCCTTGGATTTTGGTTTGGTATGATTAATATTGAATGTTAGTTGTTAATGCATATTTGTAACACATTTTTCATTTGTTCTTTTGTTGATGGTGGTTATTCACAGCTTATAACTGTTTTGGCGTTGGAGTCTAAACCTATGACTCTCACCAACATTATGTTGACGTGTTTTAGTGTCTCTTTCAGGTGTGAATGTGGTTAAGCGTGAGGATAGAAGTGGCTAGACTTGGATGCCTTAGGATTGCATATAGAAGGAGATCCCCGTTCCTTCTTAGTTTACCTTTATGTTTTTTTGAATTAGTGATACTGTTGGCACCTATATGTTTGTTTTGTTTGTGTTACTTGTTTGTCTTGGGTAAGAGGTAGGACTGTTACCTACTTACCTAGACTCCTGCATTGTTGAGATATTGTCATGACATTTGTGTCACCATTTTATGACATTTCTTATATCATTTAGTTATCTCTATAGACACGCTATTGTTGTGATGATATCCATACGTCGCGCCCCATATTCCGCCATGGTGGGGTGTGACATAACAAGGATAGACTTGTAGCTCAAGGCTATAATCAACAAGAAGGTATTGATTATGACGAGACATACACACCCGTAGCAATATTAGAATCCATTAGAATCCCTTTAGCTTACGCTTGTGCCTTAGACTTTAAGCTTCAACAAATGGATGTAAAGAGTGCATTTCTTAACGGTTTGATCAATGAGGAGGTATATGTGGCTCAACCTCCTGGCTTCATTGATTTTGAGAAACCGGATCATGTTTACAAGCTTAAGAAAGCTCTTTATGGTCTTAAACAAGCACCCAAAGCTTGGTATGATAGACTTAAAGCATTTCTTGTAAAACATGAGTATACCATGGGGATGGTAGACAATACGCTCTTTACAAAGAAGAAAGTTTCTCACCTCATTATCGTACAAATATATGTTGACTACATTATATTTGGTTCAACTTTTCAATCATCGTGTGATGACTTTGCAAAAATCACGCATGACGAGTTTGAAATGAGTATGATGGGAGAACTTAACTTCTTTTTAGGAATCTAAATTAAACAAATGGACGATGATATTTTCTTTAATCAATCCAAGTATGTTAAAGAAATGCTAAAGAAATTTGGATTAGAAGACTCTAGACCAATTAAGACCCCCATGGCCTCGGATAGTAAACTCACCGTAGATGATGATTGTGAGTCGGTAGACAACACCAAATATAGAGGTATGATTGGTAGTTTTTTGTACCTAACGGAAAGTCGACCGAATATCATGTTTAGTGTTTGCCTTTGTGCTCGCTTCCAAGAGGATCCCAAAACTAGTCACCTTGAAGCGCTTAAGAGTATCTTCTGATACATTAAGGGCACTATACATTTAGGATTATGGTATCCTAAAGGGACCGGCGTAGAAACCATTGTCTACGCGGACTCGGATCATGCGGGAGACTATGTGGATCGGAACATCACTAGTGGAGTTTGTACTTTCATGGGTTATTGTTTAACTTCTTGGTTCTCCAATAAACAAACCGCTCTTGCTATATCCACCACGGAATCCGAGTACGTGAGTGCCGCTAAAGCTTGTCAACAAGCTCTATGGATGAAGCAAGCGCTTGTTGATTACGGGATTTCTCTTGATGATGTTCCCATCATGTGCGGCAATAAGGGTGAAATAGACCTTGGCAAGAATCCCGTACAACATTCGCGAACTAAGCACATAGAGATTCGCCACCATTTTCTTAGGGATAATGTTCAAAAGGGGAACATTTCGATTAAGAAGGTTCCCTATGTAGAAAACTTAGCCGACATCTTCACTAAGCCACTTTAGAGGGAACCTTTTAATTACTTGCGTCTAGGTCTAGGTTTAATGAAACATATACCTTAATTGCGCATTTTAATTAATCGAGTCTTTTTCTCTTTTGAGTCTTTTCTTTCTTTGAGCTTTTGGGTATCGCAAACTCCTTTTGAAAATTTCTCTTCTCTTTTTCAAAATTCTCAAGTTCTTTCGAAAATGGTCGAGAAATGTTTTTGCATTGTTAATTCAATCTAAAAACGTTTTTCATAGCTTCTTGCTATTCATATTGATCTTACATAATTCATATGTATGGGTCTCTCAAATATAGCAAGAACAAAAGAAAACTAAGTAGGATCATTATGTCATGACCTTGTTTCTAGTTCTACACACCTCCTACATCGTTTTTCTTTAAAATCCATGTATTTTGGTCAAAACCTTGTTTGGTGAGTTCTTGTGTGTTTTCTTTGTCTATCTTTGCTTCTAAGCATATCTCCATGATTAGTTAGACTAGAAAAATAGGATTTGCTGAATTGGAAAATCCTCCCTCATCAACAAACTCTACCCATTGTGGGCGGTTCTCTATTGAGACCGCGGTTCCCCAGTGATAAGGAACCGCCTATGGAGATATAGAACCACGCCCAGTAACTTCATTTTTGGGTTTTTCTGAAACTCCAAATTTGTTCCAACACTTTTTAGAATCTTTGTTTCAACCCTTTGACCACCCCTAAAATATCTTAGGCTTTCTCTATTTAACCTTAAGCATTTTGCATCCTTTCTCAAATCAAAATGTCTTATTCCCCAAATGAAAGCTTTGATTCTCCTCCATTTTCTCTAATTGCTTTCAATCCCAATTCATCCTAGAACACCTAAAATCACATCTCTTCTTCTTCTAAGAATGTTGATTGTGGAACTTCTTATCTCCCACCACTAGCCTTTAATGTTCTTCCTCCTTCACATGATAATGTCATGCATCATGGAACATATTGTCATTGTTATCAATATCAACATCTCATATCTATGAAGAGTTGAATTACATCAAGAGTCTCCTAGTCAAACCTTCTCTTCACTATGACTATGAGATATCTACCAAGCCACCACCACCTCCTTCCGCCACTACCTTGTCTTTTATCTAAGCATTGGTTGCTTATCTTCAAGACATCTAGTTCAAGCAAATCTTAGAGTTCTAGTTTAACTAGGATTAGATTTATGCTCTTCTTTTGGTTTGTGTTTGTCTCTAATACAGCTTTGTATGATTTATTTCCTTGTATCTTTTATCATGTTTCCTTTTAACATGACTTATCTTGGATCTTTGTTTCATCTCTTATTTTTTTTGTGACCTTTGCTATATCTTGTTGGGTGTTTCTTCTCTTCTACTAACCCTTCTATGTAGCTTATCACCATATATCGATTCCTTGGGGCCCCAAGCAAGGGGGAGTAAGCACCAAGGGGGAGCATTTGCAAAGTCCAGTTCTTTTCTTCTTCAAAGACTTTTGCAACCTTTTTGCTTCGACAAAGTGGGAGAAATGATATAAACTCGTCTTCGAAAATCTAGTTTTATTAGGTGATTGAGTTTATGTATTGTCGGAATCAAAAAGGGGGAGATTGTTAATGCAACGATGCCTAAAAACATTATGTGCATTTTTGGGTCTCGCTTTGTTTAGATTACGACAATATGTAAAAACAAGCATTTACGAAACCAATGAAAAACGAATTATTGAGTTCAAGTATTTTTCATTTCAACCATTATCACTTAAGGTATGAACAAACAAGTACTCACCTAATTAAGTGATCAAGTATTTAATCTTTTCTTAAAACTCATTTTTTATTAAGTGTGACAAGTTTTTTGTATTAAACTTTATTTTAAGAAAATGTTTTATTAAATTAATTATTTGAAAATTTGAAATTTGAAAATGGCATATTCTATCTTGGTTTGGAATATCCTTTCAGGATATTTTAATCCCCAGATTCGAACCAATCCACTAAAAGACAAAAGGAAGAGGAGTCTATGCAGGCGGTTCCTTAACACCTATAACGGTTCCTTATCGATAAGGAACCGCGGGCTCCAACAAGGAACCGCGGGCAGATATAGCCGTTGGATGTTTGTCTTATAAATAGTGGACCATTCTCAGACTTTCAATTCACCTCTTTTAAACATACATTTTCAGATTCTTTCATACTTCTTAAATCACTCAAATCTTTGATCATTTGTTTGATTACTACTTGTTTAGAAGTGAATCTTTCTCCTCTCATCTTTTCCTCTCAAAGTGCAAAGAGAAGAACACTATCATCCTTGAAGTGTTGTGTCTACCTCAAAGATCCAAACTTATTTATTCATAGTTGTGTGATTGTTGTGAAGATCCAAGTAGTTGTGTCTATTTGGAAGTTGTGTATGTATTAAGGTTAATACTTGGTCCTTAAAGTATATTGGTGTAGATTGGTCCTAGCTAAGATTAGGGCTCGTTTTTTAGCTTAGAGTCCGAAATTGGTTAAGTGACGTTGTGTACGGTTTCTCCACCTTAAGGAGCTTGTTGATTAGTGAACTCTCGAGTAAGGAGTACTCGAGGAGTGGAGTAGGAACGAGGAGTGAGCTTCGTTGCCGAACCACTATAAATCCTTGGTGTTTGGTTTGATCTTTCCTTCCCTTATCTCTTTACATTCATTATTCTTTATGCTTGTGATTATTAGTTTAGTTGCATTATACCTTGTTCATATTGTGTATAAGAAGGTTTCACATAAATTCTCAAGCCTAAGTTTTTTGAAAATGATTTTTAAAAACCAATCTTTAACAAGTAAATTTAGGAAACTATTCAACCCCCCTTCTAGTTTCTACAAAACCTTTGTGTAAAATCTGGGCATGCAAAAGTTCCAGGAAGTGCCTTTTATCAAACCCACTGGGGGCGGCTCTTTATCTATGCCGCGGTTCCTTAGCGATAAAGACCCGCGCCTATCTATAAGGAACCGCCGTTGTATGTTCCGAGAGAATCTTTGCTTTACACTGTTTTCCCTTGATCCGTGTAAACATTGATAAAACCTTTGCAAAACCCTGCACTTTCCTAAACTAGGCTACCTAATTTCATTATTCACATAAAATGTTTTTAACCCATTACTAGTTTGGATCATCCCTTCCTCTTCTTGAACCCTCTCTTGTTGATTGTGTTCTTCATCCCTTAAAGTTCTCTCTAAACCTAAACACACAACATGGTGTCCACTGGAACATCCAACTCTTCTAAAACTTCCTCATCCAAAAGAAACCTTAAGATGAGATTCAAATTTCCTAAACTTGTTTCTCCATTTTCTCACAAACCCAAGAGTGAAACTTCTCCTATTTTCATCTCTTCATCACTTTCACCGTCCCTTGCTTCATGGAAGGCCAACTCAACTCATAGTACTAACCATTCACATGGTTCTACCTCCTCTTTATTCCAATCAAGAATGAATGAGTTTTCCTCACTATTCACTCCTAGTCCTCCTTTGAATGTGAATACTCAACCTCAACCTCATCAAAGAATTCCCTTTGTTTTTTAGCCTCTTCCTTTCACTCCAACAAATTCACCCATATAACCCATATCACCTTCGGATACCATGCCTTCTACACCTCCTCCTCCCTCTAACACTCCACTCTTGGGTGTTCCCATTTCCCGGTTCTTGGGTGATCCACACTTGTTTGACTTTTTCATGCACAATGGAACCAATTGTCCTTGTTGTTTGAAAAACTTTCACCTCATTGATATCCTTAGGTTAGAGATGATTGGGTCTCACATCAAGTTGCAAAGCTTCTTGTTGAACCTATTTGCTAATCCTCCTCCTCCTAGGAGATGAATGATGATTTTCAAAATCAAATGTCTTTAAAGAAAGTCAAGCCAAAGAAGACTATGCTATCAAGAACTAGTTTAAGCTAACTTTATATTAGTTAGTTGTTGTTTCTTTTCTTGTATTTCCTTTCCTTCATAAGTTTTTCATGAAAATGTTCTATGGATTTAGTTTTATGTGTTTCAACCTATGTGGTCACATTAATCAACTTTAATTTATTTAAAATTGAACCTAAGTCTATCACAACCTCTAAAAACTTGACTTAAAATTGGATCAAAATGTTATTTAAATATTTTGTCACCCTTTGTCAAGACACTCTTTTTGAGTGTGTTGCTTTTATCCAACCCTAGCATACTCTAATGCTAAAAGAGGTAAAAATTCAAGATTTTCAAAATTTTAAAAGAGTCATATTTTTCTTCAACACCTTTGAAAATCACGGTTTAACGTCCACTGTACGCGGCTCCTTAGCTAGTCGGCGGCTCCATATCGATATGGAACCACGGGTTCCTTTAAGGAACCGTGGACAGCAAAGCCACTTTTGGCTTATCTTTGGTCTTTCTTCTTTGACCACTGTCTTGGTTAAGATTCTTTGTTTACCCAATTTGGCTAAACATTCCCTAAAATCTTTTGTTTTCATTTCAAATATTTGCTTTGTCTACTTCTTTAAATTATTCTCTTTTGGGAGTTCTTCTCTTCATCCCTCATAATGCCTAACTCTTCCATTCCTAACCTTGACACATCTTTGTCACAATCTTCTCAACCTAAATCTTCTTCATCTAAGCTTTCAAAGAAACCGAAAATCTCGGTTCGACCCGTTTGGATCAAGAAGAACAAGAATCCTAATGATTCCTCTTCTCCTAAATCCTCTAAGAATTCTTCTTTCTCTCTGATTAAATATTGGAATGAGACTTACTCTATAAATCCAATTACCGGAGAAAAGGAAATTCTTCCACCACCACCTAAACCTTTCAACTCTCCGCAACTCAGTGACCTATCTTCTTTCCCAAATCTCACTAGGCATTATGAAAACATCTCTTATCCATTATCTCCCTCTCCACCAACCTCTCATTTTGATGGACCTCCCCCATCTAACGACTTTGTTTTGCATCATGGTTCTTTGTGTGCTTGTCGTCGGTTTCAACAAATTGAACTTGCTCATGTTTATGACAAGCTAAAGTTCCTTGAATTCCTCCTCACTCGATCTCCTCTCAAAGTTTTCGTTCCCGTGAATAAAACTTCGAATGATGCTTCATCGTCTTTCTTTTCCAACTAAGGCACATTTTGTACTGTAGTTGTTTGAGTCAATAAAACATAAGCAATCTTGGAAGATTATCACTACTAGAGTAGTTTATGCTTTGTGGTTTATTTTCCTTATTTTTTGCTTTAAATATTCATATTGTGTGTATGAATATTTCTCTTGTATGTTCTTTCATATTTGTGTAATATGAATGTTATGTGTGTTATCTATTTCCCGCTATTTCTTTTTTTTTCACACATTTGTTAAAGAGTTGATCATGGTAAAATTTACAATTGATTATGGGTGATTCCATAAATTCTAAATTTTTAACCCTTGACATTTTAATCATTTTTGATTGGTTTGGATGTTTCTTTTCTTCCTTTATTCCACCAATTGAACTTTGATGTTGTCAATACACACTCTTTGGACATATTTAGCAAATACTTATTTCTAATTTGGGATTTCTTTTCTTCCTCCCTCTCAAGTTAGTTAGTAGGTAGTGCACATATATACATTGGTGTTTCTTTTTTATCTTCTAACCTTTGTGTAGCATGTCACCTTAGCTCATTCACTTGGTGCCCCAAGCAATGGGGAGTAAGCACCAAAGGGAAGCTACTAGCAAAGTCTGGTTCTTCTCTTCTTCAAAGACTTGTGCTAACCTTTTTGCTTCGACAAAGGGGGAGAAATGATAGTGATAAACTCGTTAATAATTCGAATAATCTTGTATTTTACGTAAATGAGTTTATAGTTTGTCGTAATCAAAAAGGGGGAGATTGTTAATCCAAAGCAATGCCTAAAAACATTATTAGTGCTAACTAATCTTTCTTAGTTTTGATCAAGACAAATTACAAAGACATTTATTGTCAAACATAATCATAAAATGAATTATCTAACAAACACTATCATCAAGGTAATAATCATTACACTAACATATCTTAATTATGCTTAGTGATCATAAAAGTGATTAGCCTTAAAACTCACTTTAGTCAAATGTGACAAAATATTTTTAATAAACTTTATTTTTAAGAAAATGCTCTATTAAAATGAAAATGTAAATTTGAATATGGCATATTCCAAATGCCATAAGAATATCCTTTGAAGGTTTAAACAGCCTCAGATATTTCAAATCCACTCAAAGACAAAAAGGAGCGGAGTCTACCTCCGCGGTTCCTTAAGTGCCTACGCGGTTCTCTTTCAATAAGGAACCGCCTAGGTAGATAAGGAACTGCCCTCAACTAGCCGTTGGGTTTTGTCTCTTGTAAATAGTGGATCAAATCTACATTTTCCATAACCCTTTTTGGACATCTCTTTCAGCCTTCTTTCTCCTTTCTAATCATAATCATTTGTAAATGATCACCTAATGTGTTAAGTATGTTTACTTATGATTATCCTCTTGACCTCCTTCTTTACCTTGTCCAAAGAGAAGATCACTCACACACTTGTGATGTGATTAAAGATGAAGCCTTGATGAAGATCATCCTCTCCTAAAGATCTAGTCATGTTCATCATTTGTGTCTTGTGTAGATCCAATGTATTTGTGAGTACTTGGACTAGTTGTGTTCATCCAAGCTATATGTGAATACTTGGATTAGAGTTGTGTAAATCCTTTGCATATGTGTGTGCTTGGATTTGTGTTGTGTAGATCCAAGTTACATGTGTGTACTTGGATATGTTTAGTTGAGTTGTAATAAGTTGTGTAAGTTCTCACTAAACTATAAAGTGATGTGGTTGTGTCTTGTGAGTTCTCACTAAACTATAAAGTGATGTGTAGTTGTGTTGTGTGAAGTTCTCACTTAGCTTCAAAGTGAAGAGTCGTGAAGATTGGTTCTAACTTTAGATTAGAACTCGACATCTAGCCTTGTGTCGGAAAATGGTGAAGTAGGCAACGTTGTGAAGATTGGTTCTATCTTTAGATTAGAACTCGACATCTAGCCTTGTGTCGTAAAATGGTGAAGTGGGAGACGTTGTGTAGATTGGTCCTAGCTAAGATTAGGTCTCGACATTTAGCTTAGTGTCGGAAAATAATGTAAGCGATGTCGTAAGTTTTTCTCCGCCAAGAAGGGAGCTTGTGGATATAATGGAAATCTCGAGTAGGTGTACTTGAGGAGTGGAGTAGGAACGAGGATAGAGCCTCGTTGCCGAACCACTATAAATCTTGGTGTCTTCCTACTAGGTTGTTTATTTCCTTACTCTTTACTTACCTTCTTCATCATTACACTTACTACTTGTCATTGTTAATACATTAGAATTGAACCTAATCATTATGCAACTAGCTTTCTAGTAAAAGATGGCTTTGATAATCACTTAATTGAAAGGAATTTAAATTAGGAGAGAAACCAAAGAGAAACTATTCAACCCCCCCCCCCCCTTCTAGTTTCTACAACCCTAATTTTTGGACCGCTTCTTCAGCTATCAAGTTATCACAACTACTTGAATCACATACAAAAGTGCAAACCTTACCCATAATGGTACAAGTCGACTGAAAGATGTTGTGTTTGAGACAATCATCACCATCATCTTTAGGTGTTAAGCAAGAGCGCCTTACCACCAAATTCACCCCCACATCTCCAGACACATACTCCTCCTCATACCCAGGTTCTGCATCATAGACTGCGTATCTAATGTAATCATCATAAGCCACATCATCTGTTGAATCCAATATCTTTAGACTCAAACAGTCGAAACCGTTTTATCTAGGATGATAATTGTACATGTGATGAACACAGAGGAATTGCACAATTAACATGAACAATATGTTTAACAAGATGAAAGATTCCCAAAGAGTTTTTATTATTTGATTAACACAAACTACTCTAGGTGTGTGTACATTGAATCCCACACCTAGAGATCAATGTTAAAAGTAGGTTACATTGTGAATATGAAAGTGATAAACAAAACCTACGTATGGTTCCTTTTATAACATAAGGAAACCATGATACACGGAAACTAAATAATATATTAATGAATAAATTAAAACAGACTTATTCATTCTTATCACTACTTTGACCAAATCGTTTCTTCTTATCATATATGGCAGGGGAAACTTACAGCAGGGGAAAGTTTCTCTAGCAGGGGAAACTTTGTAGTATTTTGTCCACCAGCTTGAAGTTTCACATAATGTCTTATTCGGTCCTTCTAGTTTCCATGGTGATTTGACTCATCAACTTTTAGCCCAACAATCTTCCCCTAGTTGATGATGTTAAAACACTTCCCCTTAAGCATACAACATCAAAGATCAACAGGCTGAATGTTATCTGTAGACAACTTCCCCTTTTTGACATGCTCAAATAGGGGTCTTCTATGTGAACAACCTTGATTTTCAACTACTACTAACCAATATCATACATCAAACCCAAGTATTCTACTTTTCAAAATACCCTCCATGAAGCACATAGGCAATCACCTCCTAATAAAAATGATTTTTAGCAGTAGATACTCACACTAGTTGTAGTAATACTAATGAGCAGTAGCAAAAATCTTCACCTTGACGTCATATGTGAATGACTAACACTTTATCAAATGAGCTTCTCCTTAAAGTGTGCTAGTCATTGATGAATCTTCAATTCTGTAGGATTTATGTAATGATTACATATGAAGAATATGAATTATAACTTACTTGATGATGAAGTAGAATAACCTGAACTTGCATTCTATATCTTACCCTAACCACATGACAAAATGGACCCATATACAAAATCCCCATTTTTGCTTAAAATGAGACACTGAGCATGATAATGTAACTCCTTCAAGTGATAGAAAATTTGTGCATAGAATACAATAAGAAAAATCACACATTCCTAGATTTTGTATCACTTCGTCACTAGGTGTTTAAGTATAAAACACATACCCGCGAAAATCTCCTTCGTCTTCAAATAAATAATAAAAGCTTTTCTTCGTAATCAATAAAATTAAAATGAAGCCTTTATACCTTTAATCCGGTTGCTGTGAATAACCCATACTCCAAAACATTGTTGTCCCAAAAACCAAATCTGACAGCAGGGGGAACTTTTATGGCAGCAGGGGGATTAATGAAGGCAGGGGGATCATAGCAGGGGAAACTTTTAATGAAAGCAGGGGGAACTTTTTCAAAAGCAGGGGGAACTTTTAATGCCATTGTTTTTGTTATTAACTGTTTGAAACCCACACAAAGTGGAAATGAATTTATAATAGAAAACAATAAAAATAAATGGAACTAAAATACCCTACTGTTAACAAAAATTCACCTTTTGAGCCATCCATTCTTACTTGAGCCTAAACCCCACGTGATCACCATTATAATATTTTACTTCTAATTGGTCATTATGTTTGTTAAATGAACCACTATTCGTGGAACCTAAAACAACATAATGCCTTGTTGACTGCTGAATTGTCAGTGCATCTGGCCCAGAATCAATCAACATCAGGTTAATTAATATCCCAATTATAGTGTGTCTGTATCGATCCTGTTGACCAATTGGATAATCACATCTGCTGGGACCCACAATGACTTAAACAACATTTGTTTAAACCGTGTGAATGCAGATTTGATGTTACTTCGTGTGAACGCACCCAACGTAATCACATCCCACATGATATTCATATAATGTTAACCAATCATATTGTGTGGGACCCCCTTCATTCCCTCGTAGTATTCAATAGTGATTATCCTATGTCATTATACCCCTCGTGAAAAGACAATAGAATATATCACTTCTTTGTCGTTTAATATAAATGAATCTTTCATCATAATAATAAAGATCGAAACATTAATGACCACGAATGTATTGAATGCAAATAGAGATATTTAATAACAGCAACAACTAATAATTACCTAGGGTTTTAACATAAACCCTAAATCTTCACAGCAACAAATACGAAAAACATCTTCATTCTCCTAGATATCAAGAGCCACCCGCTCTGATACCACATGTTGAATCCAAGATCTTTAGACTCAAACAGTCGAAACCGTTTTATCTAGGAGGATAATTATACATGTGATGAACACAGCGGAATTGCACAATTAAGATGAACAAGATGTTTAACAAGATGAAAGATTCCCAAAGAGTTTGTATTATTTGATTAACACAAACTACTCTAGGTGTGTGTACATTGAATCCCACACCTAGAGATCAACGTTTAAAGTAGGTTACATTGTGAATATGAAAGTGATAAACAAAACCTACTTATGGTTCCTTTTATAACATAAGGAAACCATGATACATGGAAACTAAATAATATATTAATGAATAAATTAAAACAGACTTATTCATTCTTATCACTACTTTGACCAAATCTTTTCTTCTTATCACATATGGCAGGGGAAACTTACAGCAGGGGAAAGTTTCTCTAGCAGGGGAAACTTTGTAGTATTTTGTCCACCAGCTTGAAGTTTCACATAATGTCTTATTTGGTCCTTCTAGTTTCCATGGTGATTTGACTCATCAACTTTTAGCCCAACAATCTTCGCCTAGTTGATGAAGTCAAAACACTTCCCCTTAAGCATACAACATCAAAGATCAACATGCTGAATGTTCTCCGTAGACAACTTCCCCTTTTTGACACGATCAAATAGGGGTCTTCTATGTGAACAACCTTGATTTTCAACTACTACTTACCAATATCATACATCAAACCCGAGTATTCTACTTTTCAAAATACCCTCCATGAAGCACATAGGCAATCACCTCCTAATAAAAAACGATTTTGAGCAGTAGATACTGACACTAGTAGTAGTAATACTAATGAGCAGTAACAAAAATCTTCACCTTGACGTCATATGTGAAGACTAACACTTTATCAAATGAGCTTCTCCTTAAAGTGTGCTAGTCATTGATGAATCTTCAATTCTGTAGGCTTTATGTAATGATTACATATGGAGAATATGAATTATAACTTACTTGATGATGAGGTAGAATAACCTGAACTCGTGTTCTATATCTTACCCTAACCACATGACAAAATGGTCCCATATACAAAATCCTCATTTTTGCTGAAAATGAGACACTGAGCACGATAATGTAACTCCTTCAAGTGATAGAAAATATGTGCCTAGAGTACCATAAGAAAAATCACACATTCCTAGATCTTGTAGCACTTCGTCACTAGCTGTTTAAGTATAAAACACATACCCGCGAAAATCTCCTTCGTCTTCAAATAAATAATAAAAGTTTTTCTTCGTAATCAATAAATTAAAATGAAGCCTTTATACCTTTAAACCAGTTGCTGTGAATAACCCATACTCCAAAACATTGCTGTCCCAAAAACCAAATCTGACAGCAGGGGGAACTTTTATGGCAGCAGGGGGATTAATGAAGGCAGGGGGATCATAGCGAGGGAAACTTTTAATGAAAGCAGGGGGAACTTTTTCAAAAGCAGGGGGAACTTTTAATGCCACTGTTTTTGTTATTAACTGTGCCAAACCCACACAAAGTAGAAATGAATTTATAATAGAAAACAATATAAACAGATGGAACTAAAATACCCTACTGTTAACAAAAATTCACCTTTTGAGCCATCCATTCTTACTTGAGCCTAAACTTCACGTGATCACCATTATAATATTGTACTTCTAATTGGTAATTATGTTTGTTAAATGAACCACTGTTCGTGGAAACCAAAACAACATAATGCCTTGTTGACTGCTGAATTGTCAGTGCGTCTGGCCTAGAATCAATCAACATCAGGTTAATTAATATCCCAATTATAGTGCGTCTGTATCGATCCTGTTGACCAATTGGATAATCACATCTGATGGGACCCACACTGACTTAAACAACATTTGTTTAAACTGTGTGAACGCAGATTTGATGTTACTTCGTGTGAACGCACCCAATATAATCACATCCCACATGATATTCATATAATGTTAACCAATCATATTATGTGGGACCCCCTTCATTCCCTCGTAGGATTCAATAGTGATTATCCTATGTCATTATACCCCTTGTGAAAAGACAATAGAATATATCACTTCTTTGTCATTTAATATAAATGAATCTTTCATCATAATAATGAAGATCGAAACATTAATGACCCCAAATGTATTGAATGCGAACAGATATATTTAATAACAGCAGCAACTAATAATTACCTAGGGTTTTAACATAAACCCTAAATCTTCACAGCAACGAATACGAAAAACATCTTCATTCTCCTAGATATCAAGAGCCACCCGCTCTGATACCACATGTTGAATCTAAGATCTTTAGACTCAAACAGTCGAAACCGTTTTATCTAGGATGATAATTGTACATGTGATGAACACAGCGGAATTGGACAATTAACATGAACAAGATGTTTAACAAGATGAAAGATTCCCAAAGAGTTTGTATTATTTGATTAACACAAACTACTCTAGGTGTGTGTACATTGAATCCCACACCTAGAGATCAATGTTTATAGTAGGTTAAATTGTGAATATAAAAGTGATAAATAAAACCTACGTATGGTTCCTTTTATAACATAAGGAAACCATGATACATGGAAACTAAATAATATATTAATGAATAAATTAAAACAGACTTATTCATTCTTATCACTACTTTGACCAAATCTTTTCTTCCTATCACATATGGCATGGGAAACTTACAGCAAGGGAAAGTTTCTCTAGTAGGGGAAACTTTGTAGTATTTTGTCCACCAGCTTGAAGTTTCACATAATGTCTTATTTGGTTCTTCTAGTTTCCATGGTGATTTGACTCGTCAACTTTTAGCCCAACACCATCATCTTCCTCAGGTTCAATAAATAACTGCCTCTTCCCAGCCTTCTTACACTCAGACGGTCGGTAACCAGGTTCACTACAGTTAAAGCACTTGAACCCACCACTTTCGGTCGCTTTAGGAACTGATCCAATATTCTCACCAACTGCTCTAGCCTGACTTGGGAAAAAACGAGATGCCGCATTACCCGAACCAGAAGCACCTGTTATTGCAGGAGAAGACAAACTCACCACTCGTCGGTTTTGCTTCTCAAAAGTCAGTGCACGTTGATATACTTTAGAAAGTGTTATCGGATCAAATATGTTAACAAAATCCATGATCTGGACTCTTAAACCACCAATGTATCGTGAGACAAGCTGATCTTCTGTCTCTTGAATGTAATTCCTTGCAATTAGTTGGTAAAATTCGATTGGATAATCTTTAACAGACTTGGCCCCCTGTTTCAGATTCTATAACTGCTGGTAGTTATGAGGAATAAAATTACCCCTCGTGACCTTCTTCATCTTCTGCCAACTCGTGATCTTTGACTTCCCAACTCTGTTCCTCGTTAGTTTCAATTTTTGCCACCACGCGGATGCCCTTTTTTTTTCTAGAACTTCTTTGAATTCAAATACTTCTTCAACAGCAACAAGCCAATCAATGAACTCATCAGGCTTTAAAGTGTCCCCATTAAACTTAGGAATATTAACCCTCATTCTAGTCTCCCAACACCTATCATTATTCCCCCATGCGATCTCTCATTCGCCACCATACTGATTGTTCATCAGCAGGCGAACCATCACCAAACGGATTTTCTTCCAGATCTGCAACTTCATCCTCATGACGACAATTACGAGGCCACCTATTGTTCATCAAATTGTTCATCTGCTCGGTCAATTGATCAACAATTTGATCGAATCGCTCCTCCATTCTGTCTGTCATACGCTGCTCAAATTCCTGCTCATTCACATCCTGCATAGGCCTATTTCTCCTTGGAGGCATCTTGATCAATAACTTTGGCTCTTGATACCAATTGATGTAGACTAAAAAAAGTAACAAATATAAGTAATTGGATCTGTTGATTAAAAAAGAATGCCTAAAATAATTCTGCTAATAGTCGTTGATTCTGAAGAATACCCGAAAATTAGGGTAAAACACGGCAACACAACGGCCAGTGGTTTAACTTTATTAAACTGATAACTGTCTTGCTAGGGTTACAGCAGATTATTAAATAATGACTATTAACAAAGAAATGTTGATCCCAAACTTAGATCGATTTAGCTTGTGTAAACGAGATTAAATCAAGTTAAACACATAGAGAAACTTTGTTGTATATGTAACAATTCAAGTATTATGCGGAATTAATACTTAAATAAGAACACACAAACAATGTAAACCAAACTTTCACTTTGATTGATAAATTGAACTTGCGTACAATGAAAGTGTTAAAAACGTATATTAAACTAAAACCTAAAGGCCTCCTTTTATAGATTAAGGAGCCTTGTACAAGAGTCTACGTATCAGCTATTTTAGGTAAAGATAAACATAAGAAATACATTGTCGATCATATCTTTACTAGAAACATACTAGAAACATAATACGTGTAGACTAAGTCTTCTATCAATGCTTGACTTCTTCTTATCAACGCTTGATTTCTTCCTGTCAACGCTTGTCCTGTCAACGCTTGATTTCTTCAACAACGTCCAGATTGCTCTTATCAGCGTCCAAGTGTATTGGCTACATTTTATTCCCAACAATCCTCCCCTAAACTTGATATCTACTCTAATAATCAAGTTTCTGAATAAAAACTAAGAACTAGGAGGATTCTTACAAATCTTATCAAATTGGAAACAAACATATCTAATCAAATATTTGGCCACGTCACTTGAGTAGTCTATCTCTAGCTGTGTTGTCATCATTTTCTTCAAAAACTTCTTTAGACATAGGATACTCAGCATCCACAAGAAGATACTCAGAAAACTTTGTAGAACTCAAATGATACACACCAGTTGTTGAGTATAGACACCATTGAAGTCCACTGATATCATCCTCAAGATCCTTCTAAACTGGATCTTCTTCTTCTGGTGCACACATTCTCTTGAATGTTGACCAAAGCTTTATTTCATTGACTGAAGTAGGTGCTTCAGTCTCATACTTGGCCTATAGTAACCTCCAAAGGTCTGCCAAGTCTTCCCTATCCAAACTTGAGAACAAAGACATAAGAGTAGTAAAAGTATGTACCTCTTTCCCGTATCTACCAATCATCCAAAACCCACTTTCATATTCTTCATAACTAATGATAGGGTTTCTGGAATCATGAGGTAATACTTCCACCATATGTGAAGATTCCATGGGTGAGAGCTTAACACTCTTTCTAATAACAGCTTCACTGGGATTCACTCTATTCAAATTTGAAGGAAACTCAAGTGGAACTCCCTTCTTCAATGGTCTTGGAACAATCATAGCCCTTTGAATCTCCATCTCCTTCGCAAGTTCTTCTTTCCTTTCATCTGAAAGAAGTCTGATAGTTTTCATCTCTTGCACTCTTTCCTAAATAGGATAGGCCTTATACTAATTCATCAAAGGACAATTCATGTAACTTCTGAAAAGTCCAACCTCCTTGATGACATATAAGCAACATATAATAAAGCTCCCTTCTTTCTCTCTTAGACTGTGAGAAAACATTGCTGGCCTTATACTTTAGGATTACCTGACAATCTCTTTGAATCCTAAGAAGAATTTTCAATCCCCAAATCTGAACTGATAAAGACATGTCTGGAACTTCCATGATCTTCTTCTCCCAAGCAAAGTACATCTGGGCACCTTCAGGCATATCATAATCTACCTTCATCTTCAACTCTGCAAGTTTTTCCCTTGCCAACTCATTACCATATTCAAGTCTTTCTGGTTCTTCAATAATCATAACACTTGAATCTGTGCTCTCATCATTACTTCCTTCTTGTTCCTCAGAAGTAACCATAAATGGTGACTCAACAACCTTTTTCCTTTCTTGTTCCATAATTTGTGCAGCCAACATTGAATCAAATTTTACTTGTGCTGCATCCTTGGGAACCTCTGTTTCTATCATAATTCCTTTCCCCCTATCTAATGCATCAATGATGGGTAAAGATGTTGATGGTACCTGTGAAGACACTTCCTTGATGATAGCTGATGACTGGGATACACCAACCATATCTGTAGGTTTATCAACGTCCAAAACCTGTGTGTCAACGCCCAACTTACTCTTGTCAGCGCTTGGCTTATCAGCGTCCAAAATCTGCTTGTCAACGCTCACCTTACTCTTGTCAGCGCTTCTTGTGAATTGCTCCATCATTTCTATAAAGGATAAATTCAAATTTGTAGGAGTAACCAAAGAGACATCAAAACCTGGTTGTTCTTCAAATCTGTAAGAGCTTCAGCCACACCCAAAGATTCTCCATCATGTGAGCCTTTGTCACTCACATGTATCTGCTCATCCTCCCCTTTGTAAGAATCCTCCATACCACGCCTATTGTTAGAACCTTCTAAAAGAACAATCCTCTCCCTCAATTGCTTGAGTTCAAGGCCTTGGGTAGTGATAGTATGTACCAGGTCTGCATTTTGCTTTTGCAAGCTAATGCAGACAGCCGTCAATTCCAACATTATATATGGTTCCAATCTGCCCTCCTCTAGAATGGGTATTTGACCTCCCAAAGTAGATTCATGGGGCATGGATGAGGTCTTAATGATGGTAGGACTGGCTTGGCCTGCATCTAAGCGAGTACCAATAGTCCTAGCCTCACCCATGTCACCAACCACACTTGTAGTGGTGGTTCTCTCTGCAACATGGCTAGGACCACCAGAGGAGAACACTCCAATGGTCCTTTGGCGTTTTTCCATCCTAAATTCTGGGGGTGAAGAAGATGATGTGGATTAGGTCTGTTGTAGAAAGGTGTCAACGTTTGGATTTGAAGTATCAACGCCAACATTTAATATGTCAGCGTGTTGAAGGGATCTTGGTCAAGTTCCATATGTTGAGGTGAAGGTGAAGGTTCAGGTAATGGGTCAAGTTGTGGTTGTGGGTGAGGTTGAGGTTGTGCGGCTGCAATAACAGCGAGCATGGCTTGGGTAAGGGGTAAGTCTCTGTGGGGGGTGAACTCATCTTACTAAAAATAGCTTTCTTTTGCATAGGGATCGTATAAAAATCATCATGATCCCTGGTGCAATACCTTTGTTCATCAAAAATCATTTGTAAAAATCTTGGGTAAGCCAGAGTCATCTTGCTACCCTTGTTTTTACACATGCCATCAAAAATCAGTTTAGAAAAATTATACTTTTCCCATTTGCAATACACACAATGGCACTACCAATAGACCTGTTAATTTTATTATGTGCAGTACATTTGGGACTTAAACATTGAAGGATGACATGTATTAAGTACTTCCAAGCTGGGGGAAATTCATGTTTATTATATTTGTTTAAAGTACCCTCTTCAGGGAAAGGATAACCCAAAGCTTGAAGTCCCTGTTCTATCTCACCAATGGGTAGAGTGGTTATACCATCTGCATCATTAAGATGCAAAGCCTGGCGTACCAAGGCTTCAGTAACCACCTATGGACGCCCATGGATAACAGCAGTTAATGTAGTCACATTATTAAGCGTTGAGGAACTAACAGTGTTCCAAAACTGTTTAATAGGAGTGACAGAAATAAGAGGAGCATGAGAAAGTGCATACCGTAATGGGTATGCAATCAAATACGCCACCATCTGAGTATATTGAGGAAACAGAGCATCATCAGCCTCCAAATAAGCAACCATGTTATGCTGACTTCTGAATCCCAATACCAAGTCACTCGGTTTAAGCTTAGGCGTCATTGATGTAGAAAGCTGTGTGAAAGGTTATGAAAGATGAATATAGGAGAAAAATTTGTTAGACAAGAATAAGCAAGTACCCTTTTACAAAATAAGGAGCCAAATTTATAGGAGAGGTAGGCACATGTGATTGGTAAAAAATGAGGCAGTTATTTTCAAAATATAATGATGAAAATATTGAAAAGAAAATAACTTATCTTGTTCATTAATTAAAAGTTACCAACTCCCAAAATTACGGCCCCAATTTTCGTCAGAAATAACAACTGGGTAGGACCCAATGAGTGTCAACAGTAAAAAATAACCCATCAACGCCCAACGGCTATATTGTTGTCAACGTTGGAAAAAGCCATGTCAACGTCTAAATTGGTCCTAACAACGTTTGGAAATAAATCTATCAACGTCCAAAAATAAAAATAATAAAAATGAAAAAGGACCTTAACAAAGTGATTTATCCTAGTGAAGATAACCTATAACCTGAAAATTACTATAGGGTGGCAAGCATTGTCCAATCATGCACACTTGCTTATGCAAGATAGACATAACAGTCCTCTAGTGTCCCTTGCTAACCAAAGTTCTTAACAGTGAAGTTATCTCATAAAATCCTTTGTAACTACCCTGGTAAGCCCAAAATAAATCATATCTAAGTCTCCCAACAGACCACATCCAATTCTAGGCCAAAAAGTCTTGGCAGCGTGCATACTATATCAACTTTGCATGCTACAGTGCCTCATGAGTTAGTAAACTAATTCATACTCACTAGTGGACACAATCTAGAATTGTGATAAGAGTATTATATGAATACCTAAAAAGTCCTAAAAGGTTCCTAAACCTCCCCTTAAACTATGATACATAAGTTGCCAAATAGTATGCATATAATAAAAATTTATGTCAAGATAGGAATATAAATATTCCAACCATCATCCATAAATTGAAACATGCTCAAATAATGCTCCAAAAATCCATAAGCAACTCTGTATCCAATTGTACAATGCTAACAACGCCTGCACAATTAGATCAAAAACCACAAAACTAACATGTTGCTGACAACGTCAAGTTAACACTTATCAGCGTTAAAATAACCTTTGTCAGCATTAGACAAATAAAGTGGAAAATCTAATTTTGTATAAAGACCAACCACAAATGCATATCCTGTACATACTTTTACAATAAGATCCCAAAACACATATTAAGTGAGATTTATCATATCAATACTTGTAGCCAAGTATTGAAACCTTCTAGTATCAAAAGGTTTAGTTAATAAATCAGACACATTTTCTTTTGTTTCAACCCTATCTGGTTGTATTAAACCTTTTTTTCAAAACAATCTCTTATAAAATGATGTCTAATTTCTATGTGTTTTGTTTTAGAATGATGTACAAGATTTTTAATAATGCATAAAGTACTGTTATTGTCGACAAAAATCTTGGTATGCATGAAATTATACCCATAATCCAACAGCTGGTTCTGAATCCATAAGACTTGTCCACAACAAGCAGCTGCAGCAACATACTCTGCTTCAGTTGTAGAATTGGCCACCACTGTTTGTTTCTTGCATTGCCAAGATATCAATCTACTCCCAAGAAATTGGCATCCACCAGTTGTGGATTTTCTATCAAATTTGTCACCACCATAATCACTGTCTGAATATGCAATAAGCTCCAATAGGGAATATTTTGGATACCATAATCCCAGGTCTGGATAACACCTAAGGTACCTAAAAATCCTCTTGACAGCATGAAGATGACATTCTTTGGGAGTCACTTGATGGCGTGCACATGCACATACAACAAACATAATGTCAGGTCTTGAAGCTGTGAGATACATCAATGAACCAATCATTGACCTATAATGCCTGACATCCACCTCTTTTCCATCTCCAACTTTTCCCCAAGGGTGTTCCCTATCCATAGGTGTGCTAGACCGTTTCTCATGTGGAGAAAAGCCAAACTTCTTCAAGATTTCTGCCACATATTTATCTTGAGAGATGAAGATACCATCTTCTTTCTGCTGAACTTGTAACCCTAGAAAGAAGTTCATCTCTCCCATTGCACTCATCTTGAACTTGTCTGTCATGAGTTTGGAAAAATCTTCACTCATCTTTGGACTAGAAGATCCAAAGATGATACCATCCACATAGACCTGTACAAGTAAGAAATCCTTACCAGTCTTCTTTGTAAACAAGGTATGGTCTATGGTGCCCCTTTTGAATCCATTTTCCACCAGATAGGTGGACAATGTGCCATACCATGCTCTTGGGGCTTGATGAAGTCCATACATAGCTTTCTTTACTCTATACACCTTGTCTGGATGTTCTGAATCTTCAAAACCAAGAGGCTGCATTACATAAACCTCCTTTGAAATTGTGCCATAAAGAAAAGAACTCTTCACATCTATTTGATAGACTGTAAAGCCCATGCAGGAAGCATAGGCTAGAAAAATCCTTATAGCCTCAATCCTTGCAACAGGTGCAAAGACCTCCTCATAGTCTATCCCTTCTTCTTGTGTATATCCTTGTGTCACTAAACGTGCCTTGTTTCTGACCATAATGCCTCTCTCATCCTTTTTGTTTCTAAGAACCCATCTTGTCCCAATAGGTCTGACATGTCTGGGACAATCAACCAACTCCCAAACATCCTGGATAGCAAATTGGTGAAAGCTCATCCTGCATTGCTTCCACCCAACTTGGTTCTTTTAGAGCATCAAAATCTTCTTGGGTTCATGTTGTGACAGAAAACAGACAAACAAACATGCTTGAACAAGAGGGGTATCAACCTTGTTGTGAATATTGGCAATAAATCCTCCAAGATTCTGATGAGACCTTCTAGTTTGCATAGGAGTCATCACATCACCAATAATTAGAGAAGGAGGATGATTTTTTATTGTAGAAGTGAGCACCCCTCCTTCAATAATTGTATTATCCACAATCTCATCTTCCATGTTACCAATATCCTCTTCAGACTCTCTTCCATCATCATCTGAATGAACCTCTCCATTTCTGTTTGAAGGTTCACCTTGTGCAAAATTATTCGAAGAAAAGAGATGGTCAAAAGATCTGTCAACGTCTGAACAAAAGCTGTCAACGTTTGATCCATCAACGCCTGAATTTGTCTTGTCAGCGCCAGAATTTCCTTTGTCAGCGCCTGAAGGATCATGCATGTTCTCAACTGGTGATACTTGGGGACCACTTTTTTTCTTTCCAGCAGCAGCAGCAAATGCATCTGTCCATATGGGAATGGTAACATACTCAAGGATGGGTGTTGTTTTGTCTGCTTGTGATCCAACCTCTTCATCAACCTGTTTACCTGAAATATCAACAACTGGTTCTTCCACAACATTTGAAGTTACCTTCACAATGTTTGGATTAGTAACAAGCATATAATTCAATGTCCTAGATAGAGGTTCCAAGTCAAATAACCAATTTGGACCACTTTCAGGATCACTAGGTTTACTTTCTAAAAACCTAACATGTACTTTTTCAAGTATACATTTTTCTTTCTTAAGGTAAACTCTATATCCTCTACTCTGCACAGAATAACCCATGAAGTAGCCTTCATCACCTTTAGCACTAAACTTACCTAAGGCATCACTAGTGTCCAACACAACTACATGACATCCAAAAGGTTTAAGAAAACCAATATTAGGTTTCCTGCTCCAAAGTAACTCATAAGGTTTTTTGTTATGAATCTTGTTGACTAATGCCCTATTCTGAACATAACAAGTTGTATTCACAGCCTCAGCCCAAAAAGCAATGGGAAAGTGAGCATCAGCCAACATAGTCCTTGTTGCTTCTATGAGGGTTCTATTCTTTCTCTCAGCAACCCCATTTTGTTGTGGGGTTCTAGCTACACTAAACTGTCTAGTAATCCCTTTCTTAGCACAAAATTCATCTAATAACTTATTTCTAAACTCACCACCATTGTCACTTCTAAGCATCTTAACCTCATTGCCAGACTTCTTTTCAATTTGGGTAATAAAGTTAATCAAAGTATCAGTAGTGTCACTTTTAAAGGCTAAAAAGAAAGTCTAAGTAAATCTAGAAAAATCATCAGTGATGACAAAACAGTAGGATTTACCATTTAAGCTATCTATGTTAGTTGGACCAAACAAGTCCATAAGCAGTAAGTGAAGAGGTTTAGAACTAGAATGCACAGGTTTAGACTTAAATGAGACCTTGTGCTGTTTGCCTTTAAGGCATGCAATACAAGAATGGTCATTGTGGAAAGCCTTTTCAGGCAAACCATCAACTAAACCATGTCTCACAAGTCTATTTATATTCTTAAAATTAATGTGCCCTAATCTTCTATGCCAAATGTTACTCTCATCAACTGAAGCTTTAGCATATAGACATGACAAATTATTATTCATCCTTGTTGGGAATAAAATATAGCCAGTCTACTTGAGCGCTGACAAGAGTAAAACAAGCGTTGATAGGAAGAAAACAAACGCTGACAGATCAAGCGTTGACAAGAAGAAGTCAAGCGTTGATACATTGAAGACAAGCACTGATGGAAAGATTTAGTCTACGCGTATATTGTTTCTAGTTTGTTTCTAGTAAGGATAAGTTCAACATTGTATTTTCTATAATTATCTTTACCTAGAATAGTTGATACGTAGACTCTTGTACAAGGCTTCTTATATCTATAAAAGAAGACCTTTAGGTTATTGTTCAATATAAGTTTTCATACGTTAAACACTTTCATTGTAAGCAAGTTTGTTATCATTAATCAAGTGAAAGTTTGTTTACATCTTTGTGTGTTCTTGTTTAAGTGTTAATTCCGCATAACACTTAGATTACTTTATACATATACAAAGGTTTCTCTACGTGTATAACTTGATCTAATCTCGTATACATAAAGCTAAATCGATCTAAGTTTGGGATCAGCAAGTGGTATCAGAGCTTTTTGAGAAACTTTTGATCTTAAAGAACACAAGAACCCAAAAATCACCAAAACCCTAATTTTTCACAAAAACCCTAAAAACATCATGTCAAATCCAGAAGTAACCTCCTCCTCCTCACCTTTACCAAACATCAAAATTCCCATGCTTGATGCAACCAACTTCGAGTTGTGGAAATTCAACTTTGAGCAATATCTGGGGATCTATGACTACACTCTCTGGGAGATAATTGAATATGGAAACACATACAATAGAGCTGAAAAGGTTGCTGCTGCCATTGCTACAAGAACTGCTGTTGCTGGATGTCCAGAAGCAGATAAGAAAGAAAAACCTGGTGATGGTAGAGCTGTGTCTGCTGAAGACATAGCAAAGAGAAGGGTTGATATGAAAACCCTAAACATTCTGAAACTCTCTTTGGGACAAGAGAACCAGCATAAATACAGAGGTTATGATTCTGCTAAAGACCTTTGGGCAGCTCTTGAAGTTGCATATGGTGGCAATGATGATACTAGGGAAGAGAAGAAGAAGCAACTCATGCATGAGTATGCTGTTTTCAAGGCTCAACCTAATGAGAAGCTTAGCAGTGTGAGAAGCAGTCTGCTTGACATTACAAGCAAGCTATCCTTCATGGGGACACAACTTGGTGATGTTGACATTAATGCCACTTTTCTTAAAAGTCTTGGTGATGCATGGAAGATTGAGGCAAGATCTATACTTGCCAATAACACTCACAAAAGTTCTACTTTTGATGATATCTACAACAAACTAAGACTGTTGGAGAATGAAACTCTTTTGGAGCATGGAAGTAAGTCCACCAATAGTAACATGGCCTTCTTCTCAGGAAGTGAAGGTCAATTTGAACAGAAAGACTCTTACATGCACCCAGTTACTGGATCAACATGTGTCAACGCTGGATCATGTCCTGTCAACGCCTCATATTCAGACGCTGACACATACAAAAGTGCTTCTCCAAGAGTTAAGCCTACTGGTTTGGATCTGGATACTGTGTGTGCATACATTGCTTCTTTGCCCAATGGTTCAGTAATTACATATGAGGACCTTGAGCAAATAAGTGATGAGTACTTGGAAGAGATGGATATTAAGTGGAACATAGCTCTTCCTAGTATAAGAGCAAACAGGTGGAATAGAAGGTTTAAGAAGAATATGACCTTTAATGCAAAGGACACTGCTGGATTTGATAAATCTAAAGTTGAGTGCTACAATTGTCATCGTATGGGGCACTTCATGAGGGAATGTAGATCTCCAAGAAGATCTGATGCTGGCAAACCCTCAAGCCAAATTGTTAAGGCTCAGGATCCTAAGGCCATGGTTGCAGTGCAAGAAATTGATGGTATGGGATGGGATTGGAGCTATTTGGCTAAGGATGGGGAAGAGGATAAAGCTTTGGTTGTTGAGATAGAAGAAGAAGAGCATGTTTAATATGCTCTAATGGCACACTCCTCCTCTTCATCAGATAATGAGGTATACGATGATGCTTTTTGTAGTAAGGGTTGTAGGTTAAATACTGAGAAACTTAAAAAAGAGGTGATAAGGTTGTTAGATGATGTGAGTACTGAAAGATGCAAACTGTCTAACTATCAAATTGCTCTCAATCAAATTGAGAAGACAGTTTCTGAGTACAAGAAAATGGAATTTGACTTAAAAGATAAAATAAATATTTTAAAACATGAGTTAGATGCTAGTAATGATGTTAGGAACATCATTGAAAGGGTTAATAGTGAGTTACAGGCTAAGTTATATGAGGCCATTAAGAATAAAGATAATGTTGGCCTTAAAATTCAGAGATTTGATAAGGCCACACAAACCCTAGGAGAATGTGTAAATAAACAAAGGGATCCTAAGGACATGACTGGGATTGGGATGAAAGACTATACTGTGGTTCCACCACCAGCTAGGGACTTCTATGGTGTCCAAAGAAAGGACCTATCTTGGACTGGTCTACCAGAACTCTAAGAGGAGGAATTTATTCCTCCACCAAGAGTCATTACCCCAGTTGAAGAGTATCAACAGAAGTTGACTGATTTGAATGAATGGAAGAAAGCCACCCCTACCTTGTTTATTAAGGATGGCTTGTTGTGTGAAAGTCCTAATGAGTCAACCCCTATTAAGGTAACAAACCCAATCACTGGTAAGACTGTTGACCTTGGCTCAAACACTGTTAGAAAACCTAGCATCAAGTATGCAGAAATGTATAGGAATACTAGGTCACCTAAAAGTCAAGTTAGGAATGATGGAACAGGCTTCTTCTCTTCTAGACCTAGGGTTGTGTCTAGAAAAGCCTGTTACACTTGTGGTAGCTTTTCACATTTAGCATATAAGTGTGTCAACGCTTCCAAGGTCAACGCTGTTAGAAAGTCAAACGTTGTCAGACCCAAAACTTGTGTGGAGCAAAGTCCACAAGTGGTTAGACCAACCCCATTCTTCACTAGAGGGTCTAACAATCATGGACAAAGACCATTTCAAAAGACCAATACTTGGTCTAATAGGCAATGGGTTTCTGTAGCAAACCCTAGGTTCAACGCTGACAAGGGTAATTTTAGCGTTGACAAGACCAAATCCAACGCTGACAGAAACGTGACCAGACCTAAATATTTTCAACCACAGGGTAAGGGGTCTAAAGCTTCTTCAAGCTTGACATGGAGACCCAAGCAAGATCAAAACCCTAATGATAATGGGATTTCTATGACCTGCAACAGGTTTAATTATATTTCAAAGGTCATTACAAAACCTATTGGGTTAACTGGGTATTTCATCCAAAGAGGGATGAACAAGGGGTTGTTATGAGAACTAAGTCTGTTCTTGTTGAACAACCAGAAGAATCCAAGTCTTCTAAGGCTTGGGTTCCCAAAGAAAACTAACTTGTTTTCTTTATGTGCAGGGCATTCAAAAACAGGTCAATGATTATGGATATTGGGACAGTGGATGCTCAAGGCACATGACAGGGAAGGAAGATTATCTTACTAACTTCACTCCCATTAAGGATGGTGATAAGGTTTACTTTGGAGGCGGATATGGAACTATCACAGGCAAAGGAACACTTCTCACCAAGAACTTGCATTTTGAAAACGTGTTTCTGGTAAAGGAACTTGATTACAATCTTTTTAGTGTATCACAAGTTTGTGATAACAAAAATAAAGTTCTTTTTACTGATACTGAATGCTTGGTGTTAAGCAAGGATTATAAAATCCCAGATGAGAAATATATTGACTATAGAACACCTAGACATAAAGACATCTATAACGTGAATCTTAATGGGATTAGGATGAATAATAATATGTCATGTTTTTATGCTAAAGCTTCAGTAGATGAGAGTAATCTATGGAACAGGAGACTAGGGCACATAAACTTTAAGAATATAAACAGGCTTGTGAGACTTGGATTAGTTGATGGCTTGCCTGAAAAGGCTTTCCACAATGACCACTCTTGTGTTGCATGTCTTAAAGGCAAGCAACACAAGGTCTCATTCAAGTCTAAACAGGTGCACTCTAGTTCTAAACCACTTCACTTGCTACATATGGACCTGTTTGGTCCAACTAATATTGAGAGTTTAAATGGTAAATCATACTGCTTTGTCATCACTGTTGACTTTTCTAGGTTTACTTGTACTTTCTTTTTAGCTATGAAAAGTGACACTGCTGACATTTTAATTGACTTTATTACCCAGATTGAAAAGAAACAAGGTAATGAAGTGAAAATGCTTAGAAGTGACAATGGTGGTGAGTTTAGAAATAAGCTTTTGGATGATTTTTGTGCCAAGAAAGGAATTACTAGGCAGTCTAGTGTTGCCAGAACCCCACAGCAAAATGGGGTTGCAGAAAGAAAGAATAGAAACCTAATTGAAGCAACCAGAACTATGTTGGATGATACTCACTTCCCCATAGCTTTTTGGGCTGAGGCTGTGAATACAGCATGCTATGTTCAAAATAGAGCATTGGTCAACAAGATACAGAACAAAACACCTTATGAATTACTTTGGGGAAGGAAACCTAATATTGGTTTTCTTAAACCTTTTGGTTGTCATGTAGTTGTACTTGATACTAGTGATGCCTTAGGTAAATTTAGTGCAAAAGGTGATGAAGGCTATTTCATGGGTTATTCAGTGCAGAGTAAGGGATATAGGGTTTACCTTAAAAAGGAAAAACGTATACTTGAAAGAGTACATGTTAGGTTTTTAGAGAGTAAACCTAGTGATCCTGAAAGTGGTCCAAATTGGTTGTTTGACTTGGAACCTCTATCTAGGACTTTAAATTATATGCCTGTCACTAATCCAGACATTGTGAAGGTACCTTCAAATGTTGTGGCAGAACAAGTTGTTGATGTTTCAGGTACACAGGTTAATGAAGAGGTTGGATCACCAGCAGAAAAGACATCACCCATATAAGAGTATGTCACAATTCCCATATGGACAGATGCTTTTGCTGCTGCTGCTGCTGGAAAGGATAATGGTGGTTCCCAAGTACCACCAGTTCACAACATGCATGGTCCTTCAGGCGCTAACAAAGGCAAATCTAGCGCTGACAGGACAAATTCAGACGTTGATGGCTCAAATGTTGACAACAACATTTCAGGCATTGATAACCCAAACGCTGACAACCAAGGTTTAGGCGTTGACAACACTTTTGAGCATCTCTTCTCTTCTAATTTTGAACAAGGTGAACCTTCCAATTTATATAAATAGGTTCATCCTACTATTGATGAAAGAGTGTCTGATGAAGATATTGGCAACTTGGATAATGAGATTAAAGACAACAGACTTTTTGAAGGAGGAGTTCTCACTTCTACTATGAAGAATCACCCTACTTCTCAAATCATTGGTGATATTATGACTCCTGTTCAGACTAGAAGATCTCATCAGAATCTTGGTGGATTCATTTCCAATATACACAAGAAGATTGATACCCCTCTTGTTCAATCATGTTTGTTTGCCTGTTTTCTGTCACAACAAGAACCAAAGAAGATATTTGATGCTCTCAAAGAACCAAGTTGGGTGGAAGCAATGCAGGATGAGCTTCACCAATTTGCAATTCAGGATGTTTGGGAGCTGGTTGATTGTCCCAGATATGTCAGACCTATTGGGACAAGATGGGTTCTAAGAAACAAGAGAGATGAAAGAGGCATTGTGGTCAGAAATAAGGTACGTTTAGTGGCTCAGGGATATACATAAGAGGAGGGGATAGACTATGAGGAGGTCTTTGCACCAGTTGCAAGGATTGAAGCTATAAGGATATTTCTAGCCTATGCTTCCTGCATGGGCTTCACTGTCTATCGAATGAATGTGAAGAGTGCCTTCCTCTATGGAACAATTGTTGAGGAGGTGTATGTGATGCAGCCTCCTGGTTTTGAAGATCCAGAGAATCCAGACAAGGTGTATAGAGTCAAGAAGGATATGTATGGCCTTCATCAAGCCCCAAGAGCATGGTATGGTACATTGTCCACTTATTTGGTGGAAAATGGATTCAAAAGGGGCACCATAGACCAGACATTGTTTACAAAGAAGGCTGGTAAGGATGTTCTACTTGTTCAGGTCTATGTTGATGATATCATCTTTGGATCTACAAATCCAAAGATGAGTGAAGACTTTTCCAAGCTCATGACAGACAAATTCAAGATGAGTGCAATGGGGGAGATGAACTTCTTTCTAGGGTTACAAGTTCAGCAGAAAGATGATGGTATCTTCATCTCCCAGGATAAGTATGTGGCAGAGATCTTGAAGAAGTTTGGCTTTTCTCCACATGAAAAGAGGGCTACTACTCCTATGGATAGAGAACACCCTTGGGGAAAGATTGGAGATGGAAAAGATGTGGATGTCAGGCACTATAGATCAATGATTGGTTCATTGATGTATCTCACAGCCTCCAGACCTGACATCATGTTTGCTGTGTGTGCATGTGCACGCCATCAAGTGACTCCCAAAGAATGTCACCTTTATGCTGTCAAGAGAATCTTTAGGTACCTAAGATGTTATCCCAGTCTTGGCTTGTGGTATCCTAAAGATTCCCCATTGGAGCTTATTGCATATTCAAACGGTGACTATAGAGGTGATATGTTTGATAGAAAATCCACAACTGGTGGATGTCAGTTTCTTGGGAGCAGGTTGATATCTTGGCAATGCAAGAAACAAACAGTGGTGGCTAATTCTACAACTGAAGCAGAGTACGTGGCTGTAGCTGCTTGTTGTGGACAAGTTTTATGGATTCAGAACCAGCTGTTGGATTATGGGTATAATTTCATGCATACCAAGATATTTGTTGACAATAACAGCACTTTATGCATTATTAAGAATCCTGTACATCATTCTAAAACTAAACACATAGAAATTAGACATCATTTTATAAGAGATTGTTTTGAAAAGGGTTTAATACAACCAGATAGGGTTGACACAGAAGAAAATGTGTCTGATTTACTAACTAAACCTTTTGATGCTGGAAGATTTGAATACTTGGTAACAAGTATTGGAATGATCAATCTCACATAATATGTGTTTTAGGGTCTTTTTGTAAAAATATGTACAGGATAATGCATTGTTATTGGTCTTTTTGAGGATTTAGATTTTCCACTATCTTTTTCTAACACTGACAAAGGTTACTTTAACGCTGATAAGTGTTATTGTGACGTTGTCAGCAATATATTTGTCTAACGCTGACAAAGGTTTCTCTAACGCTGACAAGTGTTATCGAGACGTTGTCAGCAACAATGTTAGTTTTGGTGGTTTTCATCTAAATGTGCAGGTGGTGTTAGCATTATACCATTGGATACAGAGTTGCTTATGGATCATTGGAGAATCATTTGAGCATGTTTTTATTTATGGATGATGGTTGGAATTTTCTATTCCTATCTTGACATAATTTTTTTATGTTCATGCATATTTTTGGCAACATTTGTATCACAGTTTAAGGGGAGGTTTTAGGAACCTTTAGGTTTTTTTGAGTATTCTTATGATACTCTTATCACAATTCTAGATTGTGCCCACAGGTGAGTATGAGTTAGTTTTACTAAATCATGAGGCACTGTAGCATGCAAAGTTGATATACTATGCATGCTGCCAAGACATTTTTGGCCTAGAATTGGTTGTGGTCTCTTGGGAGACATGGGAATGATTTTATAATGGGTTTTACCTGGGAGTAACAAGGAATTTTATGAGGTAACTTAGTTGTTAAGAATTTTGGTTAGCAAGGGACACTAGAGGACTGTTATGTCTATCTTGCATAAGCAAGTGTGCATAACTGGACAGTGCTTGCCGCCCTATAATAATTATCAACTTATAAGTTATCTTCTCTAGGATAAATTACTTTGTTAAGGTCATTTTTCATTTTTATACATTTTTATTTTTGGACGCTGACAAGTATTTTTCCAAGCGTTGTTGTGACCAATTTAGACGCTGACATGACTTTGGCAAACGTTGACAAGAATATAGCCGTTGGGCGTTGATGGGTTATTTCTGACCGTTGACACTCAATGGGACCTACCCAGTTGTTACTTTTTGATGAATTTTTGGGCCGTAATTTTGGGAGCAGATAACTTTCAATTAATGCATGAGATAAACTTATTTCTTTTTAATATTTTCATGATTGTATTTTGAAAATAGTTGCCTAATTTTTTACCAATCACATGCATTTTACTCTCCTATATATTTGGCTCCTATTTTAAACAGGGTACCTATTATTCTTGTCTAACAATATTTTCTCCTATACTTCATCTTTATCAATCATTCAAATAGCTTTCCACAATGGCACCAAAATTTAAACCAAGTGATTTGGAATTGGGGTTCAGGAGTCAACGCAACATGATAGCATATTTGGACGCTGATGATACTATGTTTCCCCAATATACACAAATGGTGGCATATTTGAATGTATCCCCAATTAGGTATGCTCTTTCTCATGCTCCACTCATTCCTATCACACATATTAAGCGGTTTTGGAACAATGTTAGTTCCTCAACAGTTAATAGAGTGACTACATTATCATCTATTGTTCATGGGCGCACATGGGTGGTTACTGAAGCTTTGGTTCGCCAAGCTTTGCATCTTGATGATGCAGATGGTATAACCACCCTCCCCATTAATGAAATAGAACAAAGACTAAGGGCTTTGGGTTATCCTTTCCCTGATGAGGGAACTTTAAATAAATATCATAAACAGGAGTTTCCCCCAGCCTGGAAGTACCTAATACATGTCCTCTTGCAATGTTTGAGTCCCAAGTGTACTGCATACAATGAGATCAATAGATCTATTGCTAGTGCTATTGTGTGTATTGCTACTGGGCAAAAGTTTAATTATTCCAAAATGATTTTTGAGGGCATGTGTAAAAATAAAGGGAATAAAATGACTTTAGCTTATCCCAGATTTTTACAAATGGTTTTTGATGTCCAAAATTACTACACAAGGGATCATGATGATTTTTATGAGATCCCTGTGCAAAAGAAAGCAATTTTCACAAAGATGAACTCACCCCCACATCGTGACTTACCCCTAACCCCAACTATGATTGCTGTCATTGAAGCAGCACAACCCCAACCAGACCCACAATCCAAACTTGACCCAATCCCTGAACCTTTACTTTCACCACAACGCATGCAAATTGACCAAGAACCCTTCGACGCTGACACTTTAAATGTTGGCGTTGACATGCCTAATCCAAACGTTGACACCAATCCTTCACAGTCCCAAACACCCCTTAACCAACCCACATCCACCCAATCCACATCCTCTTCTCCCCCAACACAATATAGGTTGCAAAAACGCCAAAGGACTACTAGAGTGTTCTCCTCTAGTGGTCCTAGCCATGTCGCAGAGAGAACCACCACCATAAGTGTGGTTGGTGCTATGGATGAGGCTGGGACTATTGGTTCTGGCTTAGAAGTTGGCCAAGATAGTTCTAACATCTTTAAGACCTCATCCATGCCCAATGAATCTACCTTGGGAGGTCAAATACCCATTTTAGAGGAGGGCAGATTGGAACCAATGACTTTAATAGAATTGACGGTAGTCTGCATTAGCTTGCAAAAGCAAAATGCAGACTTGGTACAAATTGTCAGTACACAAGGCCTTGAACTCAAGCAATTGAGGGAGAGGATTGTTATTTTGGAGAGTGCTAGCACAAGACGTAGGATGGAGGAATCTTCCAAAGGGGAGGATGAATAGATAAATGTGAGTGATAAGGGCTCCCATGATGGTGAATCTTTGGGTGTTGCTGAAGCCCTAACTAGTTTGAAGAAACAAACAGGTTTTGATACGTCTCTAGTCTCTCCTACAAACTTAAACTTGTCATTTACAGCCATGTTGGAAGAAATTACAAGAGGCATTGAGACAGGTACTTTGGGCGTTGACAAGCAAGATGTGAACGTTGACATGAGTAAATTGGGCGCTGACAAAGCAAATTTGAGCGTTGACAGACCTGCAGATGAGGTTGATGTATTCCAGTCATCATCCATCATCAAAGAAGTTTCTTCACAGGTATTACCATCTTCCTTACCCTCCATTGATCCATTAGATAAGGGTAAGTGTATTATGGTAGAAGTAGATGTTCCAAAGAATGCAGCACAAATTGAGTTTGATAGAAGGTTGGCTGCACAAATTGTGGAACAAGAAAGAAAGAAGGTGGGTGAATCACCTTTTGTTGTCACTTTAGAAGAACAAGAAGGAAGTGATGAAGCCAGTTCAGACTCAAGTGTAATGATTATAGAACAACCAGAAAGACTTGAGTATGGTGATGAGCTGGCAAAAGAGAAGTTGAATGAGTTGAAATTGCAAGTAGATTTTGACATGCCAGAGGTTGTTCAGATGTACCATGCATGGGAAGATAGGTGTATGGAGAATCCAGATTTGACTATTTCAGACCAGATATGGGGTTTGGAGATTCTTCTAAGAGTACAAAAGGATTGCAAGGTGATTCTGAAACACATGGCTAGCAATATTCTCTCAATGTTGAAAAGGGATAGAAGGGAGTTGTACTACATGCTACTCAGATGTCATGGAACAGGATGGACTTATAAGAAATTGATTGGATTGACATTTGAAGAGTTGGAGTTCAAAGCATATCCCATTTGGGCAAGAGTGCAGGAAGAAAACACTCTAAGACTTCTTTCTGATGAAAGGAAAGAAGAACTTGCAGAAGAGATGGAGCTTAAGAAGGCAATGATTGTTCCCAGACCTGTGAAGAAGGGAGTCCCTCTTGAGTTTCCCAAAGATATGGATAGGTTGAATCCAAGTGAAGCTGTTATAAGAAAGAGCCTCAAGCTCTCACCATTGGAAGCTTCAGATATGGTGCAAGTGTTACCTCTTGATTCCAGAAACCATATTATAAGCTATGAAGAAGATGAATGTGGGTTTTGGAAGATTGGCAGGTATGGGAAAGAGGTTCACACTTTTACCACTCTTATATCTTTGTTTGCAAGTTTTGATAGAGAAGACTTGGTAGACCTATGGAGGTTGTTAGAAGCCAAGTATGAGACTGAAGCCCCTACTTCAGTCAATGCAATAAAACTATGGTCAACATTCAAAAGAATGTGTGGACCAAGAGATGAAGATCCTGCTATTTGGAAGGATCTTGAAGATGACCTCAGTGGTCTTCAATGGCGTTTGTATTCAGCTGCTGGTGTATATTACTTGAGTTCTACAAAGTTTGCTGAGTATCTTCTTGTAGATGCTCAGTATTCCATGTCCAAGGAAGTCTTGGAAAAGATGAAGACAACACAGCTGGAGATTGATTATTCAAGTGATGTGGCCAAAGATTTGATCAGACATATTTATTACCAATATGAGCAAGTTTGTAAGATTCCTCCTAGTTCTTAATGTTTATTCAGAAACTTGATTATTAGAGTAGATATCAAGTTTAGGGGAGGATTGTTGGGAATAAAATATAGCCAGTCTACTTGAGCGCTGACAAGAGTAAAACAAGCGTTGATAGGAAGAAAACAAACGCTGACAGATCAAGCGTTGACAAGAAGAAGTCAAGCATTGATACATTGAAGACAAGCACTGATGGAAAGATTTATTCTACGCGTATATTGTTTCTAGTTTGTTTCTAGTAAGGATAAGTTCAACATTGTATTTTCTATAATTATCTTTACCTAGAATAGTTGATACGTAGACTCTTGTACAAGGCTTCTTATATCTATAAAAGAAGACCTTTAGGTTATTGTTCAATATAAGTTTTCATACGTTAAACACTTTCATTGTAAGCAAGTTTGTTATCATTAATCAAGTGAAAGTTTGTTTACATCTTTGTGTGTTCTTGTTTAAGTGTTAATTCCGCATAACACTTAGATTACTTTATACATATATAAAGGTTTCTCTACGTGTATAACTTGATCTAATCTCGTATACATAAAGCTAAATCGATCTAAGTTTGGGATCAACAATCCTAATTCCATTAAGATTCACATTATAAATGTCCTTATGCCTAGGTGTTCTATAATCAATAAATTTCTCATCTGGTATTTTAAAATCTTTGCTCAACACCAAGCATTCAGTATCAGTAAAAAGAACCTTATTTTTGTTATCACACACTTGTGATACACTAAACAGATTATAGTCAAGTTCTTTTACCAGAAACACGTTTTCAAAACGCAAATTGTTTGTGAGAAGAGTGCCTTTGTCAGTGATAGTTCCATATCCACCTCCAAAGTATACTTTGTCACCATCTTTAATGGGGATAAAATTTGTCAGATAATCTTCCTTCCCCGTCATGTGCCTAGAGCATCTACTATCCCAATAGCCATAATCATTAACCTGTTTTGAATGCCCTGCACATAAAGAAAACAAATTAGTTTTCTCTGGGAACCCAAGCCTGAGCAGACTTGGATTCATTTGGTTGTTAAACAAGAACAGACTTAGTCCTTATGACAACCCCTTGTTCATCCCTTTTTGGATTAAATACCTAGTTAACCCCAATTGGTTTTGTTATGACCTTTGAAATATAATGAAATCTGTTACAAGTCATAGAAATCCCATCTGAATTAGGGTTTTGATCTTGCTTAGGTCTCCATGTCAAGCTAGAAGAAGCTTTAGACCCCTTTCCCTTAGGTTGCAAATATTTTCCATTATTTGGTCTGGAAACGTTCCTGTCAGCGTTTAACTATTTCTTGTCAACGCTGAAATTACCCTTATCAGCGTTGAACCTAGGGTTTGCTACAGGAACCCATTGTCTGTTAGACCACGTATTGGTCTTCTGAAAAGGTCTTTGCCATAAGTATTAGACCCTTTAGTAAAGAATAGGGCTGGTCTAACAACTTGTGGACTTTGCTGGACAAAAGGTTTGGGTTTGACAGTGTTTGACTTTTTATCAGCGTTGACCTTTGAAGCATTGACACACTTATAAGCTAAATGTGAAAAACTTCCACAAGAATAACAGGCTTTTCTAGACATAACTCTAGGTCTAGAAGAAAAGAAACCTGTTCCATTATCACTAATTTGGCTTTTTGGTGACCTAGGTTTCTATACATTTCTGCATATTTAATACTAGGTTTTCTATCAACGTTTAAGCCAAGGTCAACAGTCTTGCCAGTGGTAGGATTGGTCACTTTTATGGGTGTAGACTCATTTGGGTTGTCATTAAGCATGCCACCCTTAACAAACAAGGTAGGGTTGGCTTTCTTCCATTGGTCCAAATCAGTCAACTTCTGCTTGTATTCCTCTACTAGGGTTAGAACTCTTGGTGGAGGAATGAATTCCTCTTCTTGGAGTTCTGGTATACCAGTCCAAGACAAGTCCTTTCTAAGGACACCATAGAAGTTCCCAGTAGGTGGTGGAACACAAGCATACTCTTTCATCCCAATCCCAGTCATATCCCTAGAATCCCTTTGTTCACTAACACATTTTTCTAGGGTTTGTGAAGCTTTATCAAATCTTTGAATTTTAAGATCTACATTATCTTTGTTTTTGAGAGCCTCATCTAACTTAGCTTGTAAAGCACCATTGGCTCTCTCCATGATGTTTCTAACCTCAATACTAGCATTTAAATCATGAGTTAAAATGTTGATTTGATCTTTTAGGTCAAACTCCATTTTCTTATACTCGGCTACAGTCTTTTCAGTTTGAGTAAGAGTAAGTTGATAGTTAGATAACTTGCATCTTTCATTAACCACATCTGTTGTCAATTTTAAAACTTATTTGTTAAGTTTTTTAGTATTTAGACGGCAACCCTTATTACAAAATTCATCATCATATACCTCATTGTCTAATGAAGATGAAGAGTGTGCCATGAGAGCATAGTGAAAATGCTCTTCTTCTTCCTTTTCTGCAACCAAAGCTTTGTTCTCTTCCTCATCCTTGGCCAAATAGCTCTAATCCCAGCCAACACCATCAATGTCTTGCATAGCAACCATAGCTTTGGAACCCTGAGCCTTGATGATTTGGCTTGAGGGTTTTCCAGCATCAGATCTTCTTGGAGATCTGCATTCTCTCATAAAGTGTCCCATTCGATGACAATTATAACACTCAACCTTGGATTTATCAAATCCAGCAGTGTCCTTAACATTAAAAGTCATCTTCTTCTTAAATCTTCGATTCCATCTATTAGCCCTTATGCTTGCAAGAGCCATATTCCACTTTATGTCCATCTCCTCCAAATGCTCATCACTAATTTGCTCAAGGTCCTCATATGTAATCATTGAACCATTGGGCAATGAAGCAATGTATGCACACACAGTATCTAAATCAATACCAGTAGGCTTAACTCTTGGTGAGTCAACATTGTATGTGTCAGCGTCTGAATGTGAGGCACTAACAAAGCTTGATCCAGCGTTGGCACAAGGTGATCCAGTAACAGGGTGCATGTATGCCTCCCTTTGATCAAATTGACCTTCACTATGTGAGAAGAAGGCCATATTTCCATTGGTAGACTTGCTTCCTTGATCCAAAAGAACTTTATTCTCTACAAGCCTCAGTTTATTGTAAACATCGTCAAAAGTGGAACTTTTGTTAGTATTATTAGCGATCATAGACCTTGCTTCAATCTTCCATGCATCACCAAGACTTTTAAGAAAAGTGGTGACGATATCAACATCATCAAGCACTGTTCCCATAAAGGACAACTTGCTTGTAATGTCAAGAAGTCTGCTTCTCACGCCACTTAGCTTTTCATTGGGTTGAGCTTTGAACACAACATACTCATGCAAGAGTTGCTTCTTTTTCTCTTGTACAGTATCAGCATTACCACCACAAGCAACTTCAAGGGCTGCCCAAAGATCTTTTGCAGAATCATAGCCTCTATACTTGTGCTGATTGGCTTGTCCCAAAGAGAGTTTGAGGATGCTTAGGGTTTTCATATCATTCCTTGTCTTTGCTATGTCCTCAGCTGAGACAGTTCTACCATCTTCAGGTTTTTCTTTTCGATCCTCTTCAGTAGAGCCTTGAGTTGATCTTGTCAAGATAGCAGCTGCAATCTTGCCAGCCTTATCGAATGTGTTTCCATATTCAATAATTTCCCATAGGGTGTGGTCATGGATTTGAAGATACTGTTCAAAGTTAAACTTCCACAGCTCAAAATTGTCTGGGTCTCGCATAGGAATCTTGATGTTAGGGGTTGAGGAGGAGGATGAGGTTAACTCTGGAGTAGACATGAAGTTATAGTTTTAGAGTTTCTTGAAAATTAGGGTTTTTGGTGATTTAGGGTTTTTGTGTTCTTTAGATCAAAGTTTCTCAACAAGCTCTGATACCACTTCTTGATCCCAAACTTATATCGATTTAGCTTGTGTAAACGAGATTAAACCGAGTTAAACACATAAAGAAACTTTGTTGTATATGTAACAATTCAAGTATTATGCGGAATTAATACTTAAATAAGAACACACAAACAATGTAAACCAAACTTTCACTTTGATTGATAAATCGAACTTGCGTACAATGAAAGTGTTAAAAACGTATATTAAACTAAAACATAAAGGCCTCCTTTTATAGATTAAGGAGCCTTGTACAAGAGTCTACGTATCAGCTATTTTAGGTAATGATAAACATAAGAAATACATTGTCGATCATATCTTTATTAGAAACATACTAGAAACATAATACGTGTAGACTAAGTCTTCTATCAATGCTTGACTTCTTCTTATCAACGCTTGACTTCTTCCAGTCAACGCTTGTCCTGTCAACGCTTGATTTCTTCTTAACAACGTCCAGATTGCTCTTATCAGCGTCCAAGTGTATTGGCTACAATTTATTCCCAATAAGAAAGACCCTAAAATCTAACGGGCTGGACCATAGCCCAAAGACAAAGTCCAATTGAAAGTGAAAAAAACATAAATATGTAAAAATCTAATAATAAAAAGGCTTTTCGGGCCCTGAAAAATCTATAACTAGCTAAAAGGTGGTTACAATTTCGTCCGACTCCTTTTTACGCACGTTTTGACAGGTCACGGGCTGAAAACGGACTTAGGATGCAAAAGTTATGCCCGTTTTACTAAACCCCCTTTCGTCACGCGAGCTCGGGCCTCCAGAAACAAGTCAGCTCGTTTTTCAACACTTGGGCCTCCATCAGACTGGAACCGATTATATTCGAATCATTTGTTCCCATAAGACAAGCCAACTTGTCTACGGTTGAGTTTTGGATGAATTGTTTAGTGTGTACATCGACTGATGATTTAGACAATAGCTTTAGATGTAAAGTGTTGTGATAATGGTTTAGTGAGGCATTTTCCTGGCTAAATGTTAATTAAGTTGTGTGAGCAGGGCGACATTCGTATGTATTAAGCTGTTGTAAGAGCAAGATACTAGCAGAACCTATCTATTTTTCTCGAATTTTCCGAACGATGTTATGTAAGCCACATAGCAGAAAATGCAAACATTGCTAAACCATAAATTTGAATAAAAGTTCTGCTCAATGCTAATGTACTTGAGTACATTGTTAGGAGTTCTGCCTGCATGATTATTAGAGCTTGTTAGTTTAATCTTTTGGTTGTTTTCGGGCTGTTGGGCAAACCTTCAAAAATTATTTAGAAACCGGGCCGAAACCAAAAACTAAACTGGTGTTAAAAGAAAACCGAAGACCTAAAAAGTAAAAACAGATAGTCAGTATAGGTTTTTTACCCGTATACAGAAACATATCCAAAGTTGAGGTGTGTTAATAATAAGTGTGAAAACACTTATCCTTTTACCACTTAATTATAATAAAAACAAGACCAAAACGTGTATTTAATGTCGTAAAAGTCGGAATTATGCGTGGTTTGTGTTTTTGTTGTGATTTAAGACCAAAATGTGAAAAGGGAAGAAAACACGGGCTTTCACGGGCTTTTATCGAAGAAAAAGACAAAAGACGAAGTCAAAAGATCAAGAGTGCAAAAATAACGGAAGTCAAAGGCCTATTCTGAAGATTTATCGAAGAAAAAGTCTAAAGACGGAAGTTTAACGAAGTCGAAGAACCAAATCTAATTAATGAAGAAATTAGAAGACATAGTTCGTTTTATTTATCGACAAATCCCGAAACAAAGTCGAGAATGACGAGTTTATTATCAAAGACGTAAAGACTAAAGAAAGAAAGAAAGAAAGGAAGCCCAACCACCTACCAACACTCCTCTTATAAATAGAGACTCTTAACCTCATTTTTGAGGTGTAAATTCATTTTTAGTTCTCCACTTTATTTTTAAGCACTTTTCATATTGTCTTTCATTATTGTTCTTCCTTCTTATCATGTAAGTTTTTAATTTGTGTTGAATTTTAATCTTTAATTTCAAGCTTTTTACAATCATCTCATTCTTCCTTTCTTATTGTTTTTAATCTTAAGTTTTATTTGTTTAATCTTGAAAATTATTCATCTTTATACTAATTTAATTAAAGTTCTTATCCTTTTGTTCTTATCATTTTCATGCGATTCATGGTCTTAGCTTATTGTGATTTTTACTTATTTCACTTTTATCTTATTTTACATTTAAGTGTTTTAAAAGTTCAATCTTTTTAAAGTTTATTTTATAAACCCAGCTTATTTAGTGTTTTGAAAGTTTCTCATTTGTGGCTTGTTTAGTTCTTTTTATTATTGATTTGGTTAAGTTTTTAGTAAGTGCTTATTAGAAAAGTGCTTATTTGGTTTTTGCTTATTTTCCTTTTGTATCCCATCGTATAGTTCTAAGGGTTTTACTTGTTCCGATCGAGTTTCGTGATTGCATAAGCCTTAGGGTTTCTACTTGCGATCAGAAACTGCGATCAAAGGTTGTGATCACAAACTGAGATCACACACTACAATCAAGGACCACGATCGCTTGTTGCGATCTGGACTGCGATCTGTGGGTGCGATCGAGGGGTTCAATCACTGGCTACGATCTGTGGTTGCGATCAAGGACCACGATCTGTGGTTGCGATCAAGGACCACGATCCAAGCTACGATCGTGAGTGCGATCAGGACTACGATCCAAGTTACGATCGGAACGCACCTCAGTTTTGGTTTTTATTTCCTATTTTTATTTTTAAAATTCAAATTTAACTTTTCCCGCCATTTTTACTCAGTATTATTTTAAACTTGTTTTGTCTTAGTTTTATTATTTTTTAAGTTTTCAAATTTTACATTTTTGTCGAGTTTTAATCTTTCGTCATTTATTTTTAAAGCCTTTATTTTTAGTAACTCAACGACATTTTCATTTTAAAATAGATAATCAACGACTATTCTTTCTTTTCACCAAGAACAACTGAGTCACACATTTAATCCGTGGTCAATTCGATTAGACGGATTTCAACGAACTTATTTTGATACATAAAATATTAGTTATTAAAATGGCGCCGCAGCCGGCTCTTTTCGTAAAGATTAACGGTTTTTTGTGAGAGACGCGTTGGGTTTTGGGATCCGTTCTCTTGGGAACGTTATTTTCAAGCAAAAATTTTAAAAAATCCTAAAAATTATAAAAGTTTCAAAAAAACCATAAAAAATAAAAAAGATAAAAAAATAAAAAATATTGTATTTCATTTTTAGTGTATGCGTACTCGATCTTCGTCTAATCCTGAGCCCGAGACTCGTAGAGACTTAGATATAGCCGGTGTGCATAATAATAACAATCCACCTCACCCCAACATGAATAATAACAACCATGACCCTCAACCCGACCTTCGTACGATGGAGGAGCTATGTCAACCGACAATGAATGGACGTGGAGGACCGATTGCGCCGATGCAAATCACGGCTCCCGATATTTCGTTGAAGCATCACATGATCCAACAAGTTCAAAATACTTTTCTATTTCGCGGATTACCGGATGATGATGCCAACAAACACCTCGATAAATTCATAACCGTCACTCAAAGCATGAAAGTGCCTGGTGTTCCATGGATTTTCTTCGCCTTCATCTAGTTCCACACACTTTATCCCACCATGCTGAAAAATGGTTTGACCGTCTTCCTAAGAATTCAATTCATACATGGGATGAAATGACTCAACGATTTTTGTCACGCTACTTTCCACCATCCATGGTAACTAGTCTTAGGAATCAAATCAGTGGTTTCACTCAAGAACCCGATGAGTCTCTTTTCGATGCTTGGGAACGTTATAATGTCTTGATCGATCGTTGTCCTAACCACAATATGCTCCTCGTCACCTTAATTGATACTTTCTACAACGGTTTAACTTTTCATGATCGTGATACGATTAATGCTGCCGCCGGTGGTACATTTATGAAAATAAGACCGAGGAGTGTAGAGAACTTATAGAGAACATGACCACTCATCACAAAAATTGGGATTCATCCGCATCCTCAAGAACTAACTCGAGAGTCAATGTTTCTTCTACTTCATCAAACCCTGAGATAGCCGAACTCACCCAACTCACCCGCCAACTAGCCGAGATGAACAAAAATTTCTTAACCATGGCTACGAACCAATTTCAACAAGTTAAAGCTGTTGCTCTTTCTTGTGAGATTTGCGGCGGTCCTCATTCATACACTGATTGTCCTTCTACTTATGACAATCCGGAAAACGTGTATGCGGCTAACGGTTACTATTCAACGGAAGGCTATCAAGCCCGACCTCAAGGTGGTCGTAACTTGCTAAGTTATCGTTCCAACAACTTTCTTTCACCACCCGGTTTTTCTCCTCAAAACCACAACCCAAACAACTTCAATAGAAGCAATCTAAACCAACCTCGAGCTTCTAATCCATATCCACCACCCACTCACCAAGCTCCACCCCTCACTCAACCCATGACATTTAATCATGATGTTGAAACTTTCATGAGGACCCATGGAGAGGTGGTTAAGAATCTTCAAAGCCAAATCATTAACTTGAAAGGTGATATCACTAAAAAAGGGAATGATATTTGAACCGAGCTTAGAAATGATATGCAAACTTCTTTAAGTAACCAAACGAATGATTTGATGGATATGATGGCTAGTTTCTTCCAAAGTACTCAACCCTCTACTTCGGGTTCTCTTCCTTCAAATACCGTGACCAATCCTAGGGCTAATGTGAGTGCAATTACCACAAGAAGTGGGAATACCCATTAGGGACCTTCCATCTCTTCGCCAATAAAGGAGAGACAAGGCCCGAAGGTCATAATGAGTAATCATACTCCCCCTTCGGTGACTCCTCCCTCATCCGCTTATTGTGACATTCCTCCATTGAGTGATCCTTCAATTCCCCCACCCCCTCCTTTCATTTATACACCTTCCCCTTCGGTTCCTACACTGATTCCTCCCATCCCCACCCCTCCACCTAAGTTTGCTCAAGAAGCGAGTCCTTCTCCTTCTAAACCTTCAGCATCTAGGCCTAATATTCCTTACCCTTCTCGGTTAGACACGGCTAGATTACTGAACAAGGATGACATTCAAGTGTCAAACTTTTTGAAAAAGATTTCTGGAGTAAACATCACCATTAGCCTTGTTGAAGCTCTTGGCCAAATGGTCAAATTTGTTAAGATGTTTAAAGATTTGCTTAATAAGAAGGAAAAAATGGCAGAGTTTGTCAACACTCGATTAAATGAGAATTGTTTTGCAGTCCTTCTTAAAGAACTTCTGGAAAAACTTGGGATCCCGGTCGTTTTGTGTTACCTTGTACATTTTCCAAAACCGAAGAATTTACTGCCTTAGCCGATCTCGGGGCAAGTATTAATTTAATGCCATTAAGTGTTTGGAAGAAGTTATCATTACCCGATCTTACCCCAACAAAGATGACTTTTGAGCTAGCAAATCGAATTCTCTCTTACCCCGTTGGTATTGCCGAAGATGTGTTTGTTAAAGTTGGTACCTTCACTTTTCCGGTCGATTTTGTTGTTGTTGACTATGAAATGGACCCTCGTATTCCGTTAATACTTGGACGACCATTCTTGAGAACCGGAAAAGCTTTAGTCGATGTTGCCTAAGGTGAACTAATCTTAAGGGTCGGGAATGATCAACAAATTTTTAAGATGGGGAAGATTACAAGCAAATCTAATGGAAGAGAATCGGTGAAAATGATTGATGTGCTTCAAAACGAGTTTGTTACAACTCCATTGGAAACTACAAAGCTTGATGTCAATGATTTCATCATTTACAACAATCCTCTTTTCGAGCCTATCTATGATAATCCACTTTTCCATGAAAATGTGGAAGATTCTGAAGATCCTCTTCCCAATTTGGATGCCCCACCAATATATGATGCTCCACCAATCTATGATGCATATGATGTTGATTCTAGTTCTGATGTGGATGATTATGATGATTTTTCTTTAGAGTTAAAGACATGCCAACTTATGATGATTTTGATGATGTTGACAATCTTTCGAGTGATTCTTCAAGTGTTATGTCTTCTACTGATAATTGTGCTCCTATTTTTTATGAAGATCCTCCGCCAACAATGCTTGATCCTACTTTGGATTATTACTCATTTGAGGAAGATTTTGCCATTTTTCTCAATACATACTTTTCCAATGAGCATGATTCTCCTCCTTTGGACTTTGATTATGGTCTTTATCCTCATTCGGATGTAAAGAAACCCATTTCCAAGGAGAAGAAACCGGAAGACACCAATATCCGTAGTAACTATGTTGTGACACCTCTCTTTCCACCTTCTTCGGATGAGATTGTGCGGTTTATGGGCGAATCTTCAAGGTCTACTGAGTCTAAGTCTTATTTTCCCTTAAAGGAAAAGGTGTTCGATCCAGGTATCGCAATTTTTAAGCCATCTCAGTATCCATCTGATGAAATAAAAGGAAAGACTTTTGGAAACTATGGATCTATGATTTCACTTCATCACACTTTCTACCACCATGCTCAACAACTGCTTAAGGGAACCTTGCCTACTCTTCTTTGGCTTGTCTTGTTCACCTTAAGCTTGTGCTACTTAATGGATGAAAACCATGTATTTGACCCCGGTGGATATTCTTCAAGCTTCTTACCATTGTAATCAAGGTCGAGTCAGGCTCACGACTCGGTGAACAAAAACAAGCGCTTCTCAGGAGGCAACCCGATTATCTATCCTTTTATTTCGTTTTTCTAATAAGTGTAAGGGGAGACCCTAGTATGTGTTTGTTGTTTTCTTTCTTATGATGTGCAGGGGTTCGAGCTTTCAAAGATCCATTATTGATGACTTTTGACGACCCGTGATTCCGTGTACCCGTCTTCCCGGTTCTATCCTAAACTCTTTTGATTCACTATTTTGTATTCTTCAGTATTAAATTAGAATCACTTTAGTTTTCTCTTCCTTAGCAAGATTTAAACAAAGTGCACAATGTCTTAAGTGTAGGGGAGTTTACTCCCACATGCTTAAACATTGAGGAAAATGTTTATATCAAGTGTAGGGGGGACTTCTATCGAAGTTAAGTGGGCTTTTCTATGAATATGTCCTTATTTTAACCGGAAATTTTAAATTTTTTGACATTTTTCAAAAATTTCGATCTATTTTGGCCTAGTAGTATTTTTCATTTATTCTCTTTTATGTTAGTTCCTTTTGTTATCGCATCGTATGTATATATTTCATTTCAAGAATAAAGTCAAAAGAAAAATAAAGTAATAAAATGGCTTTAACAAGTTTATATATCTTTGATATATTAGGCCCGTCAGGAATCTTTTGACTCAACCCGAGTTTACTTATTTGAGTTTACTCTAGCTAGTATCCTTAACGTGTTTAAGTCAAGTTTTGCTAGGCTTTTATATAGGGAACTTTAAAACGCGAAAGTCTTAACTTTTACGGGTTAAGAACAAGAACTTTTCGCAAGTTCCTATAATGGATCCTAGAAAGTCGTTTATCAAGGGAACTTTAAAATGCGAATTCTAAACTTGAAAAAGTCTAAGAAGTTGCAAGATCCTATAGATAACTTGAAAACCTAAAACTTTGATTTAATTGGCTAAGCATCCACGAGTCTCATTCCTTGAGATTTAAAATTGTGGAGAACGAGAGATGATAGAGTCAATTATAAGTTTTGTATTCTTTCATGAATTTATGTGAGTTAATTATGAGCTTTTTCTCCCATCGCTTGTTAATAAATATAATTGCAATAAGTAAGGTTGTACGATTTGAAAAGTTACTTAGCTTCTAGCACAAGATCGTTTAAAAGTTGCTCGGTATTAATTAGAGTTCATAGCCAAGGCATAACTTATTGAAGCGGGATGCGAAGATTGGCGAGTCCGAAAAGGCCCTAACAAGGCATTAGGGCTACATTTTGTTGCTAAAGATCCAAAGTGATGTGAAGAATCATTTATCAAAAATCAATATGAACGATCGAGACACACGACGAAAAGCAAATACTCCCCTAAAGATCATGGAGAAGTCTATCCGAAAAGACCCTAGAAAGGTATGAGGATAAATAGATCCAAGTTCTAAAAGGAGGCGAATCGTTGTATATCATAATCCAAAATAAAGATTGGAGAAAAATGAAGAAGTCGTGGTCCAAGTATGAAAAATCTCTCAAAAACTTCAAGTGAAGAAATTCCTATTATGAAGAGAAGACCATTATTTCAAGAACGTCTCTCAAGATTCGAAGTATGAAGTCAATGCCAAATATCGGTCGGAGAAAGGTCTCAAATCGTGAAGCGAGTTATGCCAAGATATGAACTTTATGAGGTCCCGAGAAGCAGTTTTAAAAGATTTTGTCCTTTAGCTAACTATTGATTAAATCGTCCTACTTTATTTTCAGCCTAAATAATTATCGGAATAAGTCAACAATGCATCCTCGTGATCATTCAAGACAACAATAAAATATAAGAGATACACCTAGGAATAAGGGAGTCTAAGTGAATAATTGGGCCACATGAGTTTGTATTAGTTTGCTAACTTATAATAACAATGATCTCGTTTTTAAGCTTGGTTTGAGGAACGTGAAACTTGAGGGTGATAAACATTCATGACAACCAAAGCCCTAATGTAAGTCTTCGATCTCTTTACTTGTTTTCTTCCTTCAAATATTTTGTAATTTTCTATCTCTTTAAGTTTTCTTAATATCTTGTGTTTAATAATGGCCAAGGTGGGTTAATTATGATGGAAAATGTAAATCACACACTACAATCAAGGACCACGATCGCTTGTTGCGATCTGGACTGCGATCTGTGGGTGCGATCGAAGGGTTCAATCACTGGCTACGATCTATGGTTGCGATCAAGGACCACGATCTGTGGTTGCGATCTAGACTAAGATCTATAGTACGATCGCTTGTTGCGATCAAGGACCACGATCTGTGGTTGCGATCAAGGACCACGATCCAAGCTACGATCGTGAGTGCGATCGGGACTACGATCCAAGTTACGATCGGAACGCACCTCAGTTTTGGTTTTTATTTCCTATTTTTATTTTTAAAATTCAAATTTAACTTTTCCCGCCATTTTTACTCAGTATTATTTTAAACTTGTTTTGTCTTAGTTTTATTATTTTTTAAGTTTTCAAATTTTTATTTTTGTCGAGTTTTAATCTTTCGTCGTTTATTTTTAAAGCCTTTATTTTTAGTCTAAATCTTTTCAAGCTTTTATTTTTATTTTATTTTAATTAATTACTCAACGACATTTTCATTTTAAAATAGATAATCAACGACTATTCTTTCTTTTCACCAAGAACAACTGAGTCACACATTTAATCCGTGGTCTATTCGATTAGACCGATTTCAACGAACTTATTTTGATACATAAAATCTAGTTATTAGTTAATAACATAGAACATCGTCTAATAAAAGACGAAAAGAATCAATTTCAATAATTAAGTTTTTTACATTAAAAACTGAGAGAATTACATAAATCATTCTTTAAGTTTGGTCATTTTGCATGTTTCGTCCTAAATATTTTAAAAATGCTGATATCGTCCTAAAATCAAACTATTTCGCAAATTTTCATCATTAATGTTTTGTCATTTTGTAGGTTTTGTCCCAAAAGTTTTGGCTATTTTGCAGGTTTCGTCCTAATAATTTTTCTCATAAGGACGATACTTGCATTAAAGCTTTCTCACAGGGATGATCTTTGCACTTTTGTAACGTTTAGGACGAAACATACAATTTGGCCAAACTTTAAGGACGATTTATGCAGTTTACTCTTAAAAACTAATCTTTCATCTTTTTTCTTGAAAAACCCATATCTTTCATACGATAAATCGTCAGTTTACGAAAAATACATCATCGCGACGAAAAAATTCTTATCATTCAGTAGACGAGCACTTTGATTTATTTTTGACGAATTTTTATTATTGCAATTTTGGACTATAAAAATCACATGTGACATGTGAAAGTAAATAAGTTTTATTATCATTTATTAGAGTACTTATTTACATCGTCCAAGGCAAACAAGTAACAAGTTATGTTACTAGTTTTTTTAATTAAAAAATATATTTCTTTGAAAATCACTTTTGCATATCCATATGTCATAACATTACTGTGCATACCTCATTGGCAACTATCGAATAGCACTACCGTTTGAGGTTTAAAGAAAATAACTTACTTTTACATGTGACATGTAAAAGTAAATAACTTTTATTATCACATGTGATTTATTTTTGACGAATTTTTATTATTGCAATTTTGGACTATAAAAATCACATGTGACATGTGAAAGTAAATAACTTTTATTATCATTTATTAGAGTACTTATTTACATCGTCCAAGGAAAACAAGTAACAAGTTATGTTACTAGTTTTTTTAATTAAAAAATATATTTCTTTAAAAATCACTTTTGCATATCCATATGTCATAATATTACTGTGCATACCTCATTGGCAACTATCGAATAGCACTACCGTTTGAGGTTTAAAGAAAATAAAAGTTTCAGACACGAAATTCAAAATAAATCATGTGTAATTTCACAATATCACATGTGATTTCACCAAATCACATGTGATTTCACAGAGTTACATGTTATTTTTAATGTAATAACCAAAAAAAATTCCATTTAGTATACGATCATTTTCATATAGTTTTGATGATTTTTTTGTTGAAATTTTTGCCAAAAAAATTATACATGATTTGTAAAATCACTTGTGATTTGTTATTCTAAAATGCATGTGTGTGATTCCATATAACGTATGTGATTTCACAAATTTACATGCGATATTAAAGTAACAAATCACGTGTGATTTCAGAAATCCATAAATCACACATGATTTTACAAATTCACGTGTAATTTTTAAAGTAATAAATCACATGTGATTTTCCCGAATCACATGTGATTCGTGTGTGCGAAAATTAAAAAAATAAATCGTCGAAAGTATATAGAAGTACATATCTATAAAAAGATAATTTAATTCTCTCCGCGACGGTATAATTTTTTACCACAAAAATCACATGTGATTTCAAAAAAACACATGTGATTTCACAAAAATCACATGATTTCACAAAAATCAAATATGATTTCACAAAAATCACATGTGATTTCATAAAATCACATGTGATTTTTTTTTTAACCGTGATTTCTGACTCATTGGCCGACTAATCCACGGGGTTTGAGCCCACCGCCACACAGACTCAAACCAGGTAAAGCCCTCCCTTTTCAGGAGGTTGACGTGGCCATTTTAAATCAATAACGAGAATACTTTTTCGAATCACAAGTGATTTTTCCAAATCACATACAGGTCTGAAAATTATACCATCACGAAGAGAATTAAATTATCTTTTTTATATATATGTACTTCTATATATTTTCGACGAATTTCTCTTCGCGATGATATAATTTTCGACTATAAAAATCACATGTTATTGCACAAAATTACATTTGATTTCACAAAATCACATTTGATTTCACAAAATCACATGTGATTTCACAAAATCACATGTGTTTTTAAAGTAATGGCAAGCATATTTTTTAATTTATTAGAAGATCATTTTCATATACTTTTGATGATAATGTTGAAACTTTCGCCAAAAAATTATACGTGATTGAAATCACCTTTGGTTTTTTGTTTTAAAATTCATGCGTGATTTCATGAATCGCATGTGATTTCATAAATTCATATGCGATATTGAAAGTTAACAAATCACATGTGATTTTATAAATCACATATCGCATGTGATTTTACAAATTCAAGTGTGATTTTTAAATTAATAAATCACGTGTGATTTTTCGAGAATCACATGTAACTTTCTGTGCGAAAATTGTTAAAAAAGTGCCTATTTATAGAAAGATAATTTAATTTTTGTCGCGATAGTATAATTAATTTTGCACAATGTTTAACGGTATAAAAAATATCTAATTTTTAAAATTTAAAATAAAAGTAAATTTTTTAATTAAATTAAAAACAATTAATAATTAATATAGATCATTAGAAGATTGAAAAAATGGTATTCTTATTGAAGAGTGATTCAAAGTTACTGTGAGTCTGCTGTGATTACTTTGACATAGTTGATAAATAGTTTTGGTTGGACCGAGATTTGGGTCGAAGCCTATATTTGTAAGTAGCCCAAGTGGCAATTTAGACATGTTATGAACTTTTATTTTTACAATGCTAAATCATGGCTAAGATCGTTTATTTTTTGGTTAAGTAGTTTTTGCCAAATTTGGTATCCGCATAGGCGCATATCCTTCCGTCTCATAATAAGCGTCAACTTTGCTATGAATGAAAAAAACGATTTTAGTATGAAGAGATGTTATTTGATTGGTGGGAAATATAATTAGTGAGATTTTTTAAAACTTTACTAATATTCAAAATGAACACTTATTATGAAAATCAATTGAGCAAATATTAAGTTTTAGTTCTCTAATTAATGAGTAGATATGAAATCAAATTAATGATTCTGGATATGAAATCAAAAGAAGAGAACCCAATATATTCTCAGCCAAGAAAGCAAATTAAAAGGTTAGTGAACGAACATCTAACGATTTTAATTTAACATCATACTAAAAACGAACAAAAAGACACTTCTATTCTTCAAACAAAATGATCGAACCCAAAACAAACATAAAAGAGGGAAAATGCTAGCCTAACACATGATATACGCGAAAATCGATCTTCCAGACAGATCAATTTTCGCATTTCGTAAGTTGATGTCTCAACTTCTTCACATCGGCTAACTTCAATGGCTTCAACATGAACGTTTGTGCCCCCTTTTCTAAGCATCTGTGTTCATTCATATTTTAAGAACGTTAACTTCAAAAAAAATACAGTAGAGTATAGAAACACAAGTAAAAGCTGTAATAAGTTGGTTTATATAACAAGAAAAACATACTCGTTAATTCGAGTCGGGATATTTTCTGATGACATTATGACCACTGGAACTTCCTTGAAAAATGAAGATTCCTGCTTACAATTGCCAAATAAATACATTAGCGGCGCACCTTGTTGCATGTTTGTCATCCAACATTATGTAAATAATAGTTAAATTTTCAAAACTGAATTAGCATCAAGTAATAAAGTTATCAATACATTAGTAAAAATAAACAAAACATATATTTTCTGATTTAGTAAGGATTTTGGTTGATTAAAACTTGATTATGCTTTGTCATGGCGAATAATAATAGCTAGAATATATGTGCTTATTATTCATTTCCTACTTTGAATAACAAATCTGATTCCTTGAGACATGCAAATTATATCCATTTGGAAAAAAAAATAGATATTTACAAAAACAAAATTATTCACCTTGATTTTCTGAAGAAGCTCATAACCTGTCATTCCTGGCATGCAATAATCCTGTAATTATCATGTTTACCTTTGAGCCCTGCAAGTACATATACAACAATTTATACTTTAGCATAAAAGTTTACACTTCAAACTGTAATTTTTTTAAACATGCATAAGATGGTGATAATGGTTTGGTACTTACCTTGCCATTAAAACCATTTTGTTGATGATTATCTCTTAACCCCCAAATACTCCAATGCTCTCATCCCATTTTCTGCTAGAGTCACTATTACAAAGCAACAACAACAACAACAAAACATTAATATAAGTCATATGATTCAAATAACTACAAGATGTAACCAAAATATCATTAAATATGTTTGTGTTTTTAATTTACCTCTGCATGAAGAGCTTTTGAGCAACCTTTCAACAAGTTTACGATCAACAAGGTTATCATCAACAGCAAGAACATGAGGCACGTCATCTTCATAACACTCCATTGTTGACAATAACAAATAGTAAGAACTAGTACTAGTTTTTTAAAGAAGAAGAATAAAATTCAAATGAGGCAAATGTGACATATAAGAGCATTAACACCATAGGTATATATATATATAGTTGTAGAAAGAGAGTAGAGGAGTATTAAAGATAGGAGATCAAATGCAAGAGTCACAAATATTTCGTGATCTTCTTTTTGTTTCTATCGATTCGATGCATGCAGTCCCCACACACAAACGAATCCGACTCATATTATTCTCTTATTATTATTATTATTATTTGATTTCTCTCTCTATATATATATATTAATAATCAAGAAAATCAAAGATGATTACTTACTGCAGCAAAAGATTTTATTTGAATCTGTTTCTTTCCAATGAGCTTTGAGGTAGAGAAGAGTATTAATTCCAAAACTGATCCTAGTAAATCTATTTTCAACAACTATGAATTCAGATTCATATCCACTTTTATGTAATATTGTTTGGCTATTTATAGCTTTAAATCATATCAAATCACCTACTTGTCATTATTAGTTTGGGAGTAATTGCAATATCTTCATTCAATCAACTTCGTACTTTGTGTTCTCTTTGGTTTTTATTCCAATTTTCATTGCTAAGATAAACTTAGAAATATCAAAGATTATTTACTTAGAGGATAATTTTAAGAGTATAAGGTGTAGTCACGAGAAAATCTTTTTTATAATTGGTTTTATCATTATCATTTTAGCGTCACAGCACACCAAAATAACTAATAAAAATACTCACTTACTCATGGTATTTCTCTGTTCTCTAAATTTTGTCCACACAAATTAAATTTCGTTTCATTAAATTAAAAATTATAAATAAATAAATAAAAATACAATACGGAAATAAATATACAAATAAATAAAAAAAACCAAAATAAACTAGTTACTTTGGGGTTGATTACGTTCCCAGGCATGCTCAATAAGACAACGTTAAATACTTGTATGTGTTAGTTTATCACGAAGTTTTTTTTGTGTGCTCCGATGGATTGCACATCGCTCGACGCATGTCCTTAATATATTTTGTTGTGGGCAGACGTAAATTTCACCCGCTTCGGATATCACATACCCTAGATTTTTCAAAATCATGTTATGAATATGATGCACGTGTATATGATTCTTCGTAACTGGTTGACACTCCAAACACGCGCCGGTTGAGCAATAAAACGCCATTTTCCTTGTAGGGACACAAAATGCCCTTTCAATATATTTTCGAGCACTTTTTTTGGAATGACGATTGTATTAGAAAAAACTAGCAAGGAGCTAGAATTACAAATTAATTAAATAAGGATTTTTAAGTCAATCGTTCCAATTGAACGATACTTTACATCTAAACCTACACCAAGTAAACAACTAGAAATGACATCATCTAATAACATTGTCTTCGAAGGCACCTTACTGTCGAAAATAGTTTTATTTCTGAAATTCCAAATAAACCACCATGTAGCATAGAAAGTGTTTTTCATCGCGTTTAAACAAAGCGTTTTTTCATCGCGTGCAACAGTGACTGATTTCACAAACGTTGACCACTGTGGGCAAATCCTTTTCGCAATGTAGTACCCTCTATCAAATGTTTGCCCGTTTACAACATATGAGACCTTTGGTTCCTTTTCAACCAAAAGGTCGTCGAATAAAGGAGAATGATGTAGAACGGTAATATCATTATTGGAACCTGCAACCTCAAAAATGCATGTCAAATCCATAAATCGTATGATGCAACCCCATTTGAAAATATTCATCTAATGGATATGGTGTTGTATCGTACGCCAATTGACGTATGGCGGATGTGCATTTCATATATGACACTATATCTCTTTAAACCCTTAGAATCATATCGAATAGTAAAAAACTGAAAGTGCTTGGGTAGAGGATCAAGAGTTTAAATAATTTTCAATACCTTGAACTATTTTTAAAAATAGTGATCGGTTTTCTAAATACACCACCAGATATTTTGGGTACAGACCGAGATAATCTATCATTAAATGTGTTTCAGTGATCACGTTCACGAATGACGTATCTACGCCTTCGAGCATGTTCGACTTCATCTTCTTTGTCAATCTGCATTATCACTTCCAAATCGGTCATATCTTCAAGATCGAATGAATCAGAAAAGCTTGAGTCACTCATACTTTTTAAAATGATTTTTAGGTTGAGAAAAAAGATTAAGCTTGATGAATAAAAATTTGTGACTGTAGGGTATTTATTCATAGGGATAAAACTATTAAAATTATGAAATTTTGATTTTTTTTTGAAA